>JAHDVF020000296.1:0-1200000 GCA_022606425.2 Lepidostoma basale | reverse complement strand
CCAATACCTCGTCCCATTTCCCCCCTAATCTCATGACCTAAATTTGCCACTCTACGGGCTTTAATATTGGCCCACAATGCTCTATCAACCCTTGCTCTCTAGATAAACTTCCTTATAATAACTTATATATTTTTAAATAATAATTAAATAAATGTTTAAAAAAAATATTTTTAAATATAACAAAAATGAGGTCAATGTTAATAACCGTTTCTATTGTTAGTAATACTAATTTGTATTTAATTTTTAGGATCTTGGGTATTTCATTACCTATCTCGAACTTTTTGTCTGTCTGAATCTTTGTCTGAACTTTTGTAGATTCTTAGATTCCCCATCTTCAGGTGTTTTATTTACATAAACAAATATGTGTTTTATTTTATTCCATGTACAATTAAATTATATTTTGTTAACATTTTTTTACTT
This sequence comes from Lepidostoma basale, assembly GCA_022606425.2. Classification (NCBI taxonomy): domain Eukaryota; kingdom Metazoa; phylum Arthropoda; class Insecta; order Trichoptera; family Lepidostomatidae; genus Lepidostoma; species Lepidostoma basale. The sequence continues at coordinate 1,199,580 of JAHDVF020000296.1, read as the reverse complement.
TATTTATATTTAACACTATCATTTAAAACATGAAATAAAAACTAACTTCTGAATAATTTTCTTTTATATATTTTGGCGACTATCACTGGAAATGTAGCTACCACAATAAATATTTTCTCATCGTCTTCAAATTCAACATCTATCAGACAACGATACGAGTTGAGATTAGTTAAACGCTAGATAAGCATTCTAATGTGGTCTATCATACGCTATAGCCTCTGTTATGTTGATTTCTGTCTGTTTCTCACTGCACATTTCGCTTGTAAGATGTGTGCTCTAATAGGGCGCTTTTCAAATATTAATATTGGTGTTGATGTTATTTGAAAGACTTTAAATTAAGATAAAAAAAAGGTTTTAACAACTCACTCCTGTCACTCGTAAAAAGTAAAAAAAAATGCATTTATTAAAGATTATTTCATTTTATTATTATTCGTACAGCCGTTAAAAATTAACTTTTGTAACTATTTATAATAAGTAACATTTATTACTATGTATTATTATTATGTTATTAAATAGCACTTTACATCATTGCAGTCTGAGTCAAATATGTCGAGTCGATGTAGAGGATATAACTATTATATTCAATCTCTTTACATGTGAGGAATCTGACTATCGCCATTTTATTGTCACGTGAATCTTACACCAGACCAAAGACAGTGTGAGAATCACACTACCCGTGTTTTGTTTTTTAATCAATCCATGTTTAAGATATATTATCTAAATATATATGTCTTAGTCAAGTTGTAGATAGATTCCGAAACCGTAAGAAAGAATGCGTTTCACTTACTGGTGATGAAGGTCAAAGATATGGAGAAAGAAAATAAATGCACTCGTGCATTTCAATGAGCTTGCATTTAACACACGAACTAATTTGAATAAATCATAAAATCAAATTCCGTATCTTTATTGATAACTATTTTATTTAACTAAACAACAAGCACGCCGTCTCCTCGAAGGGGTAGGCGTAAATAATGGACTGTCACACATTTATTTCTTGACGTATTTCTCTCGCTTTCTCAACATTCATGCATCGTGTCATGCACGCGCATTGACTTCTCTGACTCCTCACGTGGCCGACATTCAATATTTTATTTATTTGATCGTGCCACGTTATCCTCGGTCTTCCTCTCTTGTATTTAAGCGTTTATTTCGTTGAAAAAAATGCTAAACTTATTTCAAAGACGAAACCGTTCAATATTTCGAAGACGAAAACGTTCAATCTTGAAGAGGGCAAATATTTTTTTGTCTTATAATTATTCGCACTTTTTTAGATTTAAATTAAAATGAAATTATCTCAATGTATAATTATTACGAATATGAATCATTAATAAGGATATTAATTATTTACCATATTAATTATTATAATTATTAAAAATAAAATTATAATTATTAAAATTCAGCATCATGGTTCAAGACAGAACAAATAGATGAACGTATATAATTATGCGTCTTCTTATTGAAAACAAAAACTTTATAACTGAGGGTATAAACATTTATTTTTTGAAAAAAAGTTTAGATTTTATAATTAAAAATCATTGTTGAGTACTTCCCAGATAATACGGAGGTTCGGAGTCTGTGTTCAGTGCGAAAATTCCAATTCTGAAATAAAATTATAATATTAAGTAACATCGGATTATACGAGTATGCACCATAAAGATATTTGATTACAAAAATATGGTAGAAGATTTAGAGAATAAATAAAAAAAGCTATGCAGTGAGTCATTGAGAGTTCTTTTGGAAAATAACCTTTACCGTCAGCAAATCTAGTTTAACCATAAAATATTTACGAAGTTTATGCATAAACAGTCGCAGATGTATTGTTATCCTTACTTGCGTGTTGTTAAGTTATTTTACGATATCATGCACAAGTTTCTGAATTGATACATACAAGTCCACCTAAGGCTCGATGTTATCTAATGTTGAAGTAGGTTTGAAAGCAATTCTCGAGAATATTCTACCCAAAAAATATGAGGTATCCATGGCTATACAGTAGAACCTCTCTAAACCGAACTCGGATCAACCGGTCTTCGGATTAACTGGCCTATTATATAATTCGGAAAAAAATCTATATCGCTAGTAAAGATAACTGCGAATGCAAAGACAGTGGCAAAACTGCAGATGTGGAGGACTCTTAACAAAGTAGGTAAACATAATGACGTAGCAAAAAAAAACTGCAGACATTTTATTGCAATATGTTGAGAAGAAACAAATTTCATCGGCATAAGACGTGAGGAATGTATAAAACTGGAGAGACTCTTTTACAGATTAAAAAACATCAAATAATAAAAACAAAATCAAACAGTAATATACTTTTAGTTGTCAATGTTCATGCAACTTCGTAATATTTAATAATTTCTTGTTTATGTAAATACAGTTCGTAAAATAACATAATTTGCAAAAATGTCATAATTGTTTTTTATTTATTACACATGATGAAATATGTCGGATGTTTATTGTTTCTTAAACAATAATGTATAACTCCATATTTAATAATTAATACGAATGAAAACGTCAGTTTTCTAGAAGTTTTATTATATTTTATATGAATGACTTGTTTCGCCCTTCTAACATTTGACATTTGATAATGCCTTAGAAGGTCAAAACATGTCATTCCCATAAAATATAATAAAACTTCTATAAAACTGACATTTTCATTCGTACTAATTATGTCGGATGTTTTTAATTGGGTCTAATTTTTTCCGGGAAACCCGCATCAACCGGCTAAACGAATAACCGCTCACGTTCCGTCCCGAACAGGTCGGTTAAGAGGGGTTACACTGTATTTTGTACTATTGTACTCGAGTACGCTGGAGTACAATTCTCTTGAATCATTTAGTATATTGTACACTAGAAGACATTTCTTCGACACAATTGATCAGGATTTTTATTTTAAATCCTTATAATTCATGTCAAAAATACATATTTATTCTCAGTGATCACCTCTCATTTCTCTAACTAACTAACTAACTAACCATCACGCCGTCTCCCCGAAAGGGTAAGCAGAAAGAATGGACTGCCATACCTTTCTTTCCTGACATATTTTTCTCGCATCCTCAACGTTCATACATCGTGTCATGCACGCGCGTCGATTTCTCTGACTCCTCACATGGCTGACATTCAATATTTGATTTATTTGATCGTGCCACGTTTTCCTTGGTCTTCCTCTATTTCTGGTACCATTTACATCATTAATATATAATTTTTTTACCATTCTTTCTTCATTCATTCTTTCCATATGTCCAAACCATCTTAATGATCCTTTCATTATTTTGTTCATGACACCATCATTCGCACCGCATTCACTTCTTATATTTTCATTCGACACTCTATCATACACAGAATATTTACACATTCGTCTAAGAGATCTCATTTCTACTGCATTTATTCTACTTTCATCCTTCCTTTGCCAGTTCCATGCTTCGCTTCCATACATAAGGGATTCCTCATTTCTCACATTTGACAATATCAACTTCGACATTTTTTTATTTTTTCAGGTAAAATCAACCTCCCATTAATGATACCGTTCGGAAGAGCAATTCAGACATTGAATTCAATCGCCTCTAAAAAGGACTATTTTATATCGTTGAGCCATCCCTATTTTAACATTATATCACTACTGAAACATACTTTATTAGAAATCGCTCTATATAAAATCCTTGCGGGGAATCTATGTTTTCTCCTTTTTAAAAAATCCCTTATTTTTTATCCCCATAAATTTTAACTGTTCCTAAAAGCATGTTAAAATATGTTTGAACAAGTTGCTAATATGTTACTTTTTTTTCTTGTTTACGAGTAGCGAAAAAAATATTAAATATTCTGATTAACTTTATTATATATTTTATGAGTGTCACTGAAACCATATATTATTCTTCCAAATTAATATATTATCTCTTGAATAACTTTTCGAAAACATCGTTTTTACACAATGCTTTTTTGCACCTTTCTCATACATGTTTCGGGACACCAACTTCCCTTCTAATGAATTAATTACTTTTAACTTCATTAACTTAAACTCACTTATAAATTAATAAGTTTTAACTAATTGACTTTAACTAACTCATAAAAACTTTAACTCGTTGGTAAATTAATGAATTTAAAAAAAAATGTGGCTAAAATACAATACTTTCAAAAAATTATTCAAATGTGAATCCGAAAACACAAAGTGATGGCGAATGTAGAAAAAATTATATATTATCTTGGCTACACGTAGAGAAGATAATTTTAAACTGATTTAATTGAAATTCATTCTTAGTAGATGGCGCTAGTGTAAATTGAACAAAACTTAGCATATATACAACTTTCAAAAATTTGTCAGACGTGGTGGTCGTAAGAAGGGCGTAATGGGGAATGTTGCATTACATAAAGCGATCGCTTAACCCAACCAATGACAGGTCATAAGTTCTGTAAACGCCTCGACCACCATATTCTGTTTAAAAAAAAAACAATTTACATCTTCGTCTCTATTGAGATAAAATTAATCCTCAGAGAAATTTATTTTTAAACGTAGAATAAATAGTGTTAGAATTTTTCATAAAATCTTAAAAATAAATAAACATACATGCACACTTACTCGGGTTTAATTGAAATGCCTCCTAGAGACAGTCTTCCTGTTGCAGTGCAATTGGCCAGACCAGCCACAGCTTCCTCCACGGTGTCACACTGCACAGCCGCAAACTTATCGCTGCTGATGGAGTACGCCATGTAGTCCACGGCCCTTCCGTGGGAGCAGTTCATATCGGCACACCCGACTTGCATCTTACCACCGTTAGCGTAGAAGTCGTTGTGTCCAGCAGCATCCATCATCCCGAGCATAGCGGCGTTGGTGTGGATTATCTCCACGTACTTGCCATCTGTCTTTCTGATTCTCTCACTTGTGGAAGTCCAAGATGGGTGAGCTGGATCCATCCCTAAACAAATAATTAAAATGTTTGCTGTTCCTTTAACAATGGTATAAAACTCCATATTCAATAATTAATACGAATTAAATCGTCTAGTATCAAGAAGTGAATATGTGGTAATGACAAGTTAGCCTGTCTAAGGCATAATAAAACATCATGAAAACAGATGTTTCAGTTCGTATTTAATAAATAATTAAATTTTTGTTTTTGTTCCCACGCTTACTTATGAATAGCTAGTAGGCAGGATCGAATCTTAGATTAAGAAAAACAAAAATTCAAGTAAGGTTAGTGGGTCCAAAGACTCCTTTTCGTATAGGAAAATTACAAATGGTGTTAAACATTATGATTTAAATAAATTTTCTACTGTTTGTCATACAACTTTTCCGTTTATGTATTCTTTTCGTATATTTTGAATTTGCTTTGTAATATTAATATATTAATTTCATCACATATACAAGTGTGTATGAAAGCAAAGCATGAAACTGGTAGGAAAAACGGTCGATATAAGATCCCTCAGACATATAAATAAATATGGTTAAACAGTATATTACGAGTACATTGTTTCAAATGCTTGATATCAGGCTAGAATATAGAGCTGAAAAAAAGTATTGTAAACAAACTTATGAAAAGTTTATTGCGTAGGTTTTGTATTTTATTGTTGTTGTTTTTTTATGAAACTTATACTTTATCATATAACGCATTTGAATAAACATTAAAAATCTTCGATTTTATCAAAACAGTTAACAATACTTTATAGATACTTTTTTCTGATTATTTTCCTTCCTTTTTAGTGCAAAATCTCACGAAAGCCATCCTTAAAAAAATTATGATCAGGGAAATAATTTATCTCACTTTATATTGTGAATTCACAATACTCGCATAATAAAACAATGAAACATTAAATTTTATTACAATCTTCACAAATATGATCGAATGTTACGAATTTTATGTAACGATGTTGTATAATTTAATTATTGACGAAATATAATTAATGTTTGCACGAATGTATTAGTAAAGTAAAAACTGTTTTATGATATTTTCAGAAGTAATTGAATATACCCGTCACGTACTCCACTAGCCCACGGGTACAAGATCTGACTGCTATACCAACAAGCTGACCCCCGAGGCTGTGTCCAGTAAGGTGAATATCTGAAAAGCTGACTCCCAGGGTGTTGAGCCAATCGATGAAGTCACCAACGCTAGCTGCAGCCGTAAGGACATTCTTGGAGGCCGCCACATACCCATCGTTAGCACCCACACTCCAGTCTACCGTTATTATGTTCGCTTCCATCACGTCCAAGAATGCTGAAATTCATTAAGAGTAACTTTCAAATGTTATAATTTCCAAATACTAACGAACTAACTACCGAAAAAAATGTGCTCAATCACACCACAAAAATAGTGCTTAATCTTTGCTAACATACTTCTCTCACTTCCTCAACAATTATACGTCGTGAAATGCACGCATGTCGATTTATCGACTCATGGGAAACGGTTTAAGGCAGAAACATACTATTAACACGCCACGCCACCCGATGCCACGTGATGATGCGTGTTGAGTCGAATCAAATTGTATTGTTTTCTATGGACAGAATCACACTATGAACACCCAACGCGACGCCATGCGTGCACACGCCACCCGATCCAGACGAGCTAGATCGACGTGTTGCCAGTGGTGGGAGTAAACACGCCACGTCGCGTGTTAATAGTATGTTTCTGCCTTTAATGATTTGTTGGTGTTGTTGTTTCTAACTGCTTTTGTTTAATACATTGTATCATAATGGAACATACATAAATATTTATTGCATATACAATCAATACCTATTGAAACCTGTTAATGATAGGCAAAAAATAAAATGTGATAAAAAAAATTAACAATTAATCAAGGTATTATTTAAAGATTAAAATATACGATCTAAAAACAAATACAAATTATTTTCTAGATAATTTTTGGATGAAATTAAGATTGATATTCGTCCCAAAACTGTCAAGGCTTATTTTGTTTTTTTACATAACTATTTCAACAACAACAAATAACAAACCATCACACCGGTTTATCAGAAGGATAGGCAGAGAGAATCAACCGCCACACTTCTATTTATGACGCAACTCTTAACTTGTGTATTTAATATTTATAATGTATTTGATAAAGTCTTAGAAAGGCTTTACATGTCTTTCCATAATTTAAAATAAAACTTCTAGAAAACGGACGTTTACATTTGTATTAATTGTTTAATATCGAGTTTTACATCACTGTTTAAGGAACAATAAATTTATTTAATTGTCAAATTAAGTAACGAATCGACCAGTGTTGGAACCATTTGCCGGAGCGAGACCAGCGAAAGATATCGGGGAGGTTTAAATGGCCTTAGTAAAAGGATATCCATTGTATCATTTTAGAGTTTATCATATAATTATAAACAATTAATAACCGTATATCTTGAGGTGCCATCGTCGGTTGCTTATATTGTTTTGTATTTAGTATTATATTAAAATCCCATAGTGTTTTGGATTCATCGTCAGCCGTCTGTCTCCGTCTGCCTCTCCCAAAGAACACCACCGCCCCCTATCCATTGCCGCTCCCATCCATCTTTGTCCAGCAATTCTCTTCAGATGGTCGGTCTATAGGGCAGGGGGACGTACAAATCTACGGAATCCTGTACGCGGTTTCCACTCCAAAACCCGTCTCCTCAATCGGCCGTCGTTTATCCGACAGATATGGCCAGCCCATTGCCACTTCAACCCGCCCATCCTCAGAGCCACCTCAGTCATCTTGGTTTGTTGACGAATAAATTCGTTTCTAAATCTGTCCCTCAAGGTTTTTCCAAGCATGGCTATTTCCATGTCGCGTTGGGCAACCTTGAATCTGTGGACTAGACCTTTTGTCAGTGTCCACGTCTCAGCTCCGTACGTCATGACTGGCAAGACGCACTATATTTTGGATTAATAAGTATTATTTACCAATGAAACGAAAATGCAAATCATTTATGAATTACTTGAATTTTTATTTACTTTAAATAAAATGTATACGATGTCTTCTTCTGGTTCGAATCTCACTGTAGGAGTGTCATCATGAAGATTTACGTGGTGCAGCTTTCCATTAGTATCAGGTATCCACATGTATCTACCTTCGTGTTCCATTGGCAGTCCATTATAGCAGGCTAGAAATTCACGATTTATTTTACAGTACTGATAATTCGAACATCCACACTTATTTTAAATAAATTTAATGACAACATTCATTTGTCTTAGGTATACATACGAGTACATAGTACTGTTGCAAAAATTATTGTTGCACTAGATGCATTATTGATAATAAGAAATAGTGATGGTAAGAGTTTTGAACATACCAAGTCACCGACCCTCTTCGGGCGATTTACTTTACTTATTTTACATTTCAATTCAATCGACCTGAATCTGGGATTTTTTATTTGTATTTTATTATACAATATAATATAAGCCTACCATCAATTAAAAATTTGTTTCAGTACATTATTTTTACAAATTTATTCTTGTTTGAGATATCTTCTTAATAAATATGATTACTGATCTATGCTCCATATTTAGATAATTAATACGAATAAAAACGTTTGATTTCTAGAAGTTTAATTGTATTACATTATCATGTTTCGCCCTTCTGTGTGTTTCTAAGGTGAAACATGTCATTCTCATAAACTTTATTGTAACTACTAGAAAATAAACGCTTTTATTCGTATTCATAATTTAATATGAAGTTTTATATTATTGTTTAAGAAATAATAAATATCCATATTTAAAAGTAATTTTAATTTCATAAGCACTTTATTATGTCTAAATTTAATTAAATCGTGTAAGTGTCACCATGCCAGTTATTTACTTATAGTGATTGAATATACTAACTAACTAACTAACCATCACGCCATCTCCCTGAAAGGGTAGGCAGAAAGAATGGACTGTCACACTTTTACTGATGCGGCACTCCATCCTTCTCTTTTCGCTCCGCGGGAGACGCGGTGTGATGGGTTGCGAACCTCATCGCCACCAATAGGCATCTCCCTGATAGTGATTGAATATAAGTGATACAAACGCTTAAATTATTTTATATAATAATAATAACGGGAGAAACTATGGAGAAGCATAGGGGAGGCGTAAGTTCAGCAGTGAGAGACATCGGCTGTAAAAGTTAGTAAGTAAGTAATACAATCAAATAATAATTAAATAAAACGATGTTTTTACTTATTTTACTTCCAAAATTGTCTTTATTTTGATAGCGACCGATTTCGCCAGGCTCGCTGGCATCGACAGACTGGAGGCAGACAGAAGGCAACCGGTCGCTGTCGAAATAAAGACAAAAGTGTAAGTAGTTACAAACATCGTTTTATTTCATTATTATTTAAAATAATCTTCCATCAAGAGATTTCAGTAAAATCATTTGATTATCTTAATACAATCAAGATTGCATTAATTACAGATAACTGAAAATCTTACCTGCAAATACAGTAATTGCTACCAAAGCCACAATATAACACTTCATAGTAATATACTATGTTTTTCGTAGGTTTCACCAGAATCAAGTCTAAACTGACAATAAGTACAAATATATTTTCAATTATCTTTTTAATATCGGTTTATCGCAAAAAGTCAAAATCTCAATTCATCATGGATACATAAGACGATAAGTATATAATTGGTACATTTAATAGCGTGTACGAAAATTCCTTGCGTAAATAAACAATTGACACGAGTATTTTCCAGGGGATTAGCACGATCGAGTTCTAAAATTAATAAATATTTGATAAGATCGAATAAATAATGACAATGATAATGTAATAATACATTGATTTAATGGTCGAGCCATAGAGGGCCCCTTCGATTATCTAAAGCTGTTATAGTCAAAAATACGCATTTTCTCAACTTCCCTTATATACTCCCTTGGTCCAACCCCGTTCATTCGGTATCTACGTTAAGATATTATATTTGTACAACGAAAGGGGGTACTTTGGTTTATAAAAGCTAAACGTATTGTTATGGTATATCATTTTTTTCAGTATTTTATATCTTAACAAAATAAATACATCTGAAGCCATTTTATAACTGCTACATCTCGCATTTATATTTTCATTAGACTGGTAATGAAAGATGTACAAATATGATATGAGACTATAATTTAAATATCTTAAATAAAATATTATATATCTATGAAATGTAAGATATAACATGAAGTCTGTTTTCTAGAAACTTTAATATATTTAAAAGAGATTACATGTTTCGCCTGGTTAGTGCAATGTTTGTTTTGACGTTTCCATCAATATTTAATGTTATTTAATTTTATGCATCATTGTTCCCGAAAAAATAATGATCCTTTCATTATTTTGTTCATGACACCATCATTCGCACCGCATTCACTTCTTATATTTTCATTCGACACTCTATCATACACAGAGTATCCACACATTCGTCTAAGAGATCTCATTTCTACTGCAGTTATTCTACTTTTATCCTTCTTTTGCCAGTTCCATGCTTCGCTTCCATACATAAGGGTCGGAAGAAGAACACCATTGTGCACTGCCATTCTAGCTTTTTTGGATAGGTTTTTTTTGCGATGACAACTTTAAGTGCACCATTCACTGCTAGTTGCCTGCCCCAACCCTTCTTTCAATATCCCTCTCCACTCTCCCTAAACGTACTAATAAACCTAATGAACCTAAATACACAAACTCAACTACTTGCTCCAAATTTTCACCATTCACGCTTATGTTGCAGACTGTCATGGTTTCTTCCTTTTCAAAAATCATTACCTTGGACTTATTAACATTCATCATCAGATCATTTCGCATGCATACCTCATACATACAATTCACCAGGACTTGTAGTTCATGCTCGTTGTCTGCAAGTAGGACAGCGTCATCCGCATACAAGAGACAGCTTACTGACACTCCGCTCATTTTGGCACCTACATCCAACCCTTTCAGCTCTTTCATACATTTGTCCATATACAGATTAAATAACCACGGGGACATTACGCAACCTGTTTGACACCTTTATTAATATCAAACCAGGCTGTAAGATCTCCATTTACTCTGACACTAGCAGTGCTTTCCGTGTATAGCGACTTAATTGCCGTGATCAGTTTTGTACTTATTCCATATTCAGACAATATTTTCCACAACTTTTCTCTATTAACGTAATCATATGCTTTTTGCAAGTCGACAAACGCACAGAAAAGTTTGCGGTTTTTGGCCAGAAACTTTTCTGTCAATGTACGAAGTCCAAAAATTTGATCCATACATCCTCTGCCATTCATAAAGGCACCTTGCACATCCCAAACTTTGTCACTCGTCAATTTTCTTACTCTTTCTATTAAAATTCTGCCATAGACTTTACCAACGACACTCAAAAGACTAATAGCTCTGTGGTTTCCACATTCCATACGCGATCCTTTTCCTTTGTACAGGGGCATAATTACTGCTCTCCTCCAGTCTAGCGGCGTATATCCCTCCTCCAAGCACTGGTTAATTAACTTACATAACCATGCAGAAACCACTTCGCCACCGCTTTTAATAAAGTCTATGGCAATACAATCAAACCCAACAGCTTTTCCACTTTTCATTGCACTCACGGATCTTTTCATCTCATTCGTACTTATTTTTTCAATATTATCATTCATAGATCCCACACTCGCACTAGTTGTGATACTTTCGATCACGCTTGTATCACCACCATACATCTCCTTAAAATATTCCATCCATCTTTCTTATATGATCTTACTCTCCGTTAACATTCTTCCCTCGTCGTCTAAAATTTTTTTCACACATCCACTATCAGGAGGATTTCGGGCTTTTTTTACTTCTTTCCAAAACATTTTTAAATTTGCTTGGAAGTTGTTTGTCATTTTGAGCCCTTCTTCCTCCTTCAGCTTTTCTTTACGCGCTTTCACTACCGACTTCACTCTCTTCTTGCATACCTTATACAAATCTTATGCTCTTTCATACATAATTATGTCATTCTTATTTATCGACAACATATTCAACCAAGCTTCTTTCTTCTCTTTAACAGCACTCTTTACGTCATCATTCCACCATGCATCCCCTTTCCTTTTCACACACACCACACGATTTTTTCGCTGATTCACACAAACTTTCCTTTAAGTATTTCCAGGTCTCGTCAATACTCAACTCACTTACATCCCGCTCACTCAATCTATCGTTCACTTTTCTTACGAAATTATTTCTTACGTCATTGTTTTGCAGTTTTTCAAATTTGACTCTAGTTGCTGCGGCTACTGTTTTGCTTCTTCTGGTTCGCCATCCCCGGAATAAGATCACTTTTGCCACTACTAAAAAATGATCCGCTTCCAGTTCGGCTCCCCTGAAGACCCTCGAATCAACAGTATCCGCCCGTAATCTAGAGTCTACAATGACGTAATCTATAATGGACCTTTCAAATCCTCTTTCCCAAGTATAGAGATGGATTCTCTTATGATCGAAGATGGTATTTGATACAAAGAGACCCCACTCTATACACAATTCAAGCAGTCTCCTTTCATTATCATTTATTCGTCTATCACCAAACGTACACTCCTACGGATTCCCACCCCACCGTTCATATCACCTGCTATTATCAATCTTTCGTTTTCACTCTTACACACCAATCTCTCTCTCACTTTGTTCCAAAACTCATCTTTACTCTGTAAATTAAATCTATAATTTCTTATTAAGTGTTTTAGACACAATAAATAATATTTTAAATAAATAAAAATTCGCAGTTTTCTATAAGTTATGTATATGGGAACACAATATTATACACTTAATATTGAACTTTTATGAAAAAATTATGTTAAACACATGAAACAGTGAATTTACGGAGCATTTTGTATGAGGTTAAAGAATTTCAATTATGTTGTATAAATAATGGGATGTTGAATTTGTTTAAATCTGTGCAACTGAAATAGATCTTTCATTGAACTAAAAAACTGATAAACCAATTATTGCTTTTGTCACTTTTTGGAGAGGATAAGATAAATAAGGAATTATCTGTTATACAAAAATAGCATCATCAACTTTATTATGTTTTATAATGATAATAATAAATTAACATTACTGGAGGTAGAGAGTTTTTCAGCTTAAATTGTTGATTTACTGATATTTTTATGTTCCTTTCTAATTGTTGGGGCAAATTTCTCTTCCAAGGTAATAGGGTTTTTCAGCATTTGTATTAAGTGCAAATATACCCAATCTGAAAAAATAATAAAATTATTACAAAAAATGCAAAAAAAATCAGTATAATTTTTAGATTACAGCATATCAATAAAAATAATGTACATCAAATAAAACGTTAACATTGGAAAAATATTGTTTTTTCGAAAGAACTTTTCAAAACATGTTACGGACTGTATTAACAAGATTACACATAGGAATGACGTGTACAGTCTAATACATGTTTGTAAAAAGTCCGAAAATGTTTGTAAAAATACAATGTACAAATTTTAAATCAAAATTCGAAGAAATAGAATCAACACAATAAAAAAATATAACATCTCGTCTTTTAATAATACCTTATTTTCCTTTTTGCTTGCATGTTTCGGTTGTAACCCAACCTTCTTCGATGTTGGGTTACAACCGAAACATGTCTGCAAAAGGAAAATAAAGTGTTATTTTATTTATTCAAATGTTATAACACAACACAAAGTTTAGGCAAATCTAACACCGTTTAGAATATTACACCGTTTAGATTTATTAGCGTGTCGATGTGCAGAAAGTAAAAAAAATCGTAAACGGAATCCGATTTCAACCTGTTTACATGAGTTGTCGTCTCCCTCGATAGCTTTTGTACATTGTAAACATTTACCGATTTTTAATGTTTTGTTAGCAATTAGTTTAAAAATATAATCATTGAAACACTTCAGCTGTTTTTAATTAAAGCAAAATCCTATGAATCTTCCAATTTTTATATTTAAAACTCTCATTTTGTGTGTAGTTAATATACACCAATACGCGCGAGATTTTTTTTTGTCATAAATAACTAGCCATCACGCCATTCCCCCGGAGGCAGGGAAGATAGATCGCCACAATGCTCTGTCCTGGCATACCTCTCGGGCTTCCTCTACATTCATACATCGTACCATGCACGCACGTCGTTATTCTGACTTCGAATGTGGCCGCCTTTTAGTAATTGATTAATTTGGTCATGCCATGTTTTCCTCGGTCGTCTTCGGCTTCTTTTTCCACTCACGCTGCTTGTGTACAACTTTTTAACCATTCTACTCTCATCCATTCGTTCCATATCTCCAAACCATCTCAGGGATCCTCTTTTAATTTTATCCATGATGCAGTCATCTGCCTAACATTTCTTTCTTATTTCATCGTTCGGTAATCTATCATACAAAAATTTCCTGCACATTCTTCTTAGTGATCTCATTTCTACCTTTTCCTGCTTTTATCCTTATTTTGCCAGCTCCAAGCTTCACTTCCATAGATGTCATTATAAGGTTAAAGTTAAATAAAAGAGAAGCAGTAACATACGATTCAAAAAAATTAGTAAAGAAGAGAAAACAAACAGGGCACGGATTGTAGAATGAAAGTAAATGGTTTTTAAACTCTGTTCCAATCTAACTTTCAGTAAATACTTACTCGGGTTTCACAAAAGATCCGCCAAGATAAAGGCTCTCTGTTCCTGTACAGTTCTCAACTCCAGCCAACGCCTCATCGACTGTTAAGCATCCAACAGCCATAAATCCTTGGTGATCGATGGAGTCAGCCATGTAGTCAGTGGATCTGGTATGAGAGCATTGTATGTCGATAGAACTGCATCCAGGCATGTGCCTGCCTCCGTTGGCATAGAAATCGTTGTGCCCAGCCTGGTCAATCATACCCAATAGTCCTTCATTGGTGTGGATGATTTCAACATACTTTCCGTCCGTCTTTCGGATCCTCGGAGTTGATGCACCCCAATCTGGGTGGGCAGGATCCATTCCTATAGTAATGATTCCAAACATGGAAATTGTTTTAAATATACAATAATATTACTCGTATTATAATCATTAGACAATTTTGACAACATTGGAGACATCCAAGAAAAAACTTATTAGCTAACCATCACGCCATCTTCCTAAAGAGGTAGGCATAAATAACGGGCTACCACACTTTTCTTCCCTGGTATACTTCTCTCGCTTTCTCAACATTCATACATCGTGTCATGCACGCACGTCGATTTCTCCGACTCCTGACGTGGCCGACATTCAATATTTGATTTATTTGATCGTGCATCGTTTTCTTCGATCTTCCTCTATTTCTAGTTCCGTTTACATAGTTAACGTTTACTTTTTTCCGTTCTTTCTTCATTCATTATTTCTATGTGTCCAAACCAGATTAATGATCCTTTCGTTATTTTGGTCATAACACTTTCATTCGTACCATATCCACTTCTTTTATTTTCATTCGACACTTCATCAAACACAGTTTTTCCGCACATTCGTCTAAGAGATCTAATTTCTACTGCATTAATTCCACTTCCATCCTTTTGACATTTCCATGTTTCGCTTCCATACATAAGGGTCGATACAAGAACATCATTGTGCACTGCCATTTGAGCTTTTTTTCTCAAGAATAACCAATGAAAATAAAATATACATATAAAACCATTTGAATATGATTTAACAATACAAAAGTGTAATAAAATAATTAAAATCGTATTGTTTACATAAACTAAATACTCGTATGATTTTTAGAGACAGGCTTAAGGCTTACAATGCCAGGTACACTATTAAAGCGTTACACGACCCAAAAAATTGTTTTACTAAATACTGTTTTTGAATGTTTATTATTATCGTGATATTCATTATAATTATTATGATCAGGAGTCAAACATTCTGTCCCCTAGACTACCACCCGATGATAATAATAACCAAAATGTGGAGCATGGAACTGGCAGAAGAAATATGATAGCAAAATAAATGTGGTGGAGAGAGATTCCTTACACGAAAAACGATGCACGACAGAATTTCAAAAAGGACTTTTGCTATCGGGAAGTAATGTAAACGGAAAAAAGTATTATTAACAAAATTATGAGGGAATCGCTGCATCGGTTTGGACACATAGAACCCATGGATAAAGAAAGGATGCTTAATGATTTGACTTGAGTACGGATTCGAGGAAAACATGGCATGATCAAATTAATCAAAATTTAAATGTCGGCCATGTAAGGAAGTCTGATCAACGTGCGTGAATGACTCGCGGAATGAATGTGGAGGAAGTCCAATATCTATGCCTACGCTTCCGTTTAATCGGCGTGATGGATGACTTTAAAACTGAAAAATTGTGTTTTCTTACCAGTAACATACTCTACTTGACCACGTGTACAAGACCTCGCTGCAATACCGACCAGCTGCCCGCCAAGACTGTGCCCTATGAGGTGGACGTTGGAGAAGCTTACTCCGAGGGTATTCAGCCAATCTATGAAATCTCCTACACTTGGTCCTGTTGTCAAAACATTTCTGACTCCCTCAAGATAGCCTCCATTGGCACCCGCACCCCAGTCCACCGTTATCATGTTAACGTCCATGACATTAAGGAAAGCTGAAAAAAAAATATTCTTCGATATATTACATAAAGAACCAAATCAGTTTTTTTTTTTAAAGAAATAAAAAACATATTTATAGTATTAGGCATATATTTGAGAACACGTTTAAAACCAGGAACTCATTACATTTATTTCGACATTTGGATGACACGATACTGTTTTAAGTCAAGAATTTTGTCTTCGAAATATACTTCCACTAATATAAATGACGTCGATCTCCGAGGTTATCGTGTTCAGCAGATTGATTGCTCGTCCCACCGCCATCAACAGAAGCAGGTTGATTCTTGCGCCCGGCAGATATAATATGTAGAATGATACATGAGCTATTATACACTGGATGTTTCAGTTTATAAATAAATTATCAAACTTTGTATCAAATATACAATATGAAAGATGTATGTACTCGTACATATATTACCAACTATCGAAATCTAAATTTTCATTGGGAATTCGTTTTATTGTCTTTCAAAAAATGATGCTCAGTATGTTAGAAATAATATACAATATAATAATTTATTAATCACAATCTGCCGAAACGCTATGAAAATCCTATATTTACTTATTCAAAATACAAATATTATAATTTATGGATTATTATTTATCGGGTGAATTGATGATCAAATGATCAATGCTCAGGTTTTTTTTCTGTTAAATTTTTTTTGTGTTTCAAGGTGTCAGTACTGTGGAATTCCATTACAACGGTTTTTTATGATTTAAAAATATGTTTTCTATTTTTGAGATTGTTTTTATCGACATGTTTCGAAGATTTCTTACCTTCATTATCGGAAGAACGATGTTAACTCAAATTATAAAGTGGCGACTTTTTATTAATGAAAAATCGTCATTTACCGATATTTACCATTAACAAACTGGTTCCTACGGATTATGGTAGATGAATTTTATTTAATCAATACTATTTCTCATTTATATGTTCAAATTGATTTAAATACAATTTGTATAAAAAAAGTTTTTTTTAACTTATCAAATATAATAATAAGAATCATCATTAATTTATTACTGCAACCTTAATGTATTTTATGAAATATAGTCTGTTTTAAATTAAATATTACCTAGTTGTTAGAAATTCCAGGTAGAAGAAATAATATTTTTTATTGTTCAATATTTACGTTGCTCCACATTGGTGATATTTTTCACCTCATTTGATAATAAAACCATGTACGTAGTGACTCGTTCGTTGTGTTTATTTAACACATGTTTATTGTTCTTGAACTAGACAATGCTTGCATTGCTGTTATTGTCCTCGTTTTGATATCATTCTTATCGCTGTTTCAGTTATGCACGTACATACTCGTAATTCTAGAGAAAATATTTATTTGAAAATAATAAATCACAAACCTTATAAAGATTAAAAATGGTTTGTTCATGTGTATTAAAAGTCCAATAATAATAAAATCCGCATTAAAACATCAAAATATGTTCTAGTTGACTCGGACAAACCGGGCCCGAACTGCTTTAAATTACGAGAATTTCTCGTGAAATCTTCTCGATGTTGCTTAATTGTTTAATGACTAACTAACTAAAAATCACGCTGTTTTCCCGTGGGGCTAGGCAGAGAGGATGGACCGTCACACTGCTCTGTCCTGACATTCCTCTCTAGCATCTTCTAATTTCATATATCTAGTCGATTTTTCCGACTTCGAATGTGGCCGCCTTTAAGTATTTGTTGATTGTCGAGGTTTTAGTTTGGTAAAACTCCATTATAATAGTTATAATAATAAACGTGAATGTTTAATGGTTTTACTATGTTTTTATTCATATAATCTCTTATACAAATATCAGTTACAAATTTGTTTCGCCTTGCGAGGGCATTTTCAAACTGAACCTAGTCGCCAAACAATGTGTCCTTATATTGATTTTAGAGAAATTAGGGTGGGGGAAAGAATTTATATAATGCAAAATATAAAAAATATATAATGAAAATGCCCTCGCAAGGCGAAACAAATTTGTAACTGATATTTGTATAAGAGATTATATGAATAAAAACATAGTAAAACCATTAAACATTCACGTTTATTATTATAACTATTTAAGTATTTGATTGATTTGGTCGTTCCATGCTTGCCTTGGTCTTCGACGGTTTCTCTTTCCACAAACACTGCTAGTATACAACATTTTAATGTAAAAAATAAACACTATTTTTACACCAGGGTTTCGGTGTGACGTTCTATTTTTTACGCGGGTGGATAAAATATTGTGTTCAAGGACAATGGGTTTTGGTTCCTCGTATAAAGTATGATATTATTTTACCTACATATATGATTGACTTAAATTTTGGTCAAAATATAACTAATGGCCCCACTTGACGGAAAAAAAATATTAATTTTATATTTACTGCGAAGTACTGGTCGCCTTGACTCAACATGTTGGATATTAGCTTGCGAGACGGTCATTAGTGAGGATATACGAGCCAGGACCGATAAAATTGGCCGCAACCTTTAAGTGGCGTTGGGCGGAACACGTCGCTCGTGACCCAGATGAAAAGTGGACATGGCGTCTGCTGTGCTGGTGATGAGAACGTCAAATCGTGGAGTTGGACACAATATCCGGAGGAGTGCGGGAATTGCCTAGATAAGGATCGGTCAGGATAGAAGGGAGTGAAAAATACGAGAGAAGACCTAGTTCCACGAGTGGACGGTCACAACAGGCTGAAGAAGTAAACCGGTCGCCTTGAATGAGTTATCTTAATGTAATGAGAATTATTTATTGTATTGAATATAATTAACATGCTTGTGTTATTAAAATGTATGCTACTTACCATCGCGAATTTTAGTATTTGTTCCAGACGTGTAATCTGCAATCCAACCATGTACAGTTATTTTCACGGGCTTTGTTACATCGAAATTAGAATCCTCGATGCTTTGGAGATCTCCCTTTTTGATAATCTGTCCCTCTACTGGATTTTTCCTGAATATTAAAAAGAACAAATTTTCTTTATACATATTCATTTTGAATTGTTATCATATTTTAAATGAAATTATTTAAACATTTTTACATATATTTATGTTAAATTGTTAGAAAAAATTTAACTTCTTTGTAACAAATTAATTAAATATTGTTAATGCTGAATTTTAGTAAAAATGAAATCATGAAATATTGTTTATTCTGAATTTTAGTAATAATTAAATAATGAAATTATGTTAATGCTGAATTTTAATATGGATGAAATATTGTTACTACTGAATTTTAGTAATAATTATATAATGAAAAATTGTTAATACTGAATTTGAGTAATAATGAAAAAATATATATTGTTCATACTGAATTTTAGTCAAAATGAAATAGTGAAATATTGTTAATACTGAATTTTAGTTATAATTAAATAATAAAATATTGTTAATACTGAATTTTAGTAATAATGAAATAATAAAACATTGTTAATAATAAATTTTAGTAATAATATAATAAAATAATGAAATATCGTTAATATTGAATTTTATTAAAAAATTTAGCAAAAATTTTAGTAAAATTTTTATTTCATTTCAGGTATAAAACAAATGTATAATATTTACAATAAAAATTAATTGCTTCGCTAGCATTTATTTATTTTATTTCGATTTATGACATTAAAGAAACTACGCATTTGAAAGTGATTATAAAGATTTGCCTAAATTCAAATTAACAGGTGTGAAATTGTTGTCCATAGTATTACATAATACATAAAACAATTACCTAGTGTAAAGAATGTATATGATATCCTCTTCAGGATTATATCTCGTACTTGGGGGAGAATCATCATTGAGATCTATGAAATGCTTGTTTCCTTTTTCATCAGTTATCCATAGGAAATTTGGTTCTTCTGGATCGACAGGCAGTCCATTGCTGCATACTACAATACAGAAATGACATTTTATTTTAATAATTTGAGCTTAATTCAGCAAATTTGTTTTCGGATGATATTAAAATTTAAAAAAAAAGTTATTTAATATAGTTGTATCTTATAATACATTAGCGACATCTATTAAATCTTTCATAAACTTGTTGAGTAGTTTTATCACAAAGGCAGCTGTTTAGTTTGTGTTTATTTAAAGAAAAACCTTTTCATGATTCTGAACCACATTTAAAGAAGATAATTTATCTGAGTCTTTTACATATTTCAACGTAATATATTCAATACTTTTACTCTAAAGCTGTAATAAATTTATGGTATACGTAATATAACACTGCTATTTTCTATATAGGTATATAAACAAATATAAAATTTAAGTGAAGCAAATGTCTCAATTTTCAAATTTTCTCAATCCTCCACGACAACGAAAATTATTGCAAATTAGTTTTTTTAATTAAGTTTTTTTTAATTGTGCGGCTGGCTTCTTTTGCAGTAAAAAATGGTCTAAACTGCGACGGACTACATTTTCAGCTCAGACATGTAGTCTCAGTTCATCATAATATTACGTACAATTTAGTAAAAAAGAACTTAAATAAAAAGGTTAATAATACACATTTTAATATGAGCTGCAAATGTAGTCTGCCAAAGTTCGAGAGCAATTATTTACACTGCGAATGTAGCCGCACTTTACGGGTTAAGAATCTTTGAACAGGTACAAATACAATATTATATATACAAGATTATAAATATTAAAAGACATGTAGTGACCTGCTAACGTAGCAACCACTGCAAGCAACACCAAAAAGCACTTCATTTTTTTTATTAATCTACTAATATTTCATATGATTCTTGACTCGAAAATAATGTGAACTGTCACTTAGTTCACTAATGAATAAACGTTCATCGAATCACTGCGAGAGATCAAATTCTATAATAATCTTAAATAATATCATAATACGATAAAAGAAATATAATAAAATAATCTTATATACACAATGATTTGTTTAAAAGATTGCGATCTAAACAAATCAATCAGCATGTAAAAACTTGGCAATGCGTATCGCCATATTATGTGTTACAAAGGCTACGTATTATAATAATTACGCAAACACATACATAAAATATACTTGTAACACGATTACTGTTTCAAATTGAAAAGAACTTAGGATATGAACAATTTATTTTAGTTATTATTTTCTCAGTTGATGAAATATTATTATTTATACTTCTGATGTTACAAGAAGTAAATTTCTATACAAAATTCATAGAAAACTAAGGTGTGATTGGAATGCTTTTCTCGGATGAAGCAACATTCGATCAATTGAATCAATATAAAATGTGTTCATTAAGACAATTTGGCAGCTGTCAAAAGTGTGTTATAGAAAATTATAAGAACTATTTAGAATTTGTTTCAAACCAAAATTATTTTATTAAAGTACTTGACGGCTCACAAACTGTAGACGACCTCTGCGGATAGATGAACATCGGCAGCAGGGTGTTAGGGCAAGGGGAAACCACTCCAGTACTCTTCCACGATAATCTATGGAACGGACAAACAAGAACTAGACTATCTGTAATATACAGTCGGCGAGTAATGAGTTTCTTTGGTCACATTGCCAGGAAAGAGCTGGATTACTTGGAAAAAAAGAATTGTCACAGGAAGTGTTTCAGGTAAAAGAAGAAGAGGCAGATCTCCTGCGCGCCAGTGTGACCAGATTAAATCAAATCAAATCAGTTTATTTACTCAAAAGACATTGCAAACTGAATAAATGTTTAAGGCATCTATTGAGTACAGGTAAAATATTATATACTCTAATTAAGGAGATGACTGGAGGAAAACTGTACTCGGCGATGCGGGCTGCAGCTAGAGGTGCTGGCTATACAGAGAGGATTAGAGGAGTTTTGTTTTAGCCACAGGCAGCTCATAGGATCCCGACTCTCAGTAATGAGGAATCGAAGAAAGAAGAATCCAGTACTCAAACAGAGAAATTGATTATTGTTATGACTTTACTCTGACATTTGGAACGCTTCATTGTAGTATACGTATTAAACTATTAAGAATCATAGAAAATATTGCTAACATATAAAACACGATACAATTTTAAAATAATACAAATAATTTCTTCAATATTCATCATTTATATTACTTTGTGTTCCGGATTCGTAATTGAACAATGTTATTTTACTTTGTGAAGCAACAATTTATTTAAAATACCAATTAAATTAACAATTAAATATTTACCGGAACGTATTTCGGACACAAAAGAAGAAATAATTAATTTTAACATCTGTAAAAACTGACCACATAAATTAAAAAAAAAAAACAGATTTATTTTGTACATACAATATATTATTACACTAATGAAGGGTTTCTGTGTCCGAAACATGTTAGTGTTAATATTTAATGTTTAATTTAATTTGCATTTTAAATAAAGCGTTGTTTCACAAAGTTAAAATTATTGTTATTATTATGATATAATTTTTGGAGCTTCGTTATCAATTAATTGAGCAAACATTTGGAGTGGCTTTAGTAACACATTCTTCATTTTTCTTCATCAGATTAAACCACTTAAAATATAAAGTGACAATCCCCCGTAGAGTTTTGTCTCTTACGCGTAACAAATAATCTTTGATCAGATTCAATAGAGAGATACATTTAATTAAATTATCGATAACTTAAAAAAAACAATATTTGACGTCATATAACTGATAACGCTTCAATTTATTATACTATCACTCTGTGTCACCTGTGTTCCAAGGTAAATACTTATCAAAAGAAGAAACCTATAATATTGATCTAGAATTTCTATCTTGATACTACGAAAAAAATTTGCCAATAACGAATAATAATTTATCGGTGAAGGGGCTTGAACCCGATTGCAAGAGCTGTGGGTTGAGCCTCGTAGCTAGGAACTTATTTTGTTTAATTAAGGGAATTCTTTGAACAATGTTGTAATTTACTTTTATTGGTGAAAAGGTTATTTTTTTAGAAGTTTTATTGTACCTTTTAAAAATGTTTCTTACAAAGTGAAATATTACAGTCCTATATAATACATCAAAACTGACATCTTTACCAATATCAAATATTTAATTAAATGATTCATTAAATACAATATCTTAAGATACGAGTGTAGTAATTGTTTGTACTTTGTAAAATTTCAGCATAAAAATAATGGATTCAAATAAATATTATTTAATACATATGTTTACTTATGATTACTAAAATAACTTAATTAATTGTATCTCAATAGAGAGGAAGATGTAAATTGTTTTTTTGTTTGTTTTTTTTTGGAAACAGAATATGGTGGTCGAGGCGTTTACAGGACTTATGACATGTCATTGGTTGGGTTAAGCGATCGCTTTATGTTAACAACATTCTCCCCATTGCACCCTTCTTACGACCACCACTTAGGAAAAAAGAAAAAAAAAAAAAACAATTTACATCTTCGTCTCTATTGAGATACAAAAATATATGTTTTTTAATGATTTAAACGTTCAATTGGATGTTGATATTTTTTATTGCAGCAATTACGGGTACTCATATGAAATATTTGCAATATATTATACAAATAAGCCAAATTTTTTTTAAATATTCTCTTTGGATGTCCTAAATATTATTTTATATTCTCTAACGTTATATTTAGTATTAACTTGAAAAAATAAACTCTTATGTATGACAAACTACTATTTATTGTATTGTATTATACGATTATATGTATTCAGCTATGGTGTATTATTTTGCAAGAATTTTTAAGACTGGAGAATAATCTCTCGACGACTATTGTTGTAGAATTCTTAGATTGCGGAATCATTGATAGCGCCGACCACATGTTCTCCCTATTGTTTATGAAACTATACTCACAATATTTATTGTGAATTTTTACTTGTATATCCTTTCGTCATTTATGTTCAAAACGGAGATTACATAAAATGTGGGTGAAAATATGACCCTTAGTTGCTTTAACCCCGAAAACCCTTGAAAAATGTTTTTGTATTCTTTAATAACAAGGGCTTAATTGGATCTATGGATATGTAAACAAAAATTAACGGCTTCTTTTTGAAATCTTAGCCTAGGAAAAAAATATGCTTTTTTGTCAATTCCGAGCCTTACGAATAAGGTAGTGGTATGCCTTTCAAAGCCATGACCAACTTATGACGAAAGACTTAATAAATTATATTATATTATATACTACATTGTTTATCAAAGTTTTTTACGGGAATCATTTTTTTTTCCTAGCTAAGGCATTGACAACATTTCATAGAAAACAGAATATTTAATATTTTGAATGGAGTTTGACATGATTGTCCATATAAATATTAAATAATACAGTTTTTTTTACAAGAGACCTTTCTTAGCGATAAATTAATTTATTTGGAATGCTATTCGTTTAGGATTCAAATGATTTTAATCAAATATATGTACAAGTAGATAAAACTTAGTCCGAATGCAATCACGTGTACTTGCCGATTATTGTTTGCTGATTTTTATAAAATATTTGTAAGAATATATTTTTAAATCATTTGCATTGATTATTCCATTATAATATATCAATTAATTAATCATTATTTAAATGGCACCAATAATTGGCAAACTTCAATATTACTCCATTTATTCATATGAAAGGATTATTTAAAAAAAAATACAATGATGCAGTTAAATTATTTTATTTTCATTTATTTAACCAAGGTAATAGGGTTCATTACTGCTAGTTTTCAAATGGAAGATTCCCATTCTGAAAATAAACAAAAATTAGATTATTATTTACAATATTTATTTATTAATATGTACTTTCAAAACCGGGATAATGGAATGATCTATATATTTTAAATCATCGCTCTAATAAAGTTATTGATATTATTGAAACCGGTCGGCAGGAAAAAGTGGTTAAAGAACAAAAAATACATTAAACAAAGTATACGTATAAATTTATATCATTCTCGTGATAATAAGGATTAAATTGTCAACACGTGAAGTGTTACATATTTTCAAATAAGTGCAAAATAGATATTAATAGAAAATGAAAACGATACATTTTATTAACTCTGATGATTCAATTTCCCTTTAAACGTCTAAATATCTTACGTGTGATAAAGCAGATAGGCTACCATACTCTGCTACCTGATATATGGATAATACGCATCCACAAATACGACAATTGCCGAAAATTGGACTTAACGATTGCACTTCATTCGACCTAGCCGTGGCGCTCATATACCCGAGATCATATTTAACCAATAATGGCATAAAATTATCTATTAAATAAAACTAATATTATAGACATTAACATTTTAATTAGTTTCTTTTTGGTTGTGAATATTTATTGTATACCTCCAAAAAAAAACTATATTTTTCTGAGAAAATTCACGTATGTAAAGTGTATCATTAGATTTTATCAAAAAAATTGTGATTTGGTCTCGCCACATTTAAAAAATCTATTTTAATAGCTCAATTCGTGAATTTCTCACATTAATCACCATCAAATTATTTTCTACAATAAATGTTTAAAACGAATTCTTTTGTATAATAGTTAAAAATATGTATGAATGAGTCATACTATTTTTTTAAACTTACGCAGGCTTCGGCTGAGATCCTCCCATATGCAATCTGCCGATATTAGCACATTTGTTATCAGTTGCTTCATCGACGGTGTTGCATTGGTCCGCCATAAAGCCGGTGTGGTCAAGGGAATTGGCAAAGTAAAGATAGGAACGAGAGTGCGAACAAGCAATGTCAATAAGACAACCTGGCTGGAATGTGCCCTCATTTGGATAGAAGTCATTATGACCCACCTGAAAAGACACAACATTTAATTAATTGTTTTTTTTATAAAATAACAGAAGAAATAACTTAACAAATTATTGACGGATATCTCATTTTTTTCTTCTTAATTGTGAAAACTTCATAACAAATTTCAACCATTTTCAAATATGACCGTCGAAAGGCGAAACATGTCGCTCTATTAAAATAAAACCAAATTTCTAATAAACAGCTTCTCTCTCTATCAAGTCAATAAATGTAAACAGTTTTTAATTTTTCCATTTTTTAAAAACAATATTTTAATTTATTTGACTAATTTTGAGATCAATTCAGCAATTGTTTTTCCGTCGCCAATTTTCAAAGCCATTAGTTTTGATAAGCGAAGGATATGCTTGTGACAAGCATATAACAACGGTGTGTAGCATTACTTGGAATATTTATAATATTGTAGAAATAAAATTCAATCAGGTGTTTATAAATTGAAATGCAATGATTTTTCATCATGTTATATAAGTTAAGCAACCCACAAACTTTATTTAATAATAAAACAGCACATAAGATATCACTAATAAAATCCTTCGGGATTCGCCAACCACCTCATTGAAAAATATTTTTCGTATTATAAAGACAACGGCGTTGAAATTCACCCACTTTCATTAAGCATATAAGTGACAATTTTATTTATCATTCATTCGATCATTCAATTGTTTAAATTTTGACCCCGAAGAAGGACGCGTATCATGTAAAACATCTCTTTTTGAAAAGTGCTGAATAGTGTTGTGAAAATACAGTGTTGTTTTTTTGTTATTATCCAAATATTTTATTTAGGTACTTATAGTATAATCTTACCGCAACTTTCAAGCCTAATTCTCCAGCGTTCGTATGAATTACTTCAACATATTCACCGTCTGATGCTCGAATGCGTTCACTACCTTCTCCCCAAAGAGGGAGTGCGGGATCAAAGGCTAGAACAAATAAACAATAAGTAAATGTATAACCTCTTAAATTACGTAATTTTGAGCAAAATGGCCAAATTTTTAAGAACTTTTCGTGTATTTTTCATTAATTAAATGTTTGGAAATATTCTATTTGAACAACTTTACAATCAATACAATGTACAACTATTTTTTATATATTTAAATACCATACGAAAGCGATTCATTCATAAAAGCATAATGAAATAAAATATCCAAAAATTTAAATCGTAATACAATGAAATTTGTTTGTACATGTTGGCATATATTTTGATTTGTTTGTTATTTTTCCTTTGTCTTTCCACGACACTTAAGAAATAAATTTAAATCATCGGCCATGGAATAAATTGGCATGGAACATAAAAAACAATCGTATTTATATACGAGTATGTTTATTTCTACTTGAAATTTATTATTAGTTTATTTCGATTTGAATTGAAATGACACATTTAAAAATGTCAGATTCAGTTAAGACATATTCCTCCTGGAAAATACTTCGTCTTTTGTTCATACGAAATTTTTATTTCAATTACCTGTGATATACGGCAATCTTCCTGAAAATACGTTTCTTGCCGCAATGCCGACCACGTGTCCACCTAAGCTGTGTCCCATAATGTGGAAGTTCTCGATGGGAACTCCATTAACCACCAGCCAGTCCACCACGGCGCCTAAGAAGGCCCCGACCTTGGGAACATTGCCCACAGCGCTGGTGTACAAGCCACCACCGCCCTTGCTCCAGTCCACAAATATCACATTCACATCCAGAGCATTGAGGAAAGCTGTAAATAATATAATTTATTCGTGATTAATAATTCAATAGCATATTTGCATCATTAATCACGACGATTTAAAATAATACTGTTTTTGTGAAGTGGAAAAACAGTGTTTTAATGTATCAAAAAATAATTATTATTCAAAAACGTTGTATATTCACAACACTTTTTGCACTTTTCACAAACATTTTTCGAAGTTCAGACGTCCTTCTTAAGTATAGAAAGTTAACCTTCATTTTATAATTAAATTAATTGAATTTGTAGATCCAATAAGAATGATTACAATCCGAAATGGGTTTGTGAAGAGTGCAAAAGAGTCATAAAATACCCATTTTTTCAAATGTTTAATTCTCAACGAAAGCAATTTTAAAAGATATTTAAATAGCATTAATCATTTTCAGATTATTTGAGATTCAAATATTATTTTTAATTATAAACATGAGGCGTTAACACTCAGTCATTTTGCCATATTTCAAATGTGGTATATCTCCTTCATCGGAGAACAACCGATGGTGAAGGTCTGATTTGACTTATGTCGAGATAAATAAACAACAAAGAAAACAGTGATGATCTTTAAAGATATTCAGGAATATGAACTTACACATTTTAATTTTTTTGTAGTTCAGCATTGATTAGTTAACAAAATGATCATACTTCAAAAAATAGGTTTAACATTTTGTATTTAATACATACCTGCTGTGACAGCTGTATTAATTTTACTATCAGAATCGCTGTTCCAACCATGAGCAATAATTTTTACAGGCTTAGAAACATCGAAGGTAGATGAAATAATACTGTTGACATTTCCATAGACTAAAACGTTAGGATTGGTCGGATTCTTCCTGTAAATCAGTAGCATAATATTTTAATGACATAATTTCGAATAGTTTGTAGTATGTGTTGTTTTAAATCTTGGTGTGAGTTGTATTTTTGATGATAATTTTTTTTGAATTACGTAATATATATGTTTAGTGAGTGACATGTATTTTCGCTAACTAGGGCATTTTGTAGATTGTCTACAAAATCTTGTATTTGATAATACCATATTTTAGGAAATATTTTAAGGATGCATAATCCATAATATTAAAATACCAATATGTGAATCTGTTTCATCATCAACATCAGCATCATCAGCCTATATCTGTCTACTTCTGGACGTAGGCCTCCTCCATCTGCTTCCATGTCTGTCGATCCTGGGCAGCACGCATCCACGTCGTACTGACGGTCTCTTTAATATCGTCCCTTCATCGAAGTTGAGGTCGTCCTGGTTTTCGGTTCGCAGCTCTAGGATACCAGAAAGGAGGCGTTTTATCCATCTATCGTCAAAGCTGCGAGCGACATGGCCTGCCCAGCGCCATCTTAGCGCTACCACTCTTCCGATGATGGCCGACACTTCTGTTCTGGCTCTAATAGTGGTGTTTCTCACCCTGTCCGCTATATTGATTCCTAGCATTGCTCTTTCGATATGTTTATACAAAACAAAAGTATACTTTAATATTACCTGGTATAGAGATTAAGAACAGTATCTGCTTCGGCATCAAATCTTGGTTCTATCCTTTTCTCTTCCAAGTCTATCAAGTGTAACCTATCGTCTCCATCGGGGAATAAGAAGAAACGATTTCCTTCTTTGTACTTTAGCAGAGAAGGGATAGCACTTCCTGAAATTGTTTTACTTGTTTTAATTGATATTGTTCTGTGTATTACATGCATATATTTTTTAATAATCAAATATCTTATAACATCAACAAATATTATTATATATGTTACGTTTTAATGGGACATATTTGATTGCGATGAAAGTATGATATGTTGTGGTTAAAGTCTACATAGAAATATATTTTATAATATTTAAATATCATTTATTATTATTTTATTTGAATAATATTTTGGATGATTCGACAGATCAGTTTGCGATGCCAGTTAACCTAGCGAAACCAATCGCTGTTGAAAAATATAACACATGGAAGAAGTTAATTAAAAATGGTCGTTTTATTTGATTATTATTTAAAAAAAATTCCATCAAGAGATGTCAGTAAAGTCATTAGATTATATTATTTAATTTATTTACAAGTATATGACATTTTTTTAAATGCATGAAAGAAATTAATGGTAAAGATTTATGTGATATCAGAAAGACGTACATATATGATTATTCTTTTATATTCGACATCATATTATTTTGTGGATTCACATTTGAATAATTTAATTTTAAAGTTGTCTAAAATACACTATCAATTATTATCGTATCCCCTTTCATCTAAAGTTTCTCGAACAATGATGTAAAACTTCATATCAAATAAGTAATGCGAATGAAAACGTTTGTTTTCTAGAAGTTTTATTATAATTAATGGGAATGGCATATTTCGCCTATCACAAAACTTATAGAAAACAGATTCATTCATATTCATTGTTTCCCTAATCTTTTGATAACAGCTGTTAACGATAAAAATAATAATCTTGCAGAAGGAAAATAAAAAAAATATAAATTGTGTTAAAATTATGTGTCAACGACACATATTTATAATATCCAAGCAAGGTTAAACGAGCCCTCACAAAATAAAAATATACATGAAAATTAGAGAAATAATTGAAACTGTTTGGTTTTACGTTACCCAACGAAAGTGTTATTTCTAGAAGGAACAGGACAATCAACGATTTCATTGTTTAATAACCTTTTCAAACGAACTCAGAACTCTGACTTGAGGGAATAATAGTTTACGTTTAAATAGGGTGATCCAATATTCATCTCATATACAAAGACATTGATAAGATCAGAACTATTGTTTTCAATCTTTTATTCAATCAAATGATATTAAATGAATCGATACGACAAATGTTATTTTAAAAATGATTGAAACCAAACAAACACATTGTTGTGATTTTGGATGGCTGATGTTTAAACTACCTATTTTAATAGATGTATGTATTCATTTTTTTTAACTCCCACGGCGCAAAACCAACCTGACCATGATTATGCCGGTAGGTAGATAAATATCTTTACTAAATTGTCTCACCTCGGAGGTCGACGTATTTTTTGATAGTATAGTTCACCTGAGTGAGGCGCTGTCTTTGTTTTTTTTATACAACAGGTCGTTTGAACTCAACTACTGTATACAATTTATTGAACTATTCTATTGATTTTCATGACATGTAATAGGTAGCGAGTCTATTACCATTTATTTTTTTATGTATTATTCACTATTGTGTGTCTCAAACTATCTTTTAATAATATTATGTATCATTATAGTATTGAATCGCAGTTCTGTGATGCTTCTTATTTATTTAAATCAATAAATGGATAAATTAAATGATTTTAGACGATCCAGAAGTATGAAGAAGCGATGGCACAGTGGCACGTAGTCAGGCCCTGAGGCAGCAAGACTGGAAAGTGGCGGCCAGAGATAGGACAGGATGGAGCCACTTCTTGAAGGAAGCTGAAAGCCACTAAGGCCTCAGATTATTTGATTAATATTCAGATTCATTCATTTATTATGTTTAACATAGTTATCTTCTTTAATCTCAACTGTGTTATTGATTCTGCGACTAAAATGTATGATGGCCAGATTTACATTTTCTTTTTCTTTCTATTGGTTTAGGCTGTATGACCAGACAGACAAACGGTGACGGTGAATTATCCTATGATATTTATGATGACGTCAGTCATCCTTTCATCTCTTCGGTGGCCTTATTAGTAGTTTCTTGCTGCTAGGGTTAATTTTTTTTAAATTAATTTAAATCATACATTATAGTGAACATTGAAAAATATATATTTAAAGGATTCGAATTGATTTTATTTATGTTAATACTATATTTTGGATTATAACCATACAATGAAATAATTATATTGTTTCCAAATGTACTGTTGTTATCTTGGTAAACTATCTCCCAATCATATTAAATAAATTACGAAATTTTAATCAAAATAAATTTATTATATCATATTTTAATGATACGATTCGCTATGTTAAGATTTTTTTAAATGCTAAATATCGTATTCGCTAGTTTCAATCCAAGAGAGGAAATCAATATAGTTCTATCATAAAAAATTCTCGTAGTTTTACGTCATTGTTTTTAAAGAAAAAAAAACAAAACATCGTTTTTTTTATTTAATTTAATAATATTCGAAATGAAGACAACAAAATAACATAAACTAATTAATAGTATTTTGGTACGCTTAAATATAAAAATGTCAGCTTATAATTTTTTTTTATTAATTATACAATAAAAAATATAACTACAGACCCTTTCAATAAAGTTGCACAAGATATTTTTACACATTTAAAGGGACCCATATTTTACATAAATTGATTTAAATTGTTTAAAAAAAACTACACTATGCTTATTAGTGTTTTTTTACCTGTCGAAATTATCGGCGGATAAAAACTCGGTAGTTCGATTTAATTAAATTAATTTATTTTAACTGTAATTAGTGTTATTTTGTTTATTCCTTATAAAATGGTTTCGTATCCGTTGTTTCTAAGTAGAATACTCCCATACTGAAACAAAATAATTGTATAAGTAAATTTACAATATACAGTAGAAATTATAAGATAAACGCGATTTTTAAATCTTAGTTTGAGAATGCCCACGCAAGCTGAAAAGTATTATTTAAAAAAAAATCACAATCTTTGTAAAACGAATTAAAAAATCGCGTTCATATTTTAATTTACAGTGGAGTATATAAAAAAAAAACAACCATCAATTATATATAGTAGTTCAATTGTAGCAACACTGGTCTGTACAATTTATCTTATAAAATCATAAACCGATTATGGAAATGTTATCAAGACTTATCTTTTTAATTAAATCATAGATATAATATACCGTACTATGTGTACAGATTTGTATGCAAACAAGAGTTTATTACAAGAAGAAATTTCCTGAAAAACATAATATGAGGAGTTCATACATATTGTTTGATAAATAACGTATATTTTTTTTATTGTTTCGTGAACTATGATGTAAAACTTCATATTCAAAATAATTCATACGAATTAAATCGTCTAATTTCTAGAAATATTATAAAGTTTTTCTATATTTTATGGGAGTGACATGTTTCACTTTGCTTGGGCATTATCAAAAGCCAAAACTAAAAATACGAAGTAAGTCAATCCCATGTAACATAACAAAACTTATTTTTATCAATATAAAATACTTTCTGTATAGTCTCAAAACACACAAGGAGTTAAGCATACATTACCCACCACACATATATAAAATATATATACGCTAAAAATAGAGACCGCATTGATCTTCGAAACGCTGGACGAGGAAGAGAAAAAGTTACAGATATACCCAAGATCCCATAAAACATATTTAAAAACAGTGTCAAAAAAAAAACTACAGCGATATATGTTAAGTAATATGATTGAAAATGTCTGTTTTCTCAAAGTTTTATAATATTTTATGTAAACGACATGTTTCGCCCGTTTAACCCATTATCAAATGACATTTGATGAAATATTTTAATGCCATAAACAGGCGAAATATGTTATTCACATAAAATATAATCAAACTTCTAGAAAACAAACGTTTTCATTCGTATAAATGATACGTAAGTACTTAATTCAAAATTCTCCTGTATTATTATAGACTTTACAAAATAGTAGCCGAAGTGCATGTATTATATTCAGACGTAGATAAAGTGAATTTATTAACTATTATAAATAATGATAAGGAAATCAAAGATATGAATGCCTTATTTACATTAACATAATTGTGCATATGTTTCCTTCTTCTTAAATCAATACAGGGATTTGTTTTGTGCTGTTATAATTTTCAAATTTATATAACAAATGATAATATATATTATGTCTACTTCTTCTTCTCGGTGTGTCATGTCAGGTCCCCCCGACGTCGACTATCACTTGAGAGTGCATGTTGTTGAAAAAAAAATGAAAAAAAAAATCTTTTGGTCCCAAAAGGTGTTATCGAGCTGCTGAAACCGGTCGAAGTCATAAACCTTAGTGGAATTATACTCAATATACTTCTTCTTCTTCGTCAGCCTTCATCGGTCTACTGCTGGACATAGGCCTCTTCTCTTCCTTTCCACTCGTCTCTATATTCTGCCAGCTGCAGCCACATTTCCCCCCCCCCCCCGGCAGCAATGTCGTCGGCCCTCCGGCTCTCCGGCGGAGCCTGTAACCGCTAGGAGATGCGTCCCCAGGTGGCGGATAGGGGAAGGCTCACCAGATATGGGGGGTAAGAGGGAAATCAAATACATCTCGCAGACCAACAGGCAGTAGTGTCAGATCCGTCAGGCAGTAGTGGGCGGCTACAAACAGTGTCTGTTCCCTTTGTTAAGGGCTGCTGACTTATAAACTCACCAACCTGTTTGGCAAGCGTGGTGTTTAAATGTTAAAAACCTTCAAAACCAAAATGCACTCCTATGGCTCAGTATGGTTAAATTGAAAATGGTCACAAATTGCGATTCAATGTTCTCCACCCGAAACCACCGGCCCACACCAATGCCACTCTCGCACCATTCGATTCTGTATCCAGGTCCAACCGCCCCCCACCCAAGGCCATTCCTTGTTACCGTCCCTCGTTCTCCATCCAAGACCTCGGTCCCTATCCATGGCCACCCCCGACTCGTGTAGTAAGGTCCAAATGTCGGAGCCAACCTGCCACATCCTCCAAGAAATAACACTCTCTCCATCCAACAATATCCAACCTCATCATCCAATAAAGAAATTTCAGACATGTGGGGGAAGAACAATTTAAGAATAACTCCTGAGAAGACGATATACAGAGTAAACACATGCGCATATTCGAATGCAACGTTTTTTCAAAATTTAAAGCAATCGATAAATATCAAAATGTCAAAGTAATCGGATTTTTTCTAAAAGAAGAATAAAAGTATACAAAAACACACGCGTATTCGAATGCAACGTTGTGTCGAAATTTCAGAGCAATCGGTAGATAACTTTCAAAGATCGTAATAACACGAACATTTACATTTTAATTTATATAGATAACGAAGTTTTTTAATAACCTTGGTTTTGGTTTGCTGCCTCCCATGTGAATTTGATTGATATTAGAGCAATTGCCATCAGACATTTCATTAAAGTCTTTGCACTGAATAGCCTTGAATGCAGTTATTTCTATTGACTCTGCGTAGTACTTGTATGCCCTGGAGTGGCAGCAACTGAAGTCTGAGATGTCACAGCCAGGTTGGGTGCTTAACCCGTTGGGATAGAAATCATTGTCTCCCACGGGAAACATCAGGCCAAGCCGCCCGGGGTTGGTATGGATGACCTCAACATACTCGGCATCTGATTGGCGAACCCTTTCTGAACCTACACCCCACAGAGGATTAGCTGGATCCAGAGCTGAAAAATAATCATTTTAATTAGCCGAGCACTTTAAGCTTTAATTTACATATTCTATTTATGTACGAAATATTTTTTAATAATTCTTTTAGATAAGAACTATAATTCTAATTAATACGAATGAAAACGTCTGTTTTATAGATGTTTGACTATAATTTATGGGATGTTTCGTCTTTCTGAGGCATTATTAAATGTTTGATCTTTGATGCCTCTCTATAACAGGTTAACCCGATTGGTTATTAAAACTGATTGATGTATTAAAACCATGTACTTGGTAAATTTTTAAAAAATAAATAAATACCTCAAACAGGCGAAACAAATCTTTCCCAGAATTTATAGTAAAACTTCTAAAAAAAACATTCGTTTTTATTCGTATTAATTACTATAATCATATTATTTCTCTAGTAAAGAACTAATTTATATAGCTTCCTAGATAATAACTAATCATTATAGTATTTTTTTTCAATATGAATGCATTTTTGTCTTTGGTTCATACTAAAACTCATAGATTTGAAAAACACACGCATTAAAAAAACGAAAGATATCGATCATCTGAAAGGAAATGTATATGAAGTATGTATTTTGCCGGTTGCCACATAACATGGTCTCAAAACTGTAACAATATCCAAACTAAATTGATGGTTGAGGTTTTTGTTTTGTAAAACTCCATTGTGATTATAATAATAATAAACGCGATTGTTTAATGGTTTTACTTGATTAATCAAGTAAAACCATTAAACAATCGCGTTTATTATTATAATAATCCAAACTAAATGCCGAGAAACTACGAGTGACTTAAAGTGCCACGTTAGAAATAAGTTTTAGATACGATGAGAGAAAAAACAAAGGTCACTCACATTATCCAGCGTGTAGCGACTCTAAAATAGCAATGGGTAGATCACGTAGCCAAAAGATCGGACTTAAAATGGATAAGAATACTGCTTACTTGGAGATTATGGACCGCAAAGAGAAGTACAAGGTGACCGCAACTACGGTAAAAGGATGACCTGAACCGATATATTGGCATAATCTAGATGCAGGCCGAAGAAGCCTTTATTAAAGAGTGGACAGGAATACGGTAAAGAAGCGAAAAAGAGAAGAAGAGTACATTTTCACATGACAATAGATTTATAAAATCTACCTACATTTCAAAATATTTAAAAGGTAAAAGAATTTAATGGTAATTAAAAATATTTTCTAATATTACGTTATTTTTTAAATATACTAGTAAACATATTTTGATTAAACATTTGAGATTTTATTTTTCAATCTTCAAACTAAGATAAATGAGGAGACTAACCCGAGTCATATCCAAATAAATAAAAAACACACTCCATTGATTGAAAGGAGAGATTTATGTTCTATACATCACTGCTCGAAGAGATGCAAATTGTATTTTCTTGTTTGATTAATTTTATCAGGTGTAGTAAAATAATTATAAATTATGAGTGCTATAAATATTAATATAATTATTCAAGGTTTAGGAATACTGAACTTGACAGTTAAAATATTGTATTTTGTGTGTGCCATAATGGTGAGAATGTTCACTAATTCAATTAAATTATATGTTTATCTTATCAAACAAATAGTTTATGAAACAAAAATAGCAACGCCTATTTTTCAATATATTACAATGTACAACGAAAAAAGTAATATACTTTAATACAGTACACTTATTTATATGTCATATAAATATGTGTACTTTATTAAAGTATATTACTTTTTTCGTATAAAAATGGGGGTTACATTTTATTACCTGTTAATATGGGAATAGATCCGTTTAATGCTCTCCCAGCAATGGCCATTAGGTGAGCTCCTAAACTGTGTCCTGTTAGATGGAAATCCTGCAAACTGGCTCCTAAATTTACCAACCAGTTGATCATAGTAGCTATGTATCTGCCTACTTGGGGAACGTTACGAACGACGGATGGGTACATACCGCTTGCTACCTCACCCCAATCCACACATATTACATTCGCATCGTGGGCAGTCAAAAACGCTAAAATATTTTTGAAAGATCAAGCACATTATTCAGAATATGATGACAAGAACCAACAAAGATGTTCATAAAACTTCTGTAAACTAATCCATTCGATTGAAACCTAAAAAATATAAATCATAATTTTGATCTAGAATAAGACAGATTTAACAACAGTTTATGAGAAATTGAAGAAAAAAAAACATAAAATTAAAGAAAATACGAAAATCAATGCTCTTACCAGAAACGAGTAAAATATTAATTTCACAAGAGCAATCACCATGCCAACCATGGCCTACTATTTTGATTGGCTTCCCGTTTTGAAATGGAGATGTTGAAAGGAGAGAATCGTCTCCATTGATAATAATAAATGGATCGCTTGGATTGGACCTAAAAAGATAATTATATATAACTGTGTTAACAAAACAGATAACTTTTAATTTTACAACAAAATTTAATTTTTACTTAACTTTACTTGACACAAACTTTTCTCTGAGTTGAAATGTGGAAAATTTCATATGAATATGGAACTATCACTAAACTGATCACGGCAAATGCATCGTAAATTGAGATCTCACAGCCTCTTCACTATTAATAAAGGTGTCAAACAGAGTAACGTAATGTTCCCATGTTTTTTAAATCTACATATGGACAAGTGTATCAATGAGATGATTGGATTGGATGAAGATGCCAGATTGAGCGGAGTGTCAGTGAGTCGTTTGAACCCAATTACTCTATATAATTTATCGGTTATCGCCATTTTTTGTCGCGTAAATTCTAAATCCAGACCAAAGACAGTGTGAAAATCACACTGCGATCTCCGGGTATCAAGCCTCGGTATGACAGTCAGAGCTCTTGCCACTCTGCCACGAAGGTCGTCAAATTCTTAATTATATCTCATTTATATGATGTTACTGGTTCTACACGAAATTCATATACCTTTCGTTTTAAGTATAATGGGACTTGCTTGTTTTCAAAATTTAATTTAAGATTTCCACGAGCAACCTATCTCGGCCCGAATCTTTCTTGTTGTTCTCTTGATCGTCTCTTCCAATCTGGATTTTATGATAGAGTCTCTAGTGCAAATATCAGTGAATGCAGTGCGAATAAAAGTGTTAAATATGAAATAATGAAAGGGTAATTAAGATGTTTTGGATTAAGATGTCCTGGCTCGAGAATATCAAGGAAAGGAGTAGTTCCGGCACAGGACAGAGAGGCCTATGCCAGGGTGATAGCTGACGTCGGGGAGACTTGACATGGCACTCGAAGAAGAAGAAGGACACATATAAAAAATGAATAAAGAAAGAATGACAAAGGAAGCATATGTGAACGATGTTAACAGGACAAGAAATAGAGGAAGTCCGGGGAATATGTGGCTTGATCAATCAATATAACATTATATTACAAAAAAATGTCACCCATGTGAGGAGTCGGAGAAGTTGACGTGCGTGCATGATTCGATGTATGAATGTTGAGCAATCGAGAGAAGAACATCAGATCAGAACAGTGTGGCGGTCCATTCTCTCTGCATACCCATTTGGGGAGATGGCTTGGTGGTTAGTTAGTTGGTTAAGATATTTACGAGTACAATATCAATTAATGAAAACAAAAAAAAAATTATACAAAATGTCTTTATTATTATGTATTTAGTGTGCTTCCACTTGTGTTTATGTTCTAGAACATAAGGACAAGTGGAAGCACACTAAATACATAATAATAAAGACATTTTGTATATATTTTTTTTGTTTTCATTATTCAAAATGAACTTCTACCAAGAAATTTCAATTAAAAACATTAATTATTTACAATTTCAATCGAATTTTCACTTATAGTATGTACAATTTGGTAATAGTATTTATCTGTGGAACTAAATTGAAATGTTATAATATAGGAACACTATTCAAAATAACTGCTTTGTTTGCATGATACCTGGTATACAAAAGGAAGTCCACATCCTTAATAGCATTTAGTCTTGGTACCATCGATTTTTCATTCAAATCAACTAAATGCATTTCTCCTTTTCCATCCGGAAAGTAGAAAAACCTGTCTCCCTCACGATAAGTTGCAATCGAATGAATATTTTCTTCGCCTAAATTGAACATTGTGTGTTATTATTCAACAAAACTATTAAATACACAAAACTGTTGTATCAAGGACAGAAAAAGCCATGATATTATCCAATCTCCGATAGACCAACAAAAAGAAGAAGAAGAATAAAAAGAGCTATTTTTGAATTTATAATTATTAAAAAAAAACATGTGTGTTTGTTTCCGGGAATACAGCTGAAATACATATTTATAAATTATTTAGCAAAATATTTATCAAGTTTGATTGTTTAACCACCGAGGTGTTAAATATAAAAATTAAAAAATAATAATACCTCGAAATCTTTGAAAATGAAGCGGAAACGATTATTTTACCTGATGTAGAAAATCCCAATACCACAACAAGAATTATCGTATGTACCAAACTCATGATGAAATCTTAATGAACGTAACTTAATTAAATCTAAGAAACTTAATGAATTCTTAAAAAAAACTATGAAATATTTTAATCAAATGATATTCGACTATTTGTGGATAAAACACGTGCGAATGGTTGCTACTAATCGCAAGAAAATGTGATATTATCGATAACTGCAACATTTATATAACCTTTTCCTAAATCAGCGTCTATTAATCTCCTACATGGTTCTTATTAAAGTATAATACAATATTAATTTTGTATAATGAAATGTGTAATACACTCATCGTAGAATCATAAATATCATAAAATTAAAAAAAGTATGTCTATAAAAGTCCTAAAAAATATTATTTATGTGAAAACAACCTCTTCTTCTTCTTCAAGTGCCATGTCGGGTCCCCCCAACGTTGGCGATCACCTCGGAGAACCTGTCCCTGTCCTGCGCCGCTCGGAACAGCTCCTCCACACTTCGAATGCCGGTCCACTCCCTCACGTTTCGCAGCCAGGAAATTTGTCTCCTTCCGGCCCCTCGGC
This sequence comes from Lepidostoma basale, assembly GCA_022606425.2. Lineage (NCBI taxonomy): Eukaryota > Metazoa > Arthropoda > Insecta > Trichoptera > Lepidostomatidae > Lepidostoma > Lepidostoma basale. Next base: position 1,159,468 of record JAHDVF020000296.1, on the reverse strand, counting down.
GTCCCTCAATTTTCCCTTCCAACATCAGTTGGAGAAGGTGGTACTTTTCCCCACGCAGTATATGACCCAGATGTGAGATCTTTCGAACCTTGATAACAATTCCCTGTCAACTCTAGCTCGCCTCAGGACTTCGGTATTGGTAACCATGTCTGTCCAGGGAACTCTGAGCATTCGGCGATGGAGCCACATTTCAAATGCTTCCAGTCTGTTCATTGAGTTAACTTTCAGGGTCCAAGTTTCACATCCGTACAATAAATAAGACAGACCACACCATAGCATTTGATCATTCTCTGGCGGAGTTTCAAGTTTACATTATCATTGCAGAAAAGTGATTTCATTTTATTAAACGTAGCTCTTGCTGCCTAAATTCTGCATTTTATCTCTACATCTGTGTCAAGAGATTGCGTTAGTATGTTGCCGAGGTATTTAAATTTTTCCACCCTTTCAACGTTACGGCCGTTCAAATGCAATACTGACCAACTGTAGTCAAGCCGTCCGAATGCCATCCATTTGGTTTTGCTGACATTTATTGTTAGCCCCGAACTTTCACCGGACTTGTCAACAAGATTAAGGAGGTCCTGAAGATCGCAGATACTTTCAGCTAATAAAACAGTGTCGTCGGCATATCTCATATTGTTTATCACAGTCCTTTCTCGGTGTTGATGAGGGCTCGTTTAAAAACATAGTCGGAGTAGAGATTAAATAATAATGGAGAAAGGATATAACCCTGTCTCACACCTCGTTGGATGGTAATTGCATTTGATTTCTCGTATCCGTATCTTATTTCGGCTGTTTGGAACCAGTACAGATTTTTAATAAAAATTAAATCTTGGTATCAATATTGCACCTGACAAGCATTTTTATTAGGTCACTATATTTTACCCTGTCAAATGCTTTTTCGTAGTCAATAAAGCATGCGACTACCTCTTTTCTTTGGTCCCGGCACTTTTGTAGCAATACGTTAATAGCTAATAGTGCTTCGCGTGTTCCAAACGCGTTTCTGAAACCAAACTGAGTATCGTCGAAGTCTTGCTCACATTTACCACGTATTCTGGCATGTATTATTTTAATAAATAGTTTCAGGACGCGAATCATGAGACTAATCAATCTATAGTCTCCACATATTTTAGGATGTTGTTTTGTAGGTAACGTCACAAAGGTTGACTTCAGCCAACCTCTAATCTAGTGATAAAAAGCTGGGTAGAATTGATGATTGTTGTCAATCGACCCATTGTTGATTTCTTCTTCTTTCTTCTTCTCTGTCGTATTCCTTATGATTGAAGGTAGTGTCCATCTAGTAGACCATTCCACGCCATGCACTCGTGTCACCCGTTAGTCTCCAGGCTGCAGCTAATGACAGAACAGTCAGCGACTGATTTGATCGGACCAGCGGCTTGGTGGTCGTCTTTGTAGTGGTTTTCCTCTACTTTCCCCATATTGATGAGCTTTTCAAGGTTGTCCTAATTTCTCCGAGCTATGTGGCCACTCTTACACTATCTAATAGTCTTGCCCTGATACCCAGCTGGTCAATGATCAACTGGTTTGTTCTTCTTGCCGTCCAAGATATACGCAGCATTCGCCGCCAGCACCACATCTCGAAATCATCAATTATGGAACTCTCCAATGTTCGCTTATTTAAAATTTAAAATATTTTTGTATTGCTTTAATATTTAGATAATACTAAGTCGAATCATATAAGTCATATCATAAATCACTAAGTCGAATCAGCGAGGAACACGGCCATCCGCGAGATCTGCAAGGTAGAGTATGTCGTGAGATGGGTCAGACAACGCAGAATATACTGGAATGCGCACGTGCAGAGGGTGGATCCCACCAGAATCCCACACGTTGTGGCGCATCAGATTCTTGCCGGCTGCCGTCCCCCCGGAAGACCGCCGAAGAGATGGAAAGATTGTTGGGAGCCAACCTCCCAAGAGAGGCCAGCCTGATTTCAGGAACAGACCAAAGGTCTATAAGAAGAAGAAGAAAAATCATATAAAAAGCTAAATTGCCCTGGTAGTCAACAAAGGTGTTCTGGTGTAAACCAAATTATTTTTGATAGAAAGAGTAGATGGAGACAGCTTCAAAGACAATGGTACTCCGATAGTCCGCAGTTCAAAGTGGATAGATGCATTTTAGATTTTTTGTCATTAAAAAGAGGTATAATTTAATTTTCCCACGTCTTCACATTATCTGAGTTATCCAAATTCGTAAAATGACTGACTCGGTGTATTTTACTGCACCCTTAACCTACTGCAAAAAATATAAATTAATAAACACGTTAAAAATGTATTACAAGCCGATTCGATTACTTTGTTTTAGAAATGAATACAAAACATGTGGTTTAGATTTACGTGTATCTTTATTTATCAGCTAATAATTATTAATTGTATTACAATATTTGTTTAACTTTGCGGTTTTAATTTCAAGTTTGTACATGAGTAATGATCGCGATTATCTGTTGATTGTGTATTTTACCCCAACTTTTTTCTCAATTATCCTTGATAGAATGGTTTTTCACTGTTTGTTTCCAAGTAGAAAATACCGACACTGTAAAAAAAATGTTTTTATCATATGTTATATTCGTTAACTTAAATATTTTTTCTATAAACATGGGTGCAATTAATTTACAATAGATTACATTACACTAGTTAGAATTTTCAATAGAAAATATAAATACAAATTTTATGTTTTTAACCTAAAACCAAAAAGGACACAATATTTATAATTAAAGATCAAATCTGGAAGAAAATTTTTTAAGGGCTCATAAAATTCTAGTTTAATGAGTGCAGCTCATTACGATCTGACCAAATAATAACTTAATCTTTTTTTCATTTAAATGTTTCGGAATAATATTTGGAAAACAAGTTAGACAAAAAATAAATATATCAACTTTATACGTAGTAAATATTGTATGTTTTTAAACTTATATATTATAATAAAATCTTTCAAACCAATTTATATTATTGTATTAGTTAAAAGCTGTTAGGTTATACAATATTATTGAGATGAAGTCTGTTTTCAAGCGGTATATTTTGTGAAGGTGACATTTTTAAACAAAATTTAAAACAATGACAAACAAAATTTAATAATGCTCTGCAAAAGCAAAAAAGTTACTCCCATATAATAATATCAAACTATAATAAAAAAAATAACATCGAGGTCATTTTCTACAAGTTATCATTTAAGTATCTCACCTCTATATATATTTCATATTTTCATCTTATTTGATAATCACGTTTTACGTATTTATTTTAAAATAGGAAAATGTCTCAAACTAGTTTCCACAACTCACTAGAATACAATTCCATTTATTTTGTATTGTATGTAAATAAAAATATCAATAGAAATGGGCTTTTGACTCATCATCATAGTGTTTGATATAAATGACACTCACCCCGGTTTAGGTGTCGATCCTCCCATGTACAAGGTGCTCAGATTCTTGCAGTTACTGTTGAACATCTCATCATAGTCCGTGCACTGTACGGCCTGAAAGCCGGTATGATCGAGCGAGTCGGCGAAGATCTCATAGCAGCGCACGTGGGAGCAAGTGAACTGCAGATAGCCGCAGCCGGGCTGCTCCAAGCCGCCGTTCGGGTAGAAGTCGTTGTCGCCAACGGGATCAAAGAGGCCCCACTGACCCATGTTACAGTGGATAACCTCCACATATGTTGCATCCGAGGGCCGGAGGCGTTGGGATTGGTCGCTCCACAGGGGGTAGGTAGGATCCAAACCTGGAATCGAGAAACAAAACATTTAGGAAAGTTTTATTGATTCGATGGCTCATTTTCATATAAGGATTTAACGATTGATTAAATATAAAACTGTTAAATTATAATAAATAACTTTGTTTTTTGTATCACAATAGCATTTTATTTTATATTATAGTAAAATCTGATGATATCAACATAGGTTGATGAAACAGCTGTCGCGACAAATAAAATACAATTGTGATATAAAAAACAATGTTATTTAAGTTAACAGTTTAAAATGATAAGGTATCATAGTGTTTGGGCCAAAACAATGGACTGTTGATAAAATACATTAGGATTTACATCACTTTGTTTTTTTATTTGTTTCTACAATTTTGACTTGGACTTGGATCTTCTGGCTTACAGAGGTTCAGCTCATGTGGTTATTCATCTTACGTCTGATGGGAACATTGTTGGAAGGTGATTTGGTGGATTGTTAGTTTATTCCGGGGCATGATTTGTGTGGCCCGAAGTGTTCGGAGTGTGGCGGCTGGGAGTGTTTGGGTCGTAATTAGAGAGGTCTTTTATTGTGGGGTTGGGATGTGAAGGGAGTCCTTTGTAAAACATTCGGCAAGTTTAAGAATGAATTCATCTATCATCGGGATTCCCGATTCTAGGTGCAGTTGTGTAATCCTGGTCCATGAAGACGCACCAAGCGATAAACGGATAGCCTTATTTTGCAGGATTTGGAGTTTTTGTATGTGACTCGAAGCTGCATAGCCCCAGATTGGGGCTGCATAAGTGAAGATCGGCCTTATAACCGTTTTGTATATCAGGAGTTTATTGTCGATGCTTAGTTTACTGTTTCTAGCTAACATTGGGTAGAGGGCTGAGATTGCTTTTGACGCGGCTTTGACTTTATTTGTAATGTGTGGCCTCCATGTCAGCTTATAATCCAAGGTAACCCCAAGGTATTTGATTGTTTTGGTCCAAGAAACGTCTTGGCCAAACATTTTTATGTTGGTAATGTTTGGAGGAATGTGTCTTTTACTGAAAAGGGTCTCTGCGCTTTTACTCGGGTTGATGGTAATGCGCCAGTTTCTGCACCACACCTCTAGCACATCGGGCTGTTTTTGCACCCTGCGGGTCGTGAGAAGCGGGCTTTTAGCACTGGAGATGATGCCCGTATCGTCAGCGAATTGAACAATTTTGACATTGGTGTTTCCTTTGATGATTTTTATTACAATGTTCCTAATTTACTTTTTATTTAATTTCTTATTTATTCTGCTTGCTTGTTCTTGCGAAAATAAAAGTTATTTACGAGGTCTGTTCAAAAAGTATCGCGAATTTTATATTTTTTCAAAAAGCATTTATTTATTCATGAATATCTATTTTGTCCCCTTCAAAGTAATTCCCCTCGGATATAATACATTTATGCCAACGTTTTTTCCAATCCTCGAAGCACTTAAAAAAATCATTTTTTGTGATCTTGTTCAGTTCCTCCTTCGATGCCGTCTTTATCTCCTCAATCGTGGCGTAGCGTCGTCCTTTCATGGGCCTCTTCAGTTTTGGAAACAGGAAAAAGTCACAGGGGGCCAGGTCTGGGGAATACGGTGGCTGCGGCACCATTACTGTGTTGTTTTTGGCCAAATATTCGCGAACAAGCAACGATGTGTGAGCAGGGGCGTTATCATGGTGCAAAAGCCAGTTTTTGTTCTTCCACAAATCCGGGCGTTTCTGGCGGATTGCATTGCGCATAACTTGCAGGTAATATTCCTTATTGACCGTACTACTCTGTGGCAAGAACTTATGATGCACCACGCCCCTGCAATCGAAGAAAACTGTGAGCAAAACCTTCACGTTCGACCGAACTTGGCGCGCTTTTTTTGGTCTTGGCTCATGCGGCAGCTTCCATTGGGATGATTGAGCTTTGGTTTCCACGTCATAACCATAAACCCATGATTCGTCACCAGTTATGACCCTCTGGAGCACATTTGGGTCGTCACGGACCGAGTCCAACATCTCCTGAGCAATGTTAACGCGATGCTGTTTTTGGTCGAAATTGAGCAATTTTGGCACGAATTTCGCGGCGACCCGACTCATGCCCAAATCATTGGTTAAAATCGAATGGCACGAGCCAATCGATATGTTAAGGTCCTCAGCAACTTCTCTAACGGTGATTCGACGATTGGCTAATACTATTTTCTTCACTTTATCAATGTTTTCGTCTGTTGTTGACGTGCTCGGGCGTCCGGCACGCTCTTCGTCGTTCATATCTTCTCGGCCCTCTGAGAACATTTTGTACCACCGATAAACGTTGCTTTGGTCCAAGGTAGCTTCACCATATGCCACAGTCAACATTCGAAATGCGTCCGCGCACTTTATTTTGTTTTTCACACAAAATTTGATACAGATTCTTTGATCTATTTTTTGGAATAGGCAAAAATCGAAGACGAGCCAAAACACATCCAAGCAAAACAGCTGTCAAAAATTAACTAAACATTCAAAATGGCCGACCTTGTCAGCATAAGTAAGGGACATAAGTACCAACATAACGCTACAAAAAAATCAAAAATCAAATATACGTAGCCAGCGGAAATTCAAAATTCGCGATACTTTTTGAACAGACCTCGTATTAGCAATATCCCTTTTTTCGTCTCTTCTGGGCGCAGCATCCCTAAGTGGGATTTGGCCTCTTTCACAAAGGTCCTCCACTGGCTTTTGTACCTTCCCATCTCTCTTCATTCTCCAGATCTTTCCAATTTCTTTCAGTCCTCTTCCACGCGTCCGCTTTTGCGTGGCACCCATCTGGACATAATATTCGGTGTTTTACCTTATGACATTCTTTCTACATGGCCAGCCTACCGTAGGCGTTGAGACTTACAGAATCTCACCACTGTTTCCAAGTTAATCATTACTTAGCTCAAGATTTCTTTCGATTATGTAAGTCCCATCCTCTTCATCTTTTTCTCAAAAATTGGTGAATTGATTTCTTCACTAGCAATATCCTGGTTAAGTTATTCCATTATGTACGTCAAGTTGTATTGGTTTAATATTTTATTTTAATTTTAAGAGCACAATTAAAACTCGGAAAATATGTAATTGCAATTACCCGTCAATTATTTTAGAATAATTAATCTAATGAAATGCGAAAGGTGGAAGAGGAAGATAAAATTAAATATTTATTAAGTGTATGGTTAACCTGTAATATACGGAATTGATCCCACGGTCGCCGATCGTCCAGCAATCCCAACTACATGGGCTCCGAGACAGAATCCAATAAGGTGAATGTTATCCAGAGGGACACCCTCACCCACTAGCCAGTCTATCATTTTTCCTAAGAACAATCCAGCATTGATGACGTAATGGTATGCATCGGGGTAGGTTCCGGACGAAGCAACACTCCAGTCCACAAAAACTACGTTCACATCCAGGACATCAAGGAATGTTAAAACCAGTTCAACTTCATATCATTTGGGATTTCGGGTATTATTATTATTAAAACCACATTTTTCTTTATTAATTACAACATTGTTTTTTCTATTTTCGAGTTTATTTATCTCGACATGTTTTAAGGTTTAACAACTTTATCATTGGAGAACGATAACATTTCATATCGTTCTCCAGTCAAAAAACGTATAAAACCTTCGAAACATGTCGAAAAAATAAATGAAAGGACAGTGGTTTTATTCGTATAAAAACCTTTTCCATGAAAATTCAGTCTCTACACCTTAAGTTCTTCAAAAATTATAATATATATTCGTATATTTAGAAGAAAAAAAACAATATTTACAAATCACAGATACGTTTAATGAATATACATATTTTAATAATTTACTTAATATTCATGACAATTTGTAATACCTCTGGACGAAAAAAAATTGCCTAGTTTTTCAAATTAATTGATTTTTAAAATTCAATTCAAAATCACTCTTCTGGTAATGCAAGTATAATAAATTTATGGTAACAAAAAACACAATAATTTCATGATTGATATACAATTATAATATATCAACTCACTATGTATTTATTTATATTCGTTGTAGTAAAAATATATATATTCTTTGTGAAATTAAGTTAATAAGAATAAATGCAAATAAGTTTCCTCACAAAGGTAAGCAGAGCGGATGGACCACCAAGCTATTATATATTGACATACCATTCAATATAATTCTTATTCTTACGAGAATATATGAATTCAATATAATTCTTATTCATAATATTATGAACAACGCTTCGTCAATTTTTCCTACTTCAATGATAGTCATATTTTTATAATGAAATATTTTGGTCGTGTTATTTTTTATCGATATCCCCAGACATCTATTTTTTTCACTGTTTATTAACAGTATTTTAACCATTCTACTCATAATTATCTGTTTTATATGTCCAAATTCTCGAAATGGCCCTATATTCATAAAGAATTTATAAACAATTTAAACATAAAAAATATCGCTTTTCGTTAGCTTAACTCCATGTAAATGTGTTTTTTACCCTGTTTCCAATATTTAATAATTCACAAAATTTTTAACAAATATGAAAAAGAAGCAGCAAGAGAAATGAGTAACAATCGTTGGAATTCTTTACCTTCAACCAATACTTTACTCATGTTTCCTGCTCCATTGTCGTGATAACCATGAACTAGAAGTTTAACCGCTTTGGTTTTATCGAAATTTGTTGTAGTGAGTGTCGTGCCATTTTCATATACAATTTCCTGGGCTTCGAGGGGATTTTCCCTAAAATATTGTTAATTTTATTATTTATATCACACATTTAATTTCTACTGAACAAACCATGTCAAAAAAATGATTTATTTAATACAAATGAATCGTTTTTATGCTTTGTAATTTTATGATTGAATATATTCGTTGTATTGAATATACATGATGTCATTAAGACGATGATTTTTAATAACTGATTTCTCTTTTGTATAATTTCAACAGCAATGGGTTCCGCCAGACTGGCTGGCATCGACAGACTGGTCTGAAAGCTATGATAGCCAGCCTGGCGAAACCATTCGGTGGCAAAATAAAGAAAAATTGCAAAAACAATCTATAGCGAAACCAGTCTATTCGATAAAACAAAAGAAATTAGTGTAAAAATAAAGTGCACAAGTTTGATATATTAATTTAAATACTGCCACACCATTAATTAATACCTGGTATATAAAAAAAATATGACGTCTTCCGACGGCGTAAATGGAGGAGTCGTATCATATTGTTCAGCATCATGGAGTTGAGGTATTCCGTTGTCATCGAAGTAATAAGGGTCTCTTTGTCCCTCTTCATATTCGAAAATACTACGTTGGGCATTATTTCCTAAAATAAAGTAACGATGATAATTGGATATCAAAAATAAACTTAAGCAGATGCCGAAAGACGTATGGTTTAATAAATAAACGGTTTTACGATAAGATTTCAAGAACTGAATTTTGAATTAAATATGGTTTTCTGTAGAGAAGAATTGAAATATTTATTGATTTGTGATATAGACTTTTGAAAATCATGTATGGGAGAACACCTCTGTCAAATGACCGCTATGGTTTCGTGGCACATGTGTATCTACTGATTTTTATTAACTCTTCTACTGATTTTTTCGATGAAGGTTTAGCATAAATGTGGCGGTACTCCTCTACTGATTTTTTCGATGAAGGTTTAGCGTAAATGTGGCGGTACTCTTCTACTGATTATTTCGATGAAGGTTTGGCATAAATGTGGCGGTATTATATTGATAAAGCATTTAATGCTTGGGTGATCATGGGCTTGTTGACAAAATTTGAGACTTCAAAAAACCCACAGAAAAGAGGACATAGGATTCAAATCACAAGACCGTGATGGTAAATTCTGGTCACCAAAACGAGAGATGACACGATTATGAAAACGAGTGATGACACCAACCAAAACGAAAGATGACTCGATTAGGAAAATATTCATGCAAGACCATCAATATTTCTTGGAGGATATAGCCAGTGGCATCGTCCTGCTAAAATCACGTGTCTTCAAGAGCAATATATTCCAAATGAGGCACAAATAACTGGATTGTAATCATAATTTCCAAATGTCTATATTAATTAATCAATCATATATCAATACTTTCCTACAGAAAACCATGTTTTAATTAAATTCAAGGTTTGCACTAGTATTGCTACACCCTTTACCTTGCACCAAACTAAGGAACAAAATGACAGCGAATGACACAAATGCGCGTTTCATTTTGAAACATGAAAAGACGAAACAAACAATAAAATGCTTATTTGTGAATATTTTTTATATACTCGTACATATTTTTATCTACAAAACGACAAATTCTCTTAACCCTTTACTGGCACAACGTTTTTTCCGTATCCAATGTTCAAAACATTTGTTATGATAACGAGGTTCTGTTACATATATACTTAGGAATAATTATCACACCGTTTCAAATAATACCTTTTCTAAGGCCTTCATCTACTTCATTTCCATTCACACTGTTTATATACAACAACTCTTATCTCATCCATTCATTATATTTATCCAAACCATCCTGGTAACCTTTTCTTTAGTTAACTTAGAATACATTCATTGATCTTACTTTCCATAATTATATTTAACAGTTAGTTAGGTTTTCGACAATATGATATAATACTTAATTTTTTAACCAATTTTTTAATCAAATCAAATCAGTTTATTTACTCAAAAGACATTACAAATAGCATAAATGTTTAAGGCATCTATTGAGTACAGGTAAAATATTATACACATACAACATAATACCAGGAATGCATTAGTGATGGTTCGACATTAGGAAAACAAGATACTTTCTAAAGTCAAGAGTATTTGCCCCCTGAACGTACTTTCACTAATATGAAAGACGTCGATCTCCGAGAAGACCGCGTTCAGCAGACTTATTGCTCTTCCCACCGGTCTCATTTCTGGGTTATATACCATATTGTTAGAATTGACAGAAGGTTAGGCGTATTTTGGTGTAATCAACGATTGTCTGCAGAAAATAATGGATAAAAAATTGTATATTAAATTAAATGGTCCAACGAACTTAAAATATTGACTGTAGTATTTGGCGTTTGAGTAAAAAAAATTCTTCTTCTCCATTTAATCTTTGGTCTGTTGCTGCAATCCAGCTGGCCTGACTACAAGAATGAACGATGAATATTTATTAAATACTAGCTGACCCGGCAACGCTTCGCTATTGCTAAATTCGAGTACATAAATAAACCCAATATATATTCAAAAAATACAATGAATTATAAACTTGAATACATATTACTAATGTAATAGAAAAACAATTTTTTGAATATTTTATATGAAATTTAATGATCAAATAAACAATATTATATCACATTTGCAGAAAACATTCATTATATTAAAGAAACAAAACTCTTGATTTTGTTGTCCATGAAATTCACATCAGAGCCAATAAAGTAAGTTTCTACGATCGTGATTTCGGCACTGCGAGTCCGCTGGCGTGGAATAGTAATATAGATGATAATACTACATAAGCCTCCCTTCCCGACTTCCACAACTGTATCCCTCGCCGCTCTGCGCCATTGACCTCCTGCCACTCGTTTAATGTCATCAGACCATCTTGCTTGTGATCTGCCAGAATTTGTGTAGCTGTTTCTCTTTCGCCACTCCAGGCCAGAAGATCTTATAACCCGTTGTCCTTGCTTTATGACCGATCCCATTCCATTTAAACATTAGTCGCTGCATCGGCAACTTTGGTCCGATCTTTCATTCATCAATGTTGAGCCCTGGAATTAAAAAAAAAAAAATTGAATTGCCATAAGGCGGACACTATAAAAGGCAGTTCATGCTATATGCATAATAATAATAATAATAATTAGGCTAATTTGTCAAATTAACTAACTAACTAACTAACCATCACGCCGTCTCCCCGAAAGTGTAAGCAGAGAGAATGGACTGTCACACTTTTACTGATGCGGCACTCCATCCTTCTCTTTTCGCCCCGCGGGAGGCGCGGTGTGATGGGTTGCGAACCTCATCGCCACCAATAGGCATCTCCCGCGCACACTTCGATCGTCCAACACCCACAAAATAAATCTAAAACAAATAATATAAAATACAATGATATAAAATAAAATAACAAAATAAAAATAATTTTACACAAAATGTTCTTTTTAGACGGTGCACATATTGTCTATTTAATTTATAATATGTTCCACGTATCCACTGTTTTTTTAATTTAGCACATAATGTAATAACACATAATGTTTTTTTCGATGTTGCACATGTTGACATGGACGATCCGGACTTTTGTGTTTATTTAATTTATGTTACACGTATCCACCATTTTTTAAATTATCTGTAATAAGGCACTTAACCAGCAAGAACTTAAAAATAATATTGAAGAAATTATTCAAATTGTCATTGGAACAAATGAAAAATTATTTGTACACCTGTCAAAATTCTTTATAAAAACGATAAAACTAATAAAACCTTTTAATCTGATTAATTTGTCAAATTAATTAAATTAATCAGATTTTAAAGGTTGGTCATGTTAGAAGTCGGAGGAATCGACATGCGTGTATGACTCGTATGAATGTGGAGGAAGCTAGACAGGTTTGCCAGGATAGAGTAGTGTTATGTTGAAGAAATTATTCAAATTGTCATTGGAACAAATGAAAAATTTATTTGTACACCTGTCAAAATTCTTTATAAAAACGATAAAACTGATAAAACCTTTTAATCTGATTAATTTGATTAATTTGTCAAATTAATTAAATTAATCAGATTTTAAAGGTTGGTCATGTTAGAAGTCGGAGGAATCGACATGCGTGTATGACTCGTATGAATGTGGAGGAAGCTAGACAGGTTTGCCAGGATAGAGTAGTGTTATGTTGAAGAAATTATTCAAATTGTCATTGGAACAAAAAAAAATTTATTTGTACACCTGTCAAAATTCTTTATAAAAACGATAAAACTGATAAAACCTTTTAATCTGATTAATTTGATTAATTTGTCAAATTAATTAAATTAATCAGATTTTAAAGGTTGGTCATGTTAGAAGTCAGAGGAATCGACATGCGTGTATGACTCGTATGAATGTGGAGGAAGCTAGAGAGGTTTGCCAAGATAGAGTAGTGTTATGGTCCATTCTCTCTGCCTACCCCTGTGGGGAAACGGCGTGATGGTTTGTTTGTTTGTTTAATTTGTATAATCGCCGTTCTCGTGAATAGCTCACCTCAAGGGCGCTTTGACAATGTTTTTAGTCATGAAAGGTGCATGTGACAACAGCGAAATCACGATCGTAGAAACTTACTTTATTGGCTCTGATGTGATTTTCATGGACAACAAAATCAAGAGTTTTGTTTCTCTAAACATATGAATGTTTTGTGCAAATGTGATATTGTGTAATGTAAAAATGAGCCGGTTCTCATTCGCCACTCCAGAGTACATCTAATTCACTGATCATCCGTTGTTTGATTGATCTAATTCCATTTTAACGAAGTTATTTTGCACGCTGCATCGGTAATTTTCGTCCCATCTCTGATCCGTTACTTTATTTTCCTAGAAATAAACGGAAAAAGTCATAAGAATTGTGTCATTCATTCATATTGTAATTCATATTGTATATCATTAGAACTTTCTTACCGTTGCTGTGGTAATGTAACAATTTCCCTGACCAAAGTATGCGTATAAAGAAAACAGCAAAATAGAATAAACTGAAAATATATTTATGAATTAGAAATATAAATATTATATTATACTTACGGAAGCAAGTTTCTTCATATTCTTGTAGAGCTTCGACGTCCAATATTTTATATTTTCGCTATCATCCTTTGAAATAACCTGAAAGCAATTTAATTATCATTGAATATTTTTAATCCCAGAAACTTCATAACCTAAAAGTACCGAAACTTCATACCTACAAAATATTACGACGTACAAAGAGATTGACAGTTCAGAGACCACGTGACCAATCGAACGGCTAGAACTCTAGAAAACGAATATCATTAAGTAATCACCGTCGAACGTAAGAGAAACGAATAAGTTTCAGCCACACGAAAAAATAAAATTTCGTTCATAACCTCAAAATGACGCGTACAAATTATACTCGCCAAAATTAAGAAGTATAATTACCTGTCTGCATTAATGTACATTAAAATATGGCCAATAAAATAGACTGTACCAATTAAACAACCAATTATTTTAGTACGTAATAAGTAAAACGTATTAAGTATTATACATCCCAAAGTAAAACGCAATATATTGGACTGTCAGAAAGCAAAACACATTGTTGCCACTACACAAAATTACATGGAGACTGAATTCTCTCCAGACCGTGTCAAACGAATATAGACTCAAAAGATTGATACTCAGGTGATACGAACATTAAGGTCTATATTCGTTTGCACTACGAAAATTTTCAATTAATTGATTAATTTATAAAGTTAATTAGAGCTCGATTAATAACGAAAATATGCCTATGACGACCGCTAAATTCCACTTAGTCCATTCCCCAAGATTCAGAAGGATCTGATGAGGAATCACCGAGAAAGAAGGAGACACACACAACCCAGATTGTGTTTTATTTATATGTAGATATACATTTTTTATTTGTTTAATAATTATTAAAATAATATTATAATAATTTAAAACAATGAGGGTTAACGTTTAGCAGGTATTGAAAAAGATTTTTAATAAAGATTTTCATTATTTTCATTCTTGCTTTCTTTGCGTCATTGAATTGCACTGATTATCTTTTATCTATAAAAATACCATTAATCAATCACGAATATGTCTCTGCTATCTGAATAAAGTGAATTTCAAAGATAAATTAAATAATATAAAAGATTGTTACCGAAGCATGAGTTTTTATGTATAGATTATATTTTTTAAATCTGTCGTACTCTCATAGTTGAGTATGATATGTACTCAACTACGCTGAGTACATATCGTACATTGATTAAACAATTATATTAATTTGGTAATATTACAATCTTTCAATCAATTATATTGTACTAGCCTTTATTAAATACAGTAAAACAGAGTTATCAAGCATAGCTTAATAATGTTTCATATAAAACAATATGAGCTAAAATTCAGTTACATGTTATGATATTTTCTGATATGAGAAGAATATTCGGGGGATCGTGGGTGTTAATATTAAATTGAAAAGTAAAGAACATTGTACATTTCATTTATTTTACCGAAATTGAGAGCACTGAATAAAATTATGCACTTCTTCTTCTTTATTTCGTTGGCCCAGAAGTCCGTTGAGCCAAGTCCTATTCGGTGCTGGGCAGTTTGGGCACTGCGAGATTAACGTATATTACTCATACAGTGTATTTTCTTTGTATCTGCCAACGCGTCCTTGTATCTGTTTAGCAAGGTGCCTCCACGTGTGATGTTTCAACAAAACAAAAAAAATGCAATCCTACCAACAAATCTACCAACGGTAAAAAAAAAACGATATCAAACAACAACATCATGCGCCTTTGGAAACGACACAAAATCGGGCAAACCTTCCACCATAATGATAAGAGAAAGAAAAAGGGAGGAGTGGAAACAAGAGACAATGCCCATTTTAATACCTTCCCTGGCAGTCATTTATATCAATATAGAACCAGTTTATTTTCTTCTACCAATACCTTCTTCTTCGATGACCCTACAGTTCAAATCAAACCGTAGCCTCCATTATCCTCTCCTGCAACTCTTCCTGTTCTCTGCTACGATCCTTCACCTTAACAATCGTAACAATTTTGCTGCATCTCTCCCAACTTCATCCTCCCATCGTAGGTATGGTCGTCCAATAAGTATTCAACCACCTGAGTGCCACTCCAGAAACCTTTTTGGGGTTTGTGATGACATTCTTTGGCATCCTTTGTATGTGACCGCCCCATCTCAGTAAATTCAGTCTGATCTGTGTGGAGAGACTGAGAGCTTTGTTAATATGGTACAGTTCGTCATTATGGCGCACTCTCCGACTTTCACCGTCATTTCACAGGTCCCAGGATGAGTAGAAGAATGTTTTGTTCCCTATCGTATATGTAATTCTTCTTTAGATTTCGTTGTGATCTTCGTTTTCTTTTGTAATGGACGAGCCCAAGTTAGTGAAATCTTCCACCATCTTAAAGTTATATCTATCCTTGAATCTGATGGTTTGCCGTGGATTATGGGTTACGTTCCTGAATTTGTTTGATTATTTTTATATTTTCTTCGTTTATCTCTGAACCAACCTCTTTGGTTGCTATCTCTCAAGGCTTAAATACTTTTGCACAGCTGATAGGGGCCTTCCAACAATGTTAAGATCATCTGCATACCGTATAAACTGGGTAGTTTGAAACTTTATGCTGGAATTTGTGTTAGAGTGATAAGTTTTCCTTACGTCATTTTTTCAAACTCATGTTAAAAAGTGTTGAAACTAAACCATCACCTTTTTTGACACCCTGTGATACCATGAGTTCATGTGTGAGCTCTCCTCCTATTTTCATTCAGCATTTTGTATTATTTATGGTTGTCTTAACCAGTATTACAATATTCGATAGGATTTTGAGGTTCAAGAGTCTATAATACGTTTTTCTCTCTACTGATATTGTCATAATCCTGTTGGAAACAATGAAAAATGGATATTCATCGACATCAAATTCTCAACATTTTTACAGAATCTGTCTTACTGTGAATAGTTAATCGCTTGTCGATATGTTCCTTCTGAACCAAGCTTAGTATTCTCCGATTATGTTTTCTGCAAAGTGTTCGATTCTGTTTTTAAGTATTGTGGTAAAGATTTTGATACTAACACATTGGCATTACAATTTTTGGGATCCTTCAGATGTTACCTTAAATCTTTAGTTTACGCATTTAATACATTCTGGTTAATGCAAATTTTTAAATATTGGTGGAAACATATTTTTATAGATGTTTTAAAAAAAAGTTGAGAGTGACATGTTTCATATTTGAAAATGCTCTAGCAAGGCGCATAATGTCACTCCCATAAAATCTAATAAATCTTCGATAGAACGTGCGTTTTCACCAATTTCTAGATTTCTTATTATATTTTATGTGAATGACATGTTTCGCCAGCCCAAGGCGAATGTCTTAGACAGGCGAAACATGTCATTCACATAAAACATAATAAAACTTCTTGAAAACAGACGTTTTTATTCGTATTAATTTTTTTATTAAGAGTTTCACATCATTTTTCAAGAAACAATAAACATGTTGTTTTATATAATTTGTTTTGAAATAATAAACATTTATTTTTAACTAGCTTATTTCATAACTCTGTATTGGTAAGGATATATACGAATAGAAAAAAAATCAATGAATTTGCAACAGCTTATTTTTTTATTGTTTAATGTGGGATAGTTTTTACATATTTTTAAATATCAGCTATTAATTATAAATATTATAACATTTATTTAACTGATGGCTTAGTTTACACGCCTGTAAGCGTGTAATGATGATAATTATTTGGTAAAAGCTTTACTTCAATTATATCTTCAGTTATCCTCGGTAATATGGCTTCTCACTGTTAGTTTCCAAGTAGAAGATACCCACACTGGAAAAAAAACATTATTATTTTTAATAAATAAATAATTTTTTTATTAGATTTATGATCATTTTATGATTTTTGCGAAGGCCTAACCTCTCTAAGTACCCCTTTGCAAGACGTCTTAATGGTTAATAAGTCAGATAGTTGTCTATACTGTATTTAATATCTTTGAAAACAGTTCAACTCGGTTATTACTATCACGAAAATAACGAGATCTTGAATGTCACGAGAAAATAGATACTTCTTGGCTTCGTGTGATGAGTATTTTTGTAAGAATTTAAAAACACATATTCTCTAATATAACGAGTTATACTTATAACGAGCAATAACCAAGTTCGACTGTTGTAGAAAACATTGTATTTTCTTCATGGAATAAAAACTATTTTATTAATTGTGATAGTAAAAAAATACTTATAACAAACGTATCAACCATAAGAATTTAAATCCATTGTTGATGGAGTGGTTACAATATTTTTGAAAGAGTCGATTCAAATAAACTTAAACTATTTTTTTATATTTTCACATCCTCATTTACATAAACACACTTTGTTTTTCCGCAATATTTTCTTTAACTTTTCGCAAACATGTTTCGGTTGTGGACAATTTTTTTTGATGCACATATTTTAATTTATTTTTGCATTATTGCTCTAAAAATAATGCCTCCACAGGGAGAAACATGTCATTCCCACAAAATATAATAATATGTGTAGAAAATTAACAATTTCATTCGAATAACTTTTTGGAAACATTGTATTATCACAACACTTTTTTGTGCTTTTCACAAACATGTTTCGGGACACAAACTTCCCTTCTTCGGTGTATGAATTTTAAAGCAATTTTTTTTCGTTTTTAAATTAATGGTGAATTTGAAATTTCTCGGTAGAAGTTGATTGTAAATTATGAATATAAAAAAAAATTATACCTTCATAATAAATATTTAATTCAATATCATTTAGGTTTATGGCTCCTAGTGGTTTCGGTACTTAGCTGCCATTTTCTAGTCCAGAAGATGGTATCGAGCTACCGAAACCAGTGAAAGCCACGAAACATAGTAGATTTGAACTAAACATATATTATAAAGGAATTTTTAATTATTACAATCACAAATTTTAATTAAAAGATGCAAATTGAAAAAGGTTATGTCACAATCGAAAGCGAAATAAAGGGAAGTGAAAATATAATGTGTAATTTTATTTATTCCAATTTAACTATTTAATTTTTATTTTGTGTACGTCTGGTCGTTTGAACCCAATTACTTTATATAATTTATTTATAGCCATTATATTGATTCTCATGACAAGCAATATGTATCTGATCTATCGCCATTTTATTCTCGCGTAAATTCTCCACTAGACGAAAGACTGTGACAATTACACTGCCATCGCCGAGAATCGAACCCGGACCTTCAGTATGGCAGTCAGAGCTCATACCACTTTATCACAAAGGTCGGCTTCATAGCAAACAACGTTTTGGCACATAAAAATCCGTGTATTTTTGATAAGATAGTATAAGAGTTTAAATTGTTCAAAAACTGATAAAAAAAATATGGAGACTTACATAGGTTTCACTTTGGATCCTCCCATATAAGAGGTGCTCAGGTTCTTGCAGTTGCCACCGTTCATCTCGGCATAGTCTGTGCACTGCTTGGCCTGGAAGCCAGTGTGGTCGAGGGAGTCAGCGTAATACTGCCAGCAGCGAGCGTGGGAGCACCCAAAGTCCACAATACCACAGCCGGGTTGCGAAGAGCCACGATTCGGGTAGAAGTCGTTGTGGCCAACGGGATCATTGAGGCCCAGCTGACCGCCGTTGGAATGAATCACCTCCACGTAAACACCATCCGTGGGTCTGATGCGCCCCGTGTTCTCGCCCCACAACGGGTAGGCAGGGTCCAAGCCTGGAAATCATAATGAAATAATCTTTCTTCTATGTTCGTCATAACTTTGTGTTGTAGATGTTCAATGTTTCTTTTTTTATGTACTAATCTTATTTATTGTTTATTGAACAATGATGTCAAACTTACTTTTTTAACAATTATGTTTTCATTCATATTAAATAAATAACTAATACTATTTAATGGTTGAAGTATTATTTTTGTAAAACTCCACTATTAATTTATAACAGTGGTTTTACTTGGATTTAATTTATGTAAATTGTGACAAATTTGTTTTGCCTTGCAAGGGCACAGTCTCAAACTGAACAGTGTGTTCTGATATTGAATTTAGAAATCTTAATCCTATTAAATCTAAATAAAACCACTAAAAATCGTGTTTACTATTATAATTTAATAGCTAATACGACTAGTTGTTTTATTAAAATTAAAATTTATGGGAATGAATGTCATTCAATTTAGGTAAGTATTTTTCAGGCAAATGTAACATTTGATAATGCCTAACAA
Organism: Lepidostoma basale; assembly: GCA_022606425.2. Lineage (NCBI taxonomy): Eukaryota > Metazoa > Arthropoda > Insecta > Trichoptera > Lepidostomatidae > Lepidostoma > Lepidostoma basale. The sequence continues at coordinate 1,139,869 of JAHDVF020000296.1, read as the reverse complement.
GGCGAAATATGTCATACCCATAAATTATAATAAAACTTCTAGATTAATTGAGATAATCCATTGTTTTGCCCAAAATAGAGTACTATGGTTCTTAAACATTAATGAATGATTTAATTTTGAAACACTGTGATTTTATGATTAATGCCATTGAAAACGTATGTTTTCTGGGAGTTTTATTATATTTTGGGAAATGGCATGTTTTGCCTTACTAAAGCATTATCAAATGTTTGATATTGATATATTTCATAATGCCTTAGTAAAACGAAACACATTTGAGCCCAGTGGATCGGCCTTCATGAATGATTCCTGCATGATATAAAGGGGATGGTTGAGAGGATAAATTATTGGGAATGCCTCCGACAGGAGTATCTGAAACAGATGTGCGAGAACATAAACTCGTAAAAGCCTAAAAAAGATCAATTTAGCATAACTAAAAATATTATTGATGAACATGGAAGTTCATTTGTCTTCAAAGAAAAAAGTTTTGTAAATTATAAACATGTTTGAGATGTCTATTGGTAGCGATGGGGTTCGCAACCCATCACACCGCGTTTCCCGCGGGGGCGAAAAGAGAAGGATGAAGTGCCGCATCGGTTAAAGTGTGGCAGTCCATTCTTTCTGCTTGCCCCTTTGGGGAGACGGCGTAATAGTTAGTTAGTTAGTTTAACTAGTTTAATTTTACAATAGCTTTCATTTTCAATTGTTGCAATTTTTAATAACGTTATCACAATTAACGTATCTTAGTTTTACTGTTTTTTTCATAACAAATCACCGATAACTTTAATATTTTATAAATAAGAAAAGCACGTTTATTGAAAGCAAAACAATGTGCTTCTATAAAATGTGTATGTAAAAAATATTTCCCGTGTTAAATTTTCTCTTTTTTCTTTCATCTATATAAATAAAAGCTAAAGTGTGTTATTGTGAAGACCATTTACTCGGTAAATAGCCTGAAGTTCGAGTTGATTCTTTCAGAATTGATTAAATGGAATACGGCGGTGGTTATAGGCATATTTTTGTAACGAATCGAGCTCTAATTAGCTTTATGAATTAATTGATTATTTTCGTAGTACAGGCCTTAACCTCTCCCTGAGTATGGACGCACGGGCGCGTCCAGTAGAAAAATGTCTCAAAGGATTATAGACTCACCGACACGTTCGCGCCTATAGTACAAGCGCAGCCTGATTTAAATAAAATATATGTTTACTGTTGACATCTATGGACTTTGTCACGTACTTTTACAAATATGAAAAATGGTTCCCTACATTACCGAACTAAAAAATGAACAACAAAATATCTGTGACGTCATTCGACATTTCTCATAGAGTGACAACCATTTGCCACGAGAACCCTCTCCCTAGATACAGTTTAGTAAAAAAATAGTCACAAGCGGAGAGATTAATAATCGAGCTCTGAATCCAATTTTTAGAGTTCATATTCGCTTGGCATAGCCAGGAAAGGATTTAGCCGCTTTGTTTGCTTTTATTGGGAACGAAAAAAATATACGAACGTAATATTTTTAGCTGATCTGTCAGAATGACAACGTTTTTTTTTTCAATGGTTTTGCTTACTTGTGATGAATGGAGTTGGTCCCACTGTCACAGATCTGCCAGCAATCCCGACCACGTGGCCTCCGAGACTGTGTCCAATAAGGTGCACGTTAGCTAGGGGAACCCCCTCACCCACCAGCCAGTCCACCACGGCACCCATGAACTCTCCGGTCGGGGCAACGTTCAGGACAGCTGCAGGATAGAGTCCAGCAGCGCCGATACCCCAGTCAACGATAATAACATTCACATCCAGGACATCGAGGAACGCTAAAGGAGGAAGGATAAATAATATCATTACAGGAGATTCCAGAAAAAATTCTCGTAATTAAAAGTGAACAATTAAAGAATATTGTAATTAACTATTGATAACATTTTTGTTTTTGAATGTATACAAATACTTGTAGACAAATACTGGTTTTTACCCATTACGGGTTAATCATTTAAGGATTAATTGTATCCTACTAGAGAAAAAGATGTAAATTTGTATAAGAACTGGTCCAAGTTAAAAGCATAAAATTTTTACAGTTTTCTCCAGGCGTTGTCTAGCAATGTGTGATAAGTTGATAGCCTTTTACATTGCATTAATAAAGATTTTCTGCTTAATGCTTACATCTAATCTTAATAGACGGTGCTAGTGTAGATTGAACTAAAATATGTGAAATGTTTCTCAACATAGTAGCATATATTCATCTTTCAAAAATAATTGTTAACCTTTTACATTGCATTAATAAAGATTTTCTGCTTAATGCTTACATCTAAACTTAATAGACGGTGCTAGTGTAGATTGAACTAAAATATGTGAAATGTTTCTCAACATAGTAGCATATATTCATCTTTCAAAAATAATTGTCGGACGTGGTGGTCGTAAGAAGGGCGGAATGGGGGATGTTGTATTACATCATATTTACATCTTCGTCTTTAGTGAGATACAATTAATCCTTAAATAATTATTGATAAACTTAAGACGTTAACAGTGTAAAATTCCGTAATGGCATTTTTTTATGAATTAAAACTCTGTTTTTCCGCTTTTAAGTTTATTTCCCTGTTTCTAAGGCTTTAAACCTTCATCATCAGGAGAATGATATAAACGTTCTCCCAGTGACGAAGGTGTAAAGCCTTCGAAACAATCTAGGAAATAAACTAAAAAGTGGAAAAAACAGTTTTTTTATTCATGAAAAATTCATCAATATTGTGATTGCGATATTCCGCACTTGTTTTTATCAGAAAAGTTTATATATTTTGTCAAAAGATATATAATAGCTTTCCTTTAACCTTCTAATTTCAAATAAAAATCACAGAATTTATTTAAGGCTTTTCCTTTTTTTGTTAATGAAATTTAACGGATGTTTATAAAACTACATACGTTTTGTTTTACTTATGTTATACTAGGTAACGTATGTTATAAACGTATGTTATACTAGGTAATTTTAGTGTTTTAATTAATTGAATCTTTTATTTTACTGTTAGATCTTTTAAATTGGCATGAAAATTTTATTTTTATGGCGCTTTAATTTTATTATTGTGATAATATTACTAACTAGTTGCAACCCGTGAAATATTCACGAAAGTAAGATTTTCTATCCCTAAGAAACTTGGTTCACTGTACAGTCGTAATTAGTAAACGTAGTTTTTATATATATTTTCTTTCACAGGCATTAAAAATTTCACAGTGAACAACATCAAATTGTTCTCCTTTTGTTTTCTGCACTACTGTCATACAAAAATAAATGAAACAAATTTAAAAAAAATATCCAGATACGTTCTCGGGCATGCGCATCGTGCGCATTTTTAATTACTTTCGGGGAGAATCGAAGTATTCCTCCCTCGCTCTCTTCTATTCAAAATAATCTCTTACTGTTTTTTTTATGACATCTGGGTTTTTGACTATTAATATTATGGTAATTATTATCATTATTATTTTATCTATTAATAATATTAAATGTTGTTATTGCGTTTAATAAACCTTTTTAAAATTACAGCGCAAGCTAATTAAGTATATAGATTGTAAAAAATAATGCTATTTATTAAAATTTGTGTACAATTATGTGAATGAAATTTACCATCAACCAACGTTCTGCTGTAGACGCCTGCTCCATTATCAGTCCAACCGTGGGCAATAAGTTTAACTGCTTTTGTTTTATCAAAGTTTGTTGCAGTTAGAGCCGCCCCATTTCCATATACAATTTGCTGGGCGGTGAGAACATTTTTCCTAAAAAAACAAAACAATAAATTAATTAAAACATAACAGCCATTTAAATTAAATCAATGCTTAGACCGTCTCATTGTAAGATTTTTATTAAACATATAATATAATTTAATCAGCTGTCGAAATAAATACAATCGGTTATCAAATAAATATCGTTTCATTTAATAATTATTTAAAAACAAACTTTTATCAAGAGATTTCGATAAAATCATTAGATTACGCATTTTAAAATTGTGTTATTTTATAAAGCATTTTTGAATAAATTTACTGAATGTGTTTTTATTTTTTTGGGTAAATCCGAGAAACCTGTCCTTCTCGTCTGACGTTTCGGAGATCATTACACTTTCCATATACAGAGTAGTCATAACTAGCCTCGTAATTACCATTACCCTGAAGATAGAGACTGCAACGATCTAGAAACTGTCGGTAGAGATGGGCAAATTACACAGGTATATCCAAAATCACAAAAAAACATATTGATAGGAAATCATGAAAATCTTTGCAAATTTAATGAAAATTAAAAAAAATTGTATTAGGTTATGTATAATAATAATGTTATTTTAAATACAAAATATGTTTTTGATGTTAGCACGCTAGCTAAGTGATTTGTTTTATAAAATATTATTGGAAGTGTTTGACATTCATATATGTATGAAAGTATTTCCCAGTATATCAGAACACAAAATCAATTTTTTAAATTGTGTTTTATCTACAGGCAGTCACAGGGGCCGGTAATTAATTCAACGATTCTTGAAAGACTATGAAAAATTAAACCGCTAAAAATCGTATTTATTTTTTAAATATGATTTTTAGCGTTTTATTTTTTATTTTATTTATATACTTATTTTATTTTTTAATTTATTTTTTATAAAATGACTAATATCAAGGATTTATATCAATGATATTAAAATTTATTTTACAATCTTCAATGTGAGCAGAAAATAGCTCATTATTATTAAGAAGGAACCTGATCGTGTCCAGGCTTGAACCCATGCCCCCTGGATCAGGAGCCAAGCGTTCTATCCCCTAGACCACCACTCGGTTTAATTGTATTATTTTACATGAGACATTTTGTCCTTGATAGGACATTATCAAATCGTTGAAATATATTACAATATAATGTAAGAAAACTTCTTCAAAACAGATGTTTATATCAATATTAAATACGATCTTCAACATGATTATCTTAGAGGGTAACTGTACCTATGTGGCGTCAATCGATTTAATTTGCAATAATTTAAAAACAAATAATAAAAATCTTTTTTTTTTATCTTTTAAATTGTATAGTTAGTTAAAATCCCTAATTGCTTGTGTCTTAGGCCGGTTTCGGCAGCTCGCTATCACCTTTTGGTGGATTAGTGGAATTAGATTGGAGACACAAACATCTGTGGATTTTAACATAATTTACAATAAACTTTTCTACCACGAATCTCAAATAAAAAAAAATTAAATTATAATATACTTTTATAAACGCAGTATACTAAAAAATTTCAATAATACATTATTTATAGTCACAAATCTTTATTTTTTTGTGAATATAGTAAATGAGCTTGGAAAGCTACAAATGTTTGTGGTTTTTTTCATACCTGGTATACAGATCCAAATTGACGTCAGTCTCCGCCGTATATAGAGGATTCACACCAAGATCCTCAGAATCGACGAGATGAAGTTTTCCGTTTACATCAGGGAAATGAAAGTACCTTTCTCCTTCTTTGTAATCCAATATACTGCGCTGGGATGTCTTTCCTAAAATATCCAAAATTATTAAAAATATCTGATTTCAAAATCATACTCAACCATCCAAAAATACAGTGCCTTTTTTACCTTGCGCTAAACTCAGGCACGAGACAATAGCAAAAGCCACATATGCTGCTCTCATTTTGATACTTGAAAATACTAAGTTAATATATTTTTTGTGGGTTCCATGTTTTATACTATTTTTTTATCTGTAATACAATTACTTAACTTAACCCTGTAAGAACACTTTAAAATATTCGTACTCGAATAATTTATGTAATGCGAATCAATTATACGAATGTTATGACATTTTTCAAACGTACTGCTTCATTCTTTTTTACCTTACCAAGGTACCAATATAGTAATATGTTTAATACAATGGTACCTCGGTAAGGCACAACAGAAAGAAGCTGTATGAAAGAAAACTATTGATTCTAGTACTCGTATTTCCTGGGGCAAGGAAGGTGCCTTTATGTGTGGTTTTACTATTACGAATATTAAAACAACTTGCACCCCTGGAAATGACATAAAGTCTGCCAATCCTTTCATCATAATGGCAAGGAAAAAAGATAAATAAGGTATTTTAAGCAACCTCTCAACAAAACTAGCTTGCCATTAACACGACGAAGAAGTAATATTTCTACAGTGACAAGTTAAAAACAAGTTTGGACTAGTGTCATTATAGATATACTAAAAGAAAATGTTAATCTATCATTTCCCTGTTTTGTATTTTGTTTCACATTCGATTTGTATAATATTCTTCAAATTACGTATCCGAAAAAATAAAATGATTAGCATTTCCATCCTAGCATTTCGAAATTAATTTTAAATTTTTTTTAACTTGTGTTATAATACATTTGAAATGCTAAAGATATATTATCCACGTCAACCTGAATTGTTGAACCTGAATTGAAAATTTTCTTCTCGTTTCATCTTTGCACTTCCAATTTTTAGTGGATTCGACCTTCCTGACATAATTTATCTGTCTTGTTTAAGCTATCTATTGAGTAGATGCCACGATAGATGACCTTCACGTCGCAAAGGTATTCCTCTTCCCCTCTTGATCGTTGGGATTCGAGGAACAAACATTATAGTACGGTCGTTTTCTCGTTGTGCGTTTCTAATTCAAAGTAATAGCGAATATAGAATAATAAAAAATTGGTTAAATTATTATAATTTTATGAATATGTATTTGGAACATATACACAATTAAAAATGTCCTAACCGAGCAAAGCACGTTACTCTTAAGATATTTTTTAATATTTAAAAAATATATATTAAGATTGTTCTCGTTACCAAACGGGTTCCCGATTTCACGTATCGTAAAAGATTCTTAATCATTGTTAAATTAATTTTAATTATTTTATTCATTTAACACAATTTAATCTCACCGATTTATTTTTTACATAATTTATCAATCACGTATATATGTCACGTATTATTCTATTTGTTATCTGAATTAAAAATAAACCCTGAAGATTGAAATTATGACAGATTGGATTGTTATTGAAACTAAAAATGTCAAAATAAAGTCCATTGTTATGAAATACACTTGAGAACAGTCATAAATTAAATTTCATATCTTATGTTTTGCGTGTTGTTATGTAAATAAGTTATACAATAACTATATTGTAACTCTACATCATTAAGTGCCTAAATGCACTTTAGTCTACATTGCAATCAACAATGTCTTCTACGATCGGCAGATTTTTTTTTGCCGAAACGTTGTCCTAGTACGAATTTACCTTTGCAACATCTTCCTGCAGACCTCAAGTGCATTGGGAACCTGTCAGAGTTGAGACCGAGAATCATAACCTACCTTTGCAAATGATTCCCCTTTAACCCTTCGAAAGAAGGCGTGATAGTTAGTTAAATAAGTACAACCACAGATTATTCTTCTTCATCTTCGATGGCTCGTCAGCTCATAAACTCGCTTCCAAGCACTTCTGTCACCTGCTGCAAGCTTCCAGTCCCTAATTTGCAGTAGTTGTGCAGCGTCTTTCATTATCTCATCCTCGTCCACCCATTTGAGGGGGTGTCGGACTCTTCGCCGGGGGAGAGGGTGCACCTTGCGGGCCCCCGTTCTTTCCTCTTGGATCAATTTTATTTTTAAAGTATACACGTTAAAGTGTTAGGTTCCCTGTGTTCCTGTCCTTAGTTTCCATGACTTTTTTCTCTATTTACTTAGGAATTTGTTTTTCATCATTCCAAGTTTTCTCTCCCATCCTACACTCTGTCACCATTTTATATTATAATAGGCCATAAAATTATGTACAATATTTTGCTTTGTTCTGTTAGATTGGGACATAGAAGTAGATTGAAATTTAACTGGATTAAATGTGGCATAGATGCCCTTTTTGCCTTTTGCTTTTTTTCTGGAAAGGTGCATTCTCCAGCTAATGCAAGTCCTGCGTGGATGGGGGGCGGGCCTAGGGGTTGTTTGAACGAAGCTGACATAGGGGCGCCAACAGCTTTGGGTAAGCGGCGGGTAACCTTCTATGCCTTTATTTAACTGTAAGTTTGTTCGTTTATATGTATTAACATTCACAGTATGTTACCCTACATTAAAAAATAAAAAAAAGATATACCTCATCCTCCCATCAGAGTATAGGCCTACCAACCACACAGATGTCCCTCGAGGATTCTCTTTGGCTCACCTCATCTCAGTCTATCCAGTCTAGATTATTTAGAGAGCTTTTGTGTTTTGTAGATTATTACTTTTTATAAAGAGCTCGAGCTCCTCATTGTACCAACAACTACATAATAGTAATCACCAATCACTAACTGTATGTTTGCTGATAAAGGTCAAAGGAAAGGAGCCAAAGAACATCAAAGATAAAGCAGCACGCCGCCGCCGCCCATCATAAGTCACTAACCAGGTCCAAATCAAGTCACAAGCCATCATCATATATCGATTGACCTCATACAAATTGCGATATTATGAGAAGAAGCAAGGAGAAGCTCTGGTCGCAAAGCACACCACAAATTGCTTAGTTAACAGCTATCCTTTCAAGTTTGCTAGGTGCGCCGTATGAGAACATTTCTAATTTATATTGTTTTTTTTTTAATTACATATTTATTTATTTATAAATCATCATCTTTGGCAGTCCGTGGTATAGTCCGAGAAAGATTACCCTTTACGGATGTGGGCCTAATATACGGTAGCTAAAGAGTTCAATAATGGACCCACATACTCTCAAGCACCTAGAACAGGGTAAGATTTTGGCAGTGGAACCACGAAATACCGTCTTTCGAAGGTATTTCCTAACTTATATAATAATAATAATAAATTGGATAATTTATAGAACGCCATTTTTATGAATTACTCATCTCAAGGGCGCTGTATAAGATGCTCCGTTTTATCAACTAGATAATACTTCTCCTCTTTCTCCCTATGGTGTTCTCTCATCGTCTGCGTAGTGTTTTGTAGTTTTGGATGCTTTAGTGTAGGTTATTCTGTCTGTTCTGTAGTACTTTTCAGCTTCAATGTTAATCACATGGAGGTTCGCTTTTAAAGAGTCTTTAAAACGCTTCCTCTGACCTCTGTGTGAATGTTTTAAGTAAGATAGCCACCAAGTTTGTAAATTAATATGCGGTAAACTTTATTTTTATTATACATGTATTTTTTTAATTTTATAAACTAGCCTATCATCTTCATTACTGACATAGATGGACCTGTATTTTACGAATCCTCTAAAAAAGTGGAGAGGCAAGGAGGATCCGAAAGGTTGAACAGGAATATTGTGTTTTACACTTTGGAAATTGAAAATAACGTTGTTAATTATCCACAAAATATTAAAAATCATTACATGTTTTGAAGGATATCTCGATCTTCAGGTGTAAATCTGTGTAATAAAAACTAAACAAAGTAAGGCTAATAAAAAACGCATTTAAAAATCGATAGAATACAAAGAAACAATATATTTATATTTAAATAATTAACATGGACTAATTGCTATAAGTACTAATCATTATTTTTTATCAGAAAGAACTAATAAATAATATTAAATAATAATAATATAATACATAATAATTAAATGATAATATATAATTCGAATTTGGAAAAAACATACATTTGAAAAGACATATTTTGTATAGATAAATGATCAATTTGCATATTATTGGGAATGGGAGCTTAAGAGACAAAGTATTTTATCAAAACTATGGTCAAATTCAATACAGTGGTTTATACAAATTCAATACAATATTTGAAATAATTGTGTGTTTGATGTTAGCTTGTGATTTTGTTGATACGTAATTGAAATGTAAGCCCTGTTTTGCCTATATAAAAAGCGTCACAATCTTTACATTCAATTATGTAAACACCACATTTTTGCCAAAGATCTGTTTTTTTGTATGGAATTTAAAAGGAGTTAGGCAAGGTTGTTTTGTGTGTAAAATACTTGTTTGATGTGACGAGGGAGTGATTCTTTGATTTTGTTTGATAAGCCGTCAATACGAGTATATTAAAAAAACGTCTGAATGAGTTAATGGTGTTTTGAAGCTGTGAATGTGAATGAATGTATGTGTTGGTGGGGTTATTATTTTAGAAGAAGGGAATCAATAGGTTCAGGGCTGTATCCATTATTAAAAGCTATTTGTTTTATGATACTAATTTCAATTTTAAAATTAATATCTGGCATTGGAATGGTTAAGGCTTGGTGAATTATCGAGTGAAATGCTGCTAGTTTATGGTTAATTGAGTCGTGTGAAGATATGTATGACTGTGTGTGTAGGTTTTCTATAAATTTTGTAGTCAGGGGCATTGTCTATTATAGAAATCGTCAAATCGTGAAAATTTAGGGAACTGTTAATATCCAACTATACTAAAACATGTTGTACTTTTTTATATTTTGTGGATTATAATAATGGTTATTGTCAATTTCCAAAGCGTATAACAATGGAATTCCAGCTTTTAAAAAAGTGTTTTATTTGATCGTTCAACTGGTTGGATAGGGGTAATTGTTATCGTTCAAGAGAAAAATAATATTATTTATTTTGCTGCGATAGATAATGTGACACTCAATTTTGGTAATAAGGACTCTTATCATTCGTATTAAGGCGAAACAACCCCCGTCTGAAAAAAAAGAAATATATATCAACAAGAGTAACAAACCATCAGGCCATTTGAGAGAGAATGGATTTCCATACTACTCTATCCTGACACATCTCTCCAGATTCCACCACATTCATACACCGAGTCATAAACGCACGTCGGTTCTTCAGGAGGCTTATAGCAGGGCCGGTGTTTAAAATTGTCTAAGCTTGATCATGCCATCTTTAGCTAGGTTTTCTTTGACTCGGGCGTAGTCCAATCACATCGTTCACGTCTATTTTCTTTACCATTCATAATTTTGTTCATAGTGTTTTTCCATTCTATAATACTGGTACATTCATTCCTAATATCAGCATTTGAAATATTGTCAAACATATACGGATATAGAACATATACGTCTAGGGCAGGAATGACGAACCTTTTTGAGAATGAGTGCCAAAAAAATTTTTTTTTTCAATATAATAATATGTCGCCTGCCACATGCCACGGAAATTAAAATGCATCAAATGTTTGTGTAACTTCCAATTTTTAATATAAACAAAGCATTAATAAATCGAACAAATAATTAAGTACTAATGGCAAAATAAAAGATATTAAAAAAATAGACTTAATAAAAAAAAATGTAGAACCCTCAAAACATCATTATTAGTGAGATTTTTGTTGTTAATGCTAGATGTCAACATTTTTATATCGGGTTCATCATAGCTGGTAGCTTTTAATAGAATACAAGCAGTAGTACTTTTGTCTGTAAGTCTACTTCTTATGTCTGATTAAATAAAGTTTATTGAAGAAAATGATGATTCACAGGAATAAGTCGACAATAAAATGGCGATAGATTGGCTCCCTATCACATGTCACGAGAATCAATATAATAGCTAAAAAATAAAAAATTGCATACAGTAATTGGGTCCAAACGACCCGTTGTGTACATAAAAAAAACATTACTTACGCGTCTTTCACACTAGCGCCTCCCATATGCAGTGTGCTGATATTGGAGCATTTATCAGTAATAACCTCTGCCAGATTTGCACACTGGCTGGCCATAAAATTCCTGTTGTCTATCGACTCGGCGAAGTACTTGAAAGCGCGACCGTGCGAACACGCAACGTCCAAGAAAGCGCATCCAGGCTGGTTTGCACCGCCGTTGGGGTAGAAGTTGTTGTGGCCCACTTCGTCCAAGAGGCCGATGATGGATGTGTGGATGACTTCCACGTAGGAGGCGTCTGAAGGCCGGATTCGGTCGGTGTTAGCTCCCCAAGATGGGGCTGCAGGATCCAAAGCTGAAATTTGTTTTAAACTTATGATATGACAGTCTGCAACATTAGCGTGAATGGTGAAAATTTCAAGCAAGTAGATGAGTTCGTGTATTTAGGTAGTATGTTTACAAGAGATGGGCGAGTGGAGAGGGGTATTGAAAGAAGGGTTGGAGCAGGCAACAAAGTGAATGGTGCACTGAAAGTTGTCATCGCAAACAAAAACCTATCCAAAAAAGCTAGAATGGCAGTACACAATGGTGTTCTTCTACCGACCCTTATGGAAGTGAAGCATGGAACTGGCAAAATAAGGATGAAAGTAGAATAAATGCAGTAGAAATGAGATCTCTTAGACGAATGTGGGGATACTCTGTGTATGATAGAGTGTCGAATGAAAATATAAGAAGTGAATGCGGTGCGAATGATGGTGTCATGAACAAAATAATGAAAGGATCATTAAGATAGTTTGGACATATCAAAAGAATGAATGAAAAAAGAATGGTAAAAAAATTATATGTCAATGATGTAAATGGAACCAGAAATAGAGGAAGACCGAGGAAAACGTGGCACGATCAAATAAATCAAATATTAAATGTCGGCCATGTGAGGAGTCAGAGAAATCGACGCGCGTGCATGACACGATGTATGAATGTTGAGGAAGCGAGAGAAATATGTCAGGAAAGAAAAGTTTGGCAGTCCATTCTTTCTGCCTACCCCTTCGAGGAGACGGCGTTATGGTTAGTTAGTTAGTTAGTTTATAAAATAATAAAACGCTTTGTATTTAACCATGGTATGGTTATTAAAATTAATACAAGCTAGTTTCGCTTGGACCCAAGCTTCATTAAGGCAATACGAGGTCTGTCCAATAAATACGCGAACTGATTTTTTTTAACTCCATTTTTTTTTATAAAATTCAGGGTAGATCAATCGTATCCCCTTTAAAATGCTCCCCATTTGTATCAATGCACTTGTCCCACCTCCGTTTCAATTGTTCAAAACATTCCTGGAAGTCATCAGGAGTCAGGCTCTTCAGCTGGTTTATCGTTTCAAGTTTAATCAACTACACGTCGCACTAAGGGGTATTTCCTGTAATTAGCCGGCCATAAATCGAATTCGTAGAATTTGTCCCCGATAAGAAATAAACAGTTTCTGGGAATCTTGAATAGACACCAAATAACGTGCAACCCTAATACAAAGTGTGGGCTGAAGGATGTCAGTTTGTATTCGACTGTCGTTCTAACTGTCCGTATCGTTTTAGTGCATTCTTGAAAAATCATTTATTTAAAAAGTGAATATTTTTAATTTGGTGTTTGTTTACGAAAATTTTGAGATGGATTCTGCTATTACAGGTTATCATACAAATATACTGATAGGTTATATTAAAATATATTGATAAATTAATATATTTTAGTAGGATGAAAGTCATGATCAATTTTTTTGTAGATAATTTATTGTTTTTTGAATTCAAAATGGTTTTTGTTGTATTTCCACGTGTTTCGGCGTAGTTTTTTTGATTGTAACTAAAAATAAAGGGTTTGTACTTAATAAACGCATCAAAATTGGCTGTGAATTTCCTCGAATTCAATGTTTTTAGGGTCAATGAATCATACGAGTGCAAAATCCCCTTATATCAAGATTAATTTATTTTTCTTTTTAATGAGTTTATATTATATTTCAGAACTTGAAGGTTACTCAGTAACCTAAACAGTAAAGTGTAGACTACTTTTTGATAAAATTCAACGACAAGACTTGCCAAGTTTTGACGAAAAGCTGATATATCTTAAGAGATATTTTTATCGCAAGATGAACTTTCAGACAAGCAAAAGAAAGAAGTGAAGCATGAAATTTCACAATTGACATCACAATTTAAGAAAAAGTGGACAAAAGAGTATAAAAAGGTACAAAAATTTCTTCAAAAGAATGAAACGTGGCTACAAGGAACATTCGAAATACCGAGGGCTAAACGGAATTCTTCTGGTCGACCCATAAAGTCATTTGAAGATTCAAGTATGAGGAGCAAACGAAGAAAAACACAAGAAGTACGCAGTACTATAGAAAAATAAGTCTTAATACATGCTACCCAAACATCGCTTCAAAAATCTGGAGAAAGGATTCCGTCTAATATCCTCAAAGACATTTCCAATTCTCCTCAGGCATATCAGAAAGCATATTACATCAAAACACTGTGAAAAACAATCACAGTTAGATCCAACAGCTACCCTTTCAATGTTTGTGGAAGCCGACCTTTCAAGGCGACAGTATGAAGTAGTAAGAAATAGCAATAAAAAGTTTTAAAGTGATATTGGAAATAAAATCGAGTGTCCATAAAGTCGACTTGAAAAAATTCGCAGAATACGGATTTGAAACTGCAAAAATGTATGTAGACTTATATGCCTGGAATCTTATGACTCCTACCATGCATAAAATACTGATTCATGGAGCAACTGTCTTGGAACATGCACTTTTGCCTGTTGGATTATTATCGGAAGAAGCAGCTGAGCCGCGGAAAAAGCATTTCCGTAAGAATCGGTTGAATTTTGCGAGAAAATTCTCAAGATAGGAATGCAATTTAGACATCATTAATAGATTATTGCTTAGCTCCGATCCATTTATATCCATCATAAGACCAAAACAAAAAAAAACTATGCCGCATAGTAATGAAGCAATGGAAATGTTTATTTCTGCCGAGCCCCACACGAAAAATGATAGTTCCTCTGACGAGGAGTTGGCTGTGGATGAGTCATGACACAACTGAATGAGTCATGACACTCTGGTCGTCCTGAACTTGCATCGTCCTTGCAATCATCACGGCCCTCACTTAAACTCCACTTAAAAAGGGCAGTATTCTTCAGTGTCTTAACTCCATAAACAGCCATTAATATTTCTTGAATTTCCCGATAATTTTTCACAAATTTCACCAGAAATTTTATGTTGACTTGTTGTCCCATATCTGTTTGTCAATCTCCATTGTCGACAAGAACATAAAAAACATGCAACGAAAAAATTCCCCGTTCGAGCGGTACGTTTACCTCGACGGTTTGATGATTACGAATTCACTTAGTGGCTCAACCGGCAACAAAAGTAGTGCTTTTGGGCCAATTTCAACTGAAGACCTTCTGAGCTACGCAGTTCGCGTATTTAATGGACAGACCTCGTAAAATTAATTATAATATAAAGTGGGTTCTTCATATAAAAAATTTAAAAATATATATTTTTTTACAGTTTTTTATCTTAAATCTTCTTTTTCACTACCATGTCAGGTCCCTCCGATATCGGTTATCATCCTGATGTAGGCTTCTCTGTCCTGTGTTAGCTGGAACAAATTCCCCAACCTCTGGATTCCGGTCCACTATTTAATGTTTCTCATCCAGGACATCTACTGTTTTCCCACACCGAGACTACCCTCAATCTTTCCTTTCGTGATGAGGTATTACGCGTTGCTTATTTTTCTTTGCGGATAATGTATCTCAAAAATGTTTTTTTTCTAATCTTTGTATTGGACAACGATTCTCTCTCCGATCTAGCTTTTCGCAAAACCTTAGTGTTGTTGGTTATATCAATTCAAGGTACCTATGTGCAACTGGGCCATGCTGGGCCAGACAGAACCGAGTGAATGATGTATTTAAAGTTATCATAGCCAAAAAGTTAATATAGCAGGTAAGGCAGTGTATACGTGTTTGTACAGACCATTATGTATGAAGATAATTGAATGAAAAGAAAGATGAAAGTATACTTAAAAATATTTTAAAAACGAGTGAACTACGTCTGATAAGTGTGGCGGAACATTCTTTCTAAATACGCATTCGTCGAGACGGCGTGATGGTTAATCTTGGTAAAATATCCTTAAGCTGTTTAGATGCTATATTTTTATTGGGGTTGTTAAACAATAATTGTGCACATTTGAATTGCGCGACAGCACAGATTGTTTTACGTACCGGCCGCCAGAACCAATCTGCCTCTGGTGACACTGGTGGGAAGAGCAATTAGTCTGCTGAACGCGGTCTCCTCGGAGATCGACGTCTTTCATGTTAGTGAAAGTACGTTCAGAGGACAAATACTCTCGACTTTGGAAAGTATCTTGTCTTCCTAATATTATGTTCCTGGTATTATGTTGTATGTGTATAATATCTTAGCTGTACTCAATAGATGCTTCAAACTGTTTGTAATGTCTTTTGAGTAAATAAGCTGATTTGATTTGATTATTAACCCGAAAGTAATTCTAAAGCATTTACTTGTAAGCCTTTTTTGTAATGCATTTGTACATAAAATGAAAAATCTTACCGGTTATATGTGGAATCTTTCCTTGTGTGATTTTCCTGGCCGCCTGCCCAACGACATGTCCCCCGAGGCTGTGCCCGATGAGATGAAACTGACTGACGTTGACACCTTGGCTAATTAACCAGTCTATCAGAATGGCCACCCATTTAGACACCAGAGGTACATTGTTGACGGCAGTTTGATACACGCCTTTGGCTCCTGCATTCCAGTCTACACAAATAACATTTACGTCCATCGTCTCGAGGAACGCTTTAATGAAGAAGAAAAAAACGTTATTATAACATACGCAATTTCGTATAAAGCACATAATTTGTGGTGTGGCTTACTAGTTTCGCTTCTACAATCACCTTTACTTTGTGATGTGTATTCAACTAACTAACTAACCATCACGCCATTTCTCCGGAGGGGTAGGCAGAGAGGATGGATCACCACAATGGCCTGGCCTGGCATACCTCTCGGGCTTCCTCTACATTCATACATCGTACCATGAACGCACGCCTTTATTCCGACTTCGAATGTGGCTGCCTTTTAGTAATTGATTAATTTGGTCATGCCATGTTTTCCTAGGTCGTCATCGGCTTCTTTTCCCATTCACGCTGCTTGTGTACAACTTTTTAACTATTCTACTATCATCCATTCGTTCCATATGTTCAAACCATCTCAGGGATCCTTTTTTAATTGTATTCATGATGCAGTCATCTGCCTTACATTTCTTTCTTATTTCATCGTTTGGAATCCAATCATACAGCGTTTTCCCGCACATTCTTCTAAGTGATCTCATTTCTACGGCGTTTATCCTGCTTTCATCCTACTTTTGCCAGCTCCAAGTTTCACTTCAATACATGAGGGTTGGCATTAGAACTCCATTGTGTACTGCCATATTTGCTTCTGTGGATATATGACTTTGAGTGCGCCATTTATTTTATTCTCAGCACCAACCCTTCTTTCGATGTCTTTCTCCATTTTTCCGTCTCTTGTAAACATGCTTCCCAGATACGTAAATTCAGTAACTTGCTCCAATTTCTCGCCCATTGCACTAATATCACAAATCGTCATACATTCTTCTTTCTCGAAAACCATCACTTTAGATTTAGACACATTCATCACCAAGTCACTATTTTTGCATGCCTCATGCATCCTTGACACTAAGACTTGCAAATTTTTTTTACTGTCAGCGATTAACACAGCATCATCTGCATATTACAAACAGCTGTGGATTCATATTTGAATTAATATAACTAAACTTCGTATTTTTACAACACTTTTTACATACATGTTTCGGTTGTGGACCAACCTTTTTCAATGTACATACTTTTTAAAATTTTATTTATTGAAAAAGTTTGGATCACAACCGAAACATGTATGTTACAAGTGTAATAAAGTGTTATAAAAATACGAAGTGTAGTTACTTTTACTAGTTTTTAGACAACTTAATTTTTGTCAGAACCAACCGATTTCGCTCCAGCCGGAATCGTCTTTTCGGGTTACAAAATAAACCCAAAGTTTGTTTATATAAATATTCGGTTTAACTCTTAAAATACAGCATGCTGATTCACGTAAAATAATCATAAATCGAATCACAAATGACCATATTTAAATAATGAAAATAAAAATAATTTATACAAAAAATTCCTTTATAATATGCACTTAGATTTATTCCACTTGATTTTTGGTACCGACCGGTTTCGGTAATTCGCTACCAGCTTCTGGTAATTAATGCTAGTAAAATATATTTGAATGAATCTTCATCTATCTTCCTTATTACTTTTTATATAAATAAGCACCGTTCTAAAGTTATTTTATTTTCAAATATTTCATGTCAGCCAAGAAATGAGTAGAGAAATCGACATGCGTGTAATGATGTATAAAATTGAGGAAGCTAGAGAAGTGTATCAGGAAAATACAGCGTGGCAATTCGTATTTTCTGCCAACTCCTTTAGGAGACGGCGTGATGGTTAGTTAGTTAGTTACATGTACTGATAAAGATAAAACTCACCATCTCTAATAAGGATATTGATTTCGCCTTTTCCGTTACTATTCCATCCATGGCTTATAATTTTTACTGGTTTGTTCGTATCAAATGGCGATAAACTCAGACTCTCCAAATTTTTGTTTATCAGTATATAGGGCGTATTACGGTTTTTCCTGAAAAATTAAAAACACTCGTTACAAAATGATTATCCCTGTAAGCAAAAAAGTATTTATGTCCAGTTACGATTGTATCATTTTCCGTTATAGCAAAATAAAATTAAAAAATTAAAGCATTTCTCGTATGATGTATATTTACTGAATAAAACCATTATTTGTTGGGGTTTTTTACAAAATTTGTGAGTAAATAAAAAAGATATACCAAATTTGACAGAAAGGAGTCTATCGTAAAACAGTTACAATGCTCTGTAAATTATATAGAAATATTTTAAAAATCTAACTTCACGCTTTGCGTTTCATCTCTCCAATACACGTGACCTTGTTTACAATCGTTTCACTGCAAACATTGAATTAAGGTAACATATTTAGAATAAACAAATATTATATATCAAACCATGTTGATACAATTGTTTTCAATATACGTTTGAATAATGTTGTATAAAAAATAATTTTAAATTGTTTATTGTTTCTTGAACGAACGAATGATGTAAAAATTCATACAAAATAATTAATACAAATGAAAACGACTGTTCTAGAAATTTTATAATAATTTATGGGAACGACATGTTACAACTTTAATTCCTTATAAAGGTGAAACCTGTCATTTCCATAAATTAGAACGTGTATTTAGGTAGTATGTTTACAAGAGATGGGCGAATGGAGAGGGATATTGAAAGAAGGGTTGGGGCAGGCAACAAAGTGAATGGTGCACTTAAAGTTGTCATCGCAAACAAAAACCTATCCAAAAAAGCTAGAATGGCACTGCACAATGGTGTTGTTCTTCTACCGACCCTTATGTATGGAAGCGAAGCATGGAACTGGCAAAATAAGGATGAAAGGAGAATAAATGCAGTTGAAATGAGATCTCTTAGACGAATGTGTGGATACTCTGTGTATGATAGAGTGTCGAATGAAAATATAAGAAGTGATTGCGAAGAATGTGGCGTATGCGGTGCGAATGATGGTGTTATGAACAAAATAATGAAAGGATCATTAAGATGGTTTGGACATATGGAATGAATGAATGAAGAAAGATTGGTAAAAAAATATATATGTTAACGATGTAAATGGAACCAGAAAAAGAGTAAGACCGAGGAAAATGTGGCACGATCAAATAAATCAAATATTGAATATCGGCCATGTGAGGAATCAGAGAAATCGACGCGCGTGCATGACACGATGTATGAATGTTGAGGAAGCGAGAAAAATATGTCAGGAAGTAAAAGTGTGGCAGACCATTCTTTCTGCCTACTCCTTCGGGGAGACGGCGTGATGGTTAGTTAGTTAGTTAGTTAGTTAAAACTACTTTCACCAAATTATATACATGCAGAGCACGGAGTAAAAGGCTTGCATGCTGCAGTCTCCTTGAAGACTTTCCTAAAGTCTAAGCTACTATCCAAGCTACCATAACACCATCAACACGCTTGTGGTGATGTACAGGTAATTATAAAATTCATGGACAATGACTCTCAAAGCCCAACAAATAGTCTACTGTTTTTTTTTAGAATATGATCTAAAGAATGATCCTGGGACGTAGATCTGGTATCGGAGTGGGAATCTGGATACAAATAAGAAATAAAAAAATCAGCACAATCATCCAGCCACTCCATATAACGAACACCGTGAAAGCCGGTCGCTTAGCATGAAAAGTCACATATGCTAAGCCGGAGACACCAGAGTAATATAGACCCTATACGCTGGACAAAAAATTAATAAGAACAGCCGGAATAAAACCCCTAGAAGTGCCTAGAATGCGCCTGGTAGATAATGTTCTGGCTGATTAAGCTGGGCAAAAGGGACTGCTGGGAGCAAATGGAGCAGAATCGAGGCGCTTGAAAAAACATCTACAATGAGACGAATATGTAAATTGTTTTCTGGGAACAGAATATGGTGGTCAAGGCGCTTACAGGACTTAGGTTAAGCGATTGCTTTATGTTAACAACATTCCCCATTCCGCCATTCTACCCAACCAATGACAGGTCATAATTCCTGTAAGCGCCTCGACAACCATATTCTGTTCCCAGAAAACAATTTACATCTTCGTCTCTATTGAGATTAATCCTTATAAAAAAATTATTTACCCGCAATGGGTAAAATGATCTACAATGAGCCTTAAAAAAGGAAATAAATAAAAGTAAAGATAATTAAAAAGACAAAATATTATTTTCTAAATTGTCAATTTAAGGTATGTGAAATTGTTATTTACTTAGTATAAAGATTAAATATGACATCTGAATGGGGCAGGAATATGTCATCAGAATCCGCAGTAGGTGTGTCCATAAATGTCCATTTGAGACGCATTACCAGGAAGCGTTCTAGTCCTCCATTGTTTCGTAAAACCATATCATGGTAAGCATCTGAAAAAAAATATTCACTTTAGATTTCTGTAAAATATTTATTTTTGTTCAAAGCACTAAATTTGTGGTGTGGCATTATTAAAAATAATTTAAACCAACTCAGTTTGAACAATGTTTATTACTTTCTAAACAATACTAACTTTTCTTCTATGTTCGTCATACTTTGTGTTGTAGATGCTTTATTTCCCTTTTTGTTTTTTTATATACTTTGTATATACAACACTAACATTTAAAAAAAATTAATTGCATATCAGACATTTTTCGGACAACCAGTCCTTCTTCAGTGATAAATATTTGTAAAGAATTTTATAATTTCAAATATGTATCTTTATAATATGTATCACTGAAGAAGGACTGGTTGTCCGAAACATATCTGATATGTAATTTTAATTTTTTTATTGTTAGTGTTGTTTATACAAACTATATAAAAAGATAAATAACACTATATTTATTAAAAATTAAAATTAAAACACAAACAGGTTTCGAACACAGAAGCCTTACATCTGTGCTTTGTTGGTTTTTATACATACAAAATAAATCTTTTTTTTTTAAATCCGTGAATGTGGTAAGTTTTGACTCACCACATTCTTGAAAATTTTGTTCTAATATTTATTTTACATATATTTATATACAAAATATTTATATACAAAATTACTGATGAAGGGATTCTGTATCCAAAACCTGTTTGAATTTTAATTTAAATTTTTAATGTAGTTCGTTTGGTTTACAAAGTAATACATATTTTTCAATCAATCCGCAACACAAAGTTATGGCGAATATATAAGAAAAGTAACTGAGTTTTTTTCGTAACCCTCGTAAGGCTTTGGTTCTAACAAAAAAACAAAACATGGGTTTTATAAATAAATTACAAAAGTTTTCAAAATAAATATTTTGAAATTTCGTGGTGTAATTTTAAACTTTTTATTTTAGACGAGAATTACAAAAAGAAAACATCCAATTTAACACCTTTTATTGGTAGACGAGAGAACTGGTTTCATTTAAATTTATAAAGTAATATTAAATACTGCTTACACGTAACATAAATATCATTATTTACAAAGTTGTATATTTTTTCAATTTAAACTAGTATTACCTGAAAAAAATATGACTCCAGTCAAAATCCAAAAGGCACTACAGAATAAATTCATTTTTATAAGGTTTGACTCTTGCAGACTAAATATTTAACAAAAAATATTGTAATTTTATGGCCTCAGTAAAATATTATCGCTTAATACGTGTTATTTTTCGCATTTGAGTATTAAATAAATATTAAAAAAATGAACACGTATTTTTTATTATTATTTGTATAATTAACTTATTGAACGCTAAGGCACTGTAGAATTCCAGAGTAATATACTTAGGAAATTGAAAATAACTTTGTTTTATCCACTAATTATTAAAAAAAAATTACAAACACGACATGTTTCGGAGGATACATCCATCTTCAGGTGTAAAAATATAATAAAAACTAAACAAAGAAAGACTAATATAAAAACGCATTTTAAATTCGATACAATAATTCAAGACAGGACGAACATTTAAAACACGTATCAACGAACAAAAACAAGCTTTCACCAAATATACTATTTTTTCTGAGATGGCTAACCATTGTATTGGATTTGACCACCGTTTTGATAAAAAATAACACAAAATTTCTACACCCAGTAAACAATAGCAATTAATTAAACAAACTTGAAAATTTAGAAATCTTCAAGTCGGTGAAATTGGGTGAAAACATAATTAATAATCAAATTACCTCCTTTTACTCCTTTCTCCTTAAATACTTTGTCTACATTTATTCTCCCAAGCTCCCATTCCCAATCAAATGCAAATTAATCATTTAAATTACGTCTTTACAAATGTATGCTTTTTCTAAATTTATTTTTTATATAATCACCATGCATTGTTATTATTTAATATTAATAATCAGTTCTTAATGTTAAAAAAAATATTAGTACTTATAACAAATTGCCCAGGTTAATTTTTTAAAGTTGAATTATCGTATCAAATTTTAAATGCATTTTTATATTAGTCTTTCTTTTTTATTAGTATTTTATATTAATCTCCGAAACATGTCGTGTTTTTTAATATTTTTTTTATAATTAGTGGATTAAACAAAGTTATTTTCTATTTTCTAAGTATATTTGTATAATTGTTTAGCAATTAGGATGTTTTACATCCTCAGAAAATTTTAATATTTATTTTAAAATAAAAAAAATATGTGGATTTGTATACGTATGACGTCATGTTATTAACTGCATTTTGTTCATTACGGATGATATTTCTGAATAAATTAGTATAATATATAATAATTTAATAACTTACTTATTTATGTGACAGTCCATTCTTTCTGCCTACCATTTCGGGGAGACGGCGTGATGGTTAGTTAGTTAGTTTTTACTTATTTATTCAGCCGATTTAATTCACTACTAGACATAGGCCTCCTCCGTACTTCTCCGCACAAGTATCTTGTGCCTTCTGCATCCAGTCACCAGCAATATTCCTTATATCATTAGACAATCGTATGGAGAGTTTCGCTTTACGTCTTCTATATTCGAAGAAGGTATCCATTCCATTATCCTTCCAATCCATCTTTGGTCTCCCAGTCTACAATATATTAATATAAAATATAAAAAAGTATTACAAAATTCTTGGTTATAAATAAAAATAAATTTTAAATATAAAACGCCGCTGCCATATTCGGTGTAATATTAAAATATCTGTTGAATCCCTAACGAAACCAGTTGGTATTGAAAGAACAATTGGAATAACACAAAACATTTTTTGTAAAGAAAAAAAGTATTTTCATTGTCTCTTTATTTTATTGATTCATCATAAACATATTTATTTCAGATTTGATCTCACTGAGATACAAGTATACAATAGAGTATGAATTAGTACTATATGTTACTGAATACTATTTTGTTAAACCCCTGAGTTTAGACTTTGACGCCAAATCATGAGCAAGTTCTATCAAAATATTTATAAATTAACCTTCTTATTCATGTCAATGGCAAGCTAGTTTTCTGTCCGTAGAAAAGGCATTGTCTCTCCTATTCTCTTGTTACTGTGGTAGAAGGTTAGGCCGACTTTATATCATTTACAGGGGCACCGGATTTTATAGTTTCAGTAACACTGCACCTAATGGTACCATCCTTGCCCCCTCATTAATACAATATGAGACATTTAAAAAAAAAGTTAAAAGATTTTCCTATTTTTTCCCCGTAATTTTAATAACTTTCAATAACTTCACTTTCATTTTCTTTTTTACATTGATTCAAATTACATTGACAAGTAAAATTCGTGTAAATAAATAAAATCAACATATTGAAAAAAATATTGTGAACTGTGCAGGGTTTTTTTCCAATAATAATAAAATGGTTTTATTTCAATGAGTTTATTACATCGGTTGCGATAGCTATTTTCATTACTCCTACTAACTATTTACTGTTTGGTTTGATTGAGAGAATAGTGATATAGGTAAAACTACGTATTAAGTAAAATTTACCTGTGACATGTGAAATATCGCAGCATGACGTCCAATTTTTCAGTTATTTCATGGTAATATGTCTGTCACGGGTGCACAACTGTTTGAAAACCTCCTGCAACAAATCACGTACTACACAAGTTTGACAAGCTCAAATATTTTATTTTTAAATACATATGATTGTTATAACCAAACAAATTCTTCTACCTCCGCCATAGTACTAGAGCGCATGGGTACAAAATATAGTGTTCTATTGGCCGTATGCCGGTCAATCGTCATACGAATATGTGTATTTTTTCTCTTTTCTTCCCGATCGCTGCAGGCCGAAAATTGCCGAGATTATCCGATTGGGCCATTTGACTCCTACGCTGACTCTGTGTTCTGCTTTGCCGACGGTGGATGTTTTGTACCTAAGACGGCGTCGCGTACCGTGCTGAGTGTAATAAAAATGGCGGACGACAAGGGACGTTTTTTCATACAATCGTGTTAAGGTATCTTCAACATGTTGCACGCTGTTTCACGGTCATAACATTTAACAAGAAGAGTAGGAGGTGAAGGTGAAACGCATGTATCGGGGGTATCTGCCACCAAGAGATCCGAGCCGCCGAGCGCAGCTTCATCAACCAATGCCCACACAGTAAATAAGACAGCCCCGTAAGATCTTGTGTGCCCTGTGTATCAGAAGCTAGAATGTTATCTCGAAGATGTCGGCTTGATGTTCGTGGTAGAAAACTCAATCGCATAGCGGCTACATATTTTTTTTACTTAGAAATCTAAGCCAATAACAAAACCAACTCTTTTAATTTCACTCTTAGGCGTACTTCAAAATTGACATCCTGACATCCGCATTGTCAAATGTCTTAAGCAACAGTCTTTCATCGCGGTATAGCGATCAAATAGTGCAGCTACCAGACTTCCGATTCTCAACTGACTCGAATTGAATTGTAAGTAGAATAATCTGTATTATTATTTTCGTGGATTGAAGGCAAAGTGCTTGACGCTTTATACCATAGTTTCCCAACCTATTTTGGACATTTACAAGAAAAACAAGCGTCAACGCCCCCTCATCTATAATATATTAGTTACACTTAATATTCAAATAGTGTACATATTTTCTTTATTTATTTATTTGTCTATATATTATAAATCACAAAGCAGAAATTAATATGATTATCAAATATTGTATGAGAGAATTTTTTTTTTTAATTTACCAAAAATTTAATGAGTAACGAAATACTTATTAACGCGATACCAATAAGTTGAACATTTTATAAATAAAAATGTTTATTAATGAGAACAGTATTTGCAGAATTATTTATTTTTAATATCTTAAATAGGTACTCCACGTCAACACCCCCCTTTGACTGCCTGAATGCCCCCGTTTCACCTCTGGGCAGCCCCTATGACTCCTATGGAAGGCTCCAGCGCTGGGGGAGGGGGGTATCGTCCCCCGTTGGATACCTATGCTTTGGTAAGTGACGCAAATGTAATTGACACACCGAAACATTACTAAATCTGAGTCTTCCCTTTTTCTTTTGGATAAAGTTGTTTCTTGATTTTCGGACTGAGATAACAGGCAGGGTAATAGTTGTTTTCTAGCCATCAAGAGTGAGGATGCACTAATAGCCAAGTGTATGCTTTGTCCTGTCACACCTCCGTGGTGCATAGGGCCTCTAGGAACCTTCTCCATCCGACTCTATCGCATGCCTATCATCCTAAGTGAGGCCTGCTGCCTTAACCTCGTCCTGCATGTGTGCTCTATAGTGATTCAAAAACTACTTATTGGTTAATTTTATTTTTAATGGAAGTATAATTATTGCTCATGTGTGGGATATATTTCACTGAGATCTATTAAAGAGCATACAGTCAGCAAAGCAGACCTAAATATCGTTTTGATGAAAATTTAATCAATTTAAAATGAGACTACATTTATACCTAAATTCATTATACAGAGTATGAGCTAACATCCTTACAGTATTTGTTGTAATTAATGTGTAATATGTTGTACTTTATTATGTTTTTTTATTGATTAGTATGTAGTACCTTATACTTTTACCTTGTATTGTAACTAACTAACTAACTAACCATCACGCCGTCTCCCCGAAGGGGTAGGCAGAAAGAATGGACTGCCACACTTTTCTTTCCTGACATATTTCTCTCTCTTCCTCAATATTCATACATCGTGTCATGCACGCGCGTCGATTTCTCTGACTCCTCACATGGCCGACATTCAATATTTGATTTATTTGACGTTTTCGTGCCATGTTTTCCTCGGTCTTCTTCTATTTCGGGTTCCATTTACATCATTAACATATAATTTATTTACCATTCTTTCTTCATTCATTCTTTCCATATGTCCAATTCATTATTTTGTTCATGACACCATTATTCGCACCGTATTGTATTGTAAACTTTATTATATTATATGTATATTTTTATGTATCCCTCACCAAGTACAGAAGTAAATCTTTTTGGTGAGGACCTACGATTATTGGTTTAATATTATTTAATATGTTATTTGTAATTATTTTTTTAACATTGTTATAAATGAAATTGATCAAAACAATAATTTAAAATTTAAAAAAAAAGTGTGATTACATTTTACATTTTGTGCAAGAGAGCGACAGTGTCCAGCTTACCAGATGTTATGTGAGGTGATAGGCCTCACCCAGCGCATTGATGTTTGAGCTTTGATTTCAAATGTGCGTAATAAAGAGAACGTGGGGGGCACTGATAACGCAAATATGCGATCTAACAAAATGTTATATTATTCATCAACAAGACTCGCCTAGATTACATTTATTATTCTTCTTCCTGTACCATATCAGATCTCCCCGACGTTGGCAATCACTTTCGTAAAGGCTTCTTTGCCTTTGGTTTTTTAGTTTACATTTATTAAAAAAAAATAATTTCATATTTTTCATATGCATCTTTTTATTTTAAAACTTGATATGAACATATTTTAATTGTCACATACGGATATTTTACATAAATATTATGTACGCAGTATCCAGGCAGACCTTATTATTTATAATTCTTTCCTTTAGCGTTGAAAGAGAAAAATCAACCTTGGTAGTAGGGTTTGTTGGAATTGGTGTTGAGACGGAATATTCCTCGGCTGAAAATTAATAAAAAAAGGGGTTAGAAAGGAACAAAAATATGACCATAAAAACAGTTTCGGTTATAATTAATTAAATACAACCATTTGATAAACAATGCAGTCAAAATAATTGTAGTCAAATTGAATAGGAGTTTTTAAATTTTGCTTTTTAAATACGAACGTATAGAAAAAAACGCACTATAATATTTTTGGTAATTATTCTTTAATACCACGTATTTGAAAAAGAAAATATGTCTCAAATTTTTATATGAAGCACTCACTTTGTGGTTAGACATTTTTAAATAATATATATGAAATAATAAAACACTATGTATTTAATCACGTTTGTACGAGTACTTTCCGTGGTTAAATATTTTTTTTTTTTAATATTTTATATCTATTAGATTTAATAGGCATTACTTTAATGTGAGCTTTGCATGATACTCTTCGTATTCATACTACGTCACATCAAAGTTTCAAAATTACGTTACTTTGATCATATTATAATATATTGTTTAAAAAAATAGCACATTGTACTTAAGTTGTTATTTTTAAAGAAGTGTATATTTTATATTAAAAAGTATATATCGCCGTTCATAATGAATATCTAATAGACACATAACTGCGTTATTGGCGGTATTCATCACGCACAAACGCGTTATCTGTATTCAACCAGTTAAGTAATTGGTTAATCACCTTTCTTTTGGTTTGGATCCTCCCATGTACAGCTTGCTCAAGTTAGAGCACTTGTTGTTCGTAGCCTCGCTGACGGTTGCACACTGGTTAGCCATGAAACCCTGGTGGTCGAGAGAGTCAGCGAAATACGCATAGGACATGGAGTGAGAGCAGCCCACGTTGATGATGCCGCAACCAGGCATGCTGGATCCTCCATTGGGATAGAAATCATTGTGTCCTACGGCATCTGAGAGTCCCAGAGACCCGGAATCAGTGTGGATGATTTCCACGTAGGCGGCATCAGTGGGACGAATGCGATCGGTTCCAGACCCCCACAAAGGACCAGCGGGGTCAAAGGCTAAAATGTAATCAAAATATTGCAAATTTATTGAAGATTTAGGCGTCAGTACATCCTCAGGTGTTAATATTATTGATGGGAAAGGAAACATGTTGTATATATTATTTTTATTTTATTTCTTAATCTTATACTTGTCTAAGGCTACTATGGCCTATTTTTGCAAAGTTTTCAGCCTCTTGTGATGTGGACTCCCAGCTGTCTTTCCATCTTTTGGGAGTCTTCCGTGCATCGTTCTTCTCTCTGGTTTACCATATAAGGCAAGGTGTGGTAATATTTCGTTTTTTTTATTTGTGAAAATATTTAAAAATTGATTTGTATTATACAGTTTTGTATTATCTTTTCAGATTAAAATAATACTACCAACACATTTTTTTTACATTTAACGCAATATTTGAATTAATTAACTAGCTAACTAACCATCACGCCATTATTTCATATTTATTTAATGGGTATTATGAAGAAAATATGGTGAATACTAGTTGTCACCAGTGTGAGTAACATTATCAGAATCAATTATTTTTTTTTTTAAATAAACTATATATTTTAAACATAATCCAAATGAAAACGTTTGTTTTCTAGATGTTTTATTATATTTAATGACAAAGACAAGTATAGTCTTGTTAAAGCATTATTAAGTGCAATCGAATAATGCCATAGCATCACAAAACATGTCATTCCCATAAAATAAATTAAAAATTCTAGAAAACAGATGTTTTCATATGTATTAACCACCCCACGTATTTAAACGTACGTGATACGTTCACTTTGACTGTACCATTCTGCGCTATCCCGTATTACGTACGCGCTTGAGAAAAATTAATGTACCTAAAATGTACAAACTGTTAGAGATACGCGCGTGTGCCAACAACACTTGAGTACAAGTCTTCACAAGTATAATAGTTTTACAAGGGGCAGGCGAAGTATGCGGCCGAGTATTTGACGTTTCGTAATTTAAAAAATATAATTAATTTTTATTAATAAAAAAACCCTGCTTTTTTTGCACGTTTCTCGGTAAATAACCTAGGTAGGGCGGTTAAATATAACTTAATTTGGAGATTAACATAATTGTTCATGAAACAATAAATATTTATTTTATGGCGTATATTAATGCCATAATTCAATCACAATCTGAGTATAAAAGTTTATATTCAACATTAAAAGTATTTAAGTCAGTTAAAATTTTGAAGAATATTTTATAATAAAGTGAACTTTGTATCATGAGATATAAAAAAATCTTACCGGTTACATATGGGATCGTTCCTCTGGAGACCAACCTAGCTGTCTGTCCAGCGATATGTCCTCCCAGACTGTGTCCCATGACGTGGAATTGGCTGATAGAAACTCCCTGACTGATGAGCCAGTCGATGAGGTTTGCAGTCCAAGCAGCGACCTTGGGAACGTTACTGACCGCTGAGGTGTACAAACCGTTGGCACCCTTTCCCCAGTCAATGACGATTACGTTAACATCCAAAACAGCCAAAAACGCTAAAAAAAAACTTGTATGTACTTGTGAACGCACGTAAAAAGTTATACGTTTTTTGTATAACACAAAAAATATATGTTTACAGATATAAAATAGTAAAACACTTTGTATTTAACCACGGTATAATTATTATAATTGATGCCAACTAGTTTCGTTTGGACACAAGCTTCATCAGGCCAATTTAATAACTGTTATTATATTTTCCTGGTGAAGCTTGGGTCCAAGCGAAACTAGTTGGCATCAATTATCATAACCATACCTTGGTTACATACAAAGTGTTAAGTTATTTTATAGTATTAAGTTAAAAAAATATTAACTCCAAAAATTGGATCCAGCGTGATAATAATCTACGTTATGGAAAAGGGCTCTGCGTTAGTAGAAAGGACGATAAAATAATAGTAGAAATATATATTTCTATACTTATATATTTGGTATAGGTTCTTTTTTCTCATTGAAAAGTTTTAAAACATAATATTCAGCAAAATATTGGATATTGCCCTACTAAAGTACAACAATACTTTGATACTATTTTACAGTTTTTATGGTTAACTTCAGTTATGTCTTCTTTCAAGACTGTGTCAACTCACAAGACGATTTGTGAGTTGACACGCGTGAAATGTCCGGCCGTTATTTTTCACTGATCGCTTACTTCATCATGTCGCGTTTCCGCAACAGAGCACGCGCGCAGCTCTTATTTTACCCTTATACGTCAAAAGATGTTTAACTTTAATGAAATACACGCGATTTAAAATAATATAATGTTCAGTTACTACTCTATTTAGTAGCCTTTTTAAATAATCTGAAATATGTATTACTCACAATCACGAATCAGGGTGTTAACTTCACTTGATCCTTCACTGTTCCATCCGTGGGAGATTACTTTAGTAGCCTTTGTCTTGACGAAGTTGGAAGCGGTCAGACTGCTTACGTCACCATTCTTCAGTACATATCCAGTAGTAGGGTTTGCCCTTAAAATTAGAAACAAAATGAAGCCAAATTATATTATATTGTTTTTCAAAAGTTATTCAACTTTTAAAAAACATGTATTTTCACATATACATACACGTTTGTAAAAATAGTTCAAACTATACCAACTAAAATACTTTGTTTTAAGTAATTACCTGAACCTAAATAAGAACTTTAAATTATTACTTTAAATTTTAAATTGAATCATAATATTTGTTATAACAAAAGCAGAAACGTTCCGAAATAAATCTTTATAACATCTGTCAGATCATGTAAACAATTTTATAATATTTTAATTATGTATCTTTATAATATGCATCACTGAAGAAGAGCTGGTTGTTCGAAACATGTCTATGTAATTTTATTTTTTAATATAAGTGTTTTATATATAATACAAAGTATATAAAAAATAAAAAGAGAAATATACAAATAAATTTGTTAATATTAAAAAAAAAAAATAGCATAAATTCCTTTGTAATATATGGTACATTTAGTTCATTTCCACTTGGGTTTAAGGCTCTGGAACAGTTTCAGCAGCTCGCTGCCTACTCGTAGTGGTAGAAGATGAAATTTAACTGCCGAAACGGTTCGAAGCCAAAAACCGTGGAATGAAAATAAACATATATTGTAAAGGAAATTTAAATTATAATAATTTTTATTTTCATTATTTACAAATAACTTCTCACAAGACATTTAATTTATCATTAAAATTAAAAATGCTTCATTATTTTTTTTTATATTCCAATGATCTGTAATATATTAACATGCTATAGTCGGAATTATTAGATTTATTTCGATGTTTTTTTATTACCTGGTGTAAAGATAAAATACGACATCAGTTGAGGCAGTGAATCTGCTCTCAGGGTCCTCGGCCAGTAGGTCTACGATATGAGGCTTTCCCTCCTTATTGGGGGCGATGAAGAATCGTTGTCCCTCTTTGTACTTAAATAAGGGATGGACGTCAGCTGAAAACCGGTAGAAGGTTAAACATCTTTCTCACAATAGCATGCAAAAAATCTAAATAATATCAATGAGTTTTTATGAATTAAAACACTGTTTTTTTCCACTTTTGAGTTTATTTTTCTCAACATGTTTCGAACGCATACACCTTCATCATCGGGAGTTTATATCGTTCTCCCGATGATGAAGGTGTAAATAAAAGTGTAAACTCAAATGTGGAAAAATTGTATTTTAATTCATAAAAAATCGTCATTTAGAAATTCCACAGTGTTAACATCTTAAATTTATCTAAAATTAATATATCTGAGTGTTAACATTTATTCCAATATTAAGCTAAAATGGTAGTGCTCAGTGGTGTTCTTGTATGAAATCTTCTCTTACGTATGGAAGTGAAACATATAATTGGCAAAAGAAGGATGAAAGTAGAATAAATATAGTAGGAATGAGATATCTTAGACGAATATGTACTCTATCTGTATGTGATAAAGTATCAAATACAAATATAAAAAGTTAATTCAGTGCGTATAAAAGCGTTCTGAATAAAATAATGAAAGGATCATTAAGATGTTTAAACACATGGAAAGAATGAATGAAAAAATAAAGGTAAAAAATTATAAGTAAACGGAACTAGAAATAGAGGTAGATCGAGGAAAACGTGGCACGATCACATGAATCAAATATTAAATTTCTGCCACTTGAAGAGTTGGAGAAATGCGTGCGTGATACGATGTATGAATGTTGATGAATCAAGATAAGTTTATCAGGAAAGTGGTGGTTCATTTTTCTGTCTGCCCCTTTTGGAGGGACGGCGTGATGGTTATTTAGTTAGTAAGTTTTTACAAAATAAAGGTGGCTTTTAAATACCTGATGCAACGGCGGCTAGAGCCAGAAGGCCCACCAATAATAAACGCATTTTGAACTAGCCTTAAAAAACACTTATTGATAAAATAATAACTCTTATTTTCTTTATATACCCAAAATTTTGTTTTTATCTCTTATCAATTAATTTGGACAAAACAAAAAGTGATCTATGCGATAAGTTTAACATTTGCGTATCCTCAAAAGACAATTTAATACAAAGAACTCATGGTTATCTAGAAAATGCAATCAAAACACCTGCAAACGTCATCAAATTGATTACTTTGTAAATCACGCGAGCATAGGGATTGTCAACTCGCGGGTAAATAATCCCGATAAAGCTAGGCGCTTATATAGGGTGTTTTTTTTAAGGTTTAGTTTTTAAACTGGCAACATTGTTTCTACAGACTGTCAATTTGACAGTTGATATTTGATTTGTAGTCAGTGCCTTTTTACCATTTTACCATAAATGTCCGAAAAGCGCTTGCAAATTGTGCAAATTTATTTTGAAATTCATGGTTCGTTTCGTCCACTACGTCTATTTTACGGTCGACATAATCGTCCATCTGAGCAAGTTATTCGGAAGACCATGGATCGTTTTCGCACCACGTACACTCTAGTGGATAATCCACATCCACAAAGACGACAAACAGTGCGCACAAAAGAAGTTATTGCTGCTGTGGAGCGTAGTGTTTAGGAGAATCCGAATGAGTCGATTCGCCATCGTGCACAGGAACAGATTCTGAACTCTTGTAATTCCTGTCCACTCTTTAATGTTCCGCAGCCAGGACAGCTGCCTTCTACCAACTCCCCAACGTCCCTCCACTTTACCCATTAATATCAGTCGAAGGAGGTGGTATTTTTCTCCCCTTAGCACATGACTTTCTAATTTTCAAACTTGACAACAGCTCTCTATTGGCTCTGACTCTCTGTAAGAAAAAGGTGTTTTGATTCATCATCGTCCTTATGGAATGCCTTAAGTTTATAAAAATAAAATTTCGTTGTATTATTATTTATTACAAAATGTGATTTTAATTTTTTTTAAATATTAATTCAATTTATTCCCGCGATTTCTATCTTATGGACACAGAAAGATAAGGTAATCGATAATCCTTGGATGTTTATCGGAATATATGACGTCCAAACATTGTTTATGCTTTAATCTACGCACAGATGTTAAAATAATTATTTTGCAGTAAACAATCGCACATGCGGGCATTCTTTTAAAGCGTATCACAATATTAAGACTAGTATGAACTTAACCCTTGTACGCAATAGTTAAAAATAGTGCTAAGAATCTTTCGATATTAACTAACAGATTTTATCGCCTTTAATAAACGAACTCCAGATAAATGCATGAATAAAACAAAGAATTACGGTGATTACACACTATATGACGTTTATCTGCAGGTGTAATATATTTCGAATTAAGTACGTTCTAGAAGCTCAATTGAATACGTTGATATCATACGACACGTAGAAAGAAGAGTATTGTATAATAATAAGACACTTTAGTTAGCATAATAGTTCATCTAGTTGTTGTCATTCATCGTGTATCGACTGTTTCATATATAAGTACATTTAGTTTTGCAGAATAATATTTTCAATAGTCCAATTTAAATAAAGAATATTCTTCTTCTCTTGCTGCATATCTGTATGTTTGCGACTTCTTGTTTCATTTTACTTCTTTCTCTAGAAGCGTGTATGAGGATGCTGCGTGTATTAATTCATGCTAAAGTAAATATTGGTCAAAAATACAGTTCCTTTGTTTTCGTTCAGTACATTTTGAGTGGTTTTTGTTACAGTATTTTTATTTACAAATATTTATTATGACTTATCTCTTTGTGCAAAAGTCATCAATCAATCAATGAAAAATTCAATTATTAAAAAAAACACAAATTTAACAATGATAGCATTTGATTCTCAAGTCGACCTTTGTTGCACTGTGGTAAGAGCTCTGAACCTAGGTCCCAGATTTGATTCCTGGTGATGAATGTGTGATTGTCACACTGTCTGGGGTAAAATTTGCGTGACAGTAAAATGTCATGGGAATCATCATAATGGTTAAAAACATAGGAATCTATATAATGGTTAAAAACAAATTTTATTTAGTTATTGGGTTCAAACAACCTGTTGTTTACAAAATATTATAGTAAAAAAACACGATTATCATTATTAACAATTAGAAGGAAAAAAAAACAACATTATACAATTCATTCATATTTATTTATTTGAAGTTTTATTACAATCCGTTAAGTTTTAAGAGGAACAATGGATATTTTACATAAATATTATGTAGTATCCAGTTTTAAATTATTGCAATACATGTCATTTTAATTTGTTGATATCATCGTTGTATTATATTAGTAAACTTAACCTTGGTAGTAGGGCTTTGCTGAGTTGGTTGTGAGATAGAAGAATCCTCGGCTGAAACAAGAGATTTTTTTTATTGTTACTAACATTGATTAAAATAATTACAGAAAAATAAAAAAAACAGTTAATTACAAATAATCTCCCCTATTTAATTATTTTTATTCAAAAATCATTTATTTGTTTACTTTTCAAACAAAAAACAGATTTTATATTTAATTTCGACTTGAATCTTTGGTTTACAGAGGTTAAACTCTCGTGGCTAACCGCTTAATCTGATTGGAATATTATTGAAAATGTGATTTAGTGGGTTGTTGCTTTGTACGCGGCTTAATTTGTGTAGCTCGGTGTGTTTCTCTCCAGTTTTCTTTAGGAAGATCAATTTTGGACGCTTGCGGCAGATGAGGGTTTTTATATCATAATTTGAAAGATCTTTTATTGTAGGATAAATATGTGAAGTAATTCCTTCGTAAAAACGTTCGGCGAGTTTCTGAATAAATTTTCTGTCATCGAGGTGGTGTGATCCTGGTCCACGAAGGCTGATCAAGCTATACTGAGATAGCCTTATTGTGCAATAGTTTTCGTATATGTCTTAAATCTGCATAATCCCAGATATGGACTACGTATGTGAGGACTGCTTTAAAAAAAATGAGTTTATTGTCGGTACTAAGTTAACTGTTCCTGAATAACGTTGGACAAAGAGCTGAGATAGCTTTTGGTCGCGGTAACATTATTTATTATGTGTGCATCCCTTGTCAACTAAGAATCCAAGATTTCATATGATTTTACGCACATATTTAATCACTTCAAATCAAATCATTTGTACGTAGATTAATCAACAGTGGTAACTTAAGCATTGCGACGCAGGGCAATCAAGATATTTGATTCAGTAAATTCAGTATTCAGTAAATCCAAAAGAATTATAAAACAAATGCTGGTCGCCTGATTAAAATAAGCTACGTTCGTTAAACGGAGTAGCAAAAGCAATTAAAACTTCACATGCAAGGAGATTATTAGAAGCCAAACCGTTGATTAATCTGAGCGGCGTTATATTAACAATGTGCTATCATTAAAATCAATGTCGGGTCTATAAGCTAAAGAAGAGAACATCATGAGAATAAGTAAATTAGGTATTAAAACTAGCCTCAAAAAAATTCATGAAATATTAGTATTATTTATAATAATAATAATAAATTGGATAATTTATGCAGCGCCATTTTTATAAATTACTTATCTCAAGGGCGCTGTAGAAAATGCTCCGTTTTATGAACTAGTTAAAAATAAACATATTTGGAGTGAGCGCTGCACCCAACGCAGTCAATCAACCCTTCTTATCAGGAAAGGATAACTTGAAAAGGTGCGTTTTGAGTCCCGATCTAAACTCCGACTGATTCTCAATGCACATAAGATCTGCTGGAAGATTGTTCCAGGCTGAAGGGCCGGCTACCGCGAAGGCTCGGTCGCCAAAGTTTGTGCTAGGACTGCGTTTTGGCACAGCCAATCTACAGATCACAGAAGTCTTAGCTGATGGCAATCTAGACTGTCTGGCATTCAGGTTCATGCAGAGTTCAGATATATAAGCCGGTGCAATACCATTCAACGCCTCGAAGACCGTCCAGCAAAGCTTGTATTGTATCATTTCTGGACATTTCAGCCAGTGGAGCTCCTCAAGATGCTGTGTTATGTAACAACTCCTCTCTCACACCTCTTATCAGTCTTGATGCTGCGTTGAATGCAGACTGGAGTTTATTAGTTCGCTGTTTGGGGATGTTGACGTACACTCCATTGCAGTAATCTAGTCGTGATACGACGAATTTTTGCTAATATTAAATACACTAAAATAAATATACATTAAATTCATCAAGTTGCTTACCTCTCCTTAACCTTGGATCCACCCATGTACAGCTTGCTCAGGTTAGAGCATCTGCCGCTGGTGGCCTCGCTGACGGAAGCGCACTGGTTGGCCATGAAGCCCTGGTGGTCCAGAGAGTCGGCGAAGAATTCGTAGGATCGTCCGTGAGAGCAACCCACGTTGACAATGCCGCAGCCGGGCTGGTTGGATCCTGTGTTGGGGTAGAAGTCGTTGTGGCCTACGGCGTCAGTCAGACCCAGGGATCCGGCATCAGTGTGGATAACCTCAACATAGGCGGCGTCGCTTGGGCGAATGCGCGCGGTTCCGGAACCCCAGGAAGGACCAGCAGGGTCGAAAGCTGTAAAGATTTAATATTTTGTATATAAATCTCAAATAATCCAACATTTAATCTACACCTTTTAAAGATACACTACAATCATTTTGGAAGACATGAATCTTTAATTTAACATAACAAGTCTTTAATGTACTCGTTTTTATCATTTATTTATTACTAACTAAAAACATTTAAATTTAATAATAATTATCATTTCAATACAATTATTATCATATGTATCATTGAAACGAATTAATTAAAAAATATTTAACTTTCCTCTGAACAAAGAAAAAAAACTGTATTTTAGGAAATGTTCTTCAGAAGTAAAAAAATGCATTTAAAGAAAATATTTAGTGAACGTTAAAATTTATAAATTCTATAGAAACGTTTAATTTCTATTTTTATTTTTTATACACTTTGTATATACAACACTTTTATTAAAAAATAAAATTATATACACAAGCTTCGGACAAACAGTCCTTCTTAAGTAAATATAAATATTTATAAAAATATTATAAAATTGTTGTTGTTAACATGATCTGACAGATGTGGTAAAGATTTATTTTAGAATGTTAATGCTTTTTTATAACAAATATTATGATTCAATTTAAAATTTAAAATAATAATTGAAAGTTCTTATTGGGGTTCAGGTAATTATTTACAACAAAGGAAATAAATCAAATATAAAGAAATGTTTATTTTTTAGTTTAAATATTTATATTTCTAAAAAAGATTTCCATATCTAACATGGTATTGTACAAAATTATTATACACCAGAACAATATAATTATTCCATTAATATATTGTTTTATGATATATTAATTTAGGTCTAATACCAAAATTATAGCAAAGCTGCTGAATTGGGTTGGAATAAGAAAATGTGGAATAAAATATAAAATTTAATCTTAATTTAAATTATTCTAATATATTAAATTAAATACTAATATCTAACCTGTGGCATAAGGGATTTTCCCTCTGGTAACCGCCCTGCAGGTCTGCCCGCAGATGTGTCCTCCCAAACTATGTCCCATGACGTGGAACTGGCTGATAGTCGCACCCTGACCAATGAGCCAGTCGATAAGGTTCGCGGTCCAAGCAGCGACAAGAGGAACATTGTTCACGGCGGTTCCGTAC
This sequence comes from Lepidostoma basale, assembly GCA_022606425.2. Classification (NCBI taxonomy): domain Eukaryota; kingdom Metazoa; phylum Arthropoda; class Insecta; order Trichoptera; family Lepidostomatidae; genus Lepidostoma; species Lepidostoma basale. The sequence continues at coordinate 1,101,707 of JAHDVF020000296.1, read as the reverse complement.
AAGCCGTTGGCACCCGCGCCCCAGTCCACAACGATCACGTTGACGTCCAAGACAGCCAAGAAAGCTGTCATTAAAAAAAATGTTACACTTAAATAAATCATCCCCTTCTACTTCTAATGGTTGTTAAGGCGTTGTAGAGAATGTCTTGCTGGAAAGTATAGGTACTTCTATAAAATGTAGGTATAGGTACTTCCATAAAATGTACGTACGTACTTCTATAAAATGTAGGCCTAGGTACTTCTATAAAATGTACTTCTAATAGTTGTTAAGGTGTTGTGGAGAATGTATTGCTGGAAGGTACAGGTATTTATATAAAATAACGTGAAAAGCCAAATTACGTTACATAATTTTAAATATTTAACAAATAATAATTACATAAAACTACTTTTTTAAGACTAAGTTCCACTTTTGTCTTTATTTCGACAAATTCCGGTTTCACCAGGCTCACTCAAACTGGGTGACCATGATAAAATCGTTCTTTAATAATAATAATAATTATAAGCTAAATTCCAAAGCGCCGTTTTGTGATGTAATCACCTCAAAGGCGCATTAAAATGTGTTTTAAATCTAAATATGAAAGCTGCATATGATATTCGCAATAGGTTAGAAAGTGTAATTGAACAAAATATTATCTAGTTTTAAATTGGGTATGAAATATGAAAAAGTTGGGTTTTCAGCTTAGATTTGAAATCTGCCAGATCATTTATGTATCTAATGTATGAAAGAAGTTTGTTCCAAGCTGATATATATATATATATATATATATATATATATATATATATATATATATATATATATATATATATATATATATATATATATATATATATATATATATATATATATATATATGTATATATATATATATATATATATATATATATATATATATATATATATATATATATATATATATATATACATATATATATATATATATATATATATATATATATATATATATAGTATATATATATATATATATATATATATATATATATATATATATATATATATATATATATATATATATATATATATATATATATATATATATGTATATATATATGTATATATATATATATATATATATATATATATATATATATATATATATATATATATATATATATATATATATATATATATATATATATATATATATATATATAATATATATATATATATATATATATATATATATATATATATATATATATATATAAACAAATACATATGTTAAGTGGAAGTAGATCTTAAAAATATTGTTCTATTGAATTATTGTTGGAAATGAACTACCACCAAGAGATTTTGGTAAAATCATTCGATGATCTATTTAACAAATATTTGTTATACATATTATATTATTTTAACTTACCATTACGAATCATTATGTTAACATCACTCCCTCCATTGTTGTTCCATCCGTGAGCAATGACTTTAGTAGCCTTAGATTTGGAGTAGTTGGAACCAGTCAAGCTGCTAACATCTCCATTCTTCAGCACATATCCCGTGGTGGGGTTTGATCTAATTGTTAAAACAATAACAAATAAATAAAATGTCCGAAACATGTCTGATATGTAATTTTATTTTTTTTAAGTTAGTGTTGTATATACAAAATATATATAAAAGAGAAAGACAAATAAAATATCTACAACACAAGGTACGGCGAACATAGAAGAAACAAATAAATAAGTTTAAAAAGGAATTCATTGATACATGTCGTTGCAATACATAAATAATTAAATTAAATTCATCTTTATTCGTAAATATTAATAAAACATATTTTTAGCATTCAATCTACCATAATTACATATTTTTTACTGAGAATAACAGTTGTTTTCTAAAAGTTTTCTTAAAATATAAAATAATGGCCCGTTTTTCTTTACTAGAGAGGTGTGCCCATATTCATTGTTTCTTGAGCAATGTTGTAAAACTCTATATTAATTAATTAATACGAATAAAATCGTCTGTTTTCTAGGAGTTTTATTATATTTTATATAAATAACATGTTTTTCTTTCTAAGGAATTATCAAAAGATATTTTAACATGCCTTCACAAGGCCTTTTTAATGATTTAATTATTCAAAAAATATTAGATAATGCCGTTAGATGGTGAAACATGTCATTCTTATAAAATATAATTAAACTGCTAGAAAACAGACGTTTTCATTCGCACAAAAATAAATAATAAAAATATCACTCCCCTAAAATATTGTAAAGACGTATATAACATACGTTTTCCTCAATACTATTATAAATATATTATTGAATTACCTGGTGTAAAGATAGAAGATAACATCAGATGAGGCAGTAAATCTGCTGTCAGCATCCACAGCCAATCGGTCAACAATATGAGGTTTACCTTCCTTGTTAGGGGCAATGAAATACCTCTGTCCTTCCCTGTACTGAGAGAAGTAAGGGTGGATTTTGGCTGTTAAAAATAAAACAATATTTGAGAATTGAATTATGTACAAATTATTGATGTTGTTGATTGAAATTTCTTGGTAGAAGTTCATTGTAAATAATGAAAATAAAAATAAAAAAAATTTAAGAATTTTACTATGTTTATTTTTAGTGTAAAATCTACTTATTAATTTTCGTCTTCAACCGGTTTCGGCAGCTCGCTGAAGATGGCAGCGAGCTGCTGAAACCGGTCGAAGACGAAAATTAATAAGTAGATTTTACACTAAAAATAAACATAGAAAAATTCTTAAAAAAAAAAAAATTATTTTCATTATTTGAATTATGTACATTTAAAAAATTTCATAATTTTTTAAGAGAAATAGGAAAATTACCAGAAGACGAAGCCGCAACGGCGACAAGCGCGAACAGAACCACGAATACGAATCGCATTTTGAACCAGACTCTTGGAAACACGAATGGATACAAATTAAAATTTTCTTCATCTTATATAAAAGAAAAATATATCTTATCATATCAATTTGACAAAAATAGTTTGACCTTTAAGATTGTTATTCCGAAATCCGATATATAATTAAAATCATTGTAGATAATTGTTATGCTTTTAAAATGTATAATTTTAATTTTTTTATTACAATGAGTAATCAAAGATGGTAATCACATTGCGGTATTATCGCAAGTATTGAAGAATAAATCTGATTATTGGTTATTGTGGTCCTACCTCCTATGTTTCATAATATATGTAGTTAATAAAATCTTAATTATGATAAACAGAGAGGAAAACACGATAAACGCATGTGATGTAGCTTACATAAGACACAAAAAAATATATTGTATTGAAACTTGATAAATTATCTATCATCAAAGCGAAGCAAGAATTTAAAACATGAGAATTTTATCATATGAGTACATAACAGTAGATATATTGTGATATATTCATGTCTCCCTTTTTATTTTGACAACTTTCTCGAATGAAATTTTCATATGTTTTATTTTTCTTCTTGTGCTTTCTTGTCATTGTGACATTAACAATAATTAATGTTTTGTCAATAAAAAAACCATCTTAAGTTAATTGATGTGAGTTTATTTATTGTTATAAAAAAAATCCGCACCTTAACCTTGAGAATCGTGGATTACAAGAATATTTTAGTTAAAATAACTATAATACTATAATTGTTTCCCGTTTATCTATATCGTGGACAAAAACGATGTACTGCCTTAAATTACTTTCCTGAAATAGTTTACCACATTCATATCACAAACGTTCTTTCGTTCATAATGAATTTGTTTCTTAATTTGATGTTTGAAATTTTCCCTTCCTTAATGTTATTCTTATTTTTTTAATGCTGTGCTTCTAGCACTACAGTTCCTTTTGATTGTTAAAATAAACGACTTTAAAATAAGTTATAATCCCACATCTGTTTGTAATTCAAACAAAGAATAGATTTCGTGCAAATATCTCAGTCACTACTTACTCGTTTATTCCGAGTATATTTTTGATAAACTTAAACATCGTGGACATGTGGAAAAAACAGTATTCTTCTTCTTCTAATTCTTAGTGTAGGCCTAGTGGCCTGTTTCTTAAGAGGAATTAGCCTCCTGCTAGGTCGACTCCCAGCTGTCGATCCATCTCTTTGGTGGTCTGCCCGGGGGTCGTCTTTCATGGGGCTGGCCGTGTAACACAATGAAGGGGAGTCTGGATAGATCCATTCTCCTAACGTGTGCATACTAGTATCTTCTCTTTGCCTTCCTCGCCTAACAACACCCTACACCTCGCATATCTCCCTTATCCGTGTATTCCTTATCCTCTCTTACAGTGTTTTGCCAGATATATTTCCGAGCGTCTTCATTTCTGACACTCTGAGCGCGTTTTTGTGATTATGGTGTCCGCCCTGCACTCGATCCCATATGTCATCATAGGTCGCACACAAGTCTTATAAATTCTTACTTTGCTACTGATCTTCGTGTTAGGGTTTTTCCAGATTGAATATTCAAGCATCCCGAAATGACCGGAGTCTTGTTTACTTGCCCCATCACTTCACACGTTAGATCCGTTTTCCCACACAAATCCACACCCAGAAATCTAAATTTTTCCACCTGTTCCACTAAAACACCCTCCACAGACACGCTACATCCCACCTGAGCTCAAGAGAATACCATACTCTTTATATGATCATAATGTATTTTAATTAATATAAGAATCCTTGTATATTTATGGTCTTAATATTTTCTCAAGTACAATTGACCAAATCTCTATAAATATACGTAATTTGTTTTTCTTATATTTTATCTCTAGGCATGTTTTTCGTTTTTGAGCTATCGTTTTGAGCATCTACAAGGACAAAAGATTAAAAGTATATATAAATCATTAGCAAAGCAAAATTGTTTTCTGTGTCCCAATCTTGTTACTATGTGAATAATATCCCCTGTGAACTTTCACTCTTCAGAAGTAATCGTAAAATACAGATTTTCTTAAATCTAGAAAAACGCGTTTTTACTTAAATTCAACAAAAAAAACACGAGCGTCTGCGATGATATTAATATGAAAAGAATGTTATAACAAATATATCATATAAAATAAACATTTTAATTTAAACACGTGAAAACTTGTATTTTCTAAAAGATATATTTTATTTTATGGTAATAACCTTTCTCACCTTGCTAAGGCATTATCAAATATAAGTCATTGTCATAAAATATTATGAACTTCTAGAAAACAGACATTTTCATTGGCATTTATTTAAAATATTTACTTTTATCCAGGTTTAGGTTAGTCGTTTCCTAATTGTGACCGTTCTCCTCTTAATACTTCTGATGAGCAGTAGATCCGAAAAGAGGAAGAGAGCTCTCTCCTAGGTCCCGGTCCCCGAGGGCATGGTGACGGTGTCATGGCGAAGAAAGGTCCTCTCTGTGGCCACCAATACCCAGCCCCTCCACCAGCCTCTCTAGCTCCTTCGGGGTGTACTGCTGTTGCTCCAGTTTCAAGCTCTCCCGCTCCGTGCAGTTTATCTTCACTAAAAGGTCATGAATCTCATTCTGAGCTTCCATCATTAGTTTATAATTTAAATACAACATTTCATTTGTTTAATTTCACTTGCTCTTGAAACCGATTGGAACTGTGATAAGGTGAAATAAAAATCAATTTTTAAATATTTATTTATTGTTTCTTGAACATTAATATTAACGCCATGTTTAATAATTATTACGATATATAATATTTACCAACTTTAACAATACATTAGAAAAGCGAAACATTTCATATGAAAAAATTATAATAAAACTTCTATAAAACAAACGTTTTCATTCGCATTTATTTAAAATATTTACTTTTATTCAAACAAATTACTTACCGATATAAATATAATGGAACCGTTAGTAATTTTTTTGATCGATTTCCGGAGTTACTTACGATATATTATTTAATGTTCAATAGACAAAGAATAAACGGAAATACTTCGTTTCGAGTAACCGGCTTTCGCTTAAAAACAAAATTCCCTTCTGGGCTCTGTATGTACTATTGTATAATATACGAGTATACTCAATGAACTACCGGTACGACGTTCAAATGTTTTTTATTTCACATTTTTCAAGTGAAATGTTAAATTATTATACAAATGCTGTTAAATTATAAAACTCTGTTTATGGTATATTTTTTCGCGACATCTGTTTTGTCAACCTATATTGACATCATCAGGTGTTAAAATTGTAATATCTGATGATGTTGATATTATCATAGGTTAACGAAATAGCTGTCGCGAAAAATAAAAAAAACAAATTGTGATTCCATAAATAGAATTTTATAATTTAAGTTAATAATATTGAAGTATCATAGCAATATACTTTGGAAATTAAAAAACTTTGTTTAATCCACTTTTTTTAATTAAAAATATCAAAATACATGACATGCTTCGGAGGATACCTTCATCTTCAGGTGTAAAAATATAACAAAAACTTAACAAGGAAAGACTAATAAAAAACTATTTTAAATTACATTTTTTTTCTAAATTATATTATCATCATGTATTATTATTATTTAATATTATTTATTATTTATTACTGTTAAAAAAGAACTGTCAGTACCTACTTATATTAAATAGCCCAGGTTCATTTTTAATTTTTAATTATTGTATCGAATTTTAAATGCGTTTTTTATTAGTTTTTCTTTGTTTAGTTTTTGTTATATTTTTACACCTGAAGATGGAAGTATCCTCCGAAACATGCCGTGTATTTAATATTTTTTATTTAAAAAAGTGGATTAAACAAAGTTCTCTAATTTCCAAAGTATATTATTTTGGAATTCCAGTGTTAATGCCTTTAATTTCAATAAGTATCATAATGTTTCTGCCAAAATCTTTTAATATTTTGACATTTTTGTTTTAATATTCATGTCCGTATTTTTCAGGATTTATCATTTATATGCATAAACATGTAAAATATTTATCTTCTCTCCTAGCCACTTCCTATTTATTTTGTCGGCTTTCATAAATGAATATTCCCATGCATCTGGGTCTTGAGATATTCAGCTGTGTTGTAGTGTTCATTATACAATTGTTTTTGTTTGTTTTAGGTGGTTTGTTTTACGGCCGCTTGACATCTGACTCCAAGACAGTTTTCTTCTTGAAATTACTGGGATCTGCTGTTGACCCCTGAGGACTCATATGACTACTTCCCTTCTACACTCCCTGTAATATGGCGAATATACCCGTAAAAAAGGAGTCAGTGGGAGGTAAAAGGTTTCTTAATCATTATTGATAGAGGAAAGAATGTAAGTATAATATGTACCTGTTTTTTAATTTATGAATTATAGATTTTGTGGTTTATCCTAAATTACATTTCTTGAGCAATGATGTAAATCATCAATACGATTGAAAACGTATCTTTTCTAGTAGTTTTATTACAATTTACGTGAATCACTTGTTTCGTTTGTGAGGCATTATCATTTGACGATCATAGCATTATCAAATGATAATGCCTTAGACAGGCGAAACATGTCATTCACATAAATTGTAATAAAAAACTTCTAGAAAACAGACGTTTTCAATCGTATTAATTACATAATCTATATACGTTAATTTGTTTAAAAGAGATGAAGATAGTAGGCACATGTTGAACACCATAGCGGAGAAGCGCGGAAAATGGATTGGTCACGTGTTGCGACACGAATGTTTCTTACATGATGTGTTGGAGGGAATGGTCGAGGGATCGATTGGCAGAGGACGACCTCGCCAAGAGTACCTAGATCAGATTTGCCAAGATATGGGGTGCACCTCTTATGCGGAGTTGAAGAGAGTTGCCGAGGACCGAGCGGAGTGGAAGAGCAGATGCGTCGCCTTGCTGCAGACCAATCATTAGATTGAGACCGGAGAAGAAGAATATTGTACCATTATTCTTTTAATTTTAAACAAAAACAGTATTTATAAAAATAATTATTTGAGCAATTAAAGATATTTTAAAATTGCAATATATTTTTTATTATACTAACAGTGTAACAGTATAATAACCAATCGTTTTACAGTGGAATAGAGATTTTCTTAATATGCATCATAAAAACACACATCTTGATTTGTTTTGAGTAACAATGCTTTGCTGATCTGGTTATCTTCGAGAACTCTACGAGCCTCGTCCATTACATCCTGGGATGGGAAGCGTTCTCTCGTCAGGATCCAAACATACACTGAAAGAAGAATAATCGAGTTTTTTTCAATTCAGTCCATAAGTATTTTTTTTTATATATACGAGTATATAAGACATTCGATGGATGGAAGAATTAGGGATTTATTTCGACACACATAAATTTTGAATTTTGATCAATTTAAGGCGTTTACACTATGGATGCTCTCTGTCACCTGCTCTTTTTAACGTTTACATACAGAATGCGATTGACGACTTGAGAGAGAGAATGAGTCACAGAGAAGGTGTAAGGATACACGGGCAAAAGATAGACATGATAAGGTTTGCTGACGATATTGCTATGGTTGCTGAAAGTGAGGAGGAACTGCAGGAGGCCTTAGATACTTTGCAAGACATTCTTCAAGATAGCTACAACATGAAGATAAATAAGGACAAAACAAAGCTGCTGACTGTAGGCCGAACGCAACATCAGATGAGAGTAGTGATGTCAGGAGTTCCACTAAAGAACACCAAGGAGTTTGTCTACCTCGGGAGCAAAATAACATGGGACGGTCGGTCTAAGAGCGAGGTCGACAGCCGTATACATCAGGCTAGGCTTGCATTTAATAAAAGGTCGAAAATAATAGAGTCAAATAATATAGACCTAAAACTGAGAATACTCCTCATCAAGACCTATGTATGGAGTGTCTTGATGTACGGCTGCGAGACATGGTGCCTATCCGAAAGGGATAAGCGGAGACTAGAGGCTTTTGAGATGTGGTCCTATAGAAGACTCTTTGGAATTTCCTGGAGAGACCACATCACGAATGAGGAAGTTCTTCAAGGAATCGAAGGAGGAAGGCACCTGCTCAGGACCTTGTCCGAAAGGCGTGCAAGATGGATCGGCCATGTAATACGTCAAGAAGGTCTCTTGCATGCCATAATGGAGGGTATGATCGAGGGGACAAACTCTAGGGGACGCCCACGCCGAGAGTACCTGGAGGACCTGTTGGTGGACGTACGCTGCTCATCATATGCAGATTTCCAAAGAGCCGCACAAGACAGGGAAAAATGGAAGAGAATAATGGAGGAAATTGCTGCAAACCAATCCCAGGATTGAAACCAGAGAAGAAGAAGACACTATGGAATTCCAAAATGATGAATTCTTAATCATTAATTGTATCTCAATAGAGACGAAGATATAAATTGTTTTTTGGAAACAGAATCCAGTATTTGTATACAAGTATTTGTATACATTCAAAAAACAAATTCTTAATTTTATTGACATATTCAGAGGTTTTACACCTTTGCCATGGACGATTTAAAAGTTATAAATTATATATTTTTCCCGATGACGAAAGCGTAATTTTTTAAAAATAAATCCAAAAGTACAAAAAATTCTTTCACTTATAAAACAATTATAAAACACTTATAAAATCTCTAGTGTTAACACAAGTAATGTGTTTTTAATCTGGTGAACACCAGATTAAACGATTAATCACGATAGTTATTTGATTTTAAAATAAACTCTAAAGAACATTATTAGAAAATGAAAATTATTTTTACTATTTCATTGTTTGACTTATCTAAAATAATGTTGATAATATAAATTGAAATCCAACAATTTTGAACAATTCGTAAAGATGGGCATACATTACTCTTGATATGTCTTGTGTTTAAAATCTCTCAAAGGGATTTATCAAAGGGTATTAATGTTGTTTATTGAAATTTCTATTATAGATAAAAGTTTTTTGTAAATAATAATACAAATACGAGTATATATGAAGGATGCACATTGTAGTGATATATTTTAAAGTAATAAATAAAATATATTTAATAAAAACTTAGTATATTAACCACGGAAATGTAATTATATTTTATGCGAACTATTTTTTATGTACCTAAGCCATCAGAGGATTGTGAAAACCATAACTATTAAATATAAGTAGTTTTTATGGTGCTCTAATGAAGCTTGGCACAAGCGAAACTAGTGGTAACATTTGAAACCACTTTGACGAAAAAGCATTCCCCACAGTGATAAGGACACACTATCGGAAGGATCTGACATGGAACTACTCACATTAAAAGAAGAATAGTATTATACTTACTTTGATGGTGCAAAAAGAAATCTTTACATGAATAGACTACAGCATATGAATCGTAGTCGGTGCCCAGAATCCAGTAATTTGATGGAATACTTAAGTGGCCGATTGAATAACTCACTGTAAAGCGGGCCTCGTGCTCCCTTCCAAGGTGCTGGAGCCTCCCTGTTAATCGCGTTTTAATACCAAAACTGCAAAATAAAAAATATTTTTCAATTCGTATTTTAGTATCTTGGGAAAATCCGTGTAACTCGTATTTTTTTATTATGGTTTCGGAGACTTTTGCATTCTACATCTTGTTAAGTTATCCTAGCTACCCTGAAGATGGAGACTGCAAGCATCTCCAAAACATCGGTCAAGAAAGTCTAGTTACACGAATTTTCCCAAGATGCCGATAAACATATTGCTACTTACCGTGAAAATCTACCAAATTATATATAAAAAAAAATTATTAACTTACGGCATTCCTCTGGAATTACGTAATGAAGATTTTTTTTCAAATTAAATCTCGACCAATTGATGAGTCAGGGAAATCGAAGTGAGTGCTTTACACGATGTATGAATGTTAAGTATTTATACAAACTTTAAAGCGAGAGAAGTACGTCAGAAAAGAACAGTTTGGCGATTCATTGTTACTGCCTACTCTTTTGGAGAGAAGACATGATGGTTAGATAGTTACTTAGTTACATATTATGGCAACGATAAAAAGTCAAAATACTGTATTTTCCACTTGTACGAGTTATCATTGTCGTTTGTCATTGCATCAATTGTCACTGTTAGAAGATTATACGAGTATTTACTGGGATCTTATACCATCCAGAGGATGGGATCTGCAACGAACTCCGAACGTCAGTCGAAGATGATATCATGATTTTTTATCTTGATTTGTTTCTAATGTGATATATATCATCGGCGGGAGACCAAAAATGAAAAGCTTTCTGATGTAAACACAAATAGATTTAACAGTGTTTTGATTCAAAAATATTTAGTATCATAATAACTGATAACTGATTTGATTTGAATATAAATAGGCAAAAACCCGAATATCGTCAAGAAAGAGTACGAGAATATTTTGGATACAAGAAAGTGAGAGAGGAATACTTGTATTTTCACCGCCAGTAATTCGAAATGCACACGATGCGTATGCCAGGGAACTTTCTTAGATTATTTTTATTATGTTCTGATTTTTATTGACGTCAGTCAACAGTGTAGAAAACAAAAAGAAGCACAATTTTATTTTGTTAATTCTGAAATTTCTAACGTTTATTAAAAGTTAAAATTTGATACTGATTACGATTGCGAACCGAGTTTTTAAAGGGGAAAAAATCTTTACTTCCCTGAATATTCCACGGGTTCCAACTAGTGGTGAATTATTAGTGATAAAGAACTAACATACTACGCATTAATATAGTAAATACTCGTATAATATTATATTATACTATCTTTTTTATCATCTTAAAAATAAATAAAAATTGTTAATAATCATAAAACAAAAATAAATAATAATCATATACGTACATACGGTTTTCTTGATTCTCAACATATAATTCGTCATCAATTTCCTTGTACTCCACTGTGGAACATTTGGACAATACTTGGTATGAAGAAAAATATCTTTCTTGTTCAAACCATTTACCAAGATACTGAAAACAACATGAACAAGGGATTGTAAGAATATGGAATAGCTTGCGCGAAAACATGTTTTATAATATCGAACAAGAAATAAAAAAAGAAAAACCAGCAGAGAAATATGTATGTGTCCTCGTTCAAATTCTGAAAGGATCAAAAATTGTTTGAACATAATATGAAAAAAAACAGTAATGAAAATAATTATTAAAATGTTATGTATAAAAAAATAAGTCGAATAATGAAATCATGGCATGATCAAATTTATCAATTATTAAATGTCAGAATATAATTGATATTAAAAATAACGTAAATTTTCTGGTAAATGCATTTTATTTTATCGGAGTGACATATTCCATTTTACTAGGGTATTATCAATAATCTTAGGAAGTTTCGATAATAATCGGCATAGACTCATCGCTTTTTAAAAGGAACAAAATTATCCACAATTAATTTCTATATTATATGTAAACATACATATCTTTATGCGTGATAATTTTTGTATAGTTTAATAAATATAATTTAATGTATATTTAAAAAAAAGTTTTTTAACGTTTTTAAAGAATTACGTGTTTTGTCATGCTAAGGCATTATCATATGTATCCAAAATAAATAAATAAATATTATTCAATCGTCAAACATGTCACTCTTAAATCTATAATAAATCTTTCGTAATACAGGCATTTTAATTTAATATTGAGTATTTAGTTTAACATCATTGTTCAAAAACAATAAATAAAAAAACTGTACAAAATATGTTTCGTTCATAATGTAATATTCTTCAATTACTAGACTTCAATTAATAAGATATTAATAATAAATTGTAAATTTGATCGTGTCGTGACTAAAGCGAACATTTTATTCTCTATATAATAATGTTTAAAACTGATAATCTATTAACTCACTTCATCGATGATAAAACCTTTCATAGGGGAGATATAGTATGGGCATTTTCCAAGACCTGGTAACTGTGTACGACAAATCGTAATACATATTAAAATAATTAATACACCTTTCATTTCCCTGCAAACAGAATGATGTTTCAAATTTATAACCCCATTTTAACATTTGTGAAATTTTTTTTATAATTTCATCTGTATTAACCATTACTTCGTGTTGCGGATTCACAATTGAACAATCTTTTTTACTTTGTAAAACAACACTTTATTTAAAATAAAAATTAAATTAATAATAAAATATTAACACAAACATGTTTCATGTTTAATTAAATATTGTGTGTACAAAATAAACAGTCCATTGTTTTGGCTGAAACACTATGGTACTTCACCATTACAAACTGGTAAATTAAAAAACATTGTTTTGTGTATTTTTATTTTTCGCGACAGCTGTTTCGTCAACCTTTGATGACATCATCATTGTAACACATGATGATGTCAACATAGGTTGAAGAAACAGCTGTCGCGAAAAATACAATTGTGATACATAAAACAAAGTTTTTTTTTAATTTAATAAAATAAATATTTAATCCAATTTTTAATGGCACATTCAGTTTTGACAGATGTTAAAATTTTTATTTAAGATTATTAGACATTTATGTTTTACCAAGAGTATGTAAATAAATTTATACTTGTTTTCATATAAATTATATTTCAAAAGTTATTGTGTTCTGATGATACTTCTAAAAATCGTAAAATGTTAAACATTCGATATTTATTAGGATTGAGATTTTTGATTATTATTGTAAATCTTTTGGCATACACATTAGCAAGTAAGTTGTATATCGTGAAATAATCTATACTATAATATATATTAGCTTTTAAACTACATTAATCAAATATTCAAAATCGTATCAAAAATTTTCTTTATAATATGGATATACAAAATAATCAGAAATATTATAACTAAAAAACTCATTAATACTTACACGTCAATAGTTGTACACTGTCTGAATTGTAAAACCCAGATTCTAATATCGTGGCAGATTATAATTTTTCTGTAACGTTTTCTTTCTTTAAATATTTACACAATACTGTATAATTTATAGGAAATATTTTAAACATTTGCTACCCACAATGAGAATTATTTATTATTAGTAATAATCAATTATGCAATATTTTTAAACAATGCATAATATACATATGCATCACGGAACAAACACGGAGTTCAAATAAGCCTACGTGCTGGCGCCTGCGTAGATGTTCATTAAGTCCAAGCTTCTATCCAGAAACAACAAGCTGCACTTTTATAAAATCATCTTCAAGCTAGTGGTTAGTCATGGTCGATGAATTTTAAAAAGCAACAAAGTATCTACTGGTTTGAGAATAGGATCTTAAGAATAATCCTGGTGTTGCAGCGGGAACTTGGAGACATAAGAGTAACTAAAAAATCTTACAGTGACCCAGCAACCCTTTGTAAAGAGCACAGTGAGAGCCGATCGCCTTGCATGGATTGGGCACTTGTACCAAACAGAAAGATCAGAGCAAATCAACTCTCTATGCGTCAAAACCAGCCCGAGTAAGATAGTATGGCATAGACAGCGCCAAACGAACAATATTCTGACTGATCTGGCTAATTAGGTGAAATAAACTGCCGATTGTAAATGGCGCATGATCGATGAACTTGGAATAAAATCTTCAAGGAGGCAAAAACTCTTCAAGCAGCCATATGAATAACTAACTAACTAACCATCACGCCATTTCCCCGGAGGGGTAGGCAGAGAGGATAGATCGCCACACTGACCTGTCCTGGCATACCTCTCGGGCTTCCTCTACATTCATACATCGTACCATGCACGCACGTCGATTGTAGCCAGAAGCTCAGATGAAAAGTGGACAAGAAGACTGCTGACTTGGAGACCGTGGACGGCGAAGAGAAGTGCAGGGCGACCGCAACTGCGGTGGAAGGATGATCTGAACATACACGTCGGAATAACCTGAATGCAGTCTGCACAGGACAGAATGACATGGAAGCTAATGGAGGAGGCCTTTGTCCAGGAGTGGACGGGAATAGGCTGAGAAAGAAGAAGAAGATGTTTTTTTCATATAATTAATCTTGTTAATTGAAATTTCTTGGTAGAAGTTAATTTTAAATTATGAAAACAAAAAAAATGTTGATACAAAATTTCTTTATATACGTATTTACTGTCTTCTTTATATTAAATTTGGTGTAGTGTTTTTCAATTTTACTTCACTGGCAACCTTCAAATAATTAATGTTTTTAATTGAAATTTCTTGGTAGAAGTTCATTTGAAATAATGAAAACCAAAAATATATATACTTAACATCTTTATATGTATGTATTTAGGTACCAGAAGATGGCAGCAAACTGCCGAAATTGGTCGAACATAAACACAAGTGGAAGCACACTAAATACATAATAATAAAGAAATTTTGTATAATTTTTTATTTTTTTTCATTATTTTTTTTCATGTTCATGATATATTTCGGCTTGTTAGGACATTAATAACTGATAATAAAAACGTCTCTTATTCTTCTTATTGAAGGCCTAGTAGTCTAGTTCTTTAGAGAAATTGACATCCTGCTAGGTCGACTCCAAGCTGTCGATCTATCTCTTTGATGGTCTGCCCGGAGGTCGTCTACTTTGGGGTTGACCGTGAAACACAATGGGAGGGAGTCTGGATGTTACCATTCTTCTCGAGTTTGCATACCAATATTATCTCCTTTGCCTCTCTCACCTAACGACATCCTCGATCTCAGTGGCGGTACTCCCATAGAAGCCCAGAAGCCCGGCTTGCGTAAGAAATTTTGAATCAAAACCCCCAAACCTAAGTCATCATGCCCCCGTATAAACCAACAACCCACCAAATCACCTTCCAGCCATATTCCCATCAGACGTAAGAGAAATAGTCACAAGAGCTGAACCTCTGTAAGCCAGCATAGGTTTTGATTCAAACTTTCTTACGCAAGCCGGGCTTCTGGGCTTCTATAAGAGTACGGCCACTGCTCGATCTCGCATATAAAAACGTGATATTTGAGAATGCCTTAACAATTGGAGACATGTCACTTCCATTTAACATAATAAAACTTCTAGATAAGTATCATAGTATTATGTTATAAAATATATATGCATTCTTACCTTACACGCAATAGGATATTATTATTTATTAGTCGGAATATGGGTACATAATAATTTGTAAAACAAAATTATTTGTTTCTCCCTTTCAATTTAATAACGAAAAGGAAATAACAATGAAAAGTTTTAATACATATTACCTTTCATAACATCAGGTTATTTATTTATTATCATATAATTGAATAAATTTAAAATCCTTAACAGATGTGCGTTTTTCAATCAAATAATAAATTATTTCCCTTACATATTTAATACTTTTAAATATTTTTTTACCATTTTATTTTTCTACAACCAACCGGTTTTGCTCCCGCCGGAGCTTTGTCTGGGTTGCAAAAACATTTAACGGTACATACAAAAGTGTATTTTTTAAATGGTCCATTGTTTTGGCCGAAACACTATGATACTTCAACATTTTTACTGTTAAAATTTAAAACACTGTTATATTATAACAATTTCTTTTTATTCGCAGAGCGTCGCGACAGCTTATTCGCTAACCGATGTTAGCATCATCAGGTGTTACAATAAACTAAAGTTACAAATGAAAAACTTACTATTTATAGGGCAAAAAAAATGTTGCCCTATAAATAGTAAGTCTTTTCATTTGTAACTTTAGTTTATTGTAACACCTGGTGATGCCAACATCGGTTGGCGAAACAACTGTCGCGACCCTCTCTGTGAATAAAAAGAAATTGTGTTATTATAACAGTGTTTTAAATTTTAACACAATTAAAGTGTATTTTGTAAACCTGGCGAAGCTTCAGCGGGAGCGAAACCGGTTGGTTGTAACAAAATACTAATAAAAATATATGTAATAATGCCACGCCATAAATTAAGTACTTCATACGAAAGTTTTATATACGAGTACATTACATTATAATGTATCTTTTAAAAAGAAATTTTAATTTGAATTAACTCTTTTTTATCAATACGGACAATCTTTTTGATCCACACTACGAAGGAATACACTTGGTAGCTGATATCGATCCAAAATTTTACGGGCTTTTTGAAGAATTTTTAAATCCGGGAAACGTTCCCTTGTCAAGATCCATACGTTTTCTAAAAGAAAAATGCACAATTTACCTATAAATGATAAATGGACCATATTCTAAATCAATGTTTAAATTTATCATATTTGCAACTGCAGTCTTGTTTAAAATGATGTATTTTAAGTTATTTCAAAAATTTATTTTATGCGTTAGCCCATTACTAGCAATGTATGTTAATGGCGGTAGCCTTTTCACATTGCGTTGATAAAGATCTTCTGCTTAATGCTTAATCCAGTAATAGATGGCGCCAGTGTAGATAGAACAAAAAAATGTGAAATTTGGTGTTACATTGTAGCATATATACATCTTCCAAAAAATTGTCAGACGTGGTGGTCGTAAGAAGGGCGGAATGGGGAATGTTGTATTACATAAAGCGTGCGCTTAACCCAACTAATGACAGGTCATAAGTCCTGTAAACGCCTCGACCACCATATTCTGTTTCCGATTGGCATCTTCGTCTCTATTGAGATACAATTAATCCTTAAAAATGAAAACCCGCAATTGGTAAAATCCAGTATTCGTCTACAAGTATTTGTATACATTCAAAATGTTGTATTTGAACTCTCTAAGACACGTTAAATTATTGTTATAAGAATACTAAACAGGATCGAAAAAATTTATATTTGATTAATTAGAACTAAGTAAGTGATTAATTTTTTTCATTTATGGTATTGTAATTTCCAGTTGCTTTCCACATTTTTTATAAAACAGGTTATTTGAACCCAATGAACTATATATATTTTTAGCTATTGATTCTCGTTGCATGCGATAGGTAACTAGTGATCGCCATTTTTATTCTTGCTTGAATTCTATCTGGTCGAAGACAGCATATTTTTTTCATTCCTTCATCACAGGCAATCAAACCCGCGACTATTCGGTGTCCCAGTCATAGCTGATTTCGCTCTGTCACACACTTTGGATGCCGGCCCACTCCCTCACGTTTCGCAGCCAAGACAGCTGTCTCCTACCGGGCCCTCGGCGTCCCTCAACTTTCCCCTCCAATATCAGTTGGAGAAGGTGGTACTTTTCCCCATGCAGTATATGACCCAGATGTGAAATTTTCCGAACCTTGATAACAGTTCCCAACTTTGTCAACTCTAGCTCGCCTCAGGACTTCTGTATTGGTAACCATGTCCGTCCAGGGAATTCTGAGCATTCGGCGATGGAGCCACATTTCTAATGCTTCCAGTCTGTTCATTGAGTTGACTTGCTATTATTTAACGCAGTTTATATTTAAATGTTATCCTTATTTTGCAATGTCATTTCTGCATTAATTGGAATTGTAAAAAAATGTTTTACTTTTTCATTTTAAGTCTTATATATACTTACTCATCCTCATGAAAAGCTCATCATCATGTGCAAAGTGGAGGGAAGGTGACCACAAGGACGACCACCGAGCCGCTGGTTTTATCATATCAGGGATCTGACCTGTCTCCATTAGCTGCAGCCTGGAGACTGACAGGTGACAGAAGCGCATGGCATGCCATGGTCAATGGTTTACAGGATGGACACGGCCCTCAATCATGAGGAATACAGCTGAGACGAAGGAGAAGATACTTACTTGAATTGGCTGTGTTTACATTGTTACATGTGTAGACCACAGCATAAGATATGTAATCAGTGTCCAAAATCCAATAATCAGCTGGAGATTTCGCAAGACCAACAGTGTAGCTGATTCGGTAACGCGCTTCATGCTCCTGTCCGACTGGTATCAGTTTCCCCCACATTTTGATCGCAATTCCCGGACTAGAAACAATAGATTTTTAATTCCATAACTAACTATTGCTAAGCAAGCTGGTTGTCAAACTGCGGCTGGCGAGCCAATTGTGCCTCTTTAGCAACACGAGTGTTGCCACTTCAGATATGACTTGCTTTAAATACTTTTTTTTTTTTTTTTAATTTACTAGTATTTTAATATAATATTTGATTTGAACCTGAAATGCCTGAAATTAAAAAACAACAAACCTGACTTACCTAAACATTCTAAGGAAATGCAAGGCTTTTGTTCAAATTAATCATAATAAAGTTTTAATTTTAATGAAAAATATATTAATATGCAAGATTTTTATATTATAAAGCATACTAGTTAGTTAGTTAGTTACTATCTAGATTTTATTCAGTGTACATATTTTAACCGACTTCTTAACACAAGGTTCTCGTAAATAAAATTGGCTCTTAAAATAAAATAGAATCGTTGAACTATTGATAAGTTGCTCTTTTGGCTAATGAGTTTGCCTACCGCTTCACTAAACAACAAGAACATTTATCATATATTTCCCTTATTATATTATATTTACAATCTTCCGTGGCCAAAACTGAGTCCATAATATTGTAATAAAGACTTTTTCGATGTCTATAGATGTTAGGTACATACTGCATTGCAATTCAAAGGCTTCCTCAATTATGACGAAGAGGGTATTCAACGCAGAACCGACCACTTCAGAATCCAGAATATTCCTCTTGCATGCCTCCCTCAAGCGCACTAGTCATTCTCCACAGTATTATCCTCGCAAGGATCTTTATTATCACGGAGGGACAGTGATTCCCTTCCATTTGTTACTGGTACTCGGGAATTGACTCCCTTTTAGGGACTGACACTATGACTCCGTCCTTGCAGATGGGCGACATCCTCTCTGACACCAAAGTGTGCTCAATCAACAGGACCAGGATGCTCGTTGAGGATGTCATGCCATTTATGAGCATCTCAGTCATTTTGGCTGAGATGCTCGATTCCGCCATTGTCGGTAGCCTATATGATATTTATTTATAATAGTAAACACGATTGTTTAGTGGTTTTACTTGGATTTAATTTATATAAATAGTGACAAATTTGTTTCGCCTTGCGATTCCTAAATATCATTTATTTGCTACGTTTATTCTCCTTTTGATCTCAATACTAACATTATTGATGCTAGTTACCACTGAGCCCAAATATTATAACGATTTAACATTCTGTAATGAAAGGATAACGGGTAGGAGTGTTAGTAGCGTTTTCCAGCAAAAGCTGTTTGACCCCCTTTGCGTTGAATTCTCAATTAAAATTTTATAAGTTTATCAAAATATGAAAAAAAAATTTCATAAGAGCTCTTCTAACGTTAATTTTTTGAGAATGCTAAAGTTTTTATTTTTTCTATTATAAATAAATAAAATTCATACGTACGGACGAATTGCTTGCACATGAACGACAAAATCTCTACCATCTGCGCTATAGTCTCTTAAGGAACATTTTGATATTATTCCAGTAGTGCTCATATATTTCTCCTGTTCGTACCATCGGCCTAGGAACTGGATACAATTTTATATGATTTAGAGTATAGTAACTAATATATATTTTACTGAAATCTCTTGATGAAAATTCATTTTAATAATAATTAAATAATGCGATGTTTTTTATTAACTGCTTCAACTTGTTGTCTTTATTTCGACAGCGATCGGTTTTAGCGACAGACTATCTGGCATCGATAGTCTGTCGATGTCAGCTAGCCTGGCGAAACCAGTCGCTATCTGAATAAAGACTAAAAGTGGAAGTAGTCAATAAAAAAACACAGTTTTATTTAAATTTGTTTTTCTCTTTCAAATTCATAAACACCATAAGTGAGGTTTTCATAAAGTATAATTAATTTATTTTGTTCAATTGTTATTTATATTGAATTTATTTTTAAAAAATGCTGATTATCCATTACAGTTTTTGAATTTACAATTTTCAATTTCTGGGAACTACTTAGGTAACAAGTACTGTATATATATAATTTTATTGACTTACATTGATAAGAAGAAAATTAGTCATAGGCTTGACATATTTAGGGCATTCTCCGGTTCCGGGTAGTTGCGCTGCGCAGAAGGCAGCCGTTAAAAGTAATATGAATTCTAAATACATTTTTCCTAGAAACAAAATCTTTCATATTTTCGGTGGAATTCCATGATGAATATTTAAAAAAAAATTAAAACACTATTTTTTATAACCAAAATATGGTAGCGAGCTACCGAAGCCGGTCGAAGACACAAACATCAGTGGATTTTAACTAAATATACATCTTAAAAAGATTTTTTTTTTAATTATTTCATTATTAACAATAATTTTTCATCGTGAAATTTCAAAAAACAACATTAATTTTTTACTGTTTTTATGTCGAGAAAAATAATCTCAAAAAAGGAAAAAAAAACAATGCCAAGAAAATATTTTAATGTGTTTTGAAAATATCCGTAAATACCTGAAATAAAACTAATTTAAATTTATAATAAATACTTCGTTGATATGTTACAGAGATATTTATTGTTTTTAAACATATTAATAATTGAAAACTCCATCTTAAGATTTAAATATTGATAAAAACGCCAGCTATTTCAGAATTTTCATTATATTACATAAGTAACATATCAGAGAAGTCACGTTTAATATTATGTTGGCTAAGGCTTTTGCACAATATGGGGATCTGGTATCCCCAAAAACAGTGTTTAATGACCCAGTAAGGCGAATAAATGTCGTCAGACCATGACTGCAATGGTTGGATGATGCTGTAGTAGGCCATTGGGCTCTGTGGTAGCAAAACTGAAAGGTAAACCAGAGACAGGACAGGATGGAGGGGTTTCTCTGAGGAACTTAACACCTACCGAAGGTAACGCTGAGGATGATGATGATGATTTGAGGGTATTATTTGAAAACCCGGCAAACTCCACCAACAATCAAAAGTGAGACATGAATTGGGTCTTATTCATAATACATTTGCACCCATTTTTTATTGATTTTCAGTTTCAAATTCGGCTTCATTCTGAAGAATTTTGCTATTAAAATATAGGGTTTGTTGCAAAACATGGCAATCTCCACTTGAGTTTTGCTAAGCTGGCAAACTGCATAATGAAATTCATTATTTTACTTTAATTATCAACATAATGATGATTATTTCATTACTTTTAAAATACTAACTGGTTGAGATGAAAAAAATAAATATTGTAAAAAAGCGCATTTTATTAGCGTGTCAGTTTTTTGCGATTTACTCAAAACATCTAATGATGGAGTTTGCCAGGTTTGCAAATAATACCCTAATTTGTTTACATAAAAGTGACATCTTTCACGTTGATAAGTCATTATCAAATTAACTTCTCAGTTGATTGATCAAACGCATATTCGCTTATATACAATAGCTAATGAAGCACACTAAGTAATTGAAAATCACAAAAAATAAAGTGATTCTTAAAAAATACAATTGTTTTGGATTCCTAAATTACTATTTGTTTAACATCATTTAATTAAGACTAAATTACTGTATGTATATTTAGAGTTCAAAATGTATTTTCGAATAACTAATTATTTACTACATTAAATAGAAAAAATAAATATTTCAATAGTACGTACGTGTTCTATGGTTGTACACAATCAAAATTTACATCCTATTAACAAGATGCATAGTAAAGGTTATAATTATTTGTTTCTTTTTAAAATGATGTTAATAAAACATGCGTTATAAAAATGGTAATTAAAACATAAAACATGTATATTAGATTTTAATTCGTGTAACTTGAATTTCATGAAATAGTCAGCTTGTAAATATGTGTAAACTTTTTACAAAAATATTAGTGTGCATAATTGTAATTGTAACCTAATTTTGATATTTGTAAATCGATTCATATTTGCTACGAGTACCAGGACCAAAATTGATCTCCTAACAGATCGTAAGATCTACAAAAAAGAAAAGAAAAATAAGAGCAATTGGTGATAGTTAAAATATTTTTATTAATATATCGTTGATGATCTGGCAGGAAGTCCTATCTCCACTTTATACATTTTTATGTCATTTTATACTATCTTTCATAACTCCATTATAGGAATAGTTTTTCAATTTATAACATTTTTTTAAATAAACTAAAATAAAATAAAATAAAATTGTACGTGTTTTTTTAAATATTGTGTGACCCTTAAATTCTGAACAAAACAGTTTTACGTCTCTTGAAAAATTGACATTTTCGAGATAGGACTTTCTGCCAGATCAACAACGATATGTTCTCTGATACATGAGAAAAAATCTTCGTACTAGTCTGTTCTTCATAGTACGTGTAAGTTAATAAAAATATTATTATTTTCTTATTCACATATTATTGTAGAAAACAAAAACTTACAGAATGATTTATATCGAATTTCATAATATATTATAATATATATTTTTATTACTGCTTGAATGAGGATTTTAAACAATATTCAATAAACATTAAATATTATACATTAAATTGTTTTGAACCTTATTTTCCGTTTTACCGTTAAAGAGTAATTTTAGGTGTTTTAAAAAACACGCACAAAGGGTCTAGTAAGGTGAAATATATTTTTACTTATGAGAACTGTAATAAATTAAAACAATAGCGTGTAAATGTTTAAGTACATTTAAAAAATCTACGAATAACTATAACTTTTATCGCGGTATAGTTATTAAATCAATGATTTTATTCAACAAAAGTTATGTTTAGTAATTTTTACTTTCCATATGTCAAACAAAATAAATACATATGTGAATTTAATTTGCATAATATTATAATTATTCCTAACAAAAAGTCGCTTTATTTTGTAACGTAAGTTACTATTTCTTATTTATTTTCGGTTATCTTAATATTCAGTGTTTAGCTCTAGACCCCATTCAAACCCCTAGTTCCCGTTTTTACCACCAGAGTGCTACTTTAAACTCTTGTTCCCGCGCGCTTCTCGGATTTGGCGCTAAATTCACCCCGATGTGTGCGCCCTCTGCAGTTCTCTCAGCCCCTTCTGCGCAACCCATTCTGCGCAGCCGATTCGGCCCGACTTCACTTCGCTTTGAGCTGTCAACTTCGCGGCATCGATTGGAGGATCGCCGTTTCGACCCGCGATTTTCCCGATGGGATAATCCGTTTTCATCTAGCCTCATCCGCCATGGAATAACTTCGAGCAAGGTATTTGCGGTACTTGCCATCGTGCCCATAAAATCTGTGGCATTATTTCAGGTCTTCCGCCAACTTGTCCTGCACTATGGCGATGCCAAAAGTGCATATCCGCTCCCAGGCCGTTTGTCAAGCCCGACCTTGCTGCGGTTGATTCCCTCCGCCACGGTCCGAGCCATCCTCTGCTCCCGAAATTGCCGCCCACGTGTTGTCGCACATCATGCCCCGACAACGTGGTTGACCTCACCACCATGCGGAACTGCGAGGACCACTTCACGCCGCTTCAGACAGCACCAACAGGTTAGGGAACCTCGTGTCTGCCAGGTGACGCTCCACATATTGATTTGCTGACCCACCATCTTCTGGTCAGCGTCGCTGATAACGTCTACGGACGACGTCGCCGGTCGATGTCCTGACGAGCACGCCGTCGAGGAATCGCCGCAAACAGCCTCTTCATTATTTCACCATGTGCCTCTTTTTTTTATATGTACGACATCTCTAGCCCCTAGATAACTATTGTAACTATTTTTTTTGTGTTATAATAAACCCTCATGTATTCCGTCATATGTATTTATTTACACCTTTCCCTATTCGAATGACAAGCCGGAAAGTATCTCACGAGAAAACCGGAGATCTAAGGGCCCGCTCTCTGCGCTAGCCGAGGTAGGGAGACCCATTACACTGGCGCCCAAACGTGTGGCGTTCTGGCGTTGTCATTCGATGAAGGACTTGTGTGGGCTAAACATATGTCGTATATTGATTGTTAACTGTTTATTGTCGAATTGGTAGTTTGTAATTAATTGTTTATAATGGAACAAATAGTAAATGTTCCCGGGGCCCATTTCAAAACCCTTTGCAAGGCGTTGAAGGATCGCGGAATATTGCCAAAGAATACCCTCGTGGAAGTCCGTGTTCAGGCTGAGGAATTTAACGCACGGACGAGTGATGTCGTTCCACTCACCATACCTTCCACCGTCGCTGACCTGCCGATCTCCGCCCCCCTTTCAATCGTGTCCTCTTCATCGGTTTCTCTAACACGACCCCCTGTAGAGCTTCAGCCCTTGAATGTTAATTTCGCATCGTGGCCTGTGCAACATTTCACCGGCGCGGAAGATGTGCGCGAATTTTTCACCCGTCTAGAAGAAATCGCCAAATCTAGACGCTTCGACTCCCAATTGTTGCCATCTGCACTTCCCGAATTCCTCAAAGGCCGCGCTCTGACACACTATAGAGCGTATTGTACGACCTCCAGTGACTGGTTGCTCCTTAAGTCACAGTTCCTGCAGCGTTTCGAGGATGACGATTATGTCATCTCAAAGAAGCTGGAGATATGGTCCTCGCGCCAGTCTCAAAATGAATTAGCGGCAGACTACTTCGCCCGGGTAGTGAGCACCAATAATACCATTGGGGAGGACGGTCTCTCTGACCAGGAGATCCTCAAGGTATTAAGGAAGGGACTTTCGCCCAAATTAGCCCCCGTAATAATTTCAGCCAACTTCTCCTCCGTCGTGGAGCTGGAGAGAGCATGCCAGACCTACGAAAGATTGATTGGTGCGTCGGACCACCCCAGCCGCTCTGAACCTAAATCCGACCCCTACGTCCAGAAATCCCTAGCTGCCGTTCGTGTGCCTCCCAAGAGCCCCCTAAGATGTTTCTCCTGCAAAAACCTGGGCCATATCGTCAAGAATTGCAGAAAAAAAAACCTTCCTGACACCTCTAGACCACCCCCCAGTTTTTTCGCAACAAAAAACTAGCAGCTAGCCAGTCTCCCGTAATCCCGCGCTCAGCGGAGTGGTTAGACTGGCTGGCTTCGGTAAAATTATTCCACGAAACCTGGTATCTCCATGCGGTAAAAATTACAAATGCCCGTGACAATCGCCCATACTTGAATTTTAAAATCCACAGTGTCCCCTTTCGCGGTCTGCTTGATTCCGGTGCAGCCATCAACATCTTAGGCGGAAATCTGTACCAATCCTTTATTAATCTCAATTATAAAATCACCCCTGGTAATTGTTCAATTCACACGGTCGATAATACCTCCCACCGTAGTATCGGAACCGTTACCTTGCCCATTCGTTATGACAATACCACCACCTGGGTATCATTCGTCCTAGTCCCTTCCCTAAACGACTGTTTCATCCTTGGAGTCCCTTTTCTTGAATCATCTGGACTCACTCCCAGGCTATTTCCTGGACATCTGGATAACAAACCAGCCAAACAGTCAAATACTCAACCCGTGTACTCAGTGAATCCCTCGCCATCTTGTCTCGTCCCTGCCGAAGAATTGAATCCTGCTCAGTCCAAGGACTTGGACCGAATTAAAAACTTGTTCGAACAAATTTCTTTCGAAAAGATAGGTCTGGGCAGGACCCACCTTGTTAATCACGAGATCGACACGGGTAACCATCCGCCGGTTAAACAGAAAACATTCCCCCAATCCCATGTTCGCCGCCAACAATTAATAGAGGAACTAGAGAGAATGATCTCGCTGGACGTAGTTGAACCCTGCAAGAGCCCGTGGCTAAATAATGTATTTATTGTCCCCAAAAAGGATGGTTCTGCACGATTCGTTCTGGATCCGCGAAAACTAAATTCGATTACCAAAGCCGACTGTTATCGCTTACCGAACATTGACCGAATTCTAAGCAACCTGCGTGACACTAAATACCTTACTGCCCTTGATTTAAGCATGGGGTTCTGGCAGATGCCCCTGACTAGAGAATCAATGATTAAAACCGCATTCTTTATTGAGGGTAGGGGTCAGTTTTGTTTCAAAGTTACTCCATTCGGGATCGCCAATATACCGAGCCAGTTGCAAAGGTTAATGGATGCTCTATTTTGTGATCTCGGTGACCATGTTTTTTGTTATCTCGATGACATTCTTATTTGCAGTCCAGATTTTGAATCTCACGTCAGCACACTCGCCCTGGTTTACGAACGTCTGCGCGAGGCCAACCTCACTATTCGTCTAGGCAAATCAGAATTCTGCAAATCTTCACTGAAGTACTTAGGCCATGTGATTGATCGTGAAGGAATAAGAACTGACCCAGATAAGATTAAGGTAATGATTGATTTCCCCCGTCCCACATCTACCAAAGAAGTTAAATCCTTCTTAGGCTGTGCCAGTTACTATCGTAAATTCATTGCACATTTTGCCGAAATTGCTGCCCCTTTATGCCGTTTAACAAGTATAAAGCTTAAAGGCACTTCCTTCCAATGGAACGAAGAGGCTGAACAATCATTTGTTGCCCTAAAAAATATTATGACTACCGCCCCTGTGTTGAAACCCCCTGATTATTCTGTACCCTACATTCTTACTTGTGATGCCAGTGGTATTAGTATTGGTAGCTTCCTTGCCCAAAAAATGCCTGACGGTTCCGAGCATGCTATAGCGTATTTTTCCCGAAAACTGACTGCTCCTGAACGTTCCTATTCTACCACTGAACGCGAACTATTGTCTATTGTGGATTCGGTACATCATTTCAGGAGTTACCTGGATGGCACACACTTTACGGTCCAAAGTGATCATGGCTGTCTCAAATATTTGAACAATCTGTCATCGCCAGGAGGCAGACTCGCCAGATGGGCTTGCCGTCTATCACAATATAGTTTCGATTTTGTATATAAAAAAGGTTGCGAAAACAATTTAGCTGATGCCCTAAGTCGCATCGAAGTGTCCTCCCTGACCTTCCCTCCGCCCTTCACTAACGTGACTGATCAAACCTATCTAAATCTATATTCGGCATGTAAGGATAACCCGCAGTCGACAGCCAACTATCTTATCAATAACAAACACCTGTACCGTTATTCGAAATCAGGAAACTCCTCGCGCCCTGACTCCAGCAGCTACCTCTGGAAGGTTGTTGTACCCGCTAATGAAATCCCCCATGTTATATCTGACTTTCATAACAACTTCTGTCATCCCGGGATTGAAAAAACATTTAGAACCCTCTCGCAAACATTTTATTGGAGCAATATGCGTCGCACTATCAAACAATTCATAAAAACTTGCGACACCTGCAAGGCCTATAAGCATAGCACGCAGTCCCCTTTAGGTTTAATGACGGTGCCTAAACGCCTTTCTAAACCCCTCGTATCCTTGTCTGCAGACCTCGTAGGGCCACTCCCGATGTCCAATCATCGCTTCTGTCACATTCTGACAGTAGTAGACAACTTTTCAAAATTTGTTTGGGCGTTTCCCCTTAGGACAGCCAACTCCAAAACTGTAATTAAATTACTCGAGGAGAAAATATTTCTGCCTTACTCTGTTCCCCGTACGCTTATTATCGACAACGGAAGTCAATTTGTCTCCAAGGAGTTCCGTAAGTTCACTGAAACCTATGGAATACAAGACTTGTACTACAACGCCCGCTATCATCCTCAGAACAATGTAAGCGAACGTCATAATGCAAACATCATTACCGCACTGGCAATTCTGGTAGGGAATAATCAACGGACTTGGTGTTCAAAGCTTCCACAGATCTCATCTTGCTTAAATAATACTGTCAGTATTGCTACAGGATATACCCCGTTCTTTCTTTTGCACGGCTTTGAAACTGCTCCCCACGGTTCATTTCACAATAAATTTGTTCGTGAATCAAACTCCCATAATCCATCTGACATCACCTCGGACTACGCATCTGGCCTACTTAGAATGGAAAATGTCTATGAAGAAGTTTCTTCCGCACTACTCCAAGCCTTCCAACGGAACGCTACTCGGTATAATCTAAGGCGTAAATCTTGTACCTTGCATGTCGGACAACTGGTCTGGCGCCGTGCCTTCCTTCAATCTGACGCTTCAAGGTACATATCTGCCAAACTGTGTCCCAGATTTATCAAGTGCAGGATACTCAAAAGAATTTCAGATACCATATATGAACTGTCTGATATGGCTGGAAAAAGTATCGGTACATTTCACATCAAGGACTTAGTCAAACAGGAATAGTTTCTAAGTTAAACTTAAAACTTAGTGGCGCCCAAATATATTAACCTATGACTCAAACCTTTGTCTTAATATGTATTTTTGTTCTCAAGGGACTCGCATAATTTCCATCATTTCGCGAGGACGGGTAAGCGACCCCGGGACCCTAGCCATTACTGCTATTCCTAGCATACTTTTCCCCCATAGCAGTAGTGTCCTTCAATCTAACCTTGTTTCCTTCCTCATTATGCATCCTATCCCCACTATGATTGCCCCCTTCCTTGTGCCAATTTCTATCTTACTTGCGTTTGTAGTGTCTATTGTGTTATGGTATGTATGAATAAGCGCCTGATGAAGAATAAACTGCCCCCATTCACCACTTGATCTAGTTGTGTTAGGAGCGCTCTAAGAGAAGATGCCTGTATCCATCGAATGCATGAATAATTGTAAATTTCCCGAACGCTAGAGACACTTGGTAGACCTACAGATGCATTTGTATTATGGTTTGGTTATATTTTCCCTTCCTACTTGAGTGTTCCATGTTCTTGTGTGTTCTGGATGGTTTAAAAACTTCTTTTATTTGTGTGGAATACAAGATTGTCCATCACTTATAATATTATGAACTTTTCCATCTCACCTGAACAGAAATTTTATTGACATATAATTTTTGTATGTGCAAATTGTCTAAATTTATAACTATTGTAACACCAATTTCTTTATAAACTTGTTTGTTTTTTACTTCTTATTTATTATTATATATGTTCATGTGTGTTTTGGGTCGTGAGTCAGTTAAAGGTGTTGCATATTGGATTGGTAATCACTTTTACGATTGAGTTCACTTCTCCGATTCACCTGAACAATAACGTCCATTATATGTTTTAAAATGTTGTAGATATATATGTTGTTTCAGTCACCTGTAGAGTTTGTTTTTGTTGAGAATAGAAGGAGTCAGAACGCTATAGGTATACAGCCTTAGAATATGTAGATGTGCCTTATTTTCCGAGGCGAAAGGGAGCCAGACCCTAATAAAAAGCAACGCTATAGGTATACAGCCTTAGAATATGTAGATGTGCCTTATTATCCGAGGCGAAAGGGAGCTAGACCCTAATACAAAGCAACGCTATAGGTATACAGCCTCATAATATGTAAACGGACATGCCTCTGCTGTATGTAATTTAAATTTTTGTTTTTACTGGTGACTGAACACATAATATTGTTGTAACTGTTTTTCTTTATAATCTATCATCTAGGCTAGAGATGTCCAACAATAATTTACCTCAAGACCCTAACCCCTTCTCCTTTTAGAATCAGTGAGTGCTATTTACCTGCAAAGGAAAAAAAAAACAATTGTCTCTTTTGTGCTGTGGAAACTTTAAAACAATGATAATTTTTGTATTTATAACTTAACTGTGTTTGTGTTTTTACCTGAACTATAATTTGTATTTTTTTTTAAACTTAACAATTTGTAATATGTCAAACTAACTGCTAACCTAAGACTTAAACCTGCTTTCTCTGTGTTTAATGATCATTAATATTCAGAATTAAACTATGATTTGTTTTTTTTAAAATAAATTTTGTTTGTAAAATGTTTAACTAACTGTAACCTAGGATTTAAACCTGTTTTTATTGTGTTTAATGATCCTTAATTTTCTGAACTTGTGACTATAGTTTGTATTTTTAAACTAAACTTAACAATTTGTAATATGTCAAACTAACTGCTACCTTTTAGGATATAAACCTCTCCCATGTGTATAATGATACATTTTTTTAAACTTGTGAATCTAATTTGTACTTTGAAATAAACTGTCTTTGTATTTCTCAATTGTCCAAACTGTCACCTTCTAGGATTTAATCCACGTGTAACTTTTGTATGCCATTCACTGAAGGAGCTTTTTTTTTTATTATTTTTTTTATTCCACATAAGAGCGAGTGTAACGTAAGTTACTATTTCTTATTTATTTTCGGTTATCTTAATATTCAGTGTTTAGCTCTAGACCCCATTCAAACCCCTAGTTCCCGTTTTTACCACCAGAGTGCTACTTTAAACTCTTGTTCCCGCGCGCTTCTCGGATTTGGCGCTAAATTCACCCCGATGTGTGCGCCCTCTGCAGTTGACTCTCAGCCCCTTCTGCGCAACCCATTCTGCGCAGCCGATTCGGCCCGACTTCACTTCGCTTTGAGCTGTCAACTTCGCGGCATCGATTGGAGGATCGCCGTTTCGACCCGCGATTTTCCCGATGGGATAATCCGTTTTCATCTAGCCTCATCCGCCATGGAATAACTTCGAGCAAGGTATTTGCGGTACTTGCCATCGTGCCCATAAAATCTGTGGCATTATTTCAGGTCTTCCGCCAACTTGTCCTGCACTATGGCGATGCCAAAAGTGCATATCCGCTCCCAGGCCGTTTGTCAAGCCCGACCTTGCTGCGGTTGATTCCCTCCGCCACGGTCCGAGCCATCCTCTGCTCCCGAAATTGCCGCCCACGTGTTGTCGCACATCATGCCCCGACAACGTGGTTGACCTCACCACCATGCGGAACTGCGAGGACCACTTCACGCCGCTTCAGACAGCACCAACAGGTTAGGGAACCTCGTGTCTGCCAGGTGACGCTCCACATATTGATTTGCTGACCCACCATCTTCTGGTCAGCGTCGCTGATAACGTCTACGGACGACGTCGCCGGTCGATGTCCTGACGAGCACGCCGTCGAGGAATCGCCGCAAACAGCCTCTTCATTATTTCACCATGTGCCTCTTTTTTTTATATGTACGACATCTCTAGCCCCTAGATAACTATTGTAACTATTTTTTTGTGTTATAATAAACCCTCATGTATTCCGTCATATGTATTTATTTACACCTTTCCCTATTCGAATGACAAGCCGGAAAGTATCTCACGAGAAAACCGGAGATCTAAGGGCCCGCTCTCTGCGCTAGCCGAGGTAGGGAGAGGCACATTACAATTTATAATCAATATACATGGGCAAGATTGGAATATTTTTTAAATGATATACAAAAAATTGGATTGCTGAATATTTATTTCTCCAATTCGCTAGGTCTTCAGCAATCCTCTTAAAGTCTGTATAAGGTACAGTCCATATAGTGACATACATATTTGTCTCAGTTAATCTCGGCGACGATGCTCTCTGCTAATCGATCCCCAAATCACTCCTTGTAGTATATCAGGTGTGGCGAACCTAGGGCACTCGTGCCCGAGGTGGCACGTTCGATAATTTGGATGGCACGCGAACGATTTCCTAGTTCAAAAGAAATTATACTCAAAAAAATTGATTAAATAATCCGTGAATTATTCATTTATTCCGTTTTATTAATTATTAAATGTTTCCCAAGATAAACATCTAGCGTTTATTTTGAATCGTGGTTACTTATAACAATTTTATGTGAAATGAATTTCATAAAATATAATTCAAGGACGAGAATGATGATGAATCCAGTTGGTCGTGTGTATTACGAAAAGCGATGAAATATGAACCGGATATTAAGAATTTGTCTTTGAATGTACAACAGCAAAAATCTCATTGATAAATAACTAATGTGTATACTTATTGATTTCATGAAACTCTATTGTTAAGCTTGTAAATAATGTTCAGAAAAAAAACTTTTTTTTATTTCATCTATTTTTTATTTTTTACTGCCTAAACACGCCACACAAGGAGAAATAATATTTGAGGATTTTTGGCACACGGACCCAAAAAGCCACACGCCACACCTGTAGTATATTGTGCAAAAGAGACAGACATATTTATTTTGCCGGCCTTTTCGACATGGTACAATAAGTACTTGGTTTATTAGATCCTTCTAAAAATCTTGTCATTTGCAATGTGGTATCTATAGAAAATTCTTAGGATTCGTCTATTTAACTACACCTCTCAGATAGATAAACATTTGTAGGCCTTTTATAGCTTTTGAGGTAGGCGGCCCTTCAGTCTGAAACAATATTCCTGCATACATTAAGTTAATCAAAAATGTAATTTCCCATAGTGATCAACCATGAGTATTCTTCTGACACTTATTTTATTTATTAAAAATAATATTTTAAGCTGAAAAATAGATTACTATTTACTTGGATTTTTAGAGAAATTGAAAAATTATATATTTTTATTATTTATTGAAATATATAGTTTTATTATTATTGTCTTCCGTACGTAAATAATAAATAACTAAATAATGTTACATCAATCTGCAGCGCGTTTCAAAATTATTTAAATGTGAGTTTAGAGCATTCGGTAAAACATAAAATTAACACTTAATATTTTAATTTTTTTTTTTTTATGTAACTTATTTTATAATTTTCCGATTGAATATGATTTACATTTTTAATTATTTGTATTTTTTTAAATAACGTTTCAAATAAAAAAAATTTAATAATAAAAACAACATCTAAAATTCGTTTATAAACCAGCGACATTATATGAAAATATATTTAAGCGTTCGGTTCCTGTGATAAGTGTAATGAAGTTTCTATCGAATAACACAGATGTCTCTATTTAGTTTTTGTTGAATCTTTTGATACGATATCATCAGAAAAATATGACGAAAATGTCATTTGAATATTATTAATCGTACGTTGTATCTGGATTTATGACAAATTCATTTATGATTCAGAAAGTAGATTTAAACGTTATTCATGAAATTTATCTACATAATTCGCAAATTGACTAACCCAATTTTCTAATAAATAAAATCAAATACAATTTAAAACAAGTTTAATTTTGTACGCTGTTATAATTTTAAGTGACATTGATTCATATTGAATAACATATTTTTCTTCTTATAGGTCTGATAATCTGTTGTTGGTTGCATCTTCGTCTTCCTGGGTTGTGGACTAGCAACTATCTCGCCATCTTTTGGTGGTTGGCCACGTGATCGGGAAACCTTCGGTAATTTGTTTAGGACTATTTTTGGAATCCTATTTTCTGTCACGCAGAAGACATGCCCGTTCCACTATCATTGATGAAATATTCAATATCAGTGACGTATGTTTTATTCACACCATTTTTTTTTATTGTTTACAGTATTCGACTTACATAAATAATACGAATGAAAATGTCTGTTTTTCAGAAGTTTTATTATATTTAATATGAATGACAGCTACCTACCGCTACCTACCTTAACATATTTATTGTTTCTGGAGTAACTGTGAAGTTTTACATCATTGTTTAAGAAACGATAAATAATATTTGAATTCTATTTCCATATAACCAGATTTTAAAGAATTACAACATATTTGTAAATAGTTTAAAATAAGTGACCATATTACCAACACGTAAAGAACTTTTAAATTTTTTTTTTTTTTTTTGTCAGGAATGACCATATTTTTATCGATCCAGGTTTAAAATGAAAATGACTAAACTTAATTTTGTGTTTTAATTCATATTTCAATTACTATCATTTATTCGTTTTTACCGTGCCTAGAAAATCAAAGATTTTGTGATTTTTTAAACATTTTAAGATCATGAAATCGAAAATTAAATATGAATTATTTATTTTTCTATTGCGTAAAATAACACCCATGTGTGTTTTGTATTCAACCAATTAAAATCGGATTTAAATTTCATACCAAAGTTTTAAAATTTTCACACAAATTTCTTACATTATAAATGTTAAATAAATACATACATTTTTCATAATAATTGAGGACTGATTATTACAAAGGTGCCAAGTATTAAAAAAAATGAAATCAATTCCAATTGATGTTAAACAAAAAGTTTTACTTTAATATTAAAATTACTCGTATATTTTTTAATTACTTAGTCCGGTCAATTTAGACATTCGAAGGTGCATAAAATCCCAACAAGCTGAAAATCAGTAAAATTGTTCAAAACATAATTATAAATAAAATTTCAAAAGTCCCCATAATTTATGTGAATGGAAAAATTTTTGTACGAGGTCAAAGGTCAAAAAAATGAGTTTTTCGCGATTTTCAGCAAAACGGTAAGTTTATCAAAAAAGTACTTTCGCTAAAAATTGAAGATCATAAAATTATCTATAAAAAATGTATCAGTACTTTTTTTCCTACGAGTCACCGTTTCTGAGATATAACGATTCAAAAAGTTGTAAAAGTTGTTATCGTCATAATATGCACACGTTTCCACGCCACCTATGAGGTAGTGTACTTACAACTTTTACAACTTTTTGAATCGTTATATCTCAGAAACGGTGGCTCGTACGAAAAAAAGTATTGAAACATTTTTTATAGATAATTTTATGATCTTCAATTTTTGTATGGAGTACTTTTTAAATAAAACTTACCGTTTTGCTGAAAATCGCGAAAAACTTTTTAGACCTTTGACCTCGGATAAAAAAATTTCCATTCACATAAATGATGGGGACTTTTTAAATTTTATTTATAATTATGTTTTGAACAATTTTACTGATTTTCAGCTTGTTGGGATTTTATGCACCTTCACTCTCATTTTTTGGTCTAAATTGACCTGACTATACTCCCCAGTGGTGAAAAATGATTTAATAATATAGTGTAGTTTGAACTTCACCCTAAAGATGCCACCCGTGTTTCACGTTACATTATGTTTAAATCACTTATCATCTTTTTAATAACCAGCCTTCAATTATTTAAGTACCATAAATTAAGGTCGCCTCATATCATGAGATATTAATTTAAAAAAACGTCATATAAAATATAATACATTGCAGAAAATTAACAGTGTTTTTTCTTATAGGTATTTATTATTAATAATTCACTGATAAATACTTTATATCTAAGACAAATCAATGAGAGTTGGGACAATTTTTTTGATCTGTTCTAATGAGAAAAGCCTTTCTGATCGAGTTCCTGTCTAGAACAGAGTAGGCAGCTTGCATCACGCTCACCGAGGGTGAACGTTCCCTTGTTAGAAGCCAAACAAATCCTGAAAAATAAAATTATAGTGTTTTATAAAATATGTTTTTAATGTAAGTTTTATAACTCTAGTCATATCATAAACAAGGATGGAGAAGTCGCCTTCACTGAATACCGTACAATAAGATGCGATTCGTTTGGCAGACACACGGGAGGAGTGATCATTTTGATTCAAATTGACATATCCTATGAGATTGTCTCTAATGAGGTGTTTGAATAAAAATAGTTGAATTTTGGGAATACTTGTTTCCAGAGGATTCAAAAGGGGAACTTACGCTATGGTTTATACAACAACAACAACAAACCATCACGCCGTTTCCCCGCAGGGGTAGGCAGAGAGAATGGACCGCCACACTACTCTATCCTGGCACACCTCTCTAGCTTCCTCCACATTCATACATCGAGTCATACACGCACGTCGATTCTTCCGGCTTCCTGACATGACCAACTTTTAATATTTGATTAATTTGGTCATGCCATGTTTTCCTCGGTCTACCTCGACTCCTTACTCCATTTACATTGTTAACGTATACTTTTTTAACCATTCTTTCTTCACCCATGCGCTCCATATGTCCGAACCAACGCAGCGAACCTTTCATAATTTTGTTCATAATACCTTCTTTCGCTCTACATTCCTTCCTAATATCAGCATTTGAGATTCTGTCGTACATCATTCTACCACACATACGTCTTAGGGACCTCATCTCTACCGCATTTATTCTGCTCTCATCTTTCTTCTGCCAGTTCCATGCTTCGCTTCCATACATAAGGGTTGGAACCAGAACTCCATTGTGAACGGCCATTTTCGCTTTCATTGATAAATTCTTGTTTCCAATAACTACTTTTAAAGCTCCATTCACTTTGTTACCCGCACCAACCCTTCTTTCAATATCACTGTCCGTTCGGCCATCCGCTGTGAACATGCTACCTAAATACACAAATTCCCTCACCTGTTCCAAGTTCTCTTCATTTACACTTATATTACAAACTGTCATTTGCTCTTCCCTTTCAAAAACTAACACCTTTGACTTTCCGACATTCATCATTAAATCGTTCGACTTGCATACCTTATACATTCTCGACACCAAGACTTGTAATTCGTCCGCACTATCCTCAACGAGAACGGCATCGTCCGCATAAAGCAGACAGTTTACAGACAGATCACTCATCTTAGCACCAGCATTTATACCTTTAAGTTCTTTCATACACTTGTCCATATACAGATTGAACAACCAAGGGGACATCACGCAGCCCTGCTTAACACCCTTCGTGATATCAAACCAGGGCGTGATGTCCCCATTTACCCTAACACTGGCAGTGCTCCCTTCGTAGAGAGAAGCAACCGCCCGTATCAGTTTTGTGCTCACTCCGTATTCGGACAAGATTGACCACAGTTTTTCTCTGTTCACTCGATCATAGGCTTTTTGCAAATCGACAAACGCACAGAAAAGCTTACGGTTTTTAGCCATAAACTTCTCCGCAAGCGTTCGAAGTGCAAAAATCTGATCCATACAACCTCTTCCGGTCATAAAAGCGCCTTGAACATCCCATACTCTTTCAGTCGTCGTCTTTTTTACCCTTTCTATTAAAATTCGACCGTAGAGTTTAGCAACGGCGCTTAATAGACTTATTGCCCGGTGATTTCCACAGTCCATACGAGACCCCTTTCCCTTATAAAGAGGCATGATAACAGCCCTCCTCCAGTCGAGCGGCGTATATCCCTCCTCTAAACACTGGTTAAAGAGTCTATATAACCATGCTGAAACCACGGGCCCACCGTTTTTGATAAACTCTAAAGCTACACAGTCATATCCGACAGCTTTTCCACCTTTCATACATTTTACAGCACTTACTATCTCGTTCAAATTTATTTCAGTAATTTCACTTCCGCTGTTCGTGCAACTCTCATTTGTAAAGCTCATTCTTATTGAATCTTCAGTCATTTCACTGCCATACATATCTTTAAAGTACCTACTCCATCCATCTTCCTTGTATACTTTTGAAATCAGTTATCATTCTTCCCTCACTACTTAAAATTGCTTTCGCACAACCACTTTCGGGAGGATTCCGGGCTTTTTTGACTTCCTTCCAGAACATTTTTATGTTGCTCTGGAAGTGATTCGTCATCTTAAGTCCGTCATCCTCCTTCAGTTTATCCTTTTTCGCTCTCACTTTCAACTTGACGTTCATCTTGCAAACTTTGTACGCTTCTTTTGCTCTTTGATATTTTACGCAGTCACTTTTATCCACAGATAACATATTTAACCATGCAGTTTATATACATATATAGTTTATATCTCACCAAATAAAAGCCATTCGGCGTTTTTTAAATTTTATAAGTTTTGGTGTAAAAACATTTCCCTGGACTGTAGATTATTTTACATAGCGGGAGATTTGAATATCAATATGATAAAAAATAATAAAAATCTGCTATAGTTGGTTAAATAGTGAATGTCCCGATCTGTGACTTTAGTAATCCGTTAACCTTGTTTATAATGGTTAAGTAATGGTTGGTGATTTTTCACGGCGTGCTCCTCCCATATGGACTGCCAATTTGCCTCAACATCCCTACAGCGATCATCAACCGTCCAGATGGGGTTTCTAGACTTGAGACGCTTATCAGGGTGTTGGAATATGTCCTTGAAAGCAGGAAGAAGCGGGTTGCTATGCACTCTATCAACCATCTTGATTGATGCCAGGGATCTACGCAGAGGTGGAGGAGTAATATTAGACAGGACTGGGAGCCACTGGACTGGTGTAGACCTAACGGTTCCTGTGATGGTGCGCATTGATTTGTTGAGCTCCACGTCCAGCTTCCTGCAGTGGTCACTGCGAGCCCAGACAGGTGCACAGTATTCCGCCGCACTGTACACCAGAGCCATTGCCGAAGTCCTCAAGGTCCTGGCGTCACTACCCCATGTAGTACCGGCTAGTTTTGAAATAATATTGTTTTTGCCTTTCCTTTTGTGGCTTCAATATGGCTTCTAAATGTCAGCGCTCGGTCCAGCTTAACGCCCAAATATTTGGGAGCAGGCTCAGGAGGAATAGTGTGACCGCACATTTCAACCTTCAAGTTCCTCTTAGCTTCCCGGTTGTTGAGGTGAAACGCAATTGAGGCTGACTTTGATGGATTCGGGTGAGGTGCCATGTTTTGAAATACTCAGAGAGTATTTCAAGATCACCGTTGAGCGTTCCTTCCATTTTGCCAAAGCATCTGTCTTGCGTCACCAGAGCAATGTCATCTGCGTAGATGAATTTGCGGGAGCTTGTTTGTGGAATGTCCGAGGTATAGAGGTTGAAAAGAGTGGGGGACAAAACCGATCCCTGCGGTAGTCCGTTCTGTAGGATGCGGTGTTTGCTTATCTTGTCGTTCAGGCAGACTTTGATTTTTCAGTTGGAAAGCATTTGTTCCAGGAGTTTGGTTGTTGCCTTGCACTGAATTACTTTAGCAAACTTCAGGAGGAGTCCTTGCTTCCACACAGTGTCATACGCCGCTGACAGATCGAGAAGCACAACTCCACTCTTGTGTTGTGTCTGGAAACCGTTTTCGATATGTGTTGTCAGTGACAGAACCTGTTCACCTGTGCTTCTTCCCTCTCTAAACCCGGCCTGTTCAACGGGTAAAACTTTGTCGATTATAGGGTTTATTCTACATGCTATAACTCGTTCAAATAATTTATAAATCACAGAGAGTAAAGAGATGGGGCGGTAATTTTGAGGTTCATTTGATGGTTTTCCAGGTTTTAAGATCGCTATTACCCTAGCTTCTAGCCAAGCCTTTGGGAGTCTACCGTTATTGAGTATGTCAGTGAAAAAGTTTCCAAGCCATTCTTGTGCTTTCTTACCGAGATGAATTAGGAACTCGGGCATGACTCCGTCAGCACCAGTAGCTTAAATCACCAACTAGTTGCTGTACCACACCAGGAGGCGCCAGGTTTCAGTCTCCCAAGGGGGCTGTGGACGACCCTAAATAGGATCCGAACAGAACAGGGACGGTGCGGCTTCCTCATGCATAGATGGGGACTTACTCCATCTCCTGGATGTGACTGCGGGGCGGAGAGCCAGAC
Source organism: Lepidostoma basale (assembly GCA_022606425.2). Classification (NCBI taxonomy): domain Eukaryota; kingdom Metazoa; phylum Arthropoda; class Insecta; order Trichoptera; family Lepidostomatidae; genus Lepidostoma; species Lepidostoma basale. The sequence continues at coordinate 1,062,079 of JAHDVF020000296.1, read as the reverse complement.
TATCCGGCACATTGTGGAGGATTGCCCCACCAGAAGATACCCTCCTGGCCTTGATGACCTTCACAGAGCCACGCCAGGAGCAGTGAAGTGGATGGAGGGTCTGGATCTTCGCCTGTGACGCGGCCCAATGGCCCAGAAATTTTTTTTTTGCCGCCACAATAATAAATAATAATAATAATATGCTAACTTTTAAAGCGCCGTTTTTGTGATGTAATCACCTCAAGGGCGCATTAAGACGTGTTTTAAATCTTAAAAATCTAAATGTGACCGCTTAAAAAACGATCGGTTTAAAAGTATAGTAGAACAAAGTATAAATGTTTAAATTGGGTATGAAATATGAAAAAGATGGGTTTTCAATTTAGATCTGAAATCTGTCGGATCATTTATGCATCTGAGGTGTGAAGGGAGATTGTTCCAAGCTGATGGACCGGCTACCGCGAACGCTCGATCCCCGAAATTTGTACTGGGGCAACGCTTCGGCTCAACTAATCTTCCTATTGCTGAGGAGTTCGCCGAGCGAAGTGTGGATTTCCTTGAATTTAGGCTGTCCGTTATACAGAGTTCAGATATATAACTTGGTGCCATTCCATGTAGCGCTTTGAAGACTGTCCAGCAGAGTTTATACTGGATTCTTTCTGGACTTTTAAGCCAGTGAAGTTCTTTGAGATGTTGTGTTATATGGGACTTTTTTGGAATGCCTTTAATGAGCCTTGCTGCTGCATTGAACGCAGATTGAAGTTTGTTTATTTGTTGTTTTGGAATGTTTGCATAAATTCCATTACAATAATCTAGTCGTGACACAACGAAGGAATTTACAAGAGTTTTGAAAGTGTCATGGGGAATACTCCTTTTGACGGATTTTAATCGTCTTAGGTGGAAGAAACTAGCGCTGACCGTGTTATTAATTTGGGATTTTAGAGACAGATTTGCGTCAAGATAAACACCAAGAAGCTTTGTGGAGTTTTTGGGAACGATATCATTGTCAGCTGTTGAAATTGAGGAATGATCGATATGATGTTGACGCTTTGCGGAAGACGTCCAGAGAAATTCCGTTTTGGATGGATTTAGTTTAAGTTTGTTTGATGCCATCCATCTGGATATGGCATCAATGCAGTTGACAGTTATTGACGTAAGATGTTTGGTGTCATCAGGGTTGCAGAAAAAATAAAGTTGCTGATCATCTCTTTTCGCGATTCTATTATTTTGGCAACGTCATTTGTAAACATGATAAATAAAAGGGGTCCTAAAACAGAGCCTTGTGGCACACCAGATTGGATATTAGTAAATGAGGATTTTTTACCTGCTAGCTGCACAGCTTGTGAACGATCCGACAGATATGAATTTAGCCAGTCTATGGCATTACCTCTAAAACCATACGTGATCGCTAATCGTTGGATAAGATATGAGTGATCAATTGTGTCAAACGCAGCGCTCATGTCCAGAAGGGAGAGCAGTGCCAATTTGCCCGATTCGTTTGCCAGTACCAAATCCGACATGACTCTAAGCAATGCCGTCTCCGTTGAATGGAAACGTCTGTAGGCGGATTGTAATTTAGACAAAATATTATTTGTCGAAAGGTGATTAGAAATTTGGGAGGCTACAATTTTTTCAAGAACTTTAGAGATGAAAGGTAGATTTGAGACGGGCCGGAAGTTACTAAGATTTTCGGAATCTAGTTGAGGTTTTTTTAATATGGGAGAAACAATAGCTTTCTTGAGCAAAAAGGGGACTTGTCCTGTTAGAAGAGATTTGTTAAAAATTTTGACTAAAAATGGAGCAACATGGTGACAGCATCTCTTGAGAAGCCATGTCGGAATCGGATCAAGCGAACACTGTTTATTAGGTGCGTTTAAGATAAGTTTAATCACTTCTTGAGGTGTTGTGATATTAAATTTAGTTAGAAGTTTTCCCTCATATGTCGTGAAAGTTGGTGGTGTTGTAGATGAAGTCGTTGCACGAATCACAGCGATTTTATCTTCAAAGAATTGGGCGAAGTCCTGAGGAGATAACTTGGTAGAGGCCTTTTCTTGTTGATTATTTCCGAGTACTGATTTAACGGAATTCCATAGATGTCGGGGATTTTCCTTTTCCGATTCAATTTTACATTTCCAGTACTCCGATCTTTTCTTCTTGATCAGGTCTCTAAAAGAATTCTGCGATCTCACCCAGGCTTCTCTTGAAGAGCTTAGGCCTGTGTTTCGGTACATACGTTCAAACTTACGCATTAGTCTCTTGTTTCTACGACATTCTTCATCAAACCATGCATTAGACACTCGCACCCGGAGTGTTTTTGTCGAATGTGGAGCATGCTTGTCGAGAAGAGAAGTAAAAACATTGTAGTAGGTTTGAACTAATTCATCTAATGACATTTCGAGGGTATTGTTATTATATTTTTCACAAACATGTGAGTTCATCAAGTCTCTTTCAAATTTTTCGAAATTGAAAGAGCGCCATGTACGTGAAGTGAAAGTTTGAAACACGGGTCGTGGTGGATGGAAAGGGATCTCCGTACGAATCATTTTGTGGTCCGAGAGTCCAATATCTATAACACTTGCCGGAGTGTTAACAGCATTTTTGTTGGAGATGAGGATATCTAGTAATCCACCTGCGGTATGTGTTGGCTCGGTAACCCATTGCTTGGACCCATAGCATTCCATCATGTCTAGGAATTTATCACTAGACGATGAGGTTCTCTCTAATCGGATATTGATGTCTCCAACAATCATCCAATGCTCAGAGAGGCTGGCCGCGAATTGTAGAAGTTCCGAGAATTCTTCGTAAAATTTAACGCAGGTTGATTTAGATCCTGGTCGGTAAATAGTGATAAGGGTGAAAGATGATCTTCCCGATGACACGCGACACCCAAGATGTTCAAACGTCTCGAAAACTCCGATTTTAATTCTCTCAATATGCAAGCCTTGCCGGGCGATGGTGACAATACCACCATGGTTTGTAAAATTAAGGTTATCCCTTGATTTTTCTTTTCTTATGGGTCTCGCTTCATCTACCGTCACATAACCAAGAGCTTGCATATTTTTTAGACATATAGAATCGGAGCTTTCGTGCCACGTTTCTGTTAGGGTGAATAGATGTAGGTTTTGCGTTTTGAAGATATTATCTATTTCATCTTCCTTATTTCTAATTGACCGAGCATTCCAGCTTCCAATTCCAATGTGTTTCTCCCGGAAAGAGTCTGATACCCGGTTCCCTTTCGTCGATTCTGCACTTGATACGGCGAGAGGTGGTCGTTTCACTTTCCTGCCAGCACGACATCCTCTGTGTCTTATCTTCTTAACATCTTCATCAGGTTGACGAAGAATATTAAGAGATATTAGGATGTTGACGATGTTTTGGTCAATTTCACTGATTCTACTTCCGACTGATAATAACAATAAATCTTCCTTTGCGTAGTGTAAGTAAGTAAAGTAAGTAATGGTTCATGTCAATGTGTAAAGAGCTCAATTATTTTTGGCGCGAAAGGAAATCCAGAAATAGCCTAGTAGTATTGTAGTTCAGAAAATGTTAATTGGTTATTCAATTAGACCATATGTTCTTTTCAATACACTTATAAAGAGAAATTATGCATACTTATAGTGAAAGACAACAATGTTATCTGTAATTGTTTTACCGTTTTATATACGTATTCAAATTGGATATTGTTTTATTCGCCGTATTCTGCATGGCAATTTATGTATACGTAATTATCGCGCTTTCTTTGTATACTCACGTGTATTGAACACAACGAAGTCGTTACATGAGTAGACTACAGCGTATGAGGAGTAATCCGTATCCAGAACCCAGTACGGGGCTGGAATCTGAAAGGGAACAGATGGGAATACCACTTCTAGGCGCGCCTCGTCAGGGGCACCCACGGCCCTAGCTGTCCCCCTTATCCCTGAAGCAGCACTGGTACTAAAAATAGAAAAAAATCAATGTATTTCTACAAACAGAAATAAATCAAAAACGAAATATTAATTAAGGGTTAATTGTATCTCAATAGAGACGAAAATGTAAATTATTTGGAAACAGAATATGGTAGTCGAGGCGTTTACAGGACATATGACCTGTCATTGGTTGGGTTAAACTATCACTTTATGTTTTAACAGCATTCACCATTCCACCCTTCTTACGACACCATGTCTGGCAAATTTTTGGAACTTGTATATATGTTAATATTTTTAATAACTTCACTGTTGGTAGGGACATCTACACTAGCGCCATCTATTAAGATAATGTATAACGTCTCTATTGAGATACAATTAATTCTTAAAAAATGATTAACCCGCAATGGGTAAAATTCCAGTAATTATCTACAAGTATTCGTACACAAAAAAAAACAATTTTGAAATATTAATCGTGCATATTGACACATCTTTGTAAATAATGATTTAAAAAATCACAATAATAAATATTTATTACATGTTTGAATATATAATATTATATGGCCGAAACACTGTGATACTTAAATATACGAGTATATATTTTTTATCTATTTATATGAATTTGCCGTGACGTTGACGTCGTAATTTATACATATTTAAAATACTGTTTATAGTGATCATAAACTATTTACTCTTATATGAATTTGTCGTGACAGCTGTTTTGCCAACTTATGTAGGAATTATCAGGTGTTAAAAACAACTGTTGTTTGTAACACTGTGTAGTAGTTGTTTGTCACACCTGATAATGCCAATATGGGTTGGCGAAACAGTTGTCGCGACAAAATCATATGCATCATTCGTGATACGTAATAAAAAAATACTTAATAATTGGACAATAGGTTGTTTGAAACACCAGATGATGCCAACATCGGTAGGCAAAACAGCTTTTGGACAATTACAAGTAAGTGAATAATTATATTTTAAACCGAGTTTCAAATTAAATATTTAATAATGTTGGATTATTAAAGTATTTCCGCCACAATTTAATATATTTCATTCAATTCCACTTGTTCTTCTTGTCCCGACCGGTTTCGGCACCTTGCTGCCCTTTTATAGCCTAGCCCAGTAACCGTCTTATAGTGTATTGAAACTGATATTTATTATAAATATAAATATTTTTTTATTTTTGTGTGATACCATTGTGGCCAAACATTTTTAATTTATGAATGTGTATTGTATTATAAAATAAAATAAACCATTTGACCACTGAATGGTATTTACTTACTAACTTAAACTAACTAACCATCACGCCGTCTCCCCGAAAGGGTAGGCAGGAAGAATGGACTGCCACACTTTAACCGATGCGGCACTCCATCCTTCTCTTTTCGCCCCGCGGGAGACGCGGTGTGATGGGTTGCGAACCTCATCGCCACTAATAGGCATCTCCCACGGTATTTACTTACTACAATATAACTTGGATTTTTCAGATGAAGATACAATAAGAAGAAAAAAATGTAAGTCATTGTATAGAGACATGAGAAAAATAATTTAAATTGGTGATGATGTTATGTTGTAGAGTGCCTTTTGCGTGAGAGATTCAACTCGGATATCTCTAGTAAAATATATGTAAAATTCACATTAATTTTATTTGGAAATTGGAGAAGTAGACGTCAAACGCATAAAATCTGCAGATAACATAATTTGAATCATCTTACGTTTTATATTCAGCAATGTACGAGGTCTGTTCAAAAAGTATCGCGAATTTTGAATTTCCGCTGGCTACGTATATTTGATTTTTAATTTTTTTGTAGCGTTATGTTGGTACTCATGTCCCTTACTTATGCTGACAAGGTCGGCCATTTTGAATGTTTAGTTAATTTTTGACAGCTGTTTTGCTTGGATGTGTTTTGGCTCGTCTTCGATTTTTGCCTATTCCAAAAAATGGATCAAAGAATCTGTATCAAATTTTGTGTGAAAAACAAAATAAAGTGCGCGGACGCATTTCGAATGTTGACTGTGGCATATGGTGAAGCTACCTTGGACCAAAGCAACGTTTATCGGTGGTACAAAATGTTCTCAGAGGGCCGAGAAGATATGAACGACGAAGAGCGTGCCGGACGCCCGAGCACGTCAACAACAGACGAAAACATTGATAAAGTGAAGAAAATAGTATTAGCCAATCGTCGAATCACCGTTAGAGAAGTTGCTGAGGACCTAAACATATCGATTGGCTCGTGCCATTCGATTTTAACCAATGATTTGGGCATGAGTCGGGTCGCCGCGAAATTCGTGCCAAAATTGCTCAATTTCGACCAAAAACAGCATCGCGTTAACATTGCTCAGGAGATGTTGGACAAGACCAAAAAAAGCGCGCCAAGTTCGGTCGAACGTGAAGGTTTTGCTCACAGTTTTCTTCGATTGCAGGGGCGTGGTGCATCGTGAGTTCTTGCCACAGGGTAGTACGGTCAATAAGGAATATTACCTGCAAGCAATCCGCCAGAAACGCCCGGATTTGTGGAAGAACAAAAACTGGCTTTTGCACCATGATAACGCCCCTGCTCACACATCGTTGCTTGTGCGCGAATATTTGGCCAAAAACAACACAGAAATGGTGCCGCAGCCACCGTATTCCCCAGACCTGGCCCCCTGTGACTTTTTCCTGTTTCCAAAACTGAAGAGGCCCATGAAAGGACGACGCAACGCCACGATTGAGGAGATAAAGACGGCATCGAAGGAGGAGCTGAACAAGATCACAAAAAATGATTTTTTTAAGTGCTTCGAGGATTGGAAAAAACGTTGGCATAAATGTATTATATCCGAGGGGAATTACTTTGAAGGGGACAAAATAGATATTCATGAATAAATAAATGCTGTTTGAAAAAATATAAAATTCGCGATACTTTTTGAACAGACCTCGTACACCTTTGAGAAGAGCATAAGTAAATAAAATAATACAACAACTTTTACCTTGACATTTCGGTCAACAATTTCAAAACGAGTATTTATTCCTGTTCAATTGCATAATAGTTAGTCAATAGATGCATCCTTTTCACTAAAGTACTATATATCTTCTTAAAAAATATGTGTGATTTTAAAATACCACCCAAGATAAAGAACATAATTTGTCACACAATGTTTCATTTTTAATTAACAATACGATTATAAATCTGTTAAATTAGAATAAAAAATTATAACTTTTAACGAGAAGATCGAAATAATCCAAAAAATAAGACATTGAAAAAATTCTATTGTATTAGATCGTTTTTAGGGAACACAGCATAGATTTGGGTATATTTAGAAATTTGCGTTTTCAGAAATAAAAATGAATTTTGATATATTTCGCCATTTTATGACTAAATGTTTCTCAACATTTTCAAATCATCTGTCATCATCTGAAGAATGAAATAAACTAATCAAAATAAGATTATTTTATTATATATCACCTGAAGATGGAGGTATCCTCCGAAACATGTCGTGGTTTTTTAATATTTTTTAATAAATAGTGGATTGAACAAAGCTATTTTCAAGTTACTAAGTATATGACTATGGAATTCTACAGTGTTAATGCTTTAACGTTCAATGAGTTAATCAAAATAAAATTACAATTACTACATTTCAAAAAATATTTTTATTTTTATTATTTTAATAGAAATTGGAGGGTGAGATTTTTATACTCTGAGTTAGTCTTTATGTTTTGACTTTGGATTTTTTTAAGATAAGAAAAAGTTATGTAATGTGTCAAATATGAATTTAAGATAATAAACTCAAATTTGGCCAAAAAAGTGTTTTAATTCATAAATTAAACTGTTAAAAAATGTGATATATTGTACATATAAGATATGTATATGTACAATAAATATAAAAAAATCCTCACAACTAGACGCAGAAAGGAAAGGACCGGTCATTTTCCGGCAATTAGGCAGTCAACCCTTACTTATGATACGAATTTTCTGCGGATTGGCAGTGGGATGACCCAAGATTGAGAATTCTTGGGCTCTTTTATAATGATAGCCGATCCAAAATAGAAGGGAAATGGCTAGGAGAGAAGAAAAAGCACATGTGTATAGGAATTGCAAATAATTTGGTTAATTATAATTCAATCTGATACATACAGGATGTTGAGCTGTTGATTGAACACATTGATTGTATTGTCATTTCCCAAACTGTAGTTTGCCGTAACACATTTGCCTCCAAACTGGAAGATGGCGAAGTACTTTTCTTGTTCGTACCATTTTCCGAGGTACTGAAAATTAAACAATAAGTTTCTACAAATGGTTATATTTTTCACTACACGATATATTTGTTATACGTTATTAACACCACATATTTGCCAACCGGTTTCAAAATAACTGTTACTACAGTTTGGCAATATACAAAAAAAATGTTTGTTTAAATTTAATTTTTATAGATTATAGATACAACAACATCCATTAAGTGTTATTTACAAACTAGTATTTGTAAACTAAATAACTAATTTATTAATCTAAAAAATATAAAACACTTTTCTTTCATGAATTATATATAAATTTGAATCCTTGAAGTCATTGCTACTTTGTTGAAGAAGACTGCAAGAATTATGTACGTGGACGCAATAATGCACATTTTTTATTTAAAATTAAACAGAATTATTTACCTTTAATAATACTGTGAATTGGACAAATAATGACGAAGGACTGACGACATTGCCCGAATAACTTAAACGACCTGGATGTGGAAAGGATAAGACAGGGAAGAGTGAAGAAAACGGAAGAGGTCTAAATCCAGCAGTGGAGGGAAGAAGGATGAAGTAGAATAATAATAATAATAATACTGTGAATTTGGTATTACCTGAGATGCAACAAAACCTTTCATTGGAGAGATTTTTGAAGGGCATCTTCCAAAGAATGGGACCTGTGCTTCACAGATCATTGCCAATGACAGCAATAATATGACGTAATTCATTTTCCTGTTAAATTTAATAGAAAATAACGCGTTAATATACACAAATTAAATTCATATAATAATAGTATTTTAATACGTTAATGATGGTAAAGAAAAAAACGTGAATTTAATAAAATGAGAGAAAATACATATTTATGAATCAAAATGAACATCAGAATTTCTTGAAGGATACATATTTTTCAGACCAACGTGATCAACGCTGTGTTCTCGAACTTATAATGACAATGAAGTATGTACGTATGTCTTATTTGAATATTATAATTCAACATGTCTGTTTTAAATATGTGTAAATTTACAATCATACGAGTATACGTTAGAAGCTGTGGATAGTAGGTGTCACGCTGATGATATTACTCTCTTTGTTGAAAGACAAGGATAAAGAAGACATAGGGTCTACAACGTGATCTGGAGGAGATCATCACTCTGGTGTATGTTGTCAGCGGTTGATGTTTAATGATTTAAAAGGAAACCTTTATTATAAAACTGTGTTAAAAGTAAAAACATAAATTTTACCTCATTATCCTGCTGTATTCAATATTGATCATACGAAAACTTCACGAGGGCAATGTTGAAGATTTGATACTAAGTCTGTGGCCGCAGTCAAGTCAATGAAATATATCTTTGGCGGAAACACGTTTTATACATTATCGGGTACTTTGTAAAATTAATATTTGGGAACACAAGACTGGTGATTTCTTGAAAATTTAGGTGCAATTACACTGTGTTATCGCCATCACGTTGAGATAATAACATTATATGTACTTAAGATTTTCTCTCTTAAAACGGCATAATACCTTATAAAACGAAAATGGGTTTTCATAATATTAGAGATAACTTCAAGTAAGGCTAACAGTGTGACCCTTTTTACATTCAACTAAAAAATAACTGCAATTGATTTAGGTTAATAGATAAAATGTAAGCCCTTTGTTTTATATACTTTCGACAGCTGTGTACCGTTAAAATGGTGTGCACGTGATGCTATTTACTCACATTGAAGTGTTTGTTCAAAATATACTACGCTTCTTTTAAATATTAAATGACTATATAAATATTATGAAAACGCATTTAAACACAGATTTTATTATATGTATGTTCGATTTATATTGTAAAAATAAATATTAATGGAAATTTCACAAACATCTCTATAAAATCTTTATCTTTATCTACAATTGTAACGTGGATATATGAATTCAATAAACTTTATTCCGTGTTTCAATATTATTATTAATATACGTTTACGTACGTTTACGTAATAATTTTACGTACGTTTACGTAATAATTTTATTAATTGCTAGATTCTGGTATATTTGATCGTATGACATTTCCGCTCTAATTCAATGTTTTCTTATTCCTCGGCATAATGTAAAATCTAGGTACATATTACTCCCAGAATCATTATTTCTTTGATATGAATGAAAACGTTTGTCTTCTCGGAGTTTTTTTTTATATATTTTAGATGAAATGACATGTTTCGCCCTTCTAAACCATTACCAATTTTCTTTTTGTCAATATATTATAATATCAATATGTATCATACTGACTTTATTTCTATCGGCAGGATTTGTTTATGGGTGACATTAATACATTTAAGAGGACCAGTACAGTGCATGTGATACAGCCTACTTCTCGAATTAATATTCATATGAGTATTCGTTCTTCTTTTTCTCTATGAATATCGTAAATTTTTCACTGTGACATACCGATAATCATGTTTTACACTGTGACATACCGATAATCAATAAATAATTTGTATGCGAAAATTCATGAAATGTTTTCAATTATTAACAACTGAGACGAATTGATAACCCGAGTTGGGTGCTAGGAAACTGATTATGTTACCTATTATTGTTATTAATAGTTACTAAAATATACAACATAAAATAAATTGTTAATGCACTTATTCTGAATAACATTTTTTTTATTCCATCGGCAAATTGTTATTTTTTTATATAAAAATTTGTAGGTCAACCTAATCTTACCTATGTCTACAGCAATCCAGTTGATATCAATAGGAAAATATTGTACTCTAGTTCAATTAACGATTCCAATATGAAGGACTAATTCTAGTAAAAATAATAATAATAAAACTTCATAGTACCATGTTAACGAAAATGATTTTGTATTCGTCTTTAAATATACTCGTATGTATTTTAAATGTGTACATAGTATTCATGTTAGTTTTCCATTAGGCACTTTGAAATTTTGTGAATATGCATACAGAAACATTATACTGATAAAGATTTTCAAATATTTACATCTGGATAACGCTTCAAAACAGCTTAACAATTAATTGTGAAATATTAACGTTCTGAGTCTGGCAATGACACCTTTTAAATTTAGAATAGACTGTACATATCCCTCTGGGGACCCAAAGAGTTACGTCTTGTGTACAAAATAAAACCAGTGAAACCATTTGAAAGAAAAATAGTTCATCGATTTCTAGAAATTACAAATAATCGTACTAATTATACTATTATTTTATGATTTTTTTTTTTAAATAATATGATATTTTAAATTACAATTACGTTAAAGCCTGATTATTGCTATCAATTTTACTACATGGCTTATAGATGACAGAGATTATTTAAACAAAAAGGTTTAGAACACTTTATAATATCCGAGGTTTGGTTTCTTATCCAAAAGGTTTCATATCTCATTATTTCTGCTCACATTATATATTTAATTTAAAAAACTATTGATTTTCAAACCTTGGTGTAAATTAAGTTTTAAGATACACATGTAAATACGAGTACTTACATAACAATTTATTCGGAAGGAAAATTTTGAAGCACTGTTAATATCGACTTTATTTATTAAATATATTAACTAACTAACCATCACGCAGAAATACTGGACTGCCACACTTTTCATTCCTGACATATTTCTCATGCTTCCTCAACATTCATACATCGTGTCATGCACGCGCGTCGATTTCTCTGACTCCTCACATGGCCGACATTTAATATTTGATTTATTTGATAGTGCCACGTTTTCCTCGGTCTTCCTCTATTTCTGGTTCCATTTACATCGTTAACATATTTTTTTTTACCATTCTTTCTTCATTCATTCTTTCCATATGTCCAAATCATCTTAATGATCCTTTCAATATTTTGTTCATAAAACCATCATTCGCATAAAATATATTTGAAATAAAAATATTTCACTTCATGTTTCGGAGATAAACTCTAGCCTCAGGTGTAAATATAACAGATTACAGTTCTATTTACAACCGAGGATGAAGGTCATTTCCGAAATATTTTAGTTATGAAAATATTTAATAACTAATGTAGATATTAACAGTTTTACGAATTCTTCTTCTCAATATTAATGCCTTAATCTTCAATTTAAAAAAATTCAACATATAAGTAATAAAAAGTTGAATGGATTTCATTATTGTTAAACTTCATTTTTATTCCTTTAATCTGTTGATTACCATCGTCGAACAATCTCTAATTGATCCTAACCAATAGTCGAATTCTGAAAATAACTCCTGTCATTATTTAACACTTAACAATCAATCAATCTCTTAAAATCGTTCTTCTACTCCTTACATTTCCCATGTGATACATGTAAACAGCAAAGGCTTTACGAACTAATCAACTGTAATTGCCTCGAGTTAGATACGAATAGAATCGAAACCGGTCATCAGTTAATATGACTAGTGGTTTAAATAAATAAAAATATCTGACAATATCTGAATATATCTCTGGTTCATGGAATAGTTTAGCCAAAGAAGAAGATTTAAATTGTAAAATTATATTTTAACCGTTATGATTAATTATAATCTTAAAAAATAAAAAGTCATTTTTGTAATAATTCGTGATGTTTTAAATTAGCAAAAACCATTTACTTGTTAATTTTATTTTAAAACTAAAGTTCTGTGCAATACTCAAACTTGCATAACGGTAAAGCGCACGCTAATGCACTCCCGGAAAGATTTACAGATATTGGAAACTACCTTAAGTTCAAGTTCAATAACTACTTAAAGTTAGCGGTGAAGTTTTAAAACCAGCGATCCTGTTAGTATTTGTACTTGAAACAAGCGGACAATTGAGTAGTTAATATAATTACAATTTATCAAAAATATTTACAAATAAACAGTTAATTTATTTAAATAATTTTTAAAAACATTAGCACACAACACAACACTTTTTTGGACTTTTTACAAACTTGTTTTTTTGCCCTTTTAGTGTAGAAATGTCTCATTTATTGAAGAAAAAAAATCTACACATTGGAAGACCTCTGTGACCCGAAATATGTTTGTAAAAAGTGTAATTAAGTTTTGTGAAAATACAAGGATTTTAAAAAAATATATAAAAATTTAATCCACAACCCAAAATAATGGGGAACATATGAGAGAAGGCATTTATTTTGTATTAATTAAATACATGTTAAAATTGAAGCGTAACATTTACTCCTAATAACAATGATATAAAACATCATACTCTGACATTTTATAATGCCCTAGACAGGCGAAACATGTAAGCCACGTTAATTACTTGTATAATTAAACTTCTAGAAAACATACGCTTTCATTCGAACTAATTATATCTTATAAAATTATAACGTATTTAGTTGAATAATTATGTTAAGGATCACTATCGTCAATCAAAATAAGAAATATTATTGAATATTGTAGTGTAATCGAGGCAAATGATAGTTAATCCATTTATATGCGTACAATTACTAGTTTTAGTAATGAAACCGTATTGCTTTGCTCGGATACTGTAATCATTATTATATGTGTTTTTTAGATGTTCCAAACAAAAATGCTAGAAAGGCGATATATATGACTATTTAAATAAAAGAACCAACATCACCTATATCAGAATTCACGTTACGTGTAACTTACGTACTGCACAGGCATATAAACAGCGTTTTAAATTTACTTAAATACCTCACACACATATGGTACAAAACAGTTTTTTCAAAGATTATCTGAATTTAATAAACTTCAAAAATACAATAAACGTGGAACAAAAAATATCCCACTTTTTCACCAACATCACAAAATTAGACTATCTACATTTAAAAAAAAATATAACATACAATTGATAGTTTATTTTAATAGTATATAATTTCTAAATCAAATATTATATTAATTGTTACGGGATATTCTCAAACTCTTTTTTGTTACGAACTGAGAAATTACGCGTTCATTTCTCTAGTATTTTTTATTATATCATATTTTATACATCGTTTAATTAGATATATTTTTTCTGTTAAAAAAATTCATCCTTATAAATTATTTTCCCTTAATTAAATTAACCTGAAATTGTTAAGCTTAATGTATTTTATTAACATTCACTCATTCAAAACAGCTATGTTAGGGACTTTATTTGTTTAAAATATTATTGTTATTTACATCAATAATGTGAGATCTCTCACACACTAAATGTAATTAATAATAACAAAAATAAATCATTTATATTTTTTACAATTGACAAATCGTTTTACTTGAGCATGATCGAAATATTACAATACATAATTTGGGTACACATCCGTTTAATTCTCCCTAGTAAGATAAAAAATGATTATGATAAATCTCTTAAATAAAGATAAAATAGGGACCTACACATATTTGACATAAAATATTTAAGTACTTAAGTAATTATTTCATATACCTACTTTTAAATGTAACTTAAAATGTTATAATAATATGAGAAACATTTTTTTTAAAATAAGTAGTGTTACATTATTAAAATAAACTGATTACCTAATAAATTTGTACTAAAATGTTAAGCAGTAACTTCACACGATGTGATACAATTTTAAAAAATCACGAGGTAAACTGTCATTTTTTAAAATCAAAATAAAACACAGATTTTCTTTACGCAAACATTTCAATACCGGTGTCAACCGATAACTGGACACCTCTGAGTTTCATCACTTCGAGCTCAACGTGTTTCAGCAAGTGTAGTTTTTCAATTCGAGTTAACTTTTTATTTGATATTATAATAAAAAAAGTGTTCATGTGTTTTGAGAACATTTTATCTAACACTGTGACTTTTACTACCGCTTTCGAAAATATTTATATCATCATAAGGGTGGTCTCTGAAGAAACAATCAAATTTATTGACATTGTACGTAATGTCAATAAATAAGTAATATTTGAAATAATGAAAACAAAAAAAAATTTATACATAATTTCTTTATTATGTATTTAGTGTGCTTCCACTTGTGTCATACCAGAAGTCAGACGTCAGACCAGAAGATGGCCAGAGAACCAGTGGTCAGACCAGAAGATAGCAGCAAGCTGCCGTAACCGGTCGAACATATAACACTAAATAAATAATAATAAAGAAATTTTGTATAAATTTTTTTTTCAATTATTTAAAATGAACTTCCACCAAGAAATTTCTATTAAAAACGTTAATCATTAATTATATTTGCTTCTTGCTAAAACATTATATATAATGCCTTACATACATTTGATAATGCCTTAGCAAAGTGAAATGTGTCATTCCCATTAAATTTAACAAAACTTCTAGAAAACAGGCGATTTAACATCGTATTAATTATTTAATGTGGATTATTTCGTATCCATGATTTCCGTCTATGTTTTTATTATCCTTAACCCTTTGCCCGCGGTGACTGACATTAGTCAGACAAATAAGTCGTGCGCACCAGGATCTCTACAGTGTGTTAACTGATTCTTTGATAGTAGCGGAAAATACTTAATTAATAAATTATTGCTTTTAAAATAAAATGCTATTTTAAAAATGACATTTCATTCAAAATGTTTACGCGAATAATGAGACAGATATTGTTATATTTTCTTCTCTGTCTAAGGGTTATAATTAATGTGAAATCATAATTACCTGAAATGCAATTTTAATAAATTATGCTTTTTATATTTACAATAAACTATGTTTGGTAAACCCTTCCATTTATAATGTATCTTATATCAGTATTGTATATACTAAATACACCTATATTATTAGCACATGCCGGAAGATGTGAAAATATGTATTGGTTGTAGTTTCATTTGAAGAACAGTGGGGTTACGAAGATTCTTGCATTACTTAACGCTAAGGTACATTTTACGGATATCAAGCAAGGTCATAATAATTACGTTCCGAGTAATGCACGATTTAAATAACAAAAAAATATAAAACGTCTTTAATGTTTTGTGTTATAAAATCTCGTTCTTAATTAAAATATAATGCGACTTAAACACCTGGCATAATTCACCACACGATCGAAATTTAGAACTACCTACTGCCACCATTCTTTAAAAAAGTGTGTTGTAAAATTTGCCTTTGTTTCATATTTCCTATATCTTCATTTTTTATTCTCCTTTATGGCAGGATACAACAATGCACACAAGGTTGTTCATTGTATGTATGTGTTTAATAATATCTAAATACTCTTATTATTTGGAATATTTGTGCACAACGGGCTATGGGCAAACAAATTCTTGGCATAAATATGGGGAACGAAATTCCAAACATTGAAATCTTGTCAATGTGCGTATTGCCAAACTTATATGGAAAAACACAAGATATGTTGCCAGACAGTGAAAGGATAGATGGGCACCTAGATTCTTGATGTGAAGACCGTGAGAAGGGAAAAGATACATCAACCGACCGTAGAAAAGATTAATCAGAGTCGCGCAAGACATCCAAAAATCGAGACTATTTGAAGAGACCATCCTGCAGTAGAGATATCTAGAGAAAAAGAAGAAGATATATTACATTTCGGGTAAACAATTTTGCAATATACCTAGTTATAATCAAATGTTGCATAAACCGGAAAAAAACATTTAACGACGCTGTGTGAATGTCCTTGAATATTATAATGTTTGTCGATTTGAAATATCTCCAAAATATTCTTCAACTCTTTCAATAAAATCACGTTGTTTTTCGTCAATTCTTTAAAAGTGCTTCTCTTATATAATACTCGTGCTGATTTATTCCCTAAAATGTTCTCTGACGATTGAATCATACAGTTTTATTCGTGACTCTTGCCATGACAAACCGGAGGTCAAGGTTTGATTATATCCATGCATGAATGACTTTGTTTATTGTTTTGAACGTGTTTCACACAAAAATATGTATATACCTACATACGTATGTATGCTAATTGTTGAAATCGTAACCCAGACATGCGAAAATGGCATAAATAACTGTATATACAAGAGAGCGTTTACTATATACTCGTATAAAACATATTTGTTTGATTAAAAAGTCAGAGAATAAAATAACGCACTTATAGCTTATAAAAATTGAGAGAATATGTGGAGTAATAAACCGAAGATATTTGATAACACTGACTCGTAGTAACTAAGAAAGAAAGACATTAAATAATCTTAATAAAGATGAATAAACGAAGAAAACTCGTTAGACAGATGCATACTCGTTGTATAAAGAACGACGCGAAAAGAAGAAAGGACGCTAAACCTGGAGAAATCACTATAGACAATATGCAAAGACTTTATGACTGTATAAAATAGTACTTTTTTATCTTATCTTGTACACATCCCTAGCTAATGGGAACGAAAAAAAATTGTCCGACGCTAATGGAAGTATATTAGACACATCCTTACTATGAGTCTAGGTTATAAGTGGTAGACAAAAAAAAGGAAGATAAAAAAAAAAAAAAAAAGGATCATATGGATATCAAACGAATATAAGTATATGACATTGAAAATTATAGACCGATAAGCCTATTTAGCATTTTATACAAATTGATGTCAATAATTTTAACAAAACGCCTATCAATTTTTTTTATCTATTCCAGCCAGCAGAACAAGCAGGATTTCGGAAAGGGTACAGCACCATTGACCACTCACACACACACACACACACACACACACACACACACACACGCACACGCACACACCAGACACTTATATAAAAGAGCAGTAAATACAATATTCCCTTTTATCTGGGGTATGTCGACTACCAGAAGGCTTTCGACTTCATCGAAATAATGGACTCTAATGGCGGCGATGGGCCTAGCAGGTATAGACTCAAGATATACAGTCCTAATCATAAATATATATAAAAACGCAACTATTCAGGTAAAATTCAATGAACATTGGCCGACAGACAAGATACAGACTAAAAGGGATACTTTATGAAACCTGTGTTCTGCCAATTGCTACTTATGACCTTGAACTATAACATTGTCTATACAAAGAGCCGAGAAACTATGTCATGGACCTCCTCGTTGTGATGATGTGGTGCGGGTCGATGACGGTTTAGCCTCTCTCGGGATAATTAGAGGTGGAATTATATATTTTCACTGATAAGACTTTGTGATTTTCTCCTCGTCTCGTATATTTAAAGTTTACTGTTTAGCTTTATGGGATGATCTGACGGTTCTCAGATCTGGGAGTGAAAAAGAGTGTGGTAAACAAATGCCTATGGCCTAATCTCAAAGGAATTCGTATGTTAGA
Source organism: Lepidostoma basale (assembly GCA_022606425.2). Taxonomy (NCBI): domain Eukaryota; kingdom Metazoa; phylum Arthropoda; class Insecta; order Trichoptera; family Lepidostomatidae; genus Lepidostoma; species Lepidostoma basale. The sequence goes on along the minus strand of JAHDVF020000296.1, from coordinate 1,043,854 downwards.
AAAATGCGTAGTTTTAAGTATCAAAGAAAAGCATTGTTCTCGATATTACGCTAAATCTTGGTACTCGATATTGGTCAACCGAAATGAGTCACCCGAAATGGATCGGAATACATTACACCATCACCCTTAAAAAGAAATTAAAATTATTTATAATTTTAATTTTAAGTGTCCTTATATAGTCCTCATTAGAATATGTTTACAATATTTACCATACAATTACAAACAGTTTAAATTCAATAATCAATTACATAATCATTGTAATATTATTTCGTATGTTGATATTTAGGAGAGGGAAGGTTATCTTTATTTTAAGTAGGTAAACATATTATTACTTAACCAATTTGGTTCTTCGCATTTGCGGAAAGATACATTATATGTTGAATGATATACGAGTATTTTATGGGAAAAACTTATGAATTACACATTACATTTTGTATATTGACATTATAAGCATGTCTTATTAATAATTTTATCCTTTCAAATAATTTTTATGTTTATAATTATATAAGTATAAAAACTTAGGTTAACTAAACGTTTATGGTTCAATCTTTTAATTTAAAAAGTCTGCTGCTTTTTCGTGGTGAAAATTTTGTTCTTTTGAATAATTTATTTTTGATTGATTTGAGTTTAAAATACAAATTTCAATATAGTCATTAGAATAATTTCAATACGGTCATTACAATAACAAAAGTAAGATTTCAATATAACATGATTCTTTAAATGTTGAAGTTATTACATTAACGTGCACATTTTTTTTTTACTATTCAAAATGATTTGGAGATTAACAATAATATATCAATCATTTTATTTCTTTGTTTTCATTGATACAACAATAATCGTTAAGTATTTTATGAGAAATTAAAATAGTAAATTCTAATTATTTTTATAATTCTAATTACAATTTTGATTAAATAAAATGATCTCTTTTTTTTATAACATGAGATTGGGAAATAATTTTTTCTTGTACAAAACACATAGAATTTATTTTGTTTTTCCTTGACAGTATTATTTACTTAACAGTTTTATAAAGGAATGGAAATCATGAAAATACGTATATGTGTGCTATGATTAGATTTTTTTTTATCAAAAATATTTTTAAAATTTTCTTCTTTCCTTCTTCGTTTTTATAAAAGTTTACAATAGAATTGTTAAAATTATATTCAATGGTTTTAAGATATTAATTTGTTGATTTAACAAATAATGTTAATGCTATTTTTTTTAATATTTAATTATACTTATTTTATTAACTTTCATATTCATTTTTTTTTTTGTTCTTGAAGTTCAATTTCATAATTGTGAAATATTATTTTATTTATTTATGTTTCCAAAACAGTATTAATAATTTTCATTTTCTTTTCAATAATATTATTACACAATAGCTCGTTTAAGTCTATTGGCATGTACTCTGACATTTTTATTTTTTATAGATAAGGAATAATTTACTGGCAAATTAATTTCAACAACCTTATATGGTCCTGTATAATTACTAGTTAATTTTTTTAGATTTTCCAGGTTTCGAATTTTCATTTTGTAAATATACTAAATCTCCGATTTTATAAGTTTCGCGTTTAATATTTTTATCATAGTATTTCTTATTTATTTCTTTCGATTTTAAAATTTTATCTCTCGCGATTTGTCTGCTAGTCTGGAGTTTAAGTCGTAATTCATCAACATAATTGTCGTATGAATATTTAAATTCACGGCTTTTATTCAGCGATGAAGGTAGGGTAGCTTTTTGACCAAAAATGAGTTCATAAGGGGAAATGTTTGTCGAAGAATGAACGGTAGTATTAAAAGCATACATCGCGAAATCGATCTATTGATCCCAGTCGTGTTGATCGTTATTTATATAATGCTTAAGATAGTCAGCAAGCGTGTGATGACTTCTTTCTAAGGATCCATTTGTTTGAGGGTGGAATGGGGTGCTATTCAATTGTTTTATCTTAAAGAGTTTCGATACTTCCTTTAGAAGTTTAGAAGTAAAATCGCGTCCTTGATCAGTTAAGATCGAATTTGGAATACCAAATTTACAAATGAAATTTTGAGTTAATACTTTTGCGATTGTTATAGCTTCGTGGTTAGGGATTGCATACGCTTGGGAAAATTTTGTTAAATCATCTTGTAGTGTAAGAATGTATTTATTACCTGAATGAGTTAGCGTAAGGGGACCTACGATATCTAAAAATATTCGTTCAAAAGCTTTTGTTGAAGTAGTTGTAATTTCCATTGGTTCTTTATTTTTCTTTCTCACCAATTTATTTTTTTGACAAGATTCGCACGAGGTTATAAATTTTCTAATATCATTTTTCATATTTTTCCATCTACGAGTATATCGTTCTTTGATCCGATTATACGTTCTATGAAATCCTGAATGACCTGATGAGGGATTCGAATGATTTTCGACCAGAATAGTATTTATATCTTCGTCGTTCGTAATGATGCATTTATCATGATAGATCTTAATTTTAATATTTGTATCTCTAAATACATATCGTATCATTACTCTTATTTTATTCCATTTTAATTTATCGTATTTGTCAATAAGTTTCGGGATGTGAATGGTATTAACTTGCGATATAAAGAGATTATTCTTTAACCTTACGAGTATGTCGAATATGTCTTAATATTCGGCATTGTTCCAAAAATTCTGTTTATTAATTAAATTAAATACGTTTTGTGTATTATTCCTTATTTCAATAACATCCGTTACTTTTAACCTTTTGTTTTCTAAGATCTTTGCATGATCGAATTTTTCTTTGATTACTTTTTGAAGATCAGTATTAAATTCTTTATCTGTTCCTAAACAAATTGCGAATGATTTAGAAGTGTCTAACTTCTCATCTAATTTTTCTAGTAGATTGTTTTGTATTAATGTAGATTAGAATTTTTGTAGGAAATCTGAATAAGATTCCGTCTTGGATGTAATCTTATTAATATATTTTATAGGTTCTTCGGATGTGCTAGGAGTTTCTTCGTTTAATTTTATTCTACTCAATGCGTAAGCATTACTATTGAGTTTTCCTTGTTTGTATACGAGATTATAGTCATATTCTTCCAAAGCGAGCCGCCATCGGACCAACCGAGAACCGGGGTCTTTGACGTTAAATAACCATACTAAAGGACGATGATCGGTTATGATCGTGAACTTTCTACCATAAAGGTAGTGTCTAAAATGTTTAACACTCTATATGATGCCTAAGAGTTCTCGTTCTATAGTGGAATAATTAGTTTCTGCTTTATTTAATGTTCGACTTGTATACGCAATGGGGAGATCCGCGGGAGGGTTCCCTTGTGAGAGCACAGCTCCAATTGCAAATCCACTAGCATCTGTGGTTAATATGAAAATTTCCGAAAAATTTGGATATTGCAGAATAGGTTCACTGCACAATATATTTTGTAAAGTTTCAAATGCGTGTTGTTGAGTGCTAGTCCAATTAAAAATGCTATCTTTTTTCAGTAGTTTCGTTAAAGGCTTAGAAATTTCGCTAAATTTGGGGACGAATCGTCTATGATAGCCTGCTAATCCTAAGAATGACTTGATATCTTTGGGCGATTTTGGAATAGGATAGTTTTTTACAGAAATTATTTTCTTTGGATCAGGTTTAACACCATCTTTCGTAATAGAATGCCCTAAATAGATTACTTCGGGTCTTAGAAATTCGCATTTTTCTGGCTGTAATTTTAAATTATATTTTTCTAATCTTTCAAAAACTTCTCGAAGTTGTTTGTTATGATTCTCTAATGTATCCGCATGAATTACTATGTCATCTAAGTAAACAAAAGATCTGTGATTCTTTATGCCTGAGAGAACATTGTCCATTAGTCTTTGGAATGTTGAAGGGGCATTTCGTAAACCAAAAGGCATACGAGTAAACTGATAGTGACCTGAAGGTACACTGAAAGCAGTTTTGTCTGAATCTTTAGGATCCATTTTAATTTGATGAAATCCCGATTTAAGATCTAATGTGGAGAAATATTTAGAATGACCCAATTGATCTAGAATTTCTGAGATCATTGGTAAAGGGTAACTATCACCAACGGTAATAGAGTTTAGTTTTCTATAGTCAATGACTAGCCTAAACTTTTTAATTCCGGATGCATCTACTTTATTCTTTGGTACTATCCACACTGGAGAGTTCCATGGAGAAGATGGTGGTTTTATTATACCATATTTTATTAAGTCCTCAATTTGATTGTCCACTTCTTCTTTCAAAGCTTGTGGATATCTGTACGATTTAAAATTTATAGGGACATTTGAAGAGATTGGAATTTCATGCATAACTATATCTGTGGAAGATAAGTTATCGCCTTCCAGATAAAATATCTGGTTAAATTCTTGACACAATTTTATTAACTCACCCTGTTCAAAATTATTTAAATGGGCAGTTCTTATAGAGTTTTTTAACAGATCTAATCTTTTCGAGCTATTATTAATATTCTTTTGATACTTGCGATTAGCTTTATTTATTTTAACGGACCTATGTGATTTAGGAATCGGTTCCAAGTGGACCTTAATTTCGTCGAGCGTAACATCGTTATCGCTAGAATTCAAAACAGATGTGTAAGCGATCTTACCATCATGAACCTTGACGATGCTCGGACATAAATATACGCCTTCTGATAATTGTATATCAGGACATATGCCTTCCTTTATTTGTTTATTTAAAATTTTAATTGTTATTATTTTCTCGGTTCTTGTCGGAATATTGGAGTTATTATAGACGAGATTAACGTTTAAGATAACATAGTTATTCTGTAACTTCATGTTCATGATAATATTTTTTTGTGTTTAATACGATCTACAATTTTAGAATTTTAGAATGATTTTGTTTTAATATTTTTCCTTTTATTCACGATTGGATTTTCACGATTTTCCTTTAGTTATTAATGTTTTTATTTTTTACGATTTAAATGATTTATATCAGTTATCATTTTCTTTTTCTCTTTTATTTTAATTCCGAGTCTAAGAAGATTATTTTTTTTTTCGTGAATTTTGATGATTTGAATCAAATAATAATTTGTTTACATATTTATTTTATTTTATTAGTTTAACGTTTTTCTTCGAGTTTTGAATGTTCTTAATTTTTGACGATGAATAATATTGTACCTTTTTTAATTTTATTATTATTGACTTATTTTATTTTAGAGTCTTAGTTTAGAGTTTTAGTTGAGAAGATTATTTTTTTTTTAAGTATACGTTTTCGTTTTTTTCAATATTCGAATAATTTTGTTTTACATCTTTTAATTATTTTATTAGTTTCACGAATTTCTTCAAGTTTTAAATGTACATACTTTTTTGCCGATCTAAATGAATAATATCGTATATTTCTTTTAAAATTATTGACTTTTTTTACTTTAGAGTCTTAGATGTTTTTTTTATTTATTATTATTTTTCATGATAATTACGTTCTAGAATTTTGATTTATTTTCCAATAATTTTGTTTTAATATTTTATTTTATTGCCTAGAAGTTTCAAAATTTCTTCTAGTTTTTAATGTACTTTATTTTGAGATATAATTATCGTATCGTACCATATTTTTTATACCTCTTTACTCTCAGATATCTTTACTTTCTCAGTTTGAGAAAATTAAATTGATGGGAATTTGTGGATTTTCTTCCAATCATACTAAATTAATGAATGGGATTAAAATATACTTTTCTTTAATTCGCGAATTCTGGCGAAGGTACCTTTATTATAATTTTTATCTTTTATTTAATATAAAGGAATTTCAACTTCTTCTTTAATCGATCTTCTTCTGGCGAAGATTATTATTTTTTTCTACTTATTGTAAAGGAATTTCAACCTATTTTTTTATTGATCTTTTATCTTCTTCTGGCGAAGATTAAATTTTTTTTTTCTACTTATTGTAAAGGAATTTCAACCTCTTTTTTTTATTGATATGTTATCTTCTTCTGGCGAAGATATATGTTATTTTATTTTTTACTCATTGTAAAGGAATTTCAACCTCTTTTTTAATTGATCTTCTTCTGGCGAAGATATTTTTTTATATATTTATAATATAAAGGAATTTAACCTCATCCGAATATACTTCTCGAGTATACGGGAAACATTTTTCTTTTAATTGAACTTCTTTTGGCGAAGATAATTTTTATATATATTTATAATATAAATGAATTTCGTATATATTTTTTATTAGGAGAGCTTTCGATATATTTCAATAAAAAATGTCTTCGTGAAATTGTACATAATTTCGAAGGACGCATGACAGTTATATTAATGAAATAATCGCTCATGTATCTAATAATAATATTTTTATATATTTATTTAAGAATATATTTTTATTTGCACAAATATCGTTGTTGAATTTTGAAGATTAAAGTTTTTTATTTGTCCTGACTTAAACGTTCGGAAATCTATAGAATGGCCATTCCCATAGTTCCGTACTAGTTTAAAGAGGGTGATAATATTAACGAATTTTTATTATTATTAATTAACCGCGCTATTTTGATTTTGTTTTTGTTTAAATTTAAATTTTCTACAATCTTTAATGTAGCAATTTTTCTTTTTCGGATAATTATAAAACAATTTATTTAATGAATTGTGATTATTATAAGGTAAATTTAAATTAGCACTGTGTCTAATATTATAACGATTTTTTAAATGACAGTTATATGACATGTGATATTTTTTGTAACAATTTAAAGAGTTATTTTTATGCATATTTATATTTTGATATTTATCGATTTCTTTTACCGATTTAAATACATGTTTAACTAAATTGAATGCACGGTTGCACTTGTTATTAAATTTGAATATTTTATTTACTATAAATTTATTTAAGAAATTTTCTGTGATATTTAAATCCATAGCGAAGGAAATTTCTTCATTTTTTAAATGCATTTTATATAATAAAATTACGAAATTATGATGAGAATAATATAGAAAAATATATAATAATAAAATGAAGTTAAATATATAATATATAGGGGGGAGGGGGAATGAGATCATCGAGCAAAAAACTTACAGAAGAAGGTGGAACATCATCTCGAGTCCTCTTCTGGCTTGACGAATTGGGGGTCGACGATGTGATGCTGTCTTCTACTGAATACGATCGAGATGGAACCTCCGGGTCGGACTGCTTGACTTCGCTGGGTAGACAGGAAACGGGCTGCAGGCTAGCTGGACAGGGTACGGGCTGCTTGGCTGGCACACAGATCACGGGCTGCTTGGCTGGCACACAGGGTACGCACTGCTTGGCTGGCTGTACTGAATACGGGCGGCTCGTCCGGCTACGCAGATTACGAGTGCTCAAGGAGTTTCTTCGGGGTCCTCTTGAGAGTATCGGAGTCTTCTTTGCAGATAAGGGGTTTTTCTTTCTGGCAGAGATGTATCAGTGGAGCGATCCCTCACTTCTGACACCATTTTTTTATGTCATGGACCTCCTCGTTGTGATGATGTGGTGCGGGTCGATGACGGTTTAGCCTCTCTCGGGATAATTAGAGGTGGAATTATATATTTTCACTGATAAGACTTTGTGATTTTCTCCTCGTCTCGTATATTTAAAGTTTACTGTTGAGCTTTCTGGGATGATCTGACGGTTCTCAGATCTGGGAGGGCTATATAAAGGCAACGGGTTAATAGGGACGCTATCCTTGAAAAAGAGTGTGGTAAACAAATGCCTATGGCCTAATCTCAAAGGCATTCGTATGTTAGAAAAATGCGTAGTTTAAAGTATCAAAGAAAAGCATTGTTCTCGATATTACGCTAAAGCTTGGTACTCGATATTGGTCAACCGAAATGAGTCACCCGAAATGGATCGGAATACATTACAACTACGAGTGAACCAAAGAGATATGGAAAGAGCCATAATAGGAATAAGCCTTAGAGACAGAATCAGAAACGATACGGTAAGAAAAAAAAAGGTCACTGATATCATCCACTTGGCAGCGACTCTAAAATGGCATTGGGTAGATCACGTAGCCAGAAGCTCGGACGAAAAATAGACAAGAAGTCTGCTGACTTGGAGAGCGTGGACGGCAAATAGAAGTGCAGGGCCACTGCAACTACGGTGATAGAATGACCTTAACAGACATGTCAGAATAACCTGGATGCAGTTTGCATAAGACAGTGACGTGGAAGCAAATGAAGGAAGTCTTTGTCCAGGAGTAGACGGGAATAGACTGAAGAATAAGTATATCGCGATGATAGCATTTATGAAAAATGTATGAGTTATTAAAAAAATGTAAGTTCTTCAAGTTTGAATGAGGATATGAAAAAAACTTAATAGTATGTCAATTTTTCTAAATGTAAATACTCGTATTTGAATATGAAATATAATATAATATAAAACTGTTTGTTCTCGAAACCAATTATTATATATATTAAATTTAGGCGTATATCAATATCGTTTAGAATATCTGTAACTATTAACGTCAGAAATAAAAGGTATTCGATGAGAACAAGGGTACAAACAAAACAAAGTGTGTGTTTTAAAATAATTTTATTCCACATAAAAGGACAAACTATTTGTTGTACATACACTTGAACAATTCAGGCAATGGATAATACACTATGAGTTATATTTATTTGGCACTGAACCTCTTTCACTTTACATTCCTCATTTTTCAAATTACATTTATTAAAAAATAAGAAATTTTTCAATCAAAATAAAAAAGGTTAACTTAATCTAAAAGGAATTATACGACATGAGTATTTACGCATCCGATTTAATAATGCTTTCCACGGCTGCGCTAGCTGCGGGCGGGCTAGCAACTGCTTCACTAGCGAGAGCTACGCTAGCTACAGCTGCGCTGGCGACAGCTTCGCTTGCAACTTCGGGGCTTGACTTCAGTGCAGGACTCGCTGGTGCTTCGTGGCTTTCGACAATTGCTGGGCTTGCAACAATTGCTGGACTCGCTTCAACTGAGCTAGCGACTGGTTCTATAGGGCTCGCAATCTCGGCAGAAAGCGACGACTTAAGCAAATGGGATTGTTTGGGAGGAATTACTTCTTGAATTTGTGGTGGTTTTTCAGCAGACTTCTCGTTGATTACCGATTTAACTGAAGGAGGAGCAGCATCTTGTTTATTCTCATTTGACTCTTCTCTTTTCTCAGCAGGTTCTTCGGGAACAGCAATAGCTTTGGGTACTACTTGGGGTACTGCTTTGGCTACGGGTTTAGGTTCTTCTACGACTTTTTTTTGCTCTACACTCGCCGACCTGATAAGTTCAGCTACTGGGAGAGGGGCTTTGACTGGTTCTACTCCGGACTTCAATGCAGGAGGTGCCTTTAAATTCATAAAAATTAAAATTAATTATAATACATTTCACGAAATCATCCAATCACGGCAAATATATTAAAATATTATTCGTTTCATGAAACATACTACTCTTAAAAAGCGCACTATTTAAATCTTTGTATGAATTCATTAGGTTTAATATTTAATGTCTGATCACTATTCAATATGATTTAAATTTATAAAAGTGCCACCTGCCGTCGTTAAATATAAGTTCACAATAAATTTCCTGAATAAATTGTCAAGTCCCAAGTTATCCTAATCATTACATGTCACTGCTCGGCTGATTGGATCGTATGTAATTACATGGACTGAGCTTGGCTTTCACTGTATCTGGATGGTGAAGGTTTAAGGTTTGACTCCAGTCTGCGATATTTTTCCGTTAATTGTGAAATTCTGGACACCTAATGCATTTAATACTGAAGTGTATAAATTAAATATAATACACCAAAAAACATAGATATCTTTTTACAAAGCTAGACAATTTATCTATAATATTTTTGCTTTAGAAAATTAATATAGTAGAAGTTGAAATCTTAAGAATCGACATTATTCGGTTAGTTCATCATCATTCACCGCGGGTTTAGCTTCCACTTTCTCTTCAGCTACAATTTGGGAGGCGTCTCTCCCCGCGGGGGCCGCCGTAGAAGCGGGGGCAACGGTGGTCGTGGGGTCCACAGATTCCAAAGGCACAGGCTGAACGGAGCAATCCTCTTGCCCGGTCTTCACGAAGAAAGCCCTTGAGATCTTATACTTGTCCAAAACTCCGTAGGCCTTCTGAAGAACGAGGTTGGGGGGCAGGCGATCTCTGGTCATCACCCAGGCGTTTTCTACAAACAGAATACATATTTCAATAAATAAATGAACACTTTGTATTTTCACAACACTTTGTTTCACTTTTCGTATACATATGTGAATCACGACACAATATGTGTCTTTATCGATGCTCAAATCTAAAATTTACATTTCGATAAAGGATGTGTCACAACGGAACATGTCAATGAAAAGTAAAATAAGTTTTTGTGAAAACACAAAGCGTAAATTTAATTATCAAATGGGAACCAACAACACAAAACGAACATATAATAAAAGGATTAATATTTGTTGTATCCATAATAGATCAAAACAAGTATTGTAATGAAATAAACAATTGGTATATTATATTTTGAACTAACGGCAACAAGTGTAAAATAATATTTTTATATTTTATGGTGACAATAAAAAATGTCTCAAAAATTCCTGACCATATTTTTATATAAAAAATAAATTATATTTTTATAATGCTGCATTTCCAATCATCACGGCATTGGCATTGAAAGAAAACTTTAGTTTTTCCATTTAATAAAATTATTCATTCAAACGATTGAATAAGCCACGCACAAAACTTAAAAATAAGATATTATTGGCTAATTTTAACACATATATTCTAACTATCACAATATTTGAAGTTCTGTAGATTTGACCTCGCCAAATAATCGATAATATTGTGAAAATATAAATATTCAAACTTCCTAGGTGCAAAGTGCACGTATGTAGGCTTTAAAGATGGTTTCTGCTTTTATTAGATTTGTTCACGAAATACAGAAAAAAATATATGAAGGATTTCTGGTATTCACGAGTTAATAGATCAATAAAAGTTACGATGAGGTAAGAGACTATAGTAATATAACTTAACTTTAATAATTGTAAATTGTCTTAACTTGAGATCCGTATTCAATAAAATAAAATAAAATGTCATTAATAGATCGGGAATATTATGTGGTTAATTTATATCCTCAAAATCATTTTTCAGAATAATTTAATTCACTGTCACTACTTTGAACACTACTGTAAATATCTCATTCAGCAATACAGTTATGTACGTAATATCACAATGTTTTTCTATCACGATAGAAAAAAATTGTGATACCAAAAATATATTTTTTGCTATGGTAAGTCTACCGAATTAAACAACAACGATAATGAAAATTCAAAATGATAACAAATAACTATTTAAATTTTCATATTTACGTGTATGAACGGGTCCAATTCCGCTACAAGACCACATGACAGCAAACGTATCGTAATCAGTGTCGAGAATTGTATAGTGGGTATCATAAGGCAAGGGTAGAGACATATATTTCACAGACAATTTTCCTTCTCCATCCCTTCCGACATGCTGCAACTGGCCTTCAATCACTCGCTTTACTCCGGTCCTAAAATAAAACATTTTAAATTAAAAAGAAAACTGCACTTTCTTACAATTAGTAATTTATCAACGCCATCTATGGTTGGTCATTCAATTCATTTATAAACTTGTCAATGTCTCACAAATGTATAAAATTTGAATGTGACTACTGATGACATCTAACGTTAAATTAAAATATGAAAATTGTTTGGCTGCTTAAAATTTGTTGTTTGCTTTATATTATTATAGATACTTTTCATTATATTTCTCGGCGGAGTTTTGCACCACGGACAGCGGCTAATCATTTCGTTTAATTTATACAATAATCTATCCTGGCACACTTCTCTAGCTTCCTACACATTTGTACAAAGAGTCATATACGTACGTCGATTCTTCCAACTTCTAACATGGACAACCTTTAAAATTTGGTTAATTTGGTGATGCCATGTTTTCCGTCTCCGACTCCGTCTATTTTCTTTAAGTTTTATTATATTTTATGTTTCGCTTTACTAAGGAATTATCAAATATGATATTGTAATAAATAGTAATATTACTATTTGATAATCCATTGGCAAGGCGATACATGTCATAAAACAGAGTCTTTCATTCAATATTGAGTTTTATATCGTTGTTCAATAAAAAATAAATGAATTTTGAAATATTTGACTGTAAAATGTTTTTCCATTTTTTTTTGTCTTCGTATTTTATAAATCAAAATAATTTCACATATATTTACACTTGCCTTAGCCTTAAAATTGTATGCAGATCCCTGTCTATACACTTGACGAATATGTCATTGAATAAAATTTTTATTTTAATTAAAATCTTAATAAATAAATTATCATTTAGTTCTCTTTTTGTTTTTTATATACTTTATATATACATAGACATGTTTCGGACAACCAGTCCTTCTTCAGTGATACATATTATAAAGATACATATTTAAAATATTATAAAATTGTTTGCATGATCTGACAGATGTTAAAGATTTTATAACTTAATACACTTATTAATCTTTATAACATCTGTCAGATCATGTTAACAATTTGATAATATTTTAGTATTGTATATACAAAGTATAAAAAATAGAAAAAGAGAAATAAAGCATCTACAAAGTATGGCGAACATAAGAGAAATTATCATTTCATTAAGCTTAAAAAAACGCTTTTTTTGTATAGATATGGTGAAGTTGAATGTATAAAAAGGGTAAAATTAATAGTACTTACAGGGCGCTCTTGATCTCATTATAGACGAAGACCCTTCCGTCAGGGAGCTTGTCGTAGGTGGTGGTCACACAGCGGCTGCCCACCTCGGTCACAGTGAAGTACCTTTCGGCCTCGTGCCACACGCCCAGGAACCGGTTCATGTTGAAGTTCGCCATGGCCTGCAGGTCAAACGGTCAGTGGCTCATTACAAACGCTGCGAGACTTTTGCACATCTATTAGGGGATAGTGGAGAACCACCCCAATGACATTACCGACAATTTTGCATATTTATTACAATTCGAATTGTCTACGGTGTGTTTTTAAATACATTTTTTAAATTCCTTTGTCACCTAAATATACTTATTATTAGTAAGGACCCAAGATACTTGAAATATTTTAATGCAACTCGTAAATTATGATGAGAATAATATAGAAAAATATATAATAATAAAATGAAGTTAAATATATAATATATAGGGGGGAGGGGGAATGAGATCATCGAGCAAAAAACTTACAGAAGAAGGTGGAACATCATCTCGAGTCCTCTTCTGGCTTGACGAATTGGGGGTCGACGATGTGATGCTGTCTTCTACTGAATACGATCGAGATGGAACCTCCGGGTCGGACTGCTTGACTTCGCTGGGTAGACAGGAAACGGGCTGCAGGCTAGCTGGACAGGGTACGGGCTGCTTGGCTGGCACACAGATCACGGGCTGCTTGGCTGGCACACAGGGTACGCACTGCTTGGCTGGCTGTACTGAATACGGGCGGCTCGTCCGGCTACGCAGATTACGAGTGGTCAAGGAGTTTCTTCGGGGAGTCCTCTTGAGAGTATCGGAGTCTTCTTTGCAGATAAGGGGTTCTTCTTTCTGGCAGAGATGTATCAGTGGAGCGATCCCTCACTTCTGACACCAATTTTTATGTCATGGACCTCCTCGTTGTGATGATGTGGTGCGGGTCGATGACGGTTTAGCCTCTCTCGGGATAATTAGAGGTGGAATTATATATTTTCACTGATAAGACTTTGTGATTTTCTCCTCGTCTCGTATATTTAAAGTTTACTGTTGAGCTTTCTGGGATGATCTGACGGTTCTCAGATCTGGGAGGGCTATATAAAGGCAACGGGTTAATAGGGACGCTATCCTTGAAAAAGAGTGTGGTAAACAAATGCCTATGGCCTAATCTCAAAGGCATTCGTATGTTAGAAAAATGCGTAGTTTAAAGTATCAAAGAAAAGCATTGTTCTCGATATTACGCTAAAGCTTGGTACTCGATATTGGTCAACCGAAATGAGTCACCCGAAATGGATCGGAATACATTACAACTACGAGTGAACCAAAGAGATATGGAAAGAGCCATAATAGGAATAAGCCTTAGAGACAGAATCAGAAACGATACGGTAAGAAAAAAAAAGGTCACTGATATCATCCACTTGGCAGCGACTCTAAAATGGCATTGGGTAGATCACGTAGCCAGAAGCTCGGACGAAAAATAGACAAGAAGTCTGCTGACTTGGAGAGCGTGGACGGCAAATAGAAGTGCAGGGCCACTGCAACTACGGTGATAGAATGACCTTAACAGACATGTCAGAATAACCTGGATGCAGTTTGCATAAGACAGTGACGTGGAAGCAAATGAAGGAAGTCTTTGTCCAGGAGTAGACGGGAATAGACTGAAGAATAAGTATATCGCGATGATAGCATTTATGAAAAATGTATGAGTTATTAAAAAAATGTAAGTTCTTCAAGTTTGAATGAGGATATGAAAAAAACTTAATAGTATGTCAATTTTTCTAAATGTAAATACTCGTATTTGAATATGAAATATAATATAATATAAAACTGTTTGTTCTCGAAACCAATTATTATATATATTAAATTTAGGCGTATATCAATATCGTTTAGAATATCTGTAACTATTAACGTCAGAAATAAAAGGTATTCGATGAGAACAAGGGTACAAACAAAACAAAGTGTGTGTTTTAAAATAATTTTATTCCACATAAAAGGACAAACTATTTGTTGTACATACACTTGAACAATTCAGGCAATGGATAATACACTATGAGTTATATTTATTTGGCACTGAACCTCTTTCACTTTACATTCCTCATTTTTCAAATTACATTTATTAAAAAATAAGAAATTTTTCAATCAAAATAAAAAAGGTTAACTTAATCTAAAAGGAATTATACGACATGAGTATTTACGCATCCGATTTAATAATGCTTTCCACGGCTGCGCTAGCTGCGGGCGGGCTAGCAACTGCTTCACTAGCGAGAGCTACGCTAGCTACAGCTGCGCTGGCGACAGCTTCGCTTGCAACTTCGGGGCTTGACTTCAGTGCAGGACTCGCTGGTGCTTCGTGGCTTTCGACAATTGCTGGGCTTGCAACAATTGCTGGACTCGCTTCAACTGAGCTAGCGACTGGTTCTATAGGGCTCGCAATCTCGGCAGAAAGCGACGACTTAAGCAAATGGGATTGTTTGGGAGGAATTACTTCTTGAATTTGTGGTGGTTTTTCAGCAGACTTCTCGTTGATTACCGATTTAACTGAAGGAGGAGCAGCATCTTGTTTATTCTCATTTGACTCTTCTCTTTTCTCAGCAGGTTCTTCGGGAACAGCAATAGCTTTGGGTACTACTTGGGGTACTGCTTTGGCTACGGGTTTAGGTTCTTCTACGACTTTTTTTTGCTCTACACTCGCCGACCTGATAAGTTCAGCTACTGGGAGAGGGGCTTTGACTGGTTCTACTCCGGACTTCAATGCAGGAGGTGCCTTTAAATTCATAAAAATTAAAATTAATTATAATACATTTCACGAAATCATCCAATCACGGCAAATATATTAAAATATTATTCGTTTCATGAAACATACTACTCTTAAAAAGCGCACTATTTAAATCTTTGTATGAATTCATTAGGTTTAATATTTAATGTCTGATCACTATTCAATATGATTTAAATTTATAAAAGTGCCACCTGCCGTCGTTAAATATAAGTTCACAATAAATTTCCTGAATAAATTGTCAAGTCCCAAGTTATCCTAATCATTACATGTCACTGCTCGGCTGATTGGATCGTATGTAATTACATGGACTGAGCTTGGCTTTCACTGTATCTGGATGGTGAAGGTTTAAGGTTTGACTCCAGTCTGCGATATTTTTCCGTTAATTGTGAAATTCTGGACACCTAATGCATTTAATACTGAAGTGTATAAATTAAATATAATACACCAAAAAACATAGATATCTTTTTACAAAGCTAGACAATTTATCTATAATATTTTTGCTTTAGAAAATTAATATAGTAGAAGTTGAAATCTTAAGAATCGACATTATTCGGTTAGTTCATCATCATTCACCGCGGGTTTAGCTTCCACTTTCTCTTCAGCTACAATTTGGGAGGCGTCTCTCCCCGCGGGGGCCGCCGTAGAAGCGGGGGCAACGGTGGTCGTGGGGTCCACAGATTCCAAAGGCACAGGCTGAACGGAGCAATCCTCTTGCCCGGTCTTCACGAAGAAAGCCCTTGAGATCTTATACTTGTCCAAAACTCCGTAGGCCTTCTGAAGAACGAGGTTGGGGGGCAGGCGATCTCTGGTCATCACCCAGGCGTTTTCTACAAACAGAATACATATTTCAATAAATAAATGAACACTTTGTATTTTCACAACACTTTGTTTCACTTTTCGTATACATATGTGAATCACGACACAATATGTGTCTTTATCGATGCTCAAATCTAAAATTTACATTTCGATAAAGGATGTGTCACAACGGAACATGTCAATGAAAAGTAAAATAAGTTTTTGTGAAAACACAAAGCGTAAATTTAATTATCAAATGGGAACCAACAACACAAAACGAACATATAATAAAAGGATTAATATTTGTTGTATCCATAATAGATCAAAACAAGTATTGTAATGAAATAAACAATTGGTATATTATATTTTGAACTAACGGCAACAAGTGTAAAATAATATTTTTATATTTTATGGTGACAATAAAAAATGTCTCAAAAATTCCTGACCATATTTTTATATAAAAAATAAATTATATTTTTATAATGCTGCATTTCCAATCATCACGGCATTGGCATTGAAAGAAAACTTTAGTTTTTCCATTTAATAAAATTATTCATTCAAACGATTGAATAAGCCACGCACAAAACTTAAAAATAAGATATTATTGGCTAATTTTAACACATATATTCTAACTATCACAATATTTGAAGTTCTGTAGATTTGACCTCGCCAAATAATCGATAATATTGTGAAAATATAAATATTCAAACTTCCTAGGTGCAAAGTGCACGTATGTAGGCTTTAAAGATGGTTTCTGCTTTTATTAGATTTGTTCACGAAATACAGAAAAAAATATATGAAGGATTTCTGGTATTCACGAGTTAATAGATCAATAAAAGTTACGATGAGGTAAGAGACTATAGTAATATAACTTAACTTTAATAATTGTAAATTGTCTTAACTTGAGATCCGTATTCAATAAAATAAAATAAAATGTCATTAATAGATCGGGAATATTATGTGGTTAATTTATATCCTCAAAATCATTTTTCAGAATAATTTAATTCACTGTCACTACTTTGAACACTACTGTAAATATCTCATTCAGCAATACAGTTATGTACGTAATATCACAATGTTTTTCTATCACGATAGAAAAAAATTGTGATACCAAAAATATATTTTTTGCTATGGTAAGTCTACCGAATTAAACAACAACGATAATGAAAATTCAAAATGATAACAAATAACTATTTAAATTTTCATATTTACGTGTATGAACGGGTCCAATTCCGCTACAAGACCACATGACAGCAAACGTATCGTAATCAGTGTCGAGAATTGTATAGTGGGTATCATAAGGCAAGGGTAGAGACATATATTTCACAGACAATTTTCCTTCTCCATCCCTTCCGACATGCTGCAACTGGCCTTCAATCACTCGCTTTACTCCGGTCCTAAAATAAAACATTTTAAATTAAAAAGAAAACTGCACTTTCTTACAATTAGTAATTTATCAACGCCATCTATGGTTGGTCATTCAATTCATTTATAAACTTGTCAATGTCTCACAAATGTATAAAATTTGAATGTGACTACTGATGACATCTAACGTTAAATTAAAATATGAAAATTGTTTGGCTGCTTAAAATTTGTTGTTTGCTTTATATTATTATAGATACTTTTCATTATATTTCTCGGCGGAGTTTTGCACCACGGACAGCGGCTAATCATTTCGTTTAATTTATACAATAATCTATCCTGGCACACTTCTCTAGCTTCCTACACATTTGTACAAAGAGTCATATACGTACGTCGATTCTTCCAACTTCTAACATGGACAACCTTTAAAATTTGGTTAATTTGGTGATGCCATGTTTTCCGTCTCCGACTCCGTCTATTTTCTTTAAGTTTTATTATATTTTATGTTTCGCTTTACTAAGGAATTATCAAATATGATATTGTAATAAATAGTAATATTACTATTTGATAATCCATTGGCAAGGCGATACATGTCATAAAACAGAGTCTTTCATTCAATATTGAGTTTTATATCGTTGTTCAATAAAAAATAAATGAATTTTGAAATATTTGACTGTAAAATGTTTTTCCATTTTTTTTTGTCTTCGTATTTTATAAATCAAAATAATTTCACATATATTTACACTTGCCTTAGCCTTAAAATTGTATGCAGATCCCTGTCTATACACTTGACGAATATGTCATTGAATAAAATTTTTATTTTAATTAAAATCTTAATAAATAAATTATCATTTAGTTCTCTTTTTGTTTTTTATATACTTTATATATACATAGACATGTTTCGGACAACCAGTCCTTCTTCAGTGATACATATTATAAAGATACATATTTAAAATATTATAAAATTGTTTGCATGATCTGACAGATGTTAAAGATTTTATAACTTAATACACTTATTAATCTTTATAACATCTGTCAGATCATGTTAACAATTTGATAATATTTTAGTATTGTATATACAAAGTATAAAAAATAGAAAAAGAGAAATAAAGCATCTACAAAGTATGGCGAACATAAGAGAAATTATCATTTCATTAAGCTTAAAAAAACGCTTTTTTTGTATAGATATGGTGAAGTTGAATGTATAAAAAGGGTAAAATTAATAGTACTTACAGGGCGCTCTTGATCTCATTATAGACGAAGACCCTTCCGTCAGGGAGCTTGTCGTAGGTGGTGGTCACACAGCGGCTGCCCACCTCGGTCACAGTGAAGTACCTTTCGGCCTCGTGCCACACGCCCAGGAACCGGTTCATGTTGAAGTTCGCCATGGCCTGCAGGTCAAACGGTCAGTGGCTCATTACAAACGCTGCGAGACTTTTGCACATCTATTAGGGGATAGTGGAGAACCACCCCAATGACATTACCGACAATTTTGCATATTTATTACAATTCGAATTGTCTACGGTGTGTTTTTAAATACATTTTTTAAATTCCTTTGTCACCTAAATATACTTATTATTAGTAAGGACCCAAGATACTTGAAATATTTTAATGCAACTAATCTCTTTAAATATTAAAAATTGTTTAGTACATATCATTGTGAATATTAATCACACCTGTAATCGCTTTTAATTTATATAAAAAACAATTATTTTGTTTCCTAAATAAAAATCGTTTATAATCACCTAACACTAATGGATTATACGGAATAATTTAAATTAACCCCTCACTTTATATATACTTTATATACAGTTTTTTTTTTACTTTGTATGCAACAGGTCATTAGAACTCAATTACTGTATACAATTTATTTTAGCTATTATATTGATTCTCATTACATGTGATAGGTAACCAATCTATCGCCATTTTATTATCACGTGAATTCTACACCAGACCAAAGACAGCGCGACAATCAAAATGCCATCGCCGGGAATCGAATCTGGGACCTTCGGTATGGAAGTCAGAGCTCTTACCACTCCTCCACGAAGGTCGGTATATATATAACCTTAACAAATGTTGGTGTAGGTACCAAAATATTGCAGCGAACTGCCGAAACCGGTCGATGCAATAAAACCGAGTGGAATTAAATTAAATATATATTTTATAAAGGTCTCAATTAATTTTCATTATTTACAATGAAATTCTACTAAGAAATTTCAATTAATAGCCCTAATATGCATTATATTTCTTGAACAATATTGTTAAACTCCATATTTAAAATGACAATAGAATAACAACAAAGATTTAAATAAATGGTATTAGATTTTTTAAAACAATTTCCAATGCGAGCATAAAACAACTCACCATTATGAAGAAGGAATTGTATCGTGTCCAAACTGACCGTGTGCACCTTAGTTTGTTTTTTTTAATTGGGAACCAAGCGTTCTACCCTCTTGAACACCACCAGGATTTCTTTAGAATAACATCTACTTTCTAGATGATTAACTAGATCTTTTATTGAAAACAATCTTAGTTAAAATAAGATTTATTTTATTTACTGTTTAAACGGCGGTGTAAAACATATTTTATTTTATATTGTAAATAAACGTATAAAACATTTATTTCTTAACATTAAACATTAAAAATATATGTTTTTTTTTTGTATTGTCATATGTTTGTGATAGTGTCATTCTTAAAACATAATAAGCGTAACGCATAAAAAGAGACATAACGAAAGAATTTGTATTTTTTTATTTTAATATTATTAATTCATTTAAATAATGCAATAAAATATGAATTACACCTTTTTGATGGTTTAACGCGTATTTTAGATAAACAAGTCATGAAGGTAGACTTACTCGTGTAAATACAAACTAGAGTACCAACAAAGGTTCAAAATTGCAAACCATCATGGGTAAGTAAGAACTATATCGGCCCACCTCTCCGAGCTAACAGACTATCCGCGGAGTGTCCTCTTATACTGCTATGTAAACAAATTGGCATTCTTCTGTAGGCTTGCCGGTGTTTGCATACGAGTTTACAGTCATAGGCGGGTTCTTGAACTTGGATTACTCAATGGCTTATACTAAATAAACAATTAACATTATAATATATTCCATGTTGCTATACATAGAAAAAGTTCGAAGACCTCATTTAATATACATAATATAGAGATCGAGGTGATAATGTTGAGTAATTTTATTTTGTTATTAATTAATATGAATGAAATCCTCTGTTTTAAAGAAATTTTATTTATTTATTATTTATTGAACATCTAAAACTCCATATTTAATAATTAATATAAATGAAAACGTGTGTCTTCAAGGAGTTATATTATATTTTAGATGGAATGACATATTTCGCCCTTCTAAGGCATTATCAAATATAGCTTTTGATAATGCCTTAGAAGGGCGAAACATGTCATTCCATCTAAAATATTTAAAAAAAACTCCCATAAGACAGACGTTTTTATTAATATTAATTTATTGTATTTTATGACAACAACAACAACAGCAGACCATCACGATGCTACCCCGAAGGGGTAGGCAAAGCGAATGAACCGTTACACTACTCGATCCTGACATACGTCTCTAGCTTCCTCCACATTCATAGAGCGAGTCATACATGCACCTTTAAAATTTGATTATTATTTTTTCCAGAAAACAAACGGTTTCATTCACATTAATTATTTTTTAAGGAGTTTAACATCTTTGTTCAAGAAACAATACGTAAATGGAATAATTTAGGTGTGATCAAATACTAGAGTATTATAATTAACACCAATCATATTAATTAATACGAATGAAAATGTCAGTTTTCTAGAAGTTTTATTATATTTTGTGGGATTGACAGGTTTTGACATCTTAAGGCATTATCAAATGTTTGAATTTGATGGGTGAAACATGTCATTCCCATAAAGTATAATAAAACTTCTAGAAAACTGACGTTTTCATTCGTATTAATTATTTAATATATAGTTTTACATCATTGTTAAAAAACAATAAACCGATAATCTTGTCTATTTTCAAATTCAAATAAAACGTGATAAAAATAAATTACCCAGATGGAATGCATTTTATTTGTTTTAATTCAAGAAAAACATTATTAAAAAGTATTGAGCATCTCACCTGATAATCAGGACACCACCCAAATGACGGGATCTGTGCTGTCGCCACCGCGAACAGCATCCCGAAGACCAGCGCCTTGCTCCACATCTTGGTGTATAATTCTTGGCTAGATGTCCTAAGATTTGGATTCAGGCTCCCGTCAGATAATCACTGAACCGGTCGGGAGATGAGCTTGGAATAACCGCGCGCGACTCTAGGCGGCACTTTTATACCCCTCCAGGCTGATGCCCCAGCCCTTGGCGGCCAATGATCCTCTTCGCTTTTTAAATTTCCCGCCGAACTTTCAGCTGTTTCCTTGGTTGGAGATTTATCGTGGCAACTGGAATGTTAGCCGTGCTAATAAATATTAAGTAAATATGCGCTGCTTAATTAGCGTGCTATAAATTGTAAATAATCTTCAGAATCGAAACAAGTTTTAGTTCGCATAAATGAATCGTTTAACACTCATTCGATAATAGTTTTGGTTAGATCCATGCATGGACCAAACCGAAACAAAAACAATTGTTTATTCACTGCAAACCAACAAAAAAAATGTTTGCTTACAACTCAGAAAATTGAATGAGTCATATGTCATACATACAGGCTTTATGGTAGGAATATTCCTCTTCTGCTATTAGTAAATTTTAACAAGTAAACTTTTTGTTATTTCCAACTATCATAACGGTAATCGTATAATAATAATTATAATTAGGCTAATTTGTATAGCGCCGTTTTCGTGAATAGCTCACCTCAAGGGCGCTTTTTAGTTTTCATTAAATAAATAAATAAATGCTCTCGTTTGATCTTAATAAACCATAAATCTTTGTATTAATCTGCAGTTGGAAGTTTGCACAAATTATATATTTAAAAGTTAAGTATTTTACAAACTTAAAACATATTATAAAATATATACAAAGGTAATATAATTTATTTTCCCTCATAACAAATATACTAGGAAGAGCATATTTAGAAATTACGATAGATATTTTTGAATTCGCGTTTCAAATATAAATAACTAACTAACCATCACGCCGTTTCCCCAAAAGGGTAGGCAGAAAGAATGGACTGTCACACTTTTACTGATGCGGCACTCCATCCTTCTCTTTTCGCCCCGCGGGAGACGCGGTGTGATGGGTTCAAATATATGAATTACTTATTATTGTTTCACATTTCTAAAAAAAATATTATGTGGCGAATGCTATTCTAAACAATGTTAGAAATAAAGTAAAGGTTTAATTTTTTTTATTCCTTATTCATAAAAAAATTATTGCATTAATTGCATTTAGAATGTATTTTATTTCCAATATAGAAACATGCGCGTTTATAGCGCGTCGGTAAAAAAACGCATTTTTTTTGTTTATGCTGCTCTCGAAAATAATGATAATATACCTACTTATCGGTGTGTTCGTATTATTTAAAAAGGGGGTTGAACCAGTAGTTACGAAACACATGTAATTGATTATCTTATGATTTTACTAAAATCTCTTTTGATAGGAGATAATTTTAAATAATAATTAAATAAAACGATGTTTTTTAATAACTACCGCCACTTTCTTTCACTTATTTATTTCTACAGAGGCCGGTTTCGCCAGGATCGCTGGCATCGACATACTGGTATTTGTTTTATCTAGAATATTAGAGGCGTTAAAATTGATGTTTTAACATCGGTTCACGATTTTTCATGAATGTACAATATAATCCTACATGCATGCGCTCCGACATAAGTCGTATGTTGGTATTATCCAAAATCATTATGATACATTTAAAACATTAAAATTATCCCGTTATGAACTAGATCGATCACGCAGAGCGCACTACGGATATAAATGAGTAACTATAAATTGCTACGTGATAAGATTCATTTGGTTAATAAGAGGTCATTGTTAAGCGTGCTTAAACCATTAGGCGTGTTTTTCAACAGCTGGATTTATTTATCATGATCTCGGTCCATAATTGAGCCGGCATTTCATCTTCAGAGCGTTTGATATACACCGAATATCGGTCTATCTTCCATATCTGACTCGGTCTAATACTAATCGCCTATTCTGAATAACTAGTCGCGAAGAGCACGGGTCAGAATCCCGCTAGGCGACTTGTAATTTCGTATTGTAAATACTTTGAGATGCGAAGTCATTAAAAATTGGAATTGTTCTGTTTGACCCGCAACTGTTCATTTTGCATTTTGTTTTTATGCTCGCATCTTATTAATATTATGTAATATACATACCCTTCTGTACATGGCATAGACACTTCCAGCATTTTTTTATTATTTTGATACGTATCTTTGCAAGAGCAATATTTTTCGCTTAGTAAGCAAAGCAATTTAAATCAAAGTTTTTTAGCCCAATATTTTTAGCCAGTGACTTTTGCAAACTGCTTTGAAATACACTATGCATTTTATTAACAATTGGAACATATATTACATATTATAGTTTGAATGATATATACTGATCACCAGTTGATAGAAAATCAAAGATTACATTCAGATGGGTGCCACTTGAAAAGAGAACAAGAGGCAGAGGATCTGGAGAATGTCAATAGATGGCCAGGGACAGGTGTTAATGGAGGATATAACGGGAATCAAGGGCCGAGAAGAAGAAGAACATATATGACGTATATTTGCATTAAACGTGACCGGTTGCTGAAAACAACCGTTATTATCATGTGATTGAAACAATAGGAAAAGCGTATTTTATTCGCAGCGCGTATATCAGAAAGATGGCAGTACATAATGAAATTCTAGTGCCAACCCTCATGTATGGAAGTGAAGCTTGAAGAAAAATGAGATCACTAAGAAAAATCTGCGGGAAAACGTTGTATTATATTATATAATAGAATACCTACCATGACTGCATCATGGATAAAATTAAATGAAAATCCCTGAGATGGTTCGGACATATGGAACGAATGGATGAGAGTAGAATGGTTAAAAAGTTGTACACAAGTAGCGTGAGTGGAAAAAGAAGCCGAGGACGACCGAGGAAAACATGGCATGACTAAATTAATCAATTACTAAAAGGCGGTCACATTCGAAGTCGGAATAATCGACGTGCGTGCATGGTACAATGTATGAATGTAGAGGAAGCCAGAGAGGTATGTCAGGACAGAGCAATGTGGCGTTCCATCCTCTCTGCCCACTCCTCCGGGGAAATGGCGTGATGGTTAGTTAGTTAGTTAGTTAGTTTATAGTTGTAGGTATTATTTTCAAAACACTTTAAAGTTGTTATACTCGTATACCGGAAGAACATAACTTTGTTATAGTGTTGTAGGCATTGATATTTAAAAATGACTTTGATTACTTTTATGAATTTACCCACTTGAAATACCTTTTTGGTTTTTGTAATTTTATCTTCGAATATATATAAATAACGTAGTGTTTTTTGTCCATTAATATATTTTTTAAATCCTATGTACATAAATTTCTTATCTAAATTACTCATAAAATAAAACACACAAAGATTTGGATATCTATAGAACTTCTTTTAATTACTTACAATATGAGCGAGCGAACTATTTGAGTCACATTTAAATAAAATTTATGGATTACCAGTCTCTATATTGAGAGTTCATCGAAGTCGGTATCCCGGTTGAAACCGGTAATCGAGGAAGTAGTATAATGATGATTTGTAATGCCAATATACATTTTTTACTAATCTCTTACAAAAAATATTATCAATTTTATCAGCTTCAATACGCAATAAACATTTATCTAACAAGCTATTTTATGTAGAGGTAGCTTTGATGTTAAATATTATATAATAGAATTTTTTTTTATATCCCAGCTATAATATTCAACGCAACGGCAAGCGCGAAACTTCAGTAAAAATATACTAACTAACTAACCATCACGCCGTCTCCCCGAAGGGGTATGCCGAAAAAAATGGACTGCCACACTTTTCTTTCCTGACATATTTCTTTCGCTTCCTCAACATTCATACATCGTGTCATGCACACGCGTTGATTTCTCGGACTCCTCACATGGCCGACATTCAATATTTGATTTATTTGATCGTGTCACGTTTTCCTCGGTCTTCCTCTATTTCTGGTTCTATTTACAAGGTTAACAAATAATTTTTTTACCATTCTTTCTTCATTCTTTCTTTCCATATGTCAAAACAATCTTAATGATCCTTTAATTATTTTGTTCATAACACCATCATTCGCACTGCATTCACTTATTATATTTTCATTCGACACTCTATCATACACAGAGTATCCACACATTCGTCTAAGAGATCTCATTTCTACTGCATTTATTCTACTTTTATCCTTCTTTTACCAGCTCTATGCTTCGCTTCCACACATAAGGGTCGATATAAGAACACCATTGTGCACTGCCATTCTAGCAGTAAAAATATTATGAAAGAATAATTACAATATCCCCTTTGTCCTGAGCCCTGTCTCTTTTGTTTGCATTGTTATTATACCTTGAGTACTAAATACTAATTGATATATGTTTAACTTAGTTTTGACAACTATGTACAAAACATACAGTAAAAATGATCGATCACAAACCTTTATAAAACTTTGTGAACTTCGACACTTTTGTGACAAAAATTTCGAGATAATTAAGAGAAATACTCCAGATAACACCTCTTCTTAGCACAAGAAATTTTCTTCATAAGTAGGTAAAAGAAACGAAAATAGAAATAGTATATTTTCTTAAACCATTGTATTGGCTGAAACACAATGATACTTCAACATTATAAATTGTTAAATTATTTTCTACACACAGTTAACAATAGCAATAAATTTAAAAAACTTGAAAATTTAGAAATTCTGAAGTCAATGAAATTGGGTGAAAACATATATAATTAATAATCAGCTTCCTCCTTTCTCCTTAAAAACTTTGTCAACGTTTAATCTCCCAAGCTCCCATTCCTAATCAAATGCAAATTAATCATTTATTAATTTCTATATAAATCATGTATTTTCGAATATGTATGCTTTTTCTAAATTAAAATTTTTAATATATTTTTTATGTTTTTTTAGATTATCATCATGTTTTTTTTATTATTTAATATTATTTATTAGTTCTTACTGATAAAAAAATTATAATTATTATTATTATTTGTACTTATAACAAATAGCTCAGGTTAATTTTTAAATTTGAATTATTGTATCGAATTTTAAATGCGTTTTTATATTAGTCTTTCTTCGTTTAGTTTTAATTATATTTTTATACCTGAAGATGGCGGTATCCTCCGATACATGTCATGTTTTTGAATATTTTTTTTTTATAATTAGTGGATTAAACAAAGTTATTTTCAATTTCCTACTGAGAATAATACAAGTATATTACTATGGAATTTCACAGTGTTAATGCCTTACCGTTCAATAAGTTTATTAAACTTTGTTTTTATGTATCAAAATTTCATTATTAATTTTTACGACAGCTGTTTCGTCAAACTATGTTGATATCATCAGGTGTTACATTGAATTTGTTCTTGAATATTTTGACATGTAACTTAATATTAATTAATTTAGTATAATTTACACACCAATTTTTATTTATTAGGTCACTTAGCATAATATTGTACTAAGTATATTCTAAAAAGGATCTTAAAATAATATTTTGTAGTATAAAGCATGACATCATTGATAAATCGTGTTATAATATATAATATTTGATAATCCATTATTTTGGCGGAAACACTTTAATATTTCAACAATATTAACTGTTTAAATAAAAAACTTTGTTATAAATATCACAATTGATTATATTTTGTCGCGATAGCTGTTTCGCTAACCGATGTTAGCATCGTCAGGTCTTACAACCAACTGAGTAAGTGAACTTGAGTTGATTGTAAGACCTGACGATGCTAACATCAGTTAGCGAAACAGCTTCGCCACAAAATATAATCAATTGTGATATTTATACTAAAGTTTTTTTATTTATTTATACAGTTAATATTATATTTGATATTAAAAATCTTATCATTTAATTTTTCTTACTCTTACATTACCACTATGACTTGTTTTTATTGTTATTATTATTAATCTTGAAATAAACATTTTAGAAAAACTTTAAAAAAAATTATTCAACCAGAGTATGGTAATTATGTTTGAAGCCAACTATTTGGTTTTGATTGTACTCAAGCTTCACCAGGATAAAATAAGAACTATTATAATGTTGCTCTGATTAAGCATGGGTACAATCGAAATGAGTTTGGTTCAAATATAATTATTATATCGTTAGGTATAAAGTGTTTTTGCTATTTTTATAATTATAAATTTAAATTTGAAAAAGTTCCCTTATTTATTGCAAATATTGTTATTATATGTTATGCATTAAATTATGATGAATCAATTTATTTTAACACAATAAACATGTTACAAGTAAGTGTAGTATGTGATGAAACGAATAAATGAATAAATAATGAACATAAAAAATAGATATATATTTCTCCTCGATGTTTCGATATTTATAATATTATATGTCTGTAAAGTGTACATTTAAGTACTACGGTTAAGTGTTCCCTGAGTATCCCTTGCGGAAGATACCAGCTCCCGACTAGCTCAGGGCATCCTAGCAGAGCCAATGGCCTACGATGCCCTTCCACAACTTGGCAGGTGTATGCTGCTTCCAGTACAAAAACTGGTACCATCCAATGCTGAACGAGATATTCTCCTAATGCCGATGCCGCAACATTAGTATGTATACTTAATCCCCAGGGGGGTACGCTGAAATATATTGTATTTATTGAATTGATATATATATTACAGAATTTTCTGTAATGATTATAAAAAGTTAATTTAAAATGCATATACTTTGTATCGTATGAAATTTGGATGTCATGGATAGCTGATATCCGAATAAACCTTACCTAGTATAATTTGTCAAATTAATAAATAAAATATTTGGAATAAAATTTAATTGTTTTAACACAACAATAATAATTATTAATAAGATAATGTTTAATAGAATGCATATTTTTTATCCCGATTTAATTCCCAGTTTAATTCATTAGATAAATCGATTAAATGATGAATGCGTATTGAGGAAAATTAAGAAAAAGTTACTTTAAAAAAGTTTGTTAAAAAGGAAAGACTGAAAAAGGGAAGATTGGTTAAAAAATGGTAAATAAGAAGTATAAATGAAAAAAATTGGAGAACAAGGGCGAGAAAAATATGGCAACATCAAGTTATCAACTACATAATATAGGTGTAGAAATTGTAACATAATACTTTTTTTTTAATTTTCAATAAATCATCGTATTATGTTACATATTGCAAACGATCACTGTTTATTCGATAAAAAATTATTTTGTATTTACAAAAGGATTTTATAAACATAACGACGGCCAACTGATCATGTTACATGGCAGGTGATAGAGACGGACCAGTAATCCAAAGGACGTGGTAAGCCCAAGCTTACGTGTATGGGACATTTCAGCTAGAATTTCAAAAGAGACCAAGTATTGCTATGTGTATACGGCGGGACATCGAGGGAGAATAGCGTAGCTTTAATGTGGTCTGGGTTCCCTTTGGTTGCAAATATACACATATTACTTTTTAACGTAAGTCCCGCATGGACGAGGGACGGGCCCAGGGAGTGCACGAGTGAAGCTGACGAAAGGCGCCGCTGCGCCTATAACAGCTTCGGTAAGCGGAGGGAGCCCTCTATGGCTCGGCCATAAAGACCGGGTATCACCAAACGCCACCGAAGACAAACAGTCATGGAGACGTCATACGTGATAAGCCGACCCCAAGTAAATTCAAATTTATTTATTTATCCAAATTTATAATTTTACTACGAATTAAAATTTTAAAAACTGTTCTATCCCTGATTTGGAAGGATGCATTGACATTGTAACTCATAAACAAGTACGATGCTAATTCGGCTGAATACTTTTAAAACATTTGGAGTCTTTTCCTTTTGTTTATTTAAAAAATTATTATTTCTGAAGCCATCATGTTCAGCAGTTTGATTCAGAGGCAGGTTGGTTCTTCTTGTGTGGAGATAAATCAGTCAAGCGTTGAAGCTGTCGAAGACAACCATCCGGAACGTGTAGATGGATACCCTCCACGATAGCGGAGTTCTCAAAGAATCCTCTAATTAGTCGGAAGTAACAGGTAAATGAGAATCTAAGCCTCTTTATCTCCAGATTAATGGTCCCCGGCATGCTCAAGAGGAATGGAGTGGAATAAAGCCACGAATAGATACTAAACTCCCTAAATGGAAACATTGGCTAGGAAGAAGTAAAATATAATTGAATTTCGATATCGAAATTTACAATTAACGTTTATTTCGACTGCTTATTTTCTATACAAGAACTACTTTGGTTTCAAGAGATAAATGCGAGTTTTTCTGAAGCTACGTATTGAGAATATTGTGGTACCGCCATTCTTTACAAAACTGGTTACGAAGCGCCTTTGGTAGACGTTCGGTCTGTAAACTAGCAAAACGACTATTTTGTAACAAAAGTACGAGAACTTCTTCTTACGGCCATATTCTATTTACAACTAGCGGGTAACGAGGTAACATTACATCACAGGCAATTTTATTTATTTTTAGTTGCAGAATTTTAAGTGGAGAACTTGAAACTGGTTTTTAGAGGGGTGACTTCGAGGCTAAAAGAAATAATAATTTAATAAAACTAAAACTATTTTAATAGATTTAAGTTTAGTGCTAGGGATTAATTCAGTGGTATTTGTATATATTCTGGAGAGAGAACCGTGTAAGGACCTGGGTTGAACCAGGTTCCCTGGATCAGTGGCCAAACGTTCTTCATATCATAGATTTATAAATAAAATATTAAATTCTCTATGTCATAATAACTTCGAAATATTTAAAAATAAATAAAAACCTTTTGAAAAGTGCCAGACAAAAATAACACTTCAGAACAATCATTAGGATTAATAAATGTAATAAAAAAATCGTTTGATGCTCAAATGTTCATCTGACATTTGCGTTTGACTCGATTCTGGTTCTTATTTAAAATACATACAAGTTCATGATTATATTTTTATGATTTATATATGAACTAAAACAGTGTTATGTCAAATGATTAGTAGCACTAGTAGCACTTTTCAATATTGCACGGATTAACAACCCTTTTTTAATATTAGTGTTTTTTTTATTGCTCCAACCTATTGTCGTTAATTTGTTTTTGGCAGGTGTAGTCATTTGCTTATTTGTTTTCTTTTTAACTAACTAACTAACTAACTATCACGCCGTCTCCCCGAAAGGGTAGGCAGAAAGAATGAACTGTCACACTTTTACTGATGCGGCACTACTGATGCATCCTTCTCTTTTCGCCCCGCGAGAGACGCGGTGTGATGGGTTGCGAACCTCATCGCCACGGTTTGTTTTCTTTTTTCTTTTTTAAAAGCCATCTTTCTTATTTTATTTTGATAAGTTTATTGAATACTTCCAATGATGTATGTTTAATACTTGGAGAAAAAACACGTGGAGAAAAGCATACTAGTCAACTGAAATAATAGTATTTTAATGTACGAGTATACACAAATCAAAATTATAGAATTGCCAAGTATTAACGCCTTAAGTTTATCTTTTCATTTTTGTTTGTTATGTGGTGTTAGTTTTTTTTTGGTGTTAAAAGATACTTAAGATGTATATTTATCAATCAAATCCAATTCAAAATAATTTGGCATTTTTTTTTTAAATAATAACTTAAAAAGGCGAAACATGCCATTCACATAAACTATAATATTCTAGAAAACACACGTTTTCATTCGTATCAATTACAAATGCGTACAACAAGAATATTGTTTTTTTCCTTCGCAAAACAGTTTAATTTTTTTGAGGGAATTATTTTTAAGTTCCTAAAAGTGCTTAAAATGATTACCTTAGATACTCCTATGCAGCAGCTTGGGTCGCTATCCCTTACTCTCTACGCCAGTTGCCTGCGCACTAAATATAGGAGTTATTTGTTCGGTGTATGTTTTTGTGGGGCTTCGACGATGCACTTAAATAGAACGAAGGGTTAATTTAATTAAGTGTCACCTATACTAAGTGACTTCCTAGCGAGTCCAAGAGTGGGGAATCTAATTAGGTTTGGAAATAGTTAATGTAACGAAACTACTCGACTATTCGAGATAGGTTGAGGAACACGGCTATCCGCGAAATCTGCAAGGTGGAAGATGTCGTGAGATGGGGCAGACCGTTCCTCTGTAAGACCGCCAAAGAG
This sequence comes from Lepidostoma basale, assembly GCA_022606425.2. Classification (NCBI taxonomy): domain Eukaryota; kingdom Metazoa; phylum Arthropoda; class Insecta; order Trichoptera; family Lepidostomatidae; genus Lepidostoma; species Lepidostoma basale. The sequence goes on along the minus strand of JAHDVF020000296.1, from coordinate 1,012,018 downwards.
ATGTAGGGATAGCTGTGAGTCGACCTCCCAAGAGAGGCCAGCCTGATTACCGGAACAAACCGAACATATACATATATATAAATGATGGAGAATTAGTACACAATGGAGTTTTAGTGCCAACCCTCATGTATGGAAGTGAAGTTTGGAGCTGGCAAAAGAAGGAGGAAAGCAGGATAAACGCCATAGAAATGAGATCACTAAGAAGAATGTGCGGGAAAACGTTGTATGATAGAATACCGAACGATGGAATAAGAAAGAAATGTAAGGCAGATGACTGCATCATGGATAAAATTAAAAAAGGATCCCTGAGATGGTTTGGACATATGGAACGAACGGATGAGAGTTGAATGGTTAAAAAGTTGTACACAAGCAGCGTGAGTGGAAAAAGAAGCCAAGGACAACCGAGGAAAACATGGCATGACCAAATAAATTAATTGCTAAAAGGCGGTCACATTCGAAGTCGGTATAATCGACGTGCGTGCATGGTACGATGTATGAATGTAGAGGAAACCCGAGAGGTATGCCAGGACAGAGCGTGGCGATCCATCCTCTCTGCCTACCCCTCCGGGGAAATGGCACGATGGTTAGTTAGTTAGTTGGCGAATTTCAATAGAAAATACTTCCTCTATTATTTCTCGCTTGATAAAGATTACCGGATATTTGCGACCACTTGCTCCATTTTACTCCTATCCCTCGAAGCTTGCACGAGGCTGCCTACGGTCAGCAATCCACTCCACTGTCAGATATTTCTCAGCTATGACATTTTTCTGTGTCTCATGCGCTCGATTTTATTAGTATTTTTTTAAAAAGTATTTAACTGACAAACTAACCATCACGCCGTCTCTCCGAAGGGGTAGGCGGAAAGAATGAACTGCCACATTTTTCTTTCCTGACATATTTCTCTCGCTTCCCTAACATTCATACATCGTGTCATGCACGCGCGTCGATTTCTCTGATTCCTCACATGGCCGACATTCAATATTTGATTTATTTGATCGTGCCACGGTTTCCTCGGTCTTCCTTTATTTCTGGTTTCATTTACATCGTTAATATATAATTTTTTACCATTCTTTCTTCATTCATTCTTTCCGTATGTCCAAACCATCTTAATGATCCTTTCATTATTTTGTTCATAACACCATCATTCGCACCGCATTAACTTCTTATATTTTCATTATACACAGTATACACACATTCGTCTAAGAGATCTCATTTCTACTGCATTTATTCTACTTTCATCTTTCTTTTGCCAGTTCCATGCTTCGCTTCCATACATAAGGGTCGGTAGAAGAACACCATTGTGCACTGCCATTCGGGCTTTTTTGGATAGGTTTTCGTTTGCGATGACAACTTTAAGTGCACCATTCACTTTGTTGCCTGCCCCAACCCTTCTTTCAATATCCCTCTCCACTTGTAAACATACTACCTAAAAGACATAAAAGCATTTTATTATATATATATTACATTTTTTAAAATAAATTGCGTAACAATTTAAGTATTACTTTGGTCCTATTGTAAATACAAGGGGAAAAGAAAAAAATGTTGTATACTAAAAATATTTTTATTAATTTACTAAAATATAAGAACACATCTTCTTAACAAATTGTTGATATTCTCTACTGTCCTAACCAATTTACAATACTCTTTAAACATATTTTACACATTTTATTTACATTGTCAATAATTTCTTATTTAAATTACATACATTATACTGTGAAAACAAAAACTATTATATACAATAACACCTTTGTTTATAAAATATCGCCTTAAATGTCTTCAAAAAATATATTTATTGTATCTTATTAAAATTATTTAAGATAACTGATAGAGAAAATATAAGCAGTGCTATCTCCGCAGAGGAAGTTAGATCGCTTACTGGTATCACATCGGTCCTTAAGCCTAGTATTATATTAAATATTTTCTCTGGAATTAAAAGAATGGAAAATGTCTGACGAAATAAGTGGTAAAAAATAAACAATCAACATACATACATATATAATAATTATTTATATCATATGAATTAAAAAATCCTAATTGAGTTATTTATTAACCCTTCATCTGCCAGAGACAAGTTAACTCGATTAATAATGGAAAATAAATGTCTTTAAAAAATACTGTTCAGTACGATTGTGGCGATGGGCGGGACATGTCGCTCGCGATCCAGATGAAAAGTGGACAAGGCGACTGCTGTGCTGGTGGCCAAGGACGGCAAAGCGTGGAGTTGGGCGCCCACAGTTGCATTGGCGCGACGATATCCGGAGAAGTGCGGGAAGTGCCTGGATGCGGATCGCTCAGGATAGAAGAGAATGGAAAATGCGAGAGGAGGCCTACGTCCAGGAGTGGACTGTCAATACAGGCTGAAGAAGAAGAAGAATAAGTACGATTTAGTCTGCAACTGGTAACGTTACAATATCTAGAAATGAATTAAATTAATTAAATTCTGTTTTTACACAACATAATCTTTTTTTTTAACTACTGACCTAGCTTCGAGGCGAACTTTATCAGTTTTAAAACAATAAATGTGCTTGTTTTGTTACCCTGATGAAGATCCGGTTGGAGCGAAACCGTTCGGTAGCTTCAAAAACAAAAAATACTGGCGCTAAACCAATATTCTTGTGTGTTCAATTTGTTTATAAAAATATTACACCACAAATTATTTGCACAAATAAGAGATTATATTTTTTGTATTTTTCTGATTTATAAAATATATTTCATATTCAGGTACAGTCGTGTAATCGTAATTTTTCTGGCAGATTATGGGTTAAATATCTCATGATTTAATCGATGATTTTACCAGAACCAACAAAAAGCTTTTAAAAACATATTCACAAAAGAGAGTGAATTTATTAGTATTGAATAAATGTATAATTAATGAATGAGGCATTTGTTTTGTCACTATCCATTTATAAGATATAAACAGGAACAAATGTAGCAAAGAATTGTACAGTTCCATATAATATGTTTTATCTACCATCACCTAATTCCGGATATCGTAGTTTAAACTAGACATTTTTTTACGAAATTGATGTATCATGAAATCGTTAACATAATACTCTTTTAATTTAATTTACTTTCTTAAGTATTTTTTTTTGTTATTAGTTCAGCCGTTAGTAAGCGAAGTAATCACATAAATAATTATTTGATTTTAAGCTTTTGATGGTTTCCAAAAAACTGAAATACCCTCATAACCAAAAGAATTAATAAATTTGATGGTACGTTTGGACTTTTACATATGAATTGTGATTATATTTAATATTTTCAAATAGTTTTTCAATTAAAATAATTTAATTGAAAGTACGATAAATGATGGCTTTTCGTGATCTTCCAATATCTGGAAGCAGTTTAGACATTTATAAAAATGATTCTGAAAAAAGGTTTTAAATCAATGTAGGTGTGATTTTCCATTCACATAAATCTATGATTAAAATACAGTGCGTGTAAAATCATCAATTAAATCAGTTTCCTAATCATTAGCTATTAAATTTTTGATTCGAAGGATTTTCTTCTTAGTTAGTTATTTTTTTTAATCTGCCCAGATTGCCCATTTATACATAAACGAAATCACCAATTAATCACATTTTATTTATTATATCATTAATACTTTTAATACAAAACACACTTTTAAATTAATTTTTGAATCTCCTTTATTTTCATGATTCTTTACTTTCTCATATTAAAATTTTTTACACTGACGAAAGGGGTCTGCGGCCCGAATAAAACCGTGAAAAGTGCGAAAAGGTGTTCTGAAAATACTATGTTTTAAAAAATGTGTGTATGTGAAACTACATCACTAAGTTATAGTAGTAGTAGAAGGAAACGTGCTGTTCAGAATGTAGAATACACATAATTCTTTTTGTCATTAATTATCGTGTTACGTCAAAATACATTTTTGGACCGTTTTGGCTAGTTTTGTACTCTCTGGGCAGATGAGAGTTATGCATTGCTTAATTCTTATACATAAAAATATCCATCTTGATCATTTTGAATAAAAGTCGATAATATATAATTATCTAAGAAAAAATTCAAGAATTTTATGTAACTCGTATAAACAAGAAATTTATCAATGCAACCAAAACGTTGAATTTTTTATTCAAAACAATTGTTTGTAAGTACAATACTAATATACGAGTGCATAATGTTAAGAAAAATAATTTAGAACTTATTTAGGTAACCAAAAATAGTTTAATAATAATAAATAAAAAATACATATTAATTTAGTTTAGATGCCTCAACATTAATTGTTTGCAATATAAATATATATTTATGTAATACATACATAACACGGTTAAACATAAAATAAACTTAAAGAATACATATATTAAATAATGTTAATTTTCGAATTGATTTGCGTATTAAAATATTATTTCTTATATTTTGAAACTGCGCTTCCAATGAACTATAAATCTTGTTATAACTTTTTGACGTGTAATGACAATAATTTTTGCTAAAAAAATATCATATCAAGAAGTTCTAAATCTCTGATTTGATATATGATATAAAAATAGATAATTTTGTTTAATTTATTGTCACCCTGTCGTAAAAATATAAGGGCACGTTGTGTTTATGTTATGGTATTTAATTGCTATGTATAGTCAATATTTATTGTCAATTTTTTAATTACAGAATTATTATATCCAATGCCTGATTTTAGATTTTGTTCATTGGGAAATCCAGTAGGTCCCTGAATTGACGACAGAACATGTCAATATCAAAACAGACGTGATTGTGTCATATATAACAAATTACACATATAAATATAGTAAAATTCAAATCGATCCGTTTATTAATTTATGAACAGTAGTGTTTACTTATGTTATAATACATATATATAATATTTAAGTAGTACCTAAACGAAGAAATGTTAACGGAATGGCCATTGATAAAAAAGGATTTATTAAGTTTTAGATAATGATTAATATAAACAATATTTAAATAATATGGGAGATCGACTGGCATCTTAAAACAGTTTACCCAACACTAGTTGCATTACCGCCGTACTATATTTCTTAATATACGTGGATATTAATAATTAATATAGTTCTTTGCTTTTGTCCAAATAAATACCTTAAAGCGTTAGTGTTTTAAAAAAAACTTAGATCGTTAACGTTACGTAGTATTGAGTAGAATGAATTCGGGTGCATTTAATTAATAGTGTGAGATAGGGTTCATAAACAAAACTGTGGTAAAGTAAACACTATCCAATGCTATGTTATGCATTTTAAATTGCAGTAAAAATGCATTTGAAGTGAAATCAACAAAACAATTAAAACGTTTGTTATTCTCTCAACAACAAAAAATGTACATGCATTCGTGAAGAAAAATGTACTATTATATAAAAGCGAGTATATTTTTCTATACGTCTCATTTTCAGCATAACTAATGTTTTAATTGTTTTGTCACTCTCACTTAAATCAATTTTTACTGCAATTAAAAAATTTTCTTTTCAAATATGTAGATACTCAAATATGGTAGTGTTTTGTGGTTATATACAAAGCGTTTTTTTATTTTATTTTATTTATATTAATACATATAAAATATCTCAAAATAATCTGAGTGGTCATATGAAAAAAAAAGTGTAAGATTATTCTTTATACTCGTACACAACTATCAGCATTGAGAGATTTGCATTATTTTTTTTGGATAAGGAAATCTAGATAAAAAAATTGTTTTTGTATGTAGCAAGAAATGTATATGAAAACAGTTTATATTTTATTTGTATTATTTATATGTGTTGCATAAACAATAAATTAATATTATTTGTTCTTGTGAGTATAATGCAGTAGTCACGCTGGGACGAATGCGTTTAGTGGAGACGAAGAGGGTTAATAAAGATAAAATCAGAAACATATTTACGTGTCGCCACACTGGTATTTAAACCATACAATTTGTACGCTTTTGATAACATAGCTGTAGAAATCATACAATTTGTATGGTTCCGATACGATACAATACGATATACTGCGACACGTATGTATGTTTCTGCCTTAACAATAGCTCATGACGACGCCAGAGGTACCACGCGCTTTGGAAACACGAAGAGCGCTCCCGGATGATAAGGCCGGTTTTGCATTCAGGCGAAATCTCGATAAAATCGAAAATTCGATAAAAACGATCTCGATAAAACGAACTTGATAAAAATGATCGAAATTTCGATTAAATTCGCTTCTTTTTTATCGAGCATTATTATGTTTGGCCACACCAAATCATCAAAGAGCTAAAACTTCGTATGCAAGAAAATCTTTAACATCAACAAATACCGATGCAGTCGTCTCAATGAGGCATTCTGAAATACTATTATAATCTTACCCGCGTCCCCTCCACATGCGTTCCATTATTTGAATTTATTTATGAATGATGTAATTTTATGGCACCTAAACAATAATAAATAGATCAATGAATATCAAAATTATTTAATGATACTAAAATTACTTGTAATAACAATATTTTAAAAAAATAGGTAAGCGTTGTATGAATTTACCGTTTCTTGAAAAATGATGTAAAACTATAAATTAAATAATTAATACCAATGAAATGGTCTGTTTTCTAGAAGTTTTATTTTGTTTTATGGAAATGGCTTGTTTTCCCCTCCTAAGGCATTATCAATTTTTTTTTTATCACACATTTGATAAAGCCTTAGCAAGGCAAAACGTGTCATTCTTGTAAAATAAAATAAAACTTGTTGGAAGGATGTTTATATTTGAAAAGGGTTATTAATAAAAGGATAGTGGTATAAATGTTGTTCAAAGATGAATGTGTGTGTTTAATAAATAATGTATATAAAATAACACTCCGATCTATTGAGCGGTAAGTGGCACGGAAATGCAACTAATGTCTCGTCAGCAGACCACATATAATATTTTGGAAGTGCGCGATGTCATCTTAGACTTGTACATGTTCCTCGATCGTATTTATTTTACTATACAATTGTGTCCCTACACAGTAAGATAAATATAAAATTTATTTAATCGTCATACAAAATACACTTAGTAATTATTCGCTTTGCAGGTATAAAAACATTAACATTCCTTATCAACAGCTAACAACATTCGTACAGATCTAAGAATTTTGTTAAAATCTTTGGTGTATATTTATTATAAATATACTGAAGGATATTAACAAATTTTGGTGAACACATTCGTATTATTTTATATTCTACATTAAAAATATTTGTTTTTGTTTGGGCCGGCGGCAGGCGTAGTGGAAACAGCGGTATACTGGCAAACCATTCATTATCACAACTAAGTAGGTTCCATGGAATTAAAGCGATACACTATTCCTATACTAGGCTAAGTTAGTGGTGGGGCTTGGCTCGTGGAAGACTGAGTACTGAGAACACCGGAATTTTGAGAATCTACGAGCAGATACGGGTAATGTCAAAAACATGAACCAAAAGTCGTTCGGGCTGTTGCATTATTTCACGAAACAGTTACGAGAATGCTGTAAGCTATAATAAAAGATTACAGCCAAATAATACGAGAAAGTACTGTAATATGAGAAACGTTTCCAAATAGCCGACGCAATTTTCGGTCGACGAATTTAAAAATATTCTGCTCGTAATTCCAGGGATTTGAAATAAAATAAATAGTTTACCTATTATTATAATGGAATGAACATGGACATTATTTTGGTTAATAATACAAAAAAAAATTCTAGCATGATTTTATTTTTAATAAATAGCAATACTATGCAGTTTTCATGTTTTTTTTTACTTTCCGAGGCTTTTAAGGATCTTTCACACCTGTATTTTTAGACCCACGAAACAGGAAGCCGTTAAAAATAATACCGATTGATTTAAGGGTTATCGAAATGGTCCTTATTTTCCTGTCTCATACAAATATCACAAATTTATATTACCGTCCACATTAATTTTCAAGATATATCTGTTAATACGTACATATTAAAATAAGTAAAAAAACAAAAACATACGTAGGTACATTATATGTAGAGAGTCTATACGTATAAACATATCGCCTGCCGCCGCTCCAGAGGCTTTGAAAGATATAAATAGTATATAAATATATAGATCGATTTTTTTGAAATTTAAGATAGTCTATAAGGCGCGATAATCATATTTTTTTTAGAAACGAGTTAGTGTAACAATCTGGAAAAATAACACAAAATGTAAAGATTGTAGTTGTAAGTGGTAGATATTTTAATATAAAACAAAGGGATGATAAACAGTGACCTCTGGAGCGCCCTCCTGTACTTAATCTATGCTTAGTTTTAAAAAAAGATTATCCATATCGGTGGAAGTGCGTTCGTGTTATTGGTACTATATCTCACATTCAAAATAAATACTATGTCTGTCTACTGGTCCCGGTCCCGCACTATAATTTTTAAACAAATTATATTTTATTTTGGACCATCCTCATTTTTATTGGTGTTCACAAGAATACGTACAAAAATAATGTATCAGGATTTTATTACGCCTATTATATACATTCCCGAGGCAATTTCATAACAAATCAACCTCAAAATATCAACAGTTTGAACAGGTCATCTCCGCGGGGCGATTGGCTTCATCGCCGGAGGAGGCGGCGCCAATCTCCTTTGCTCACGTCACGAGTCTCCCTAGTCCCCTAGGCGCAGGGCATAGGGGAGCAGTCACCCGGCCGGGCCGCGGACCAGGCGGTGCCCGGTGTCGGGGTGATGGTCACTCGTGCAGGTTTTTACTGAGAAGAAGATTATTGTGCGGACCCGATAAGTGTCTGATTAGCTCAGGCATCGCTTCGAAAGACATTGGGCAGAAACAACAATTGAATCTTCCCGCTCTATTGGAGCGTCCATCGTTCTCGCTTGATGATATGACATTTCGATGAACCGAACACAGATGTTTCAAGAGGTGGGCCTTTTGCTTGAACATAGCGACGCAAAGTCGACAGGCGAATGGTTTTTCGCCCGTGTGGACTCGCAAGTGCGTTTTAAGGTTCCATGACATTCCGAACTGCTTTCCGCAGTATTCGCAGCGATACTCTCGCACGGGTGGCTGCTTGCTGGAACCTTGTTCCTCATCAGCGGGGGGGTACAGGGGAGGTGCGTCGTCCACCGCGCCCACCTGTGCTTGGCAGAGCGACCATGCGCCCCACGAGCCCGCGCTGGGCGGGCGATGGTCCGGCGGCGCGGGCGCAGGGGACAGGCCCCTCTCCGCGAGGTGTGGCGGGGCAGACGCGCTCAGTGGGTGCTGCAATAAGCGGGGTCCCTGTACCAAGGTCTTACGATATCGCAGCTGCGCCATTTCATCCAGATAGCTGGGTGAGAAGGGCACGAAAGGCGGGTTTTGCGACGGAGAATTGTGGAACCCGGGTCTCCGCTTCCGATGCGGCGTCACTACATAGTTTTCCGGTGAAGTTTGAACGAGCGATATCAAGTCTTGATCAGGAGGTTTTAATTGACTGTAATCTTCGTGCTTTAGCACTCTGGACTCCAGATCTAACGGTTCTATATAATTTGATTTTCTTTTTACCCTGCCTTGGGTGACGGTGTGTTCTAAAGATTCAAATTTTTCTACCAAATGTCTTCGATACAACTCTTGCACTGCGTGGTCTTCTATACTTGACGATGTTGATCTTCTTCTCGATAATATTAAAGCCTGAAAATACGACACCGTTTATTAGCTTCCGTAATTTAAATAATTTATCATATAAGTGACGATATAAAATAATAATAATTGATATACCTTATTAGCTGCCAGGGCTTCTGCTTCCACATCTCTAGAGTTTTCTGCTTCACTGGTGAATTGTTCCGAGCTTCTGGCTAGCGAGAGGTTCACGGGATTCAGAGAGCTCCGTCTCCGACTGCCCACTCTGGCGCAGTCCTTCATCTCCTCTCCGCACTCATCGTCCAGTTCGCCCTCCTCCTTCTCGTCATTGCTGCTCTCATTGGAGAACACTTCGTTCTTGACCTTGACGAATTCCTCCTTGGGCGCGTGGCCCGCCTTGCTAGGCTCCTTGCTGCAGCCGGCCGGCGGGGAGACCCGATCGCTCTCCGAGTGGGAGGAGCCGCCCGTCGGGAGGTCTTGTACCAATTTGCTACTTTCATTGCTGTTAATATCCGTTTTTGAAGATGTCCTCGATCTATCCGATATCTTTGAATGATGCCTGTCGTATTCTGCTGGTCTCAAATCTTTTGTCGATTTCCATACATCGGATTTTATATCTAATAATTCAAATAATTCTCTCATATCGTCGATTTCCCCGGACTGAAACACATTGTTAAAATTATAAAAAACTTGACATTATTAAAAATTTAACTTAAATAAAAATTATTTCATAAAGTTTGAGACATCTACTAATAATAAACAGAAATACATTGCACAACGGATTTTCCTATTTCTCAACAGGGGACTGAATTATTTGTAATCGGAGTACTTTAGTTTCTCTATTCGTCGGTAGAGGGCTAAATACCATAACGCTACTCGTTGATAGATGGCGTAAGCTATTGAATTATCCTTTTTAATATACTGATACCTTTTTAATATACATTCATATCATTTTTATATTTTAATAGTTTTATTAACCCCAATTCAACAAGTAATATCAATTAAACATAAAAATACCAACCTCTATATACGCCTGGCCACTATATAGAAAATCCAATAAGTGTCTCATTAGTTTACTATCTATTCCAGACATGTGAATAGCTACGGGGTAATCTTGCAGGGGTGTGTCGTCCAAAATTTTCCTGAAAAAAAAACATTTGTTAACTCGTGTCCGGAAACCTTTCACAAAGCATCATGACGTCAAATTGACGATTTCCTTTTTATGTCAACAATATATATTTTTTAAATCAAATTATTTTAAATATTTCATAGACAAAACTTCGTGAAATAATCTAGATAATAAAACGAAATAAGACAGCAAATGACAATCTCTCAAAAAATTGAAATAATTAACTAGAATAAATATTTCTGCAATGAACAAAGTAACAATAACCTACTACTAATTTTATGAAGTGCATTTAAAATTTAAAAAAAAATTTAATTATGACCATTCACTACTTCACTAGTAACAAGTGACATTTATAATTTTCTAGAAGTTCTTTACAAACATTAGAAGAGTGGCATGTATTGCTTTACTATAGCTTGGTGACATAGTTGGGATTCTTTAAACCATAATAAATAAATTGTATTTTATATTATACCTAATTAACATTGCCCGATACTATTTACAAGCAGCTTAAGTGTTATGATTATACAATAACTTCTCAAATCTGTGAATTCATTAAACGTATTTCTATTAAATTGTCATACGATTTATCCCAAGATGATCAGAGTGTTAGAAGAAATATATCAGATGTTACAATATTTATTGTTTCTTGAACAATGATGTACATATCCACATTAAATATTTTATTATCGATGAAAACGTTTGTTCTATAGAAGATTTATTATATGTAATAAATACGAAAATAATAGATATTTAGTGACATATTTCGCTTTGCTAAAGTTAAAAAGTTAAACTGTAATTTAATGGTAAAATTAAAATAGGCACTAAACACAAAAAATAAAGCAATCCAAGTATGATGTTTCTTTTTATATGGCATATAGAACGAAACTGCATACTTGGTTTAGCATTTTTTCTTCTTCTTTTTAGTGTTTAACCATTCAATTATAGAACGGACATTTTCATATTATGCGTGACTACAAAGCTTAAGCTAATAAAATAAGTTAAACATAAAATAAAATTTCTTGTATATTCGCCTTCACTTTATGTTGTGGATTCACATTTGAATACATATAATTATACTTTGTATTACAACACTTTTTATTTTCACTGAATTCAGACATGTTTCGGTTACAAGTAACCTTTATCAATATTAACTAACTACTAACTAACTAACTAACCATCACGCCGTCTCCCCGAAGGGGTAGGCAGAAAGAATGGACTGCCACACCTTTCTTTCCTGACATATTTCTCTCGCTTCCTCAACATTCACCGACATTCAATATTGATTTATTTGATCGTGCCACGTTTTCTTCGGTCTTCCTCTATTTCTGGTACCATTTACATCATTAACATATAATTTTTTTACCATTCTTTCTACATTCATTCTTTCCATATGTCCAAACCAAATGTTTATTATTTTAACATTGTTAAAATTGTATACGTTGATAAAAATTACTAGTAACCAAAACATGTCACAAAACAGTTCAGTGAAAATAAAAAGTGTTGTAATTCAAAGTATAATTTTATTTATAAAAGTAAATATTTTAATATGTTATTAAAATATGTATTTACAGAGTACTTTTTTGTTGTTGTTGTAAAAATAAAATATAAAATGTTTTTTAATAGTTTGTATTTTTTTTTTGTTTATTTAATTATTTTAATGATACACAAATGAAACAAAACAAATGAAAAATATTTAGGCGACTCATTTGGACACAAAACGTTTAACAAAAATACAATATCGATATGAAACTAAAAAAATATCTTCAAATGTATCCACAATTTTGGTAAATTTAGATAAATAAAATAATCATAAATATCTTGTTTATCCCTTTCTTATTCATTTTATTCACTTTTTTTTTTTATTTTTCCTAATTGTGTATGACTCATCTAAATTGAAGTTCTATCATGTGTAATTGTTGTTATAAGTTACGGTTTTTTCCACCGTTCTTGGAATTGTCTTTAACTTTTCTTGAACCCTTTTCTATTAATGTTATTTGCTTCCTTGTTCATTTTTTCCTAATTTTGTTTGACTCATCGATATTGAATTTCTACAATAATTATTATAATATGAATCCACTTCACAAAGCGGTGGCGAATATTTTGTAGAAGAAATAAAAGTAAAGATTTAATCAAAATCTGCAGACAGAAGTTGTCGCTCTGTTTCTCGCCCCTAGACTCACCGTATGAGGGGGCTGGCGGCGGCCACCACGATGCGGTGCGCGTGCAGCGGAGGCCCGCCCTCGCAGTGGAAGCGCACGTCGGCGTGCCGGCCTCCGCGCCACGCCGCGCCCACCTCGGCCGCGATGCACGCGCGGTGCTTGCCGTAGCTCAGAGTCAGCAAGCCCTCGCCCATGCTGCACGTGCTGGGGAAAAAACAACAGATCATTAGACAACTTTTTGATTAATGACAAAAATAAAGCATTAAATATTTTTTTAAGAATTAAGTGTATCTCAATAGAGACGAATATGTAAATTATTTGGAAACAGAATATGGTGGTCGAGGCGTTTACAGGACTTATAACCTGTCATTGGTTGGGTTAAGCGATCGCTTTATGTAATAAAACATTTCCCATTCCACCTTTCTTACGAACACCATTTCTAACAATTATTTTTTTGAAAGTTGTATAAATGTTACCATGTTGAGAAACGTTTCACATGTTTTAGTTCAATAATTTACATCTTCGTCTCTAGGTACTGAGCTACAATTAATTTTTAATGATTAACCCGTAATGGGTAAAATACAGTATTTGTATACATTCAAAAAAACAAAAATATTTTTTGTTTGTAATATTCTCTCTCATTCAAGATTCTAGGTCCCCACCTATCCATTCCCTGTCTGGCGACATGTCCCGCTCATTTTAGTGTTTTGTAATACCATTGTCGGTTAAATAAAAAAGTGGTACGAGTTCATTGGAATTAAAAAATATATTGTATAATTCTTTAGAATATATTTTTATATTATTCTACTGATTTATTTTATGAATTTAAAATCCTGTTTTTTCCATTTTCGTGTTTATTTTTCTTAACATGTTTGGATGGTTTTATATCTTCTTCATCGTGAGAACGATATAAACGTTCTTCCGATGTTGAAACATGTCGAAAAAAATAATCTCAAAAGTGGAAAAAAAAACTGTTTTAATTAATTAAGTATGGAATTACTAATTTCTAGTGTTCATGCCTCAAATTTATCAAAAAAAAAGTCTTAACCCACGATCTAAAATTCCACATTAATTTATTCTACCTGTTTTTCATTTAGTTCCTACCGGTTTCGACAGCAGCAGCCAATTTTTTTTTGTTTAAAGTGACTTTTTGTTGTTATAGAAAACCGAAATTTTAAAATATAAACTAAATAACTAATTAACCATCACGCCGTCTCCCGAAAGGGGTAGGCAGAAAGAATGGACGGTCAAATTGTTCTTTCCTGGCATACTCCTTTCGCTTCGTAACATCGTGTCATGTACCTACGCACGTCGATTTTTCCGACTCCTATCGTGACCCTCACGTAATATTTGATTGATTTGATCGTGCCACGTTAAAAAAACGCACATATTATACATGTATATATTTTTAAAGACTGACATGAAATATTTAAAAATCGATGGTATAAAAATTTACAAAACAATCTCCAATATGAGCAAAAAATAGATCAGTATTATGAAGAAGGAATCTGAACATATCCATGCTTGAACCCGAATCACCTGGACCAGGAACCAATCGTTCTGTCTTCTAGAACGCCACCCGATCACAATCATTCATTATCGTTTGTCGTTGTTCACCCCACTCCTGAGTAAATACTTCCTCCATCCCATAACATTCATATTGATCTGGATTCATTATTGTTCATGTTTTCCTGACGAATTTAGTGATTCGCATTGGCGTTCAGTCCAAGGTCTCCGCTTCTTTACTTTCTCTCAGACTGACCATTTTCTCGCTTACATACACGGCCTGCCTGTATTAAATTATGTTGTTATTTTTTTCCTGTATTTTATAATACTGTTTTTGCACAAATATTAGTATCTTCATAATATGTGGCATGTACATTAATGCATAAGAAGGCAACGATGATGTTTTTTAGACCACTCCAACTCTGCTACTTTCATAGTTCTCTGCAATTAGTTCAGATAAATAAAATAATAATAAAAATCTTGTACTCGTATATCCCTTTCTTATTAATTTTATTTACTTCTTTGTTTATTTTTCCTAATATTTGTTATTATTTACATATTGAAGTTCTATCATGTGTAATTGTTTTAATAAGTACGGTTTTTTCCACCTTTCTTGTAATTGTCTTAAACTTTTTTTAAATCCTTTTCTATTAATGTTATTTGCTGCCTTGTTCATTTTTTTCCTAATTTTGTTTGACTCATCGATATTGAATTTCTTTCATATATAATTGTTGTTACGTAATTACGGTCTTTTCCCACCTTTATTATAATTGCTTACAATATTGAGAGTAGACTCTTCCCCTCCAAATGATTTTTCTAAGTTTTTCTATTTGGCTCTTTGGTTGATTGTAACACCTTAAGATGGTAAAAATTCGTTGGAGAAACAGCTGTCGTAACAATTTCATAGACATCAAATAAATTGTGATATTATAAAAGTGTTTCAATTAAAGTGAATCTTCACTAAATCGCTGTGCAAATAATTTGACTGAATCAGTAATGTATTTGGAATGCTTATTTTTCTATGGCTTCTTAATCAGATGTGAAACAAAACTTTCATTCAAAAGCACCTTGCAATTTCCAAGCGTTATTATGCACATATAAACCGCAGGTATTGAATACTCTGCGGTATAAAATCTATTGAAAAGGGAGAGTATTGCATCCTTAACAAATGAGAAAGATTTTAATAAGTATATTCAATTCGCCATTTGAGTAAATGTTGACACACTTTCACGATTAAATGTGCCACCTAATTTAAATACCGCCGTAAACAGAAAAGAAACACGCTGCCAGTCCTTTGTGCTATCTCTCTCTCTCTCTCTTTCTCTGTCTCCGAAGGTACTTGCGTCATCTTGTTTTCCGCTATTATTTACGGGGAAACTAATTACCGTGAACCGATAACGTGTTTTGTTCAAGATAGTCGCTATTTTTTCAAAGTGACTGAATTATTTCTACTTATCTTATCTTGAAATTAAAATCTATTGTTAAAACGTTTTTAATAATATTTATTATTCAGTACTACCGGTATATTGTTTTCGCCATATGTTAAAAACGAAATAAATACAATATCTTAATCGTGTACAAATAAACATAATATGCATAATAGGTTTTCTCGTATTCGTATATTTTTTCATTCATAGAAGTTGCTGGTTCTATAACCAGAATGGTATAAGACAGATACCAGTATAATACAAATATAACGAGATGGTTAAGTATCAAAATAGGCGTTGTTTCGTGATATATTGTGCTACAGTTGTTATACTCGTATACAAAGTGGAACAAGACAGACATTAGGTAGGATATGTATAAAGGGATTACTGCAGATTTTTTTTCTCTAAAAATAGATAGAAGTATAAAATATTGTTTGATCTTGTGTGTATCCGTGTAACTTGTCTTCCTCCTGTTTCGGAAATCGTTACAGTCTCCATCTCAGGGTAGTTATATATGTGTGGTGGGTAATGTATGCTTGATTCTCACACTCATATTACCGGCGACACGGCACAGCGTAGAAAGAGTTAAGCGTACATTACCCATCACACATATCAATTACCCATCACAATATAACTGCGCTGCTTATTATAAGTCATTTATATATTTTTTTGATCTTGGGTATATCCGTGTAAGTTGTCTTCTTCGACCGACGTTCTACTACTACCCTAATATTACTATTCGGAAATCGTTGTAGCCTCCATATTTAGGGGTTTTATATGTTATATGTGTGATGAGTAATGTACGCCTAACTCCTTCTATGCTGTGTCACCGGCAGTATTAGAGAATCAATCATACATTACCCACCACACATATACTCGTATAACTACCCTGAGATGAAGACTGCAATGATCTTTGAAACGTCGGTCGAGGAAGATTAGTAACACGGATATAAAAAAACATTTTGTTACCAATCGTGAAAATCAACGCACTTATTTATAATAATTAAATAAAACGATGTTTTTTAACTACTTCCACTTTTGTCTTTATTTAGACAGCGACCGGTTTCGCCAGGCTCGCTGGCATCTCGCTGGCATCAGCTCGCTGGCATCGACAGACTGATGCCAGCGAGCCTGGCGAAACCGGTCGCTGTCTAAATAAAGACAAAAGTGGAAGTAGTTAAAAAACATCGTTTTATTTAATTATTATTTAAAATGAACTTCCATCAAGAGATTTCAGTAAAATCATTTGGCACTTATTTATTATTTCATTTCTACAAGTCACTTTGAAACAAGGTTGTCTCTGAATTTATTGCATTTAATCATTCGCTATTTTTATGTTAACTTAAAATAAAACTCTATTAAGAAAAATGATAGACAGTTCTTAATGTCAGAATCTTAATGTCATTTAAAAATCGAGAACTTGAAAACCAAATTTTATTCAAGCTTTTAAAGCGAAACAAGTTTCGTGTTATGTCTACAGCGCTTTAATTGAGAATAAAATTTTACCTAAGCATTCTCGTAAATCCTAGGACATTTTTAAGTCTTCTACCTTCATTAATCATTGTACCCTACATTAGCTCTTAAAAAACAAGTCTCAGGTATGAAATCGAATTTGGCAACAAGTTTTACCGGGGAGCTTAAATAATAAAAGGATTTTTATCTCAAAATGTGATTCCAGTTGGATGTTAAAAGAAACATAAATATGGTGGAAGTCTGATATTTCCAAAACGTATGTGAAAAATATCCGAAATATTTTATGGGAATGAGATCTTTCACCTTGCTGAGGCATTATTTAATCCGTAATATAAATATTTATTATATAACACGCTTAATAGTAGTAGAACTTTCAATAAAATTGAACTGCAGTATATACATGATTATGAATATTTTATAGTTAAAATGTTTAAGCGTTACAATATATTTTTATACACAATCAGACAGCGATTGAATGGAAATAAAAGTTATTGCAATATTGAGGAACATTAAAGATTTTTCTCACAGAAAGGTTCTTTCAAACTATATAAAAAAGATCGACCAAAGAACAAACCAGCTAACTAACCATAACACCCTCTCGAGATTCAATGACGAGGATTTGAAAATGTTAAAAATATTACTAATAGTGTAAATTTTTTGCTTTGTCATAAAAGAGATGGATGATGCTTTTTAATAAACATATTTTTTATTTTGTCGAATAGCTCTTTACATCATTACAACCCGAGCCAAATCGATGTAAGTGGTATAGCTATGAAATTGATTTTCATGACATGTGATTGGTAACTAATCTATCGCCATTTTATTGACACGTGAATTTAACACCAGACCAAAGACAGTGTGAGACCAAAGACAATGTTCCGGCTGAGATTTTCCATGGTTTCCTTAGCTTTTAGCTGATTGTCGGAACATATATAGATATTCCATGGACGTCAAAGCTTGATTGAGTCAGCCCTGAAGTTGAAGGTAATCACGAAAATATAGAAATTTAATTTTGAAACAACTAGAAATATCCTTGAGATAATCATTAGCTAGGATCATAATAACTTATTTTGAAATCAATAAAGAGAAGAAAGACAGTGAAAATCACGAGGTCATTAAGTCGGAAATAATAATTTTGACTCTTTAAGAACAACACAAATCTACTTGTTTTATAATATAAACTATGGGTGATCCAGGAACCGTGACAAAGTGTAGTTTTGTTGAGATATAAGTCGTTACTAATCGATTCGTTCCATGGTCCAGCAATACCTATGAGAGCAACTGACCTAGTGAGGATTTGCGACGTTTACGGAGACATACATTTAAACCATGTACGCGTTAAGGTCAATGGGAACAAGACTGACGGTCCAAGGCCATGAAAGAGTTGTATGGACAATGTGTTGACTGAACAAGACAAGTTTGGTAAAACTGTGAGTTCAAAACAAAAGAGTGGAATATTATTATCCAAGAGGCTAAGGTGAAAGAGAATCATGTCATCAAAATAAAAAAAAGAGATGGACAACAAATAATAATCGTATATCATCATTATCTGCCATTAGTCGTCCAATGTTGGACATATCCATCCTTCCCGACTACTAAAACTCTCTATTCCTCGACACTCTGTGCCATTGACGTCCTGCCACTTTTTTGTTTCATCCGACCATCTCGCTTGTGGTTCAGGTTTCTGTGGCTGGTTTTCAGTCGCCATTCCAGGGTGCGTCTGGTCCACCGATCATCCATTGTCCTCACTATATGGCCAGCCCAATTTCACTTCAACGAAACTGTACGCTACATCGACAGATTTGACTTTTTTCTCTGATCCTTTCACATCGTTTAATGTCTCGTTAAGGGTTACTTTGTTTCAACATATACGAACAATTTTAAATGATCGTACTGATAAAGATACGTATGGGATCGAAACCGATGAGCAGTAAGTAATCAGTTGTTTAAAAAAATTAAAAATATATAATTATAATTAAAAACTCCTGCAATAATATACCTCCAATAGTTTTTCAAACTTAGCTAATGCATTCAAATAATCCTTTCTCCGGTCGATGGAGTCACCTCTGAATTTCCGCAGAAGGACATAGCCTATACTATTGACACCTACCTTCATTTAAAAATGCAACGATTATTTATTCATGCAATTATAAATGCATTCAAGGAATGCTGAGCTTTATGACACATCAATGCGACGGTAATCACTGGAATTGACACTGACACGTCTTTAACCTGTTGTACACACTTTTTTTTAATGGCATGTAAAAGCGAAACACAAGCGATTATACATTTAAAATTAAAAACTTTTCCCTTTTAAATTCTTAGAAACACAACCTTAAATGTCAGTTTTTATTAATGGTCTTAATAAAACAAATTGTGGCAGTCGATTTTATGAACTGCCAAAAATACTGGACTGTATTCAAAAAGATTTGGATGTAGTTTAAAGTAATGTATTTTTTAAATATAAAATGTTTATTATATTGAAGATAGCCCTGATATCACATATAAATTCATACACATTAAATAATAAAAATAAATTCTTAAAAAATAAATGATATTGTTTAAAATAAATTATCAAGCAAAAATGCATACATATTTATTTACCTTATTTGCAATACAACCATAATGGGAAACTAACTGAATCTGTTAATAAATTCAAAATTGTATAAATGAATACACAGTATTTTAATATATGAATACATTTTATACAACACATTTTGAAGGTTTTATACCTTCACCGTAGGGAGAACATCTCAGAAGAGAAAAACAATCTTAAAAATTAAATGAGGTACTTTAATTCAGAAAAGTTAATATACACGGTTATCCGAACAGTTACCCACTTTTTAAATATATTTCTAATTATTTTTTTATAAGGATTAATTGTATCTCAATAGAGACAAAGATGTAAATTGTTTTCTAGGAACAGAATATGGTGGTCGAGTTGTCATTGGTTGGGTTAAGCAATCGCTTTATGTTAACAACATTCACCATTCCGCCCTTCTTACGACCACCACGTCTGACAAATTTTTGAAAGATGTATATATGCTACAATATTGCAGAACACTTCACATTTTTTAGATCTATTAAGATTGATCTTTATTACACTTTACATCTTCGTCTCCATTGAGATACAATTAATCCTTATAAAAAAAAAATTATCCGCAATGGGTAAAATCCAGTATTTGTCTACAAGTATTTGTAGACATTCAAAATGTTATTTCTTATTAATTACCTTACCCTATTTGGAAGAGCGGCATTAATATTGTATATGAATGTTATAGAAAGATTTTTAAAAAATAAACACAATTGAATATAATCATGCGGAATTGAAGGGTTAACAGACTAGATCAATAGATTTTACATTATTTTAATTGGAAAGGAGATATTTAATTTATTGCTTACATTGTAAAATAGGTTACACTGCAAACTAACACTCAATAAGAATAATTATTCGTAATGTATAAAAGTGTAATTAGAATGATATTATGGTGATAATACCATAAGCCTTATTCTATATAACCCGTTTAATTAAAAGCAGACACTACCCATGATTTGTAATTTAAACATTTAATATATATTTAATATTTACTTGCGTGCCTGGTAAATCACATTCGTTTTAAGTTTCTTATAATAAAGGTAATAATTTGAATAACTTTATAAACGTATATTATTTCGTTCTGTATATGTATCACGAAAATATCAGACGAGGAACGCGCTCAAAAAAATGTGAATCGCTGCTTGCTGGTCTTAAAGGCGTTGCTATGAATGGAACCAGATTATACTTAGCTAACTAACTATCTAACCATCACGCCGTCTCCCCGAAGGGGTAGGCAGAAAGAATGGACTGCCACACTTTTCTTTCCTGACATATTTCTCTCGCTTCCTCAACATTCATACATCGTGTCATGCACGCGCGTCGATTTCTCTGACTCCTCACATGGCCGACATTCAATATTTGATTTATTTGATCGTGCCACGTTTTCCTCGGTCTTCCTCTATTTCTGGTTCCATTTACATCATTAACATATAATGTTTTTACCATTCTTTCTTCATTCATTCTTTCCATATGTCCAAACCATCCTAATGATCCTATCATTCGCACCGCATTCACTTCTTATATTTTCATTCGACACTATCATACACAGAGTATTCACAAATTCGTCTAAGAGATCTCATTTCTACTGCATTTATTCTACTTTCATCCTTCTTTTGCCAGTTCCATGCTTCGCTTCCATACATAAGGGTCGGTAGAAGAACACCATCGTGCACTGCCATTCTAGCTTTTTTGGATAGGTTTAAGATTATACTTATACATCGGAAATTTACATCATCGAGAACCTGAATATGTGGCAGTCTACATTGTAATCAGAATGTCTTCTGCGATGGGCAGATTGTCTGGGCATAAACTCTATTATCGCACAAGACCGAATCTGAGCTGTAGCCTTCAGCCTAAAATAATTTTCTTGAAGACCTCAAGAGTTGCGATCGAGTCTTAAAACGTTCTGATCTGTTTTCACTACACCAGGTGCAGGCCACATACTGCATTTGTAGTCCTTTACTAGGTTTTAACTTCGAACTTGTTTGTTGTTTCTTGAACAATGATGTAAAACTCCATATTAAATAATTAATACGAATGAAAACGTCAAATTTCTAGAAGTTTTATTATATTTTATGGGAATGACACGTTTCGCCCTTCTAAGGCATTATCAAATGTGACGAAATTTTAGCTCGTTGCTTTTTATATACATTAGTAAATAGAGCAGAATATGGTAATTAACGAAAATTGATGTGACTTTATACATTATTAACAAATAATTATTTGGGTAGGTTCAGAAATATTGGAAAGTGTTTCTTGGAACTCGTTAAGAAATTTTATGACAATGATTACATAGTTAGGGAATACAAAATGATATTATATAAATCAAAAATAAGTTATTTGAGGTAGGACGAAACAAAGTGTTTCTAAGAAAAACGTCTTCTTGCAAATTGTTGACAAATGATTTAACATATTTCGAGGTGACTAATGATTCTTAGTATTATTTATAAAATAAAATCGCCATCCTGTATGCGTAGACTCAAATGATTATTTGTTAAACATGTATAAAGTCACATCGATTTTCGTTGATTATCATATTCTGCTCCATTTACTAGTGTATATAAACAGCAACGAGCTGAAATTTCATCACATTTAATAATGCCTTAGAATGGCGAAACATGTCATTCCCATAAAATATAATAAAACTTCTAGAAAACTGACGTTTTCATTCGTATTAATTATTTAACTTCGAACATTAATAACAGGCTTCTTGAGATGGTTAATTCCTAAAAACGATGCCTCACAAATCATGCAATTTATATTATATTATAGATATTATATATTGTAAGCTGATGTATGTTAGTGAAACATGGAACTGGTAGAAGAAGGAAATGAGCAGAAAATAATGCGGTAGAGATGAGATCAATAAGACGTATGCGTTGTAAAACGATGTACGACAGAATTTCAAATGCTGAAATAAGGAAGGAATGTAGAACGGAAGAAATTATTTTGAACAAAATTATGAAAGGATTGCTACGTTGGAACCCATGGATGAAAGAATAATGGTTAAGAAAATATACGATAACGGTGTGAATGAAGTACGGAGTCGTGGAATACCGAGGAAAACTTAGCATGACCAGATTAATCCAGTTATAAAGGTCGACCATATTAGAAGTATGAAGTATCGACGTACTTGTATGATGATACACGCTGATGAATGTGGAGAAATCTAGAGACGTGTGTCAAGATCAAGTAGTGCGACGGTCCATTATCTCTGCCTGCCCCTTCGAGGAAACGACGTGATGGTTTGTTGTTGTTGTTATATATCGTTAGCACAGCATATCATAATATGTTTATTGAACTGTTAGTTATTATGTTATATTATTGTAAAATAGGTGTTCTGCGTGTGTCTATTAACATACATGGACATTTATTACGCGTAAAGCTATAGACACTACAAACAAAAGCATGAATTGTACTTGTATCTATAAACCACCTTAGCGCGCGGAGCAAAGTTAATGAAACGTGGGTCGCAATTTCCAGCGGTCGAGCTCGGCGGAACTTTCGAAAACAGAATAATTTTAAATTTTCAAATTACGCGCCAAGGCGAGCTGTTTCCGCTAATGCCTTCGCGCTGCCTGGCCGCTCTGAACTGTCTATAATAGTTCCTGTAGAATTATCGTGAAAAGCGACATTTGGTAATACCTACAAAACAACATTTTTTACAACGCGTTCATACTGAATGCAAACGTATTTGCAACAAAAAATATCGAGGAATTCGATTGACTACGAAATTCGATGATCGGAAATTGTTTTTGTGTTTTTGTCAATTGATCTGAGAATTTTTTAAACTTTACTCATATAAAATTATCTAAACGGT
Organism: Lepidostoma basale; assembly: GCA_022606425.2. Taxonomy (NCBI): domain Eukaryota; kingdom Metazoa; phylum Arthropoda; class Insecta; order Trichoptera; family Lepidostomatidae; genus Lepidostoma; species Lepidostoma basale. The sequence continues at coordinate 988,370 of JAHDVF020000296.1, read as the reverse complement.
TTAAATGACGGGGTTTAAACATTATTTATTAATTATATCAACGCTGAATGTGTTATCACACATTTGATTGTTTATTGAACAATGAAGTAAACTCCACTCTTAATAATTAAAACGAATGAAAACGCCTGTTTGCTAGAAGTTTTATTATATTTTATGGGAATGACTTGTTTCGCCTTTTTAAGGTATTATCAAATGTGATAATGCCTTAACAAGGTGAAACATGTCATTCCAATAAAATATAATAAAACTTCTAGTTAACAGACTTTTTCTTTCGTTTTAAATATAACCTGTTTTTTATATATTTTTTGTTGATTAATCATACAAACCATCAAACCGTATTTCCGAAAGTGTAAGCGGAAAAATCGTGTCATGCGCGCACGTTGATGCAACGATGCGTGGTCGACATTTAACATTTAATTGATTTGATCGTGCCATGTTTTCTTGGGCTTTTATCTATTTCTTATTTCGTTATAAAAATCATATTGTTTGTCATTTTTTACTAACATATGTCCAAACCATCTTAATGACCCTATTATTATGTGATTCTTAACACTTTAATTTACACCGCATTAACTTCTTATATTATATTTGCATTTGGCATTTTATAATATACAGATTTATACACATTCGTCTAAGATATTTCATTTCTACTGCATATATTTGACTATCATCCTTCTTTTGCCAGTTACATGCTTCACTTACATTCATATGGACAGAAATTACAATATACATATAAAAAAAATAGATTACATGGTAAACAATTTAGTAAATTTATTCAGTGTACTAAGTTGATTAATCTTTATGTAATATTGTGGAGATGATAACAGTGTATAACCAATTACTCAAAAGGTTTTATTTCCTTGCAAATACGTTCAAATTATAACTGATTATTGTTTCTATTCCCTTACATAGGAAAGCTTTCTATTATACTTATTCGTCCTTTTAGTATTGTAAGATATTGAGTAAGCACTTTAAAAAAATCTTTTCAAATCTTTAAAGCTTTCTTTAGAACATATAAATCTTTTCTCAGGTATGTGAAAGTTTTAAAAATTTGAACAAAGGGAAGAATTGCATAACAAAAAAGAACAACGGAAACGATTTATTGGAATCCTTTGAGCTTTCTCGTAGTAACGACACATCTAATCGCCATTGTAAACTTTCTAAACATGGTTTACTTTTATTTATTTCTCTTTTCAAACACAAAAATATATAATGCACAATACAAAAACTGTTTTTATATTGTCCTGATAAGGCTCGAGTACAAGTAAATCTTGTTGGCTTCAATATAATTACGATTCCATAATTAAAATACAGTGTTTATTTTATGAATTTATGTATTTTTTAAATTTAATATTTCAAAATGTGTAAACACAATATATTGTTTAAAAATGCGTAATCAAGTAATACAGATCAACATGACTACCAAATTCTAGTGAGAAACAAAATTACTCAAAATAATAATTAAATAAAAGCATAAGCCTGGCGAAACCAGTCGCTGCGCTGTCGAAATAAAGACAAAAGTGAAAGTAGTTAAAAAAAAAACATCGTTTTATTTCATTATTATTTAAAATGAACTTCCATCAAGAGATTTCAGTAAAATCATTTGACTACCTACTCTAAATAATATTTTTAAATTCTAATTTGTCTAATGGTTATAATAATCACGATATAATACAAATTTTAAAATGTGGACAGACTGCACAGTTTCACACATAGATGCTCAAATAACAAAGGATGATATTCTATTATTTAAAAAAAAAAACAGTGTCAACAAATCAATAATTAATTTAAAGATATTTACAATTTTATACCACTATCAAAAAAGTCCATTAAATTCGTAGCACCATGTACATAGTATTCTATAAATACATATAAGTCATCTAAGTATATAATCATTTGAGTACTTATTCAGTATCCGTGTAATTAGGTACCACAAAGAATAATACACTCTCATCATTTTGAAGGTTATTTTCATGAGAAGGTACTTACATAATATTAGGTACTAAAACTATGAAGACAAGTCATTTTACTTACTTTGTTTCCGGAAATATGAACAGTAGGTACATAATTCTATTTTATTCAAGGTTTACGATTTATTTTTCTTATGTAACTTGTACTTAAATCTTTATTATGTACCAGCAATAAAAAATGTAAAAGCAGTGTTTAATGTCTATATAAGGTGTTTCAAAATGAACAGGTTATATTTATTATAGTAAAGTTTTTTAAGTTTTTTATTATTATTTTAACATTTAAGTTTTGTGTTTTTATTTTGAAGAAAAATCCGTTTTTAAAATTTTCATTATATTTTATGAGAATTATCTTTTTCGCTTTTCTAGGACTTCAAACATCAATTGCTGCCCAAAGGACCAAACAAGTTTTGAGGACTTCCGAAATGAAGACACTGAGGACGATAGCAGGCAAGACACCGAGGGATCGCGTGAGGAACACCAGAATAAGAGAGATATATTTTAAGATGGGGCAGACAGCGAAAAAGGGACTGGTACGGTCATGTTCAAAGAATGGACTCCACCTGACTGCCCTATATTGCATTGCATAATCAACCTCATGGGACTCGTCCTCGTGGAAGACCTCCTAAAAGATGGAAGGACAGCTGGGAATCTACCTCACAGGAGGAGCAACTCTCTGGAGAACAGACCACATAGGTCTACAATAAGGAAGAAGAACAAAAAGAATTGCTGCCCCTGTAGGCTAGCTAAAAATGTGTATTAGCATCACACAACTTTTATGGAGGTTTACCCCATTGTTCAAGAAATAATAAATAAATTAAGTGGTCTCGAATACTGATCATTATTACTACCGACCGGTTTCGATACTCTTAATTAATAAATCGGGGTCACAGTTGACTGCTACAACTTATAATAATTTATGATGATACGATCGTATAATCGCAAACGAAGACAAATTTCTTTTGGAGCGGATTGGCAATAAAAGTATTTTAATAATTAAATATGTTTTTATATTCTTAAACTATATTTTTTTCTGATATTACATATGCAACCCAAATCTATAATAACAACCAGTTGAAACGAACGGGTGAAATTAAGTTGAAACATAATAATATTATAGATTAATAAATTCATGTTTAAAACGAAAATTAACTAACTAACTAACTAACCATCACGCCGTCTCCCCGAAGGGGTAGGCAGAAAGAATGGACTGCCACACTTTTCTTTCCTGACATATTTCTTTCGCTTCCTCAATATTCATACATCGTGTCATGCACGCGCGTCGATTTCTCTGACTCCTCATATGGCCGACATTCAATATTTGATTTATTTGATGGTGCCACATTTTCCTCGGTTTTCCTCTATTTCTGGTTCCATTTACATCGTTGACATATAATTTTTTTACCATTTTTTCTTCATTCATTCTTTCCATATGTCACGAAAATTATATACTTTACAGCCCCAGTACAAATTTCGGGGATCGAGCGTTCGCAGTAGCCGGTCCATCAGCTTGGAACAATCTCCCTTCACACCTCAGATACATAAATGATCCGACAGATTTCAGATCTAAATTGAAAACCCATCTTTTTCATATTTCATACCCAATTTAAACATTTATACTTTGTTCTACTATACTTTTAACCGATCGCTTTTTAAGCGGTCACATTTAGATTTTTAGATTTAAAACACGTCTTAATGCGCCCTTGAGGTGATTACATCACAAAAACGGCGCTTTAAAAGTTAGCATATTATTATTATTATTATTATTATTATATAATGAACTCTTATAGAGTATGTAATTTAATTATTATAAAAACAATATACTTAAACCGGTCATTTTGACCTCTTGTTTAAAAAATAAAACGTTTTTTATTCAAATAGTCGTGGATTTTGACTCAGATATTCTGGCTTACAGTGGTTCTGCTCTAATGACTATTTTATCTTGCGCCTGTTGGAAAAAATGTTGGATATGTGATTTGATGGTTGTATTATGCGGGGGCTAGAGCTGTGGCTATGTGGATTTTGGGCATATGGTTCAAATAGTCGAAACCCATGTTGTTCAAATAGTCGAAACCATTAAAATTGATAGAATAAAAAACAGTAATAATAAAACTCGGTATTTAACATTTTGATTAATAGTAAAAATAAGCATATACGCCTTATTTTATTTTTGGAATACCGTGCAATATTATGTAGATAGTTAGAATAAAGTTACATCCACATAACATACTTATGTGAGTAAATTCCTATATGTAGATCTCTAAGATTTCTTATGTATTTTACGTTAGGCAATTTACTAATTTATTGAATTATCGCCATTCGAATGTCAACATAAACGTTCATTAACATATGTTAATGAATGTACCTATGTATATTATATTGATATTTTATGCAGATTACTGAATACCTCGGTGAAATGTACGATCACATCAGTACAGCAAATATAAGTGAACATTTTCTCATAACACAAATGATACATTTTTATAACAATTATTTGAACTATATTTTTTTAATAGGCATGTTTAAGAGTTAGTGAATTTAATTAGCTGCCAAAGATAATCGGTGACAAATATTGAATTTGTTATTTTTAAAACTATGATTTAATTTAGTTACATCTGAAGATGCTGTTTTTGGTTTTTGCACAAACTTGTTTGAATTTTTTTTAGGATCGTTAAATCGTTCGAATAAGTCAGTAAAGTCATAAATTACATAATTCAAGTACAACTTCCATCACTTGATTCCAGTAAAATGTATTATATTACTTTATGAAAAACAAATTTTCTAAAATTATGAAAATAGAAAAACATCACAATTTATGTGTTTTCTTTTTTCAAATACGTGTTGTTGATATGTTACCCTTAATAAATAAATAAAAAAACTAAATGTTTCTGATGAATAATTTCTTTCATAGTTTAAAAAATTAACAAGGTTAAATTATTTGCCTTTAAAAATAATAGTTTTTTTTAAATAAAACGTTTATTAATACAAAGTGTATAAAATCATATCCTGATTTTATATTTCGATTATTTAAACAGTGCATTGAGTACGCGCGGTTGCATCGCGAGGCATGTTCGAGTGCGGAAAATCTGTTCGTTTCCCGGCGAGCCAATTTTGTTACAGCGAGGCAGCCGCGCGCGGTAGGAGCTACGAATTCCGCGATCGATCATTATTCGCGAAACAACTATTTTATTATCATCTTGTCACATTGCCGCGCGAGCCAAATCAAATTACTAATAGTTGTCTCGCCTTTGCCTCTCAGCCAAAAACCGACAGCGATCGGATCGCCGCAAGGCAAGTTAAGCGCGACAATGTTCGATTCGGTTCGCGCGGTAATACAGTATCAACCAATCTTCGATTGTTTGCCTCAATACACGGATTAAAACGGGTAACCCTAGTCGGGAGTTGTCAACGCTACGTACTTACTTTGTAAATAATTGACAACAATTTAAGTAAAATTTATGAAATACAGATATCGTGAGAATATTTCTAACAATGCAACAATTTTAGGTCTGGTAATTTGTATTTGACTACTGTGTGATTTGTGATTGTTATAACAAGACGCTAAAAACACAATATGATAGCTATAAACATATGGTCACTTTGGTTTATGTAACATAGGCAAACAGCTTTAACACAGCTTTCCATAATATATTCTAATAAAATACATTTAAGCTGACGACTCTTGATTTTGCTTTAATAATATCGTGTTCATTTATATCACATTCAACATTTTATGATCCTATAATGCACAATAAAACTTGAATTCGTGTGACAGTAATAATATGAATAGACAGCTTTTTACATTCAATCATTAAGTGAAAGTAACAAACTGTATCTATTGAAATGTCAATTTAAAATTTTTATAGAGGTGACCATATAATAGATTTTTAAGTTACAGTCATTTTATCAACGTAAATAAAAAATTGTGTTTTTTAGGCTTCAGTAAAAAATATATTTGATGAAATACTCGCGTTGGAAAATTTGTGTTTTGATTATGAGCGATAATTATTTTTATGTATTTTAGATACAAAATTATTTAGCATTTTTAGAAATAAGAATTTATTTTGTTTTATTATTCTTATTGTTGTATAGACGCTAGTATATAATAGATGAAATCAGTGCAGAAATTTTAACCCAAATTAAAAATTAAAATAAAAAACTACACTAAGAAATGGTCTTCCGAAACTCGGCAAAAAAAAAATATTCAAGTGTGCTTTTATGATAAATTTAGTATAACTAAGAAAGTTACGTTTTTTCAATGTCGCCAATCCAAGAATCGGAAAAATCGACGTACATGCATAAATAGTATAATAAATTTAGTGGATAACAGAAAAAAATATCAAGATAGACTGCATATTCTCTCTGGTTATATTAGTTCGATAAGTTAGCTTATTTATAGTTTACGCCTTTAAAAATTCTCTAAAGTTTCCCAATACTTCCCAAAACGCTTACCTACTATCGCCTAGATTCAGTGTTATTAATTAATAAATTAGTCCAAGAGCACGACTTGAGTACATCCCAGCAAAATGTCTGTGGTTTTGATGTGACCTTATTCCCCCACACAGAGAAATGTATCAGCGATCGTGAGCATCTGTTCACCTATTACGATATTCGTATATTCAGTATTAACAATACGCAACGTAGGTACGGCCCCAGGCGATATTTTGGGCCCATTGCACAATCGTTAGCAGATACGTGTTGGATATCCGCTCCAAGGGCAATTTTACTTTCAGCTTAGGAAACCAAAGGTCTGGGAAGTCTCATAGCATATGAAAATAGAACGAAATAGATGAAAAGCGAGCAGGTGATTTAAAAGCGCTCGAAAAGTTAACGTAATCAAATAACAACTAATTAAGTAAGCCCTCATACCACGCTAAAATTTTGGAGAAACAAATTGATGTATTTGCTACGGTATTCTTAATACACGAAAGTGTGGGTTTATAATAAAAATAATACGAGTAGTGAATAATCAAATACAGAAATGATCAAGTTTTTTTTTCTTTCTAGTATTAAAATACTGTTTTTTTTTATCTTTTAATACAAAACTGAAAAGAACGATCTAAAAAATATTATCGAGATCTACAGTGTTAACTTCCTTAGTCTATTAAAAAGAAATAATAATTTTAAAAATCTCATAATTTAGAAAATACGACCATTTAAATTACGTTACTTATCTTGGTTATAAAAATGACCACAGAACAGTTTATTCATAGACTTTATAATTAATATTGGTAAGTCAAATAAAATATATAATTTGTAATTCTTTAAAATTGTTTTCAGTAATGCTACAACACAAAATAAGTGCGTCATACAGTTAAAAATATGTTTATATCACAGAATTGTTATTTCAAAGCCAACCGGTTTCGTTTCTTGGTTCAGTTTCGCCATTTGTTTTACGGTTCGGATGTATAATATTAGCACGGTTATGAACGAAAGTATTTGGGCCTTAAATATATGTGGTACATATTCGTATATACACAAATTACGAAAACTTAATTCGTACTGTAACAAAGGTGATATTTTTTTAATAAACGTACTCGTACAGGTTGGCACTCAATTTTTTTTCTTCCAATAATAAATAGGTTTGTAAAACATAATATCTACCTGTGTGCAAGTTGCGTACGTCGTGGTATATAGCACGGAATAAAGGCTGGGCATTGTTATTCGCTAATAGTGAACAATGTCATTCATTTAGTGTAGCATTTGCCATGTTAGACAATTACAGCATTTGTCAAAAGGCCTTCAATAAGTAATTTTTAAAACAATCACTTCGCAAAAAAGCACGATATTGCTCTTTCTACCTACGCTTGTTTCCCGCTTCGGTTCGTGAGAAATTGATCTACGAAACGAGGAACATTGTAAGACAAACATTAAAATATTTTATGTACAATGTAACATATAACAATCGAAATACCATCATAAAGTAATTCACGCAGCAATATATCAGAAGCGGCAGATTTGATATATCAGGTAGAAAAAATTCGTTATTAGACCGAAGGATAATATTCCCTACTTGATATTATTCACGTTCCTTTAAAAAATAGGTGTACTAAAACTAATGCCCCCGTGTAGTACAAACAATGCCCTTGTGAAGTGCAGCTAATGCTTCTGTACAGTATAACTAATGCCCCTGTGTAGTACAACTAATGTCCCTGTACAGTACAACTAATGCCCCTGTGTAGTACAGCGAATACCTCTGTATAGTACAACTAATGCCCCTGTGTACTACAGCTCATGCCTCTGTGTAGTACAACTAACACCCCTGTGTAGTATAGATAATCCCCTTGTAAAGTAAAACTAATGTCCTTGGATATTACAGCTAATACCCCTGTATAGTACAACTTAAACTTTCAACATTCAACATTCTCCCAAATGGTCGTCAACGTCGGAGGGACTCGGCAGGACACGTGAAAAAGAAGAAAAAGTACGACTAAAGGCCCTGATAGAATAAATAATGCCCCTTTACTCCTCTTATAGTTTAGCTAATTTCCATTTTGGTAAGTGCTCTGACTTCCATACCGAAGGTCCCCGGTTCGATTCCCGGCGATGGCAGTGTGATTGTCACACTGTCTTTGGTCTGGTGTAGAATTCACGTGACAATAAAATGGCGATAGATTGGCTACCTATCACATGTCACGAGAATCAATATAATAGCTAAAAAATAATTTGTATTCAGTATTTGGGTTCAAACGACCTGTTGTATACATAAAAATAAAAATAAAAATATATAAAAAAAATAATAAAAAAGGCAAATTAACCAGTAATGTTAAATTTGTTGACGAAGTTTTTGATTTAGTATTTACCACATGTATCATATATACGTGACACCTTTAAAGTCGCATGTCTTGATACGATAAAAATATGCTGTCATGGGCGTTTTACGTGTACCGTACAGGCGAGAATGGAATAGGTGTTACAAAATGAGATGTTTCTCCGAATACCCTATACTAGGTCAAGGTAGTAATGGATGACTCAAGAGTTGGCAACATCACCAATGTGAAATTCTACATACCTTCAAACATCGTGTTATTTTCTCTGTCAAACATTTTAGTCATTTTATTTCTGTCTGAAGGGCTATCTAAATTTATTTTTAGATGTGAAACTATCTACTGTACTTCAGGTACGTTATATGTTTTAGACTGATTTTTTCATAAAACTTTTAAATGAAAAACAATTTTAAATTTTGTATTATATTAAATGATGGTGATAATATTAACCACTATATAATATTCCATTGTATTATATGTGAACGTCGTAAAAAGGACTAGATATAGAAGAAGACCGAGGAAAACGGGTCACGATCAAATTAATCAAATATTAAATGTCGGCCACGCGAGGTCGGAGAAATCGACGTGCATCACGATGTATGAATGTTGAGGAATCGAGAGAAGTAGGTCAGGAAAGAGCAGTGTGGCGTTCCATTATTTCTGTCTATACCTTCAGTGAGAGGGCGTGAACGTTAGTTAGTAAGTTAGTCAATATTCCATACAAAATAGTAAAGATCATAAATGTAATCGATAATCGCGATGATTTAAATTATAAAGCAAATATTAAACATACAAGCAGTAAACTTTAAAGGCACATAACTTTTCTGTTAATAAGACAACAACAACAACAAACATCACGCCGTTTCGGCGCAGGGGTAGGCGGAGTGAATGCACCGCCACACTTCTCTATCCTGACATACCTCTCGAGATTCCTTCACATGCATACAGCGAGTCATACACGCACGTCGATTCTTCCGGCTTCTGACATGACCAACCTTTAAAATTTGATTAATTTGGTCATGCCATGTTTTCCTCGATCTACCTCGACTCCGTACTCCATTTACATCGTTAACGTATACTTTTTTAACCATACATTCCTCACTCATGCGCTCGATATGTCCGAACCAACGCAAGCGATCCTTTCATAATTTTGTTCATTATACCTTCGTTCGCTCTACATTCCTTTCTAATATCAGCATTTGAGGTTCTGTCGTACATCGTTCTACCACACATACGTCTTAGGGACCTCATCTTAATAAGAAACTATAATAATAGATAGAAGATATTTCTTCTATATACGCCATACTTTGTGTTGTTATGATGGTTTATATCTATTTTTCTTTTTTAACTTTGTATACGAGTTAAAACTTTTAACTTTTGTAACTTTTAACTCGTATACAACGTTTGTAACTTTTAACTCGTATACAACACTTTTATTAAAAATAAAATTATATAGACATGTTTCGGACAAACAGTCCTTTTTCAGTAAAAATACATATTTATAAAAATATTATAAAATTGTTGTAGTTTACATGATCTGACAGATGTTAGATCATGTAAACAACAACAATTTTATAATATTTTTATAAATATGTATCGTTTCTAAAGAAGGACTGTTTGCCCGAAACATGTATATATAATTTTATTTTTAATAATAGTGTTGTATATACAAAGTGTATAAAAAAGAAAAATAGAAATAGAAGATATTTAATTAAGAATCAATGTGTTTAAGGTAACGGTGTGAAACGTTCATATTGTTAAGTCTTTGAGAAAAGTTAAATTTATTTCGGCACACTGTATATCTGTAGGAGTGAGTAAGCTAAGTCAATTCACTCTACAGAAACAAATTGTTTAAGTGCTTAAATATTTTTAAGTAAGTAAAAATCCTTGAATTCGTAGGAAGACACACGAAATGAATAGAGATTGTGGTGAGTACACGCAGACATTAATCATCCATTTTAATTGTGTATCATCCATTAATCTCCATTCCGATTGTGACGAAAGAGTAGCCGAAGATGTACACACATTGTAAGTATGTACGAGTATATAACAAGATGGCGATTGTAATAAACGAAAAAAATATTCAAAGCCAGTTTTAAAGAGCCTGACCTTGAAAGAGTGAAGGTAGATCGCTTATTACTTCCACTTCCTATTGGCTTGACCGTACTGGCATATTAGTGGGTATTATGCAACTGTTAGTCAATGTATTGCCTCGTTCCTGTGGCACCGATCCGCGTTCAGTAAGCGATTCATTACGCAAACCGCCTATTCGAAAACCCCTCTCTTTCACTGTTCATATAAATGCTTACTCTCTTTTTACTCTGTGATTTTATTGCTTGTACGCGGTCGGTGCTCTCGCTGCGTGAGGTCCGCTTGTATAGTTAGTTATTTATAGGCGCTGAAAGTAGTTCTGTTGCATGAACCGCGTACTCAATGGCCGTTACAGTCAACCCAATTCACTATTGCACAAACTGTACGCTTTGAATACGGTCGGCTCAAATGGAGATCGCCGGCTGCCAAAACAATAAAAATAATCAAAAAAAAAAATCAATTGTCAAGGGTATATTTTTTTATCTAAAATGTGACGCTAAGAATACGAACTTTAATATAAGGTAGAATAATAATAAGTTTAAACTGCATTTATAGTATATTAGAATATTGAGTCTAATGTATATATTTTGATTCCAATTTGGATAAAAATTACGATATCTTGAAGTATTTCGTGTGTGTATATGTAAATATTTCATAAAGTCAATCTGTCAAGATATTTTTTAACAGTATTTAATAATCTTTGTTTTTCCCTATTATTTGTTCATATATATTGAGAACTATTATGGTATGTTAATTTAATACAAACAACAGTTTAAAATACCTAGATTTTTATTGCTCATATATTAATAGCACATTTTCTTTATGTATTATTAATTATTGGCAAGTGAATACCACAAAATGGAAAACATAAATGTGGACATTAAACAATAATTATTTGAAAGGGAACAATTTTAATTATATTATATTTAACCTTTCCCTTACGGTGCTAAAATAAAAACACGCGTTCCGGTGTTGGGTAGTTAGTAGGCGATTAAAAATTAGCGATTTTAAATCGGAAAATAAGAACATACATAGCTTATCCCCTTAATTAATTATGATTGAAGTAAAAAATTATAATAATTGATATTTATTTGCTGAAAACATTAAAAAAAACATATGGCAACGCTCACGGAACGGGCAGAGGTCCGCTCTAGTTGCAAGCCCGAGAGCTACTGCCGGCGGCAGTGATACATTGAGCTCCTCGCGCTTCCACAGTGAAGTGTGCAAGAGTGAGATGCGAATATAGTGTCGAGCACTCACAGTGCTGTTTATACACGAATTTGTTTCCGATGTTCTCAAAATACCTCCGATGTACCCGATAAATTCTGATTATTTTTAATATTATTTTTTTAATCAATGCGTAAATATATTATGGAAGAATACCTAAAATCTTAACCTTGTATTTATTTTATTTAGAGATATTGATGGTTATTAGAAGCAACGTGTAGAAGATACCCATTATAGGGAAGGGAAGGTTAACTCCAATTTATTTGTTCTCTTTCACGTATATGCGTATTTAAAATTGGAATACATCTCTAGATCTTTTTATCCACACATACTTCTATACCTCATTAATATCCATCCAGCGTAGCATGGACGCACTTCGATTTTTTCGACTCAAACGTGGTCGACATTTAAAACAATAATAATTTGGTCAGGACACGTTTTCAGTGATTTATCTCGTTTTCATGATCCATTCACATCAGTCGTTTATTTCTTCGTCATTTTATTTCTTATTCATAATATGATACTTCTTCTTCTTTTTTTAATAGATCTGACGATCTTTGATACAGAAATCATGTCTCCTCGGATGATGAGGACCAGCTGTCCCTCCATCTCTTAGGTGGTCTTCCAGGTGGATGGTGTCTGGAGGGGATTAATATGCGAGTCTGTCACTATCCATTCTGGGTACATGGTCCATCCAGTATCTTCTTCTGGATCTACTCCGCCGAACGATATCCTCTATTTCACAAGTTTTTTTTATATCTGTGTTACGGACACGATTTCGGAGAGTTTTTCCCATAATGCTACTATTATATTTATAAATATTTTTTTAAAGCTATTTCAATTATTTCCAATTATTTTTTTATTACTCTTATCTTCAAAATATTGACGAGAAAAGTTAAAGGGTGATTTGTGTATATATTTTTTATTGGGGAATTAACTTTTCAATGCCACGTTTAACATACAGACACCGATAGCTACCAATACATGCATCCGTGACCAATACCAATATAGGTCATACTAATAAAATACATTGCTTAATAATTTAATTTTATGATATCTATTACAATTTATTACTCAGAGTAACTAAGTAAATAACTATAAACTGTAGATTTATTATGCTTGGTAATTCTCCTAGCAGCCGGTGGGTAATTAAAAACGTCATAAAACTACAGTGTTTAGCAAGGTAAAAAGTAAAAAACTGTGTATTTTTATATACGAGTAATCACTGTTGCAATATTATAGATTGCAAGTTGGACACCATAAAAAGATTATTAAATGTTACAGGTTAGAGTCAATAAACTGAAATTTTATCACTTTACAACTAATCAATCTCTTAAGTACCGGGGAGAAAAATAAGTCAGGTACGAAGTTACTTCGGTCTCGGCACCAGTGGTTCTCAAATATTATTTACAAATATATTTATTCTAGTTTTGAATGTTGCCCACGCACGTGAGGAGTCGGAGAAATCGACGTGAGTGCATGACACGATGTATGATTATTGAGAAAGCGTGAGAAATATGTCAGGAAAGAACAGTGTGGCAGTCCATTACTTCTGCCTACCGCTTCGGAGAGACAGCGTGATGGTTAGTTAGTTAGTTTCTTCTTCTAGCAGTTTTTATAATTTATTTTTATTTCTTGTTTGCTGATGACTTTCGTGGCAGAGTGGCAAGAACTCTGACAGCCAAACCGAAGGTTCCGCTGATTGTCGCACTGTCTTTGATCTAGTGTGCAATAAAATGGCGACAGACTAACTATCTATTACATTCCATGAGAATCAAGCTAAAAACAAACGGTATACAGTAATTGGGTTCAAAACACCAGATGTATACAAAAAAAAAGTACTTCTTCGTTTGTGACTCTTTCTATCCACGATATTTTTAATATGTATTAACTAACCATCACGCCGTTGTCCGGAAGGATAGGCAGAGAGGATGGATCGCCACATTGTTCTATCCTGACATAATTCTCGTGCCTCTTCTAAATTCACACATCGTGACATGCACGCTCGTCAATTGTTCCCCTTTCGAACATGGCCGCCTTTCAGTAATTGATTAATTTGGTCATGCCATGTCTTCCTTGGCTTTGCTCGACTTCTTTTCCCATTCACACTGCTTGTATATATATTTTAACCATTCTTCCTTCATCCATTCGTTCCATATGTCCAAACCATCTTAGTGACCCTTTCTTAATTTTATTTATCACGCATTCATCCGCCTTACATTCCTTTCTTACTTCATGATTAGATATTCTATCATACAATGTTTTTCCGCACATTCTTCATAGTGACCTCATTTCTACGACATTTATCCTACTTTCATCCTTCTTCTGCCAAATCCAAGCTTCACTTCCATACATAAAGGTCGGGACTAGAACTCCATTGTGCACTTCCATCTTTGCTTCAGTCGATATATTTCTATTTGCAGTAATGACTTTGAGTGCACCATTTATTTTGTTTCCAGCTCCAACCCTTCTTCCGATATCTTCCTCCATTCTTCCATCTCTTGTGAACATGCTTCCCATGCTATTTTTAATTTTCTTTATTCAAATTTCAAAGACATCAACCTTTTGTCAAGGTCTATGTTTCCATACCGTAGAACAAGACTGGTAGCACGTAACATCGATTTTTTTTTTCAAGAAAAATCGATGTAAAGTGTTATCGCGTTTAGTTGTATGTTGCACAACACTTGATTCATTTTGACGAAGCTATTTCGGGTCATCTTTATTCTTGGTTTTATTTATATCCTGTCTGCGGTCCCGTTCATCATTCAATCTAAGTATTTGTAATATAAATTGCTATGACAAAGAAGAAGTTCAAAATAGCCTCTTCAGTGACAACCAAATTTGTCAACATTCGCTTGACGGTGTTAAATTAATCGTAAACCCGTGGTGCTGCACTCCTAGAATTAAGTTTAAAATGTGTTTTTTTAATTGATATAAGGCAAAAGATACAATGTTTATTATGTAAGTAGCTATTAAAAATGGTTTTGTCATCAGGATAATTACAAAAAAACGTACAGACGCATATGTACACGGGAAGGTACGCGCGACAGTCGCGACAGGAATAAACTACTATGTCATTGGTCCCTCGGGTCTCATCACCGTGCGGTAATTGTGAATTCGTCGCCTTTTTATATATTTAATAGTGCGATTAATATGTTGATATTTAAATGCATTCTTTGGATATTGGGTATTTGGGTTCAGAGAATTTCAAGGAGATTGACGTATGTGTATGTTTCGTGGAAAATGCCAGCTGTTCGAGCGATACCACATTAAATTTCATCACTCATCATACCCACATCTGATGGGCACTGTAACAATCAATGAATCGTCGGACGCAGAAAAAAACAGACTACACCCTCTTCAAGATCCAATGAATAATTAAGGTTACCATGATAAACAGACTTTTTACTTTATAATATTTTTAATATATTGTGTATCTTTTTTCTTTTTTTTAAAGGCACATAGAAATTTCCACCACATAGCCGAGGCTGTTATAGGGTGTAGCAGCGCCCTATTGTCAGCCTGGCTCGTACACTCCCTGGGCCTGTCCCCGGTCCATCCGGGACTTACATTTAAAGACGGCAACAACAAGGGAATACCAGACCACATTTAATCTACCCCATCTTACTTCTATGCATACCCACGTGTGTCCACCCGCGCATCCCCTATGTAATACGCATTCTACTTTGGAAACCACTGCCAAACGTAAAATCAGCGGTCCGTAGTTGAACAATAATTAATGCATTAAAATGGGGAAAATATAAAATTATATTTTCTTGGCATGTATACACGTAGATTATTCTCACTCATTATATGCCGACTTATAAAACCACTATATTTTTTTCTTCTTTATCAATTTCATTCTCTCATTAACGTAAACATTTCCATGGATAATTTCATCATTTTTTTCATTTCATCAACTTTCATTCAAAGTGTCCAAACTTATATATAACCGCTTTTAACCGCAAACACTTTGCCCATATGGGCGTCAATATTAAAAAAAAAAAATAACACATATTTACTTTTAAAAAATGATCTCATCTCCGTTCATAGAAATGGTCAAATAATTTTGCCAGTTCTCTGCTACACTTTAAAATATATAATTGATCAATGGCTTTCGACGACAAGTTTTCGTATATACACTGCAAAATGCATATCATGAATTACTACAATGTACATATCAATTTAAAAAAAAAAATTAATGATTTTGTGGTAGTTTCTCTTTATTCTTTGATCATTGCAAATATGTAGACTTCACGGAGACGAATGAGGTTAGTGAGCCCTTTTGTGTGTGGCGTAACCGATAAGAGTTTATGAACTGGTGCGTATCTGCATACTGAATACATCAATAAAATATATTATGCAAAATGCATACAACACAGATTGCATTCACACTACATTCGACATTACACACGCGCACTCTGAAGAGAAGGGGCGCTCTGTAATGTTTTCTTAAAGTATTCAAAATAAGTATTCTTAAATTATTGTTTTTTTTTTACATGCACACTTGACGGTCATCGTGGCAGAGTGGCAAAAGCTATGACTGCCACACCGAAGGTCCAGGATTCAATTCTTGGAGATGACAGTGTGAATAAATAAAAATCTCACGCTGTCTTTGGTCTTTCGACTTCTAGCATGGCCCCCTTTAAAATTTGATTAATTTGGGCATTGCCATTTTTTCCTCGATCTCCTACGACTCCACACTCCATTCACATCGTTAACGTATTATATAATTTATTTACCATTCTTCTTTCATGATAAACAAATTTGAATTTGGTGTGTTTAGATTTTTATGAGTATAAAAATCACATATGCTTGCTTAAATACCGATTTATTAAAATTATTAGAAATGAATGTAGAGCGAAAGAAGGTATTATGAACAAAATTATGAAAGGATGGCTGCGTTGGTTCGGACATATGGAGCGCATGGGTGAAGAAAGAATGCTTAAAAAAGTACACGTTAACGGTGTGAATGGAGTACGAAGTCGAGACCGAGGAAAACATGGCATGACCAAATTAATCAAATTTTAAAGGTTGGTCATGTCAGAAGCCGGAAGAATCGACGTACGTGTATGAATCGATGTATGAATGTGGAGGAAGCTAGAGAGGAATGTCAGGATAGAGTAGTGTGGCGGTCCATTCTCTCTGCCTACCCCCGCGAGGAAACGGTGTGATGTTGTTGTTGTTTATAAAATGTTTGTGCAAAGCTTCCAAATAAAATTAAAAATATGTTCTAACTGTTAAAGTATCATAGTGTTTCGGCCAAAACAATGGACTATTCAAAAATATTTTCAATAATTATATATTATAACTAAATTATCTGTAATGTGATTTTGTTAACTGCTAAGAAAACATCAGTGCCCGCCACTGCAGTATACATCTGAATATAGCAAGCATCCCATCTTAGTATGCAAGTGTTGTATGACCCAGATTGCACGTCATTCAATAGGTAGCGAGTTATTATGAATATTGGATTCCGGAGCGTCTTCGAGTTAATTAATTGATTGCTATAGTTTGTGAACTTTTTAAATACGAGTCCAAAAATTATAACTTCCTGTGACTTATGAGAACATATATCATCATCCATGAAAAATACATGACTTATGTATATGTATATGTGGTTATTATGTACCTGTATATAAGATATGTAATGTTCATATATCGTCGGTTCAAAGGTAAAACTCATTAAGTGACATTAAAAAAAAAAATGCAATTTCTGTATCAGACTTGTGAATTCTACGTCAGAAAATAATCACCAAGTGTTTTTAGAATAACTGTTTTTCTTTAATAAATACACTTATGATTTTTTCTGATGTAGAATTCACAAGCCTGATACAGAATGAGTGTCACTTAATGAGTTTTACCTTTGAACCGACGATATAAGAAGCGAATGCAGCGCGAATGAAAGTGTTACGAACAAAATTATGTAAGGGTCATTCAGAAGGTTTGGACACATGGAAATAAGAACTGATAATGTATGATATAGAAAGTATATGTAAACGATGTTAATGTAAAAATAAATAGAGGAAGACCGAAGAAAACGTGGCACGATCAAATCAATCAATCATTAAATATCGGCCACACGAGGAGTCGGAGAAATCGACGTGCCTGCATGACACGATGTATGAATGTTAAAGATACGAGAGAAGTGTGTAAGGACAGACAATGTGGTCAATTATTTTTGCCTACCCCTTTGGAAGGCGGCGTGATTGTTAGCCAGTTAGTGAAGTTTGAATTATATGTTTAAATTTCATATGAACTTAAACATGGACATATTTAAAATATGAACATGAGATGGTGCGTTTCGTAATATACCACTCAATGATTATAAGATTATTATTATAATGAAGGGACAATTACAATGTTATAGTTAATTATATACTTGTACAAATTGTATGTCAATGGCAAAGTTTTATGATTTTGCAAAAACTATATGGCAATTTCAATACATCATTGAGTTAATAAATATACATGAAAACGTCTTTTTTCTAAAAGTTTTATTACATTTTATGGAAATGACATGATTCATTATCTAATGATTTTTCAAACATTCCCATAACATACATTTAATCTTTTAGAAACCCTTTTTAGACATTTTCATTCATATTAATTACTTAATATGATGTTTTATATCATTGTTCCAAAGACAATAAATATCATATGTTTCTTTTATATTCGCCATCACTTTGTGTTGTGGATTCACATTTGAATGTTTGAATAACATTTTGGTGAAATTGTATTTTCACAGCACTTTTTTGCACTTTTCAGAAATATGTTTCGAGACACAAACTTCCCTTCTTCAGTGTAAGAATTTTTAATGGTTAAATTCATACATCGAAGAAGGGAAGTTTGTGTCCCGAAACATGTTTCTGAAAAGGCAAATAAAGTGTTTTGAAAATACAATACACTGTTACCAAAAAGTTAATCAAATATCTTATGTATTTATAACAAAAAGACAAATGTGTTTAACTATATAACTAACTAACTAACTAACTTACCATTACGCAGTCTCCCCGAATGAGTAGACAGAAAGATTGGACTGCCAAACTTTACTTTCCTGACATAATATATTATACTTCTCTCGATCCTTCTATATTCATATATCGTGTCATGCACTCACGTCGATTTCTCCCACTCCTTACGTGTCCGACAATTAATATTTGATTGATTTAATCGTGCCTCGTTTTCCTTGGTCTTCCACTATTTCTAAATAGAATAGAATATTTAGAATGATCCTGGGACCCAGACCCGGTGTTCCAGTGGAAACTTGGAGGCATAGGAATAACCAAGAGATCCGTACGATGACCCAGCAGCCCCTTATAACGAGCACCATGAGAGCCAGTCGCCTAGCATGGATTGGGCACGTATGCCGAACCGAAGAGACCAAAGCAAGCAAGACCCTGTAAGCGTCTAGTCCGACTGAAGTAAGACCTCTAGGAAGGCCTAGACAGCGCCTATTGGACAATGTTCTGGTTGATCTGGCTAGGTTGGGCAAATTGGACTGCTGGGAGCAAAAGGCGCAGGATCGAGGAGCTTGGCGAAAAATCATCAAGGAGGCTAAAACTCTTCAACTAAGTTCTACTATTTCTAGCTCCGTTCACGTCGTTTACAGATGCTTTCTACACCATTATGTCTACATTCATTCTTTCCATGCATCCAAACCATATTTATAGCTAACACTTTCATTTCTACCGCATTCACTTCTTATATTTGCATTAGACACTGCAAATGTATCGTATATATATATATTTAATACATGTTCGTCTAAGATACCTAATTTATACTGCATTTATTCTACTTTCATCATTCTTTTGCCAATTCTATGCAGACTAAAGAAACTAAAACACTTGTAGTGACCACTGTAATATTCACAAAATGGTGCATTGCGTTACTAAATAATCCTTCCCGAATTGGACCGTATCAGGCGCCTTACTGTAAGAGTAGGTTAAAATACCTATGTGCCAACAGCGAAAGCGTTTAGCGAGGTTAAAGCAAATATAAAATTAAAGGCACAGTGTTATTGGTTATTCAATTCACGTAGTCAATAAACTCTTGCCTTGGATTGGTTAATTTAGAGGACACCAGAACGGATTACGGAAAATGTGATAGCTCCTTGACACCCAAAGAGCAACCTAATAACTCTATTTTATTATTTTTTTTTTTAAATATAATTAGATTTTTATTGCTTAGCAATCAGGTACTACATAAATCATTTAATTTTACAATTGCTTCGTTACGTATATATACGTGTTTACATTATGCATTAACTGTAACATTATTATTCTTAGAAGAAAAGTGTAGTAACGTGATCACACCCGACAAAGCAAATGATAATAAAAGATGCTCTTCTTACATCAAATATCGATTTTTGTGTTTTTAGTGTCGATACCCAAAAACTCCTTTCTCCATGTGAATTCGATTGATTAAAAAAATATTTAATATGCTCACACTTTATATTTTTAAAATATTCCACAAAAAGCGATAAAAAAACGATGACGAAGCCAACAATGACGTCACCATTAATTTTGTCAATTGGCACCTGTATTATGTTTACCGCGTTTTAATGTTTAACACAGAGATGAACGTTTTTTAAAGCTTCTAAAAACAAGTGGTATTTACGACATCACACATCGCCGATTTTTTCAGTAAAATAATAATAATAAATATTATTATATTTTTCAATTAAAAGCCGTGTCACACTGTTTTAAACAAGCTCTCCACATCGGTCTCCACCAGCGGTTTAAAACTGTGTAGACACTTGTTTTAAACCAAAATTCGTTTGACCTCTGTGGACGGACGCGCATAGTAGCGTGTGGATCGCGCCGTTGTAAACACGCATTCCACATGTATCTATCTGTCTGTCTTTACATAAAGTAGGTATTTGAATAGCGTATTTTGTAAGATTTTTTTTAATATAAGACCGTAAAAGGCCCTTTGCAGCTCGACCTTGAGTATAAAGATAGAAATAGAAGTATTTTTTTAATTTTAAATATTAAATTCATAGGTATATATCAATCGGTTAGCGGCGAAACAATACGACTGAACCGGTTTTTTTGTTGCATGCAATTAGATAGGTAATTTAGGGGTCGAAATTTCAACAAATCGGCCTCAAATTTATTGTGTGAACTCGATGACTAATACTCTTCCCTAAACACTTATAATTAGCCATTTGCATGTCATTGGGTTTTTACCAAAAGTAGCTCGTAATATCGCACTCTGAAACACTGTGCATCGGTGGAGTGCGGATGTATACGAAAATGGTGTCTGCTGTGGATGCCACACCAACCGTGGGCTCCACAAAGGTGACCCCTGTGGAGAGCTTGTTTACAACAGTATGTGGACGCTACACCAACCGTGGGCTCCACAGCTCTCCACCAAAGTCTCCCTTGTGGAGAGCTTGTTTCAAACAGCGTGGCACGGCCTTAAGACTCTTTATTTTATATTAGGTACACGAAAAATTAATAATTTTAAATACATTTTTCTTCACAATAGAATGTTGTACACAAAAGAGACATAAATTGAAGTCAACCACTAAAATACGAGTGTATACCAGAACCGTGAAGTAATAATTTTCTTTTTAGTAAAGAATTAATCATTTTTTCAGAGAAAAACTCAGAGTTTACTTCTAAAATGTGAAAATTCTGAAATCAATCCGTATCTTAGAACACTCGTTTCGTTAATTATTTATATTCCGCTCAATTTGGAAGGTCATTTTAATTTCCTTTCGTTTCTCCTTTCTTTTACTGAAGGCCATAAAAGCAAGACGCAAATACTTTTAAAACGAGTGTCTGAAATTTTGTAAGATACTATGGTATGTTTCCTGTTAATAGGAAAATTAATCTTTATTCCGGAAAAAATATTAATATATATATATTTTTTTCAATTTCATTCAAGTTTTTCTATTCGAATGATATTTTGAGATGTCCCATGCGATTGGCATATTGACATTTTTCTTCTATGTTCTGCTTAATTTGGTGTTATGAATATATATCTGAATAAATTCCAGTAATATTTAAAAAAAATTAAATCGTTTTTTATCAAAAGACACATCCTTCGGGCGTTATTCGGATTATTTTTTATACAATAGAATTACATATTGACGAAGAATGAAACACATGTATGTTTAAACACCTACGTTTTTTATCGCTATATGTGGAATATTTTAAAAATATAATGTGAGAGCATATTAAATATTTTTTTAATCAATCGAATTCACATGGAGAAAGGAGTCTTTAGGTATAAAAACAAAAACACAAGTGGTTGTGGTTAAACACAAGTTTAGTTTGTTTGAAAGTATTAATAAAAAAATATGGAATGTAGGATAAATGGTGTAGAAATGAGATCGACAAGAAGAATGGGCTTTATAGAAGATCTAATGATGAAGTAAGAAAAGAACGTAAGGCGGATAATTAGTCAAGTCCTAAATAAAATTAAAAAAGGGTTGCTTAGATGGTTTGGTCATATGAAACCAATGGATGAGGGAAGAATGGTTGACTTGGTATTTTTCTGCTCTCATTACGAATAAAGTATTATAGTTTTTCTTGTTTTTACAGTGTCCAGCAACTCCAGATACTTCATCAAAGTCGAACGGTCATAACGTTGAAAGGGTGGAGAAATTTAAATACCTTGGCAGCATACTAACACAATATCTTGACCCAGATGTAGAGATAAAATGCAGAATTGAGGCAGCAAGAGCTACGTTTAATAAAATGAAATCACTCTTCTGCAATGATAACGTAAACTTGAAACTCCGCCAGAGGATGAAATGCTATGTGTGGTCTGTTTTATTGTACGGGTGTGAAACGTGGACCTTGAAAGTTAACTCAATGAACAAACTGGAAGCATTTGAAATGTGGCTCCATCGCCGAATGCTCAGAACTCCCTGGACAGACATGCTTACCAATACCGAAGTCCAGAGGCGAGCTAGAGTTGACAGGGAGCTATTATCAACTATCAAGGTTCGGAAGATTTCACATCTGGGTCATGTATTGCGTGGGGAAAAGTACCACCTTCTCCAACTGATATTGGAGGGGAAAATTGAGGGACGCCGAAGGCCCGGTAGGAGACTGATGTCCTGGATTCGAAACGTGAGGGAGTGGACCGGCATCCGAAGTGTGAAGGAGCTGTTCCGAGCGGCGCAGGACAGGGACAGTTTCCCCGAGGTGATCGCCAACGTTGGCGGGACCCGAAAGGGCATTTGAAGAAGAAGATAAAAACCATACCTTGGTTAAACAGGAAGTATTTTATTATTTTATATCCTTAAATTAAAAATGCCTTACCACAAAGTGAGTCCTTCATATGAACATTATGAAGTTTTATTGTATTTATGGTAGGAAAATAAAAGGAACTTCTAGAAAACGTATTATTTTATCAATATGACGACCTTCGTGGCAGAATGGTTAGTACTCTGACTGGCATACCGAAGGTCCTGGTTTCGATTCCCAGCTATGGCAGTTTGATTGTCACACTGTCTTTGGTCTGGTGCAGAATTCACGTGCAAATAAAATAAATTGAATTGGGAAACTTCCTATCACATTTCATGAGAATCAACATAATTACTAAAAACAAAAGTGTAAACAGTAATTGAGTTCAAAGTTCTTGTTGTACACAAAAAAATCAATTAATTATTTAATGTGGAGGACTGTTTAAGAAACAATAAATAAAACTATCACGCTTAGTGAGGTGTTTAAATGTGGGTATTGTTTATTTGCGGAACAGCTGGTTCAAGGACAGTCAATACTGTTGCAAAACAAAATAATTACCATATAATAACTTCACAGTGATTCTATAATAACGGCATTTCCTGTTTTCCTATAATTACCACAAATTAATACTTGGTAATAAAATTTAATAGTATATCTAATTAATTTTCAAAATGCGCTCAACTTATTTTTTTATTTTTTTATTTGAAATGTTTTATTTTACAATTTGCCAAAAAAGTTTATGGACTGTAGTTGTCACACTAGGCATGGCCTGTATCGTGACCACTACATAAATATGATGTTAGTAGCATTGTTAGTAAAATGGCGGTTTGTTAGTAAAATGGCTTGTTAGTAATCTTATGCTAACATTGGTAATCACAATATGAAGATATAATTAAAATTACTAAATCTAAAAGAAAAAAGTGTTTTCTACGTCTAACGATGACCCCTTTATAAATTTGGGTAGAGCACGTTTAAAGTTCTTAGTGTCGTTAATTGATTTAAGATTCTCAGGAAGACGATTGAAAATATAGGGCGCGCGGAATGGAAATTGCTTTTGGGCTAGGGCTGAGCGACAGCGAGGAACTTTGAAATTATGGTGAGAGGAATATCTTGTGGGACGGTTCTGTTGTGATCTTGAATTCGATTATTAATACATAGATTTGAAAAAAATGCTTATTTCATTGTCTTTTAAGAAAATTTATATAAAATGACACCGTATGTTTAATTTTTAATTTATTTTAGAAATCGCATAGGCGCAACGGCGTCCTTGAATAAAATCCAAGAATCGTATAATAGTTTCAACATTATTTTGTAAATCTAGTACACCAATACCAAATAAAGATCCTTAAAAGGGGGAAAAGAATACAACGGTAAGTTCATGAAAAATGGAATACCATCATTCAGCAGAATATTCCCCATAAAAGTAATTGAAAGCAATGAGAGAAAAAAACCTTTCATATTCAATATTCAGTTTAAACTTGATTTTATTGTTCCGAACGGTATCGCCAGTTCACTGCCGTCTTCTGGTGTCCTGGTGTCATCTTCTGACGTTCTAACCAAACCTAACTAGAAACGTTAATGTAACTCGCGTTAAACTAAATACCTATAAAGTATAAAGAATTTTTTACTTATATTTATTTTCATTATTTATAATGAACTTCTACCAAGAAATTTCAAGTAACAACATTATGTTCATATTTTTAAGAGTAATCGATGTGCATATATTTTATTTCTACCAAAGCATTATCATATGATTATATTTCATATTCTATTATTATTATTTTATTACCTATGTTAATGAAAATACTGTCAAATCCTATTGATGTTGAATATTGCTTGTAATAAAGTTAATCTCTCCTGAACAGTACGAAGAGTTCTTTAAGAGATATCAAGCCGATCCAGTCATTAGTTTTGGTATTAGCGACATGGTATTGGTTTATATAACACTGTTTTTAAGTGTGAGTTAATTTTTTAAACATGTTACGAAGATTTTATATCCCCATCATCGGAAGAACGACATAAAATAGAAATCGAAAAATAAACTAAAAAGTGACAAAAAAAATCGTCGTTATGGAATTCCACAGTGTTAGTGGTTTACGAAAACGATTTTCATCATCTAGTGGAGTAATCAAAATATTATAAGTCGCTATTATGCCATTATAATTTATTTTTTTCAATGGATAACTCTTAACGAAACTTTCCATTCTGCATCGTTAATTTTTGATGGATTCGAGAATATAATTATCTAGACAACTTTACTATCCGACACAACTGTTATCAAAGCGAATAAATGTTCTATGTTGATGAATAACAGATATTATAATTCATAAGTAATTTTTGTCTGATTGGAAAAACATCCTTTCGAAATAATTAGGCGTCTAGCTTCGTGCAATGAACGAAGCTATTCATTTGGGCAAACAAACCATCAATCTTTTGAAACGTTATCCTTCAAGTGTCACATGAGCCCGAGTGTGTGTATTACCGACACGTAACCGATAAACCTTCAATACTAACAATGATTGCGAACGTGAAAGCCTTCGTCAGTGAAAACCTTTGATACGTCTATCATCTTTGGTAATGAGAATTTGCTCACGGTTCAAGGCGAGAGAATTAAATTGTTATCCCAAATTGGACCCCGTCATTACGAACATGCTTCCACAGCCGAAGTGTGTAGGCTGTATCCTTCGAGCGGAAAATCGTATCAAAATAGAGCCAACTAGTAGAAACGTACTCTATATTCGTATGCAAGTATATCCTGGCAGTAATAAAATTAATTAATTCCACTTCTTAGTTTGCGACTAGTTTTGTTACTTTGTGCGGCGGGTCTTATGTGAGGACACTTAGCGCTGGATGATAGAACATGTGTGAGAGAACGTTAAAAAAAAAACAATTCTTGGCCTTGATAGAATACATTCATACAACTTTTTCTCCGAAGCAGGAACTGCGAAGTAAAAAAGATTCAGAATGAGATAGTAAGAAACGTGAGCGGTCCAACAAAAAGAATAATAGAAATTACTGAAGTAAGAACCAATAGATTTCCATCATTATTTTTAATGCCTTAATAATAATCCGATTTGGCTATTTGCACAGAATCACTGTGATTATAAAATACTTAATGGCGGATGATAATGTTCATTAGTAAGAAAATTGTTAATATTTATCGTAAAAATAAATTTAAACATTAAAATTACTAACACTGTCTACTTCAACAAATATGTATGCAATGTTTTTTTTTCTTTTCGTATTACGTTATAATGCATAATTTTATTAGAATATATAAAGACATATTAATATTAACTTATGTGCGTATAAATAATGTTTAAAAAAAATAATGTATCAGATTTATAATACTTTAAACGAATGAAAATATCTGTTTCTTAGTATTTTTTCCATTTTATTCCATTTGACATTACATTTCATTTAATGCATCAGCAAGACGAAAGACGTTTCACCCATATTATGGTAATTGTATAATACGGAGTATTACATTATTGTTCTAGAAACAATAAATATTTGATTTGTGTTTGGAAAAATTATAAAAGTTAGAATCACAATTAAATATTTGAATTATTTTTTTTAACCCAATCTATTTAATGATGATCATAAAGAAAATTGTTAATTTTTTTTAACAATAAATATTTATTGGATATGTATCAATTTATTAGATATGATGTGGTCCCCCCAACGTTGGCGATCACCTCGGCGAACCTGTCCCTGTCCTGCGCTGCTCGGAACAGCTCCTCCACACTTTAGATGCCAGTCCACTCCCTCACGTTTCGCAGCCAGGACATTTGTCTCCTTCCAGGCCCTCGGCGTCCCTCAATTTTCCCCTATAATATCAGTTAGAAAAGGTGGTACTTTTCCCCACGCAGTATATGACCCAGATGTGAGATCTTACGAACCTTGATATTTGATAACAGTTCCCTGTCAACTCGAGCTCGCCTCAGGACTTCGGTATTGGTAACCATGTCTGTCCAGGGAACTCTGAGCATTCGGATATATGACAGAATAGAAGATATATAATAATAAACTTCTGCCCTTTTAATTTTGTAGATATTGTTAAATTAATGTTTTATTTATAATTGTTAGCTATGGATAGCAACACTATGTTATAAATTACTGAAGATATACAAGAATTTTAGATGGCAAAATAAATATTTGATATGTGAATGAATCATAACACCATAATACTATACTTATAAATTACTTCAATATTACACTACCTAATACGTATTTTTTTTTAATATTATACCACAACAACAAAAAAATTACGTAACACTTCTGAAGTGTCGGAATTATGTAGTGCTTAACATTTTAAGTTCAACGTTCTAAGAGATAAGAGTAACGCGGAAACATAGTTTTTTTTTTCCTTCAAGGATTTAGCTCGCGGAGGTGTGAACCCAATCTCTTCGCCGCTAATTTGCTAATAACAGCGCGCCTCGAGCCGGTTTCAAATCCAACTCTCTGTACACACAACAATTCAAGGATATCTCTCTATTCAATAGCCCAAAAAGCGTTTGAAAGTCATGGAAGCGAAAAATTCCGCGTCAAGGAAAAAGAGAAGCATAATCGAATAGTAATTATCTAATACATATCATGACTCATAAACAGAAGATAAATAAGCATCAAGACACGTGATTTTTTAATCATAATATACTGATAAATGTTGTTACATGTAAACTATAAAATTTACACGTAGAGTAAAATTATAAAAACTAACTAAGTAACTAACTAACCATCACGCCGCCTCCCCGCAGGGGTAGACAGAAATAATGGAACGCCACACTGTTCTGTCCTGATAAACTTCTCTTGATTCCTCTACATTCATACATCTTGTCATGCACGCACGTCGATTTCTACGACTCCTCACGTGACCGACATTCAATATTTGATTGATTTGATCGCGCCACGTTTTCCTCGGCCTTCCTCTATTTCTAGCTCCATTCACGCCGTTTACGTATACCTTATTTACCATTCTGTCTTCACTCATTCTTTCCATGTGTCCAAACCATCTTAATGACCCTTTCCTTATTTTGTTCATAACACTTTCATTCGCACCATATTCACCTCTTATAATTGCATATGTCACTCTTTCATATACAGATTTGCAACACATTCGTCTTACAGATCTCATTTCTACTGCATTTATTCTACTATATTAAAATTATAACTACGTCTAATTTGTAAAGTCGTGTACGTCTATTTGAAAAGTTTTCAAAGTCCACTTTCTTTTTACAAATACTACAAATCAGGTAATTTGTCATTAATTAGATAATCACAAGAGATTTAACAATTAGTAAAATTCCATAAAATAATATAAATAATAGATAATTATCTCATTAAAATGGCGCTCTATAATTCATCCGATTTATATTACTATTATTAATAAATAATGATAACAGGAAAGTAATATTTGAATTACCTAAAAAATATAATTAATAAAATGAAAATAATAATTATATTATATATATCCATATATGTATATATTCCAGCAGATGCAAAATTTATTGGTGTTTGAAAATACATAAATTTTATAAAATCTTTACCGCCAATCTACCTACTGAGACAAATCCAAGGACTTCTCCTTTCTACGAGAAATTATTTTTATTTTAATACCATTAAACTGGTTATTGAAGAAAACTACTTTCAACTGGCAATATTGGCGCTTAAATTTATATACTGGATGGATTCTATTTTTAAATAAAGTATTTGGCATTTTAATCAAGTCCATACAACATTCGTTTAATCTACTAAATAAGTCCATACAACATCAATTAAATAAGTCCATGTTAGTTGCGTTTTTGTATCCGCACATTATTTTTATACTCCACACTCCGCCTGCGACAAAAAAAATGTTTCCTAAGCTACTGCTACTGGATAGAGAAGGAGGGTTCATCACAGGTCTAATCACTCTGCATGGTAAAAGAACACATGAATACGAACACCAACACCATTGCCTCAGAATAACGACCTAGGAAAAAACAGAGGGACTGACGATTGAAAGAAACTGGAAAGGCCTAGAAGATGGAGATCGATGATCGATGAAAACAGGAACCAGTGGAGGATTGTTGTAGATGAGACCAAATTCCTCACTTGGATGTAGCACTGAGAAGAAAGAAAAAAAGAAATCCTAACAGATCGGATAAAAATCTTTTCTGAGTATACATTAAAAAAAAGTGGTGAAGGTAATACCATATCTAACTCTTCTACATATCGTGACTGGATTTGAGATTTCTTCATGGACTTTTATGTGGGCATTCTATACAAAATAAACGTTCTATTCATCGAATGTCTGCTCCGAGGCTCTTTAAGTATTTCTTGTAGTTTTCAATGTTGCTCTCTATCAAGGGTCTTTTCAAAGTCCATAATATATAATATATTGTCACATTATTTCTCCGATTCTGACAGCTTTGGACCAATACTTGTGTGGCTTCTCTTGTACCCAAACCGGAGTACTTCTCTTGTTCTTGGATTGCTTACTGTGGGCAGTCTCATACACGCTTTAAGGGACGGGAGCAGAATGGAACAAGTAATCGCCAACGTCCAGTAATGCATATACAACAAAAGAAGAAGAAGAAATAAGCCCCATGGACACGAGTATGACCTACAAAATTATCCGTAAAATATTAATATTACTGTAATATATACGTTTGATCAATTAAAATAAATAAATACTTTGTAGATACATGGAACAAAGTTCCTTTAACTTTAAAAAATGCGATGTTTTAATGCGTATATAAACATCATCGGAAATTTTATGACGTTCAATTGTTTCATTCCATTTATGAATCGCGTTTTAAAAATCACTTTTGTTTTACCGTCCGTATCCAAAGATATTTTTCAACGTCTTTGTCCATGTGACTATTTCATTACGTGATTGAAATGATAAAGTTTTCATCCGTTTTCATTAAACTTTAAATAGAGGCTCCGATTAGGTGAAAATATTTCTCACATTTGACTGCCAGATGTTACTGAGAGCTTTTTAATATTGCGATGTCGCACAGTGGTCCGGATTTGGGAAACAGTGGACTTAGGAACCAAAGTCATTATTTCGATTTGAAAAAAATTGCTTGCTGTAGAAAATCTAATTTGTAACAATATTTGTCATGTTCAACTTTTCGTTATTTGGAGCTTAACATGGTTTAAAAAAATACAAACGAAAAAAATGTATGGAGTAAAATTGAATTATATTTTTTTCTCAATATATTTTAAATTGCTAGCAACGAAACTTTTTGTATATTAACGTATGTAATTAGTACTTTATGTCCATATTTTTTTCTTTCCAATATACTTGCAAACTTTAAAAAAAAAAAATTATTTCACAACACAACAAATGTTTCTGCCAGAAGATTTGGTTGGGTGGTTATGATGCACAATTATTTCTTTATTACAAATAAGAAAACCAAAATTGCCTATCACCTCCAGTTTTTTAAATATTCTCCAAAAACTGCATTTTAAAGTATGAAAACCCATGCTTACAAATATAATGTTATTATAATGGAGTGCTACATAATAATTTATTTTATGAATGAGTCGTTACTGCAGTTTTTAAGAATTATACGAAACAAATAAATAATTATTAACACCTTCTTTATGGTAATAATTCACCGTTATGACTTACTTGATGAATCATTAAAGGAATTTCCTGCACTTTCTGAGAATTATATGGAACAAATAATATACAAAAATACTATTTTTACCTGTTTCGTGGTAATGGTAGCGCGGCTTATTTGATGAATCATTATGGCAATTTCCTGCAGTTGCTAAGGATTATAAGGCTCATGAATACCCGTTTAATTGTAATGGTACCTTAATGACTCATTTTATGTATCACCATATCAATTCACCTACTTCTTTTCGTATATAAAACACGCAAGAGCGCATTTTTGTGTTACTAGCTACTGAATTTTTGAAGAAGCAACATACCTTGAACTTGACCGCGACCAGAAAAGGGCCTGAAAATCATGACTCGATTTGGCACTCATATGGACATTTACACATTTCTACGAGAAGGAGACCTCAAGGACTACAAGCGACTCCACCGAGCAATTTTGAACTCCATTTCGCTTGAAATCTCACCAGAAGATTCTGAAGTGATATTGAAATTTGCAAGATATCTCACTGTCAACTTGAAGAGCAGATGGACCGCGGCCCACAGAATTCAAAACAAATTTATAAATAAGCATTTGAACTGGTTGAAAGCAAGAATCCAGTGGCCTTCCTGCAATTCCGTAAATCTCGCCGAGATTTTTAAAGAAACCGAAAATATTGCAGAAACCGAATATTTAGAGCAAGAGGATCAATATTTAGCGGAATCTAATGAAATCATCATAGCATCTACATCTATGGCCACTAAAGATATGGGCACTTCTACAGAAGTTCAAACAAGAAAACCATTTGCAGACCTGGGGAACAAGCAGAAGAAAAGGCGGTCGGGTACATTGAGTGACTATTCGGAAGAGAAGTTAGCTTTTGCTTTGGTCACTAGGCTAAAATCGAATGGAAAAGAGATCCTTGCTCGCATTATTGATCACCTCTTGAAGAATCCTGACAAAGCCCCAGATGTCAAATCGCATTTATTCGATAAGGAAAAGAAGAAAACAAATCAGGAAAACCAAGCTTTGGCTCTTACTACTTCATTAGATCTGTCAAAGTGGAAATATCTGACGTTAAGGGCTGCAATGTCAGATTGGAAGAATTCTCTGCAGCTTCCTTCCTACCACAAATTATTAGAAGCTAAGAAGAGGTGCTATCCGGATGCCAAAGACATTGAAATATCTGAACACGGAGCAAAAATGAACTTGCAAGCACTTTTGGATTTGACTATTCAGAAGATCCTGCAAATTGTGGGAGACAAACTAGGTATTTCGAGTGGGAATCTGAAGCTAACAAGCAAATGGGGATTTGACGGATCTTCAACACAAAGCAATTATAGGCAGAAGAGTGAACTGACAGAATTTGATGAGTCTTCGGTGTTCATAACGAGCCTTGTTCCTTTGAAGTTGGAGTCGAACAATGTGGTCATTTGGGAAAATCCAAAGTCATCTTCGACGTTTTACTGTAGGCCTGTCAAATTCCAGTTCGCAAAAGAAACCATTGACTTTGTCAACCAAGAAAATGCGGCAATGAAGGAAGAAATACGTAATTTGGTTGCATCAAAATGCGGTAATTACGAAATTACTCATGAGCTGCACATGACAATGATAGATGGCAAAGTAGCTACTATTATTACAGATACTCCATCCGCAGCAATTTTATATCATTTATTCCATATAATTCTCAGAAAGTGCAGGAAATTCCTTTAATGATTCATCAAGTAAGTCATAACGGTGAATTATTACCATAAAGAAGGTGTTAATAATTATTTATTTGTTTCGTATAATTCTTAAAAACTGCAGTAACGACTCATTCATAAAATAAATTATTATGTAGCACTCCATTATAATAACATTATATTTGTAAGCATGGGTTTTCATACTTTAAAATGCAGTTTTTGGAGAATATTTAAAAAACTGGAGGTGATAGGCAATTTTGGTTTTCTTATTTGTAATAAAGAAATAATTGTGCATCATAACCACCCAACCAAATCTTCTGGCAGAAACATTTGTTGTGTTGTGAAAAATAATTTTTTTTTTTTTAAATGCAAGTATATTGGAAAGAAAAAAATATGGACATAAAGTACTAATTACATACGTTAATATACAAAAAGTTTCGTTGCTAGCAATTTAAAATATATTGAGAAAAAAATATAATTCAATTTTACTCCATACATTTTTTTCGTTTGTATTTTTTTAAACCATGTTAAGCTCCAAATAACGAAAAGTTGAACATGACAAATATTGTTACAAATTAGATTTTCTACAGCAAGCAATTTTTTTCAAATCGAAATAATGACTTTGGTTCCTAAGTCCACTGTTTCCCAAATCCGGACCACTGTGTGTCGTGTCGTTCCTCCAACAAAAAATAACGAAAATAACATGATCATTCACAAAGTTTTAATTTCACTTCAAAACCATACTATACATAGCAGAGTTGACATTTAAATAATTTCATAAAATAATATAGGTTTTTTTCTTGCTTAGAAATGAGTATTTGGAGGAGAGAAAATCAATATAAAACATTAGTTCCATATCAACACGACACAACAAGTATCTCGATTGGAATTTGATGAAATGGAAACAGATTATTTAGTTTTTACATTTTTATATGATGTAAGAATATTTTAAAATCACATTTTTAGATTATATTTACAGCAGTGAACTCCCGACTCCTCACGTGGCCGAATTTCAATATTTGATTTATTTGATTGTGCCACATTTTCCTCGGTCTTCCTCTATTTCTATTTCCGTTTACATCGTTAACATATACTTAGTTTATCATCCCTTCTCCATTAATTGTTTCCCTGAATCCAAACCATATTTTTCATTTTTTGTTCATAACACTTTCATTCGCACTGCATTCACTTCTTATATTTGCATTTGACACTCTTTCATGTACAGATTTACCACACATTATTTTCAGAGATCTTATTTCTACTTCATTTTTTATACGTTCATCCTTCTTTTGCCAGCTCGATGCTTCACTTCCATATATAAGAGTTGGCAAAAGAACACAGTTGTGAATTACTATCCTGGTTTTTAGGATAGACTTTATGTATAGAAGCAAGACTCATTAAAGGCATTCCAAAAAAGTCCCATATAACACAACATCTCAAAGAACTTCACTGGCTTAAAAGTCCAGAAAGAATCCAGTATAAACTGTGCTGGACAGTCTTCAAAGCGCTACATGGAATGGCACCAATTTATATATCTGAACTCTGTATAACGGACAGCCTAAATACAAGGAAATCCACACTTCGCTCGGCGAACTCCTCGGCAATAGGAAGATTAGTTGAGCCGAAGCGTTGCCCCAGTACAGATTTCGGGGATCGAGCGTTCGCGATAGCCGATCCATCAGCTTGGAACAATCTCCCTTCACACCTCAGATGCATAAATGATCCGACAGATTTCAGATCTAAACTGAAAACCCATATTTTTCATATTTCATACCCAAATTATACATTTATATTTTGTTCTACTATACCTTCTAACCGATCGCGAAAATCAGATGCAGCGTTCACATTTAGATTTTTAGATTTAAAACATGTCTCAATGCGCCCTTGAGGTGATTACATCACAAAAACGGCGCTTTAAAAGTTAGCATATTATTATTATTATTGGTGGGTTGATGGTTTATGCGGGGGCATGATTACTTAGATTTGGAGGTTTTGATTCAAAATTTCTTACGCATGCCGGGCTTCTGGGCTTCTATGGGAGTACCACCACTGCGTGGCACCATATATCTCCTGGATGCCCCATTGAGAGAGGTGACAGATTTCAGGTAACTGGGATCAATTATTTGAAAGACGGAACAGTAGACGCCGACATCACCAAAATAATAATATTTACCGGGTGGATAAAGTGGCGAGAGTTATCAGGAGTGCTCTGCGACAAGCGAATGCCGATCCATGTAAAAGGAAAAGGTGTACGAGGCGACTATGCGACTAGCCATGAGTTAAGACTTGGACTTGGACTTCAGCTCATGTGGCTATTCCTCTTACGTCTGATGGGAGCTTGTTGGAAGGTGATTTGGTGGGTTGTTGGTTTATTCGGGGGCATGATTTGTGTGGCCCGGAGTGTTCCTCTGAATGAGGATTTTGGGCGCTTGTGGAGTGGTCGTAATTTGAGAGGTCTTTTATTGTGGGGTTAGGATGTGAAGGGAGTCCCTTGTAAAAACGTTCGGCATAATATATAAACTGCACAGCACAGAAATGAGAATGCTATGCTGGATGAATGAGGTGGGCAAGCGGAGTAACGTTACTCCACCACATCAGGAATATATTATTATTATCATTATGCAGATCCGCGGCAGTTTTAGAGTGAGGGCAATAAAGGATATAAACTTGAGGAGAAACGTCTGAGATGGCTTCATTTGCATGCTTTACGGAGGGAAACGAAAGCAGGCCAGCGACCACGGGGACGTGGTAGGCCCAAGTTGACATGGATGGGACTCATTCATATGACTCTCCAAAGAGATCGAATCCTATCAGATGCCACCCAGGACAGATAGTCCTGGAAACGCCATACAAGAAGAGTCGACACCAAGTAAATGAGACAAGGCTATGAAGAAGAAGACATGTTAAAGATGTACACTTTGAATAAATGAAATATACAATTTATTGATTATCATTGATATAAGACTTTTGGTTGGAAATACATATATTCAAATTTACATTGAATCATGTTATATTTTTATGACTTAGATGGTAGTAAAAACTTACGTGGTAATTGTCAAATTGTCGAATGCATAGATCTGGCGACCACCAATTGCGTGTAAAAGAAGTCCAAGGTCTTAGGAAAATCATGGAACATGTAGGTTACCGCTCCAAAAGAGATGCATTATCATATCTGTAACAAAAATTGCGATATTAATAAATCTGTATGAAATGAGACGTAGAATATTTGAGACTGAAACAAGATCCGAGGTAAATCTCTATAGCTAAAAAAATAAGTTCAAACTTATTTTATGCTTCGAATTGCTTCTCGGGAGTATTACAAAATTCACATAGAGAGTTATCTTAAAATTATGTCGTTTATTCAACAATATGGCTAATTAACTAACAAACTATCCAACGCGCAAGTCTTTTCGAAGGGGTAGGGATCAAATCAAATCAAATCAAATCAAATCAAATCAAATCTAATCAAATCAGTTTATTTCATCAACAGACATTACAAAATTAATTTTTAAGGCATCTACTAACAGGTAAAATAATATATTGTGTATAGTATACTACCAGAAACGCATGAGAGATGGTTCAACATTAGGAAGACAGGATACTTTCCAGAATTAAGAGTGTTTGCCTTCTGAACGTACTTTCACTAATATGAAAGACGTTGATCTTAGAGGAGACCGCGTTCAGCAGATTAATTGCTCTTCCCACCGGTGTCACCAGAGGCAGGTTGGTTCTGGCGGCCGGTAGGTAAAACAATCCATGTTGTCGCTGTCGGAGATATCTATCAGGGACAAAAGGCGAACACCTTCCAGCACGGCCGAGTTCTCGAAATATCCCCTGAGTAATCTAAAGAAATGGGTTATGAGATGCCCATCTCTTCGAAGCTGCAGTGAGTTGGCCCCAAGCATTTTCAAAAGAAACGCTGTGAGATAGAGCCACGGATAGCTACCATACTCCCTCATGTAAAGATACCTCGGAATTTTTTTCTGACCCTCTCCAGCATCACGGAATATCTCTTCAATTTTGTTCGTTCATGACATACTCCCCTTGATTTTTCAACATTCATACATCGTTATATGAACGCGCGTCGATGTCTTCGACTCGCGTGGTTGATATTTAATATTTCATTGATTTGATTGCGCCACATTTTCTTCGATTTTTTGTTCCTTTATCATCGAAACTGTGTACTTTGTCCTTATCATGATTTCGTAATTAACGTGTCATTAATTTGTTCATTACGCTTTCAATCGCCTTGCATTCACTTATTATATGTAGTTTTGATAAACTATCATATACATAACAAACTACAAATTCGAATAAGAGATCTCATTTCTACCACATTTATTCTGCTTTCGTTATTATGTTATTCTTCTTCTTTCGGTGCCATGTCAGGTCCCCCCAACGTTGGCAATCACTGCAACAAAGGCATATCTGTCCTGCGCCACTTGGAACAGGTTCTGAATTCTTTACACTCATGTCCATTCTTTAATGTTCCGCAGCCAGGACAACTGCCTTCTACCAACTCCCCGACGTCCCTCCACTCAATTAATATCAGCCGAAGTGGTGGTATTTTTTCCCCTTAGCACAAGATCCAAATATAAGACCTTTCTAACTTTCACACTCGACAACAGCTCTCTATTGTCCCTGGCATGTCTGCATTACTGACCTTATCGGTCCACGGTATACGGAGCATTCTGCGGTATATCCACATATCAAACGCCTCCAACCGGTTCATTACACTAACTTTTAGAGACCAGGTTTCGCAGCCATATAGCCATAGGTCAGACCATATATAACATTTAATAATTTAATCATTCTTATGTAGCCAGATCCAAACTTCACTTTCATAATTGTCGATACAAGAATACCATGTACTGCCATTTAAGCTATATTACTGTCTTCGCATACATATGTAGAAATATCGATAAGTATATTAGACATATCCAATTATATGTTACTACAGAAAAATTACGATTTGACGACTGAGAACAAAAAAGTATCATATAATATATGATACTTATTTGATATCGGGCTTGCCTGCACAAAGTATACGTAATTATATACGAATTATCTTAAATGCACTTTAATAAATGTGCATGTCGTTTCTTTTTGCACTGTTATAACGTGAATATTTTTTTCATCTAAATTATTAAATGCATGGAACGTGTGAATGGAAAAAGATGTCGAGCAAGGCCAAGGTCGCATAACCAAATTAATCAATTGCTAAAAGGCGGCCATGTTCGAAGTCGGAACCATTGACGAGCGTGCGTGCCATGGTGAATGAATGCAAAAGAGGCGAAAGGATTATTTCAGAATAGAACAGTGTAGCGGTCCATCTTCTCTTACTATCCCTTCAGGGAAACGGCATGATGGTTTAGTCAGCTAGTATCGTTTATTAAATGCAAAATAGCTTCTCAAGAAATAAACATACATTATTTGATTTTCTAATAACAGATACAGCGTAATGAGACTGAGCCCATTATACTCTACAATGCCAATCCTAACTGGTCTTTCATTCCCTGACCAAAAAAAATGTAGGCCTTGAGAATCAACTCTAAATTCTCCCTCACCCTCTTCGGAGGAGCACTCCGGGCCACACATCTAGCCCCCGCATAAAACATTTATCACATCACAATTCCAACAATGTTGCCTACAGATGTAAGAGAAATAGCCATTAGAGCTGAACCTCTGTAAGCCAGAAGAACCAAGTTCAAGGATATATATTTGCATCCTTCCCTCCTCCGTTTGGGAATTGAACCCCAGAATTACCAAGTCCAAGTATTTTAGATTTTTAGATTAGTAATTTAGATTTTTATATAAACACGTGATTCATAACCAACCTAAAAAATTAATCAAATTTTAAACATGCGTGTATGACTCGCTGTATGAATGTGTCCATTCTCTGTGCCTACCCCTACGGGGAAATGGCGTGATGAACAATGGTTTGTTGTTGTTTTTGTTAAACACGTGATGTGCCCTTGAGGTTATTACATCATAAAAACAGCGCCTAAAAGTTGTATTGTACTTATTTTTTAAACAACCCTTGTCCGTTTACAAAAATGTTTTTTTCGTAAGAAGGGCGGAATGGGGAATGTTGTTAACATAAAGCGATCGCTTAACCCAACCAATCAGGTCATAAGTCCTGTAAGCGCCTCGACCACTATATTCTGTTCCCACAAAACAATTTACATCTTTATCTCTATTGAGATACAATTAATCCTTGTATATATATTTTTTTAATATCAAATACATTTCATTTAAAAAGTTGTACTTGTATTGTGAACAAGTCTAGTATGCAAATATTCCATACTTTATATGGAAAGAAACTAATATGAATACTGTTTTGATGTGTTTGAAATATTGCTAGATCATTAATATTATGTACTACCAAGATCCTTATAAAACTGGTTATTCGCGTGAAACATGATACCTAACAGTTAGTGAAATACCTAATGTCTAACTATATGCCACTGATCAGGAAATACAAATTTTATGTATTTTTTTTATTCGCACTTTGGTGATTTACGATGTCATGCCAACAGAAGACAACTAAATGTCAATGGTGAATGAAACAATTGGGTTTATGCATGATTTAGATATCAATCTTTAATGTTTAGTAATATCAGAGTGCATTTGGAAATTTTCGTATGATTGATTAGAGGCGATTCTATGCCATATTGAACAATTATTTACTATGGCTTTTTACGATATAACAATGCACATATGATTTCATAATAATCAAGTGAAGAAATGCAATATCAATACAAGTTTCATTATTTATATGATACAATTTGCATACGTATGAAGATATTTTAGTTAACTACTTATTTCGTAACTTAGCTTTGTACGAGAAACTAATCATTTTGTCAATATTCTTAGTTAAAAGCAAATCGGTTTATATCTCTCCATAGACATTACAAACATATTTACAGATTAAGGTATCTATTTAAGAACAGGTAAAATACCAGGAACACGTGAGAGATGGTTCGACATTAAGAAGACAAGATTATCTCTAAAGTCAAGAGTTTTTTTTCTTCTGAACGTACTTTCATTTATATGAAAGACGTCGCTCTCCGAAGCGATCATGTTTAGCAGCCCCAACGGCATCACCAGATTGAAAATGATTCTGTATGTTGAGAGATAAAATAACTTGTGCTGACGCTGTCGAAGATAACCATTCAGAAAATAAAGATGGATACTCTCCAAGATGACGGAATTCTCAAAGAATCCCTTAATGAGTCTGAAGTAATAGGTAAGTGTGAATACATCTATTCTCATCTGCTAACTATTGTTACTCAGCATGCCCAAGAGAAATGCGGTAGGATAGAGCTACGTAAATCTAACAAACTCCCTCATATAGATGTGTATATAATATTATGGCCCTTCAAATCGTCTAAAAATGGGAGTTGATATGTTGGATGACTGCTTGAATTAAATTCCGTGGTAAGATCGGTCAGTTTTATTTAAAAAAAACTCATGAGCTTAAAGAATCTGAACAGTGTAAATACATATCATATTAGCAGAAAAGCATTAAACATCGCGAACAATTGTGTAATGCTAAACCCCGTCGATGTCTTTACGTATTAAAAGTTCAAGCAATTTGCGATCTGTTTATTATTATTTTTAATGGATTTTTAATAGCAACACTCGCCAATACTAAAATCAATATGCGATCTATTCATTGGTTTCTGAGAAAACAAATAATTAAGTTGTGATAATAATGCCATCTACATAAAGTCGTTTTTAATTTTAAAAAATACTTTCAACAATGATTTTCTTTATTAATGTATTTTTTTTTATTTGACATAAACGCTACGGGGGTTTTACAAAAAATAACATGCTTAAATACAGAGTAGTAACGACTAAAAATTGGATACATATAAACAGAGATCGAACATATGATGGCAACATAAAAATGGCAGAATGGCATGGCAAACAACAAAGTGAAAAAATACAAAAAATACAGAAATACAAATAATATATGAAAAAACATACATAAAACAAGAAATAAAAAGAGAAAAAGAGAAAAAAAAATTTTACCACAAAATAGCTTACATACGAGTATATCACTTTAAATTTAATTATCTTATATTATAAATGGTAACACTTCTAATCACTATTTACTTTTTTTTTAATTGAAGACGAATACTAATATAATATAAATGAAGCCTAAAAATAAAATGTATTTTCATTGTGTTCATTCAATGTATTTTCATTGTGTAAAAAAAAAAATAATTCCCGTGTATATCTTTTGTTTAATTTAGAAAACATGTTTACTATCAAAAGCCACGTAAGATAATCCGCATAGTTGTATAGTAGTAGATATGAATGAAAACGTCCGTTTTCTAGAAGTTTTATTATATTTTATG
Organism: Lepidostoma basale; assembly: GCA_022606425.2. Taxonomy (NCBI): domain Eukaryota; kingdom Metazoa; phylum Arthropoda; class Insecta; order Trichoptera; family Lepidostomatidae; genus Lepidostoma; species Lepidostoma basale. The sequence goes on along the minus strand of JAHDVF020000296.1, from coordinate 947,474 downwards.
TGAATGACTTGTATTGCCTATCTAAAGCATTATCAAATGTCATTTAATAATGCCTTAGACAGGTGAAACATGTCATTCACATAAAATGTAATAAAATTCTAGACATTTTCTTTCATAAGGATTAATTTTATCTCAATAGAGACGAAGATGTAAATTGTTTTTTGGAAAGAGAATATGGTGGTCGAGGCATTTACAGGACTTATGACCTGTCATTGGTTGGGTTAAGCGATCGCTTTATGTAATACAACATTCCCCATTCCGCCCTTCTTACGACCATCACGTCTGACATTTTTTTTTAAAGATGTATATATGCTACAATGTTGAGGAACACTTCACATATTTTTGTTCAATCTACACTAGCGCCATCTATTAAGATTAGATTAATTATTTAATATGGAGTTTTACATCATTGTTCAGGAAACAATATATAATGCCTCAATAGTTTCAACCTTCACAAATCATATCAAAAACATATCTTTATTTTGTTTCATGTTAATGCATTAAAAAAACTTTCCACCATAATCAAATCGACACTAAAGGGTTAAGTCAAAATATTATAATAGAAAACATAAATCATAATATTATTATTATGTTCCAATAATAAACTCGCCTACTCTTTGATTAATCATATCTTGCATTGACCTTCACTTCGAATGGTTACTTGTTAAAAAAAAATGAACCAATAGAAGCTTATCGCGCTAATCGTTTTCACTCCTTCCTCCGTTGTGTCAATATATTTATCGAATTGTAGTGCAATAGCGAAACAGTGGGCGGTGCTTAATGATAGTATGTAATAATGTAAATAAAATAAAAAGTGAATTCTTTTTTGCATGCACAATTGATCAAATAGTAAGTAGAGTACGAGGCGTTCAAAGATTCCAGCGTTACACGCGCGAGGGGGTTCCATGATTATCGCGAAAATAATAATAAATAATATTATAATAATAATAAATGATACTAAAAATATATTCGTAATAAGTTCTTCTTCTGACAAACTGAAGAACTATCTGGCAAGGGAAGGAAGAAAATATTATAAATGCAGTAGAAATGAGATATCTTAGACTAAAGCCTGTGCCATACTGTTTGAAATAAGCTCTCCACAAGGGTGACCTTGGTGGAATGTGGAGCCCCACATATGGAAAGCGTGTTTACAACAGTTTACAACACGCATACTATGCGCGTCCGTCCACAAAAGTTGTTGAAGGTCAAACGAATTTTGGTTTCAAACAAGTGTCTACACAGTTTTAAACCGATGGTGGACACTGATGTGGAGAGCTTGTTTTAAACAGTGTGGCACGGCTTTAATGTGTGGAAATCTGTGTATGATAGGGCGTTGCGGGTCTGGCGTGGAATAGCCTTATTAGTATTAATACTAATAAGGCTACTACTTATTAGTATTAATTATGAGGACAGTGACGTTAAATTTATGAAACATCTTAAGACTGCACTCTTCGGCCAGCCATTTACTAGTGCGCCCTTGTAGTAATTAATTTTACAAAACGGCGCACTTAAAACATAAGTCATCAAAATAATAATAATAATAATAGTGTGTCGAATGAAAATATATTAAGTGAATGCGGTGCTAGTTAAAGTGTTTTGAACAAAATAATGAAAGGATCATTAAGATGGTTTGGACACATGGAAAGAATGAATGAAGAAAGAATGTTAAAAAAATAAGTACGAGTATATGTTCACGATTGGAAAACACGACAGGAAAACTTGGCAGATCAAATACATCAAATATCAAATGTGGGCCACGTGAGGAATCGGAGAATTCGACGTGCGTGCATGACACGACGCGACGCATGGATGTTGAAGAATCGAGAGAAGTAGGTATGTTAGGAAAGAAAAGTATAGCAGTCCATTATTTCTGCCTACGCAGAAATAGTGGACTGCTGCACTTTTCTGAGACTTAACCTGAGACAGGCTCCATTTTTTGGGACTTAGCCTCCTCCACTGGCTCCTGTCCCTGGCCTGATATTTCCATATCACTATCCAGATATTTCCAATGTCTCCCAGTCCTCAACGTTATCAGTTTACAGTTTTATTCTAATCGTTTTTCTACTTCCGACCGATAACGGAAGCTCGCTTCTGTCTTCTGTTCTTTGGTCTTCCTCTAGTTGTGTCCCCAGGAAACCTATGAATTAATTAGGTTAGGATTGGTTAGAGGGGGGAGGAAGACGCTTCTACACGTGAAGTGTTCCTATAATTGTAACACACGACGCCCGGAGAAACGATACAAAGTCAGCCAAACCTTCCACCAAAGTAGCAAGATAATGGGGGATAATGCCTTTTTAGGGACATTTAAATAAAACTGGTTTGCCATTGACACGAAAAAAAATAAGATCGGATAGTAAAGGTTATTTAACTTCACATCCTAACTCCACAATAAAAGCCTTCTCAAATTACGACCCAAACACCTCCAGCCGCCACAGGCGCCCAAAATCGATCCTCCTTCAGAGGAACTCTCCGGGCCACACAAATCATGTCCCCGCATAAACAATGTTCCCACAAGAGCTGAACCTCTGTAAGCCAGAAGATCCAAGTCCAAGTCCCAATGTAATTTGAATATTTTCCATAAGAAGTAAATTCTAAGATTGTTTCTTATTTTAAGCAGTAATTATATTTAAATAAATGATTTCAAGTAAAATATTTTTTTATTGATTCTAAATTCAAATACTAACGGCATACACAGTACAAGACCCCGCTAAACTAACCAAACACACAGTTACATTTTCAATAATGTTCCTATTGAAGTTAAAGAAATAACGTATAAAGTATGCCAGATGATCCAAGTCCAAATATTCGAGTTGTAAATAGGTAATTTAAAAAAAAACAACATTTCATATGCAAAATCATTCAACATGCAAGTCGAATAATAAATCGAATCCTGTTGTATGAAAAATAAGATAAAAATTAAATAGATGTAAATGAAATCATTTGATGATGATTAGAAGAGATAATCATTATTGGTCTTCTTGCAACACCCGAACTTGACCGAACTAAGGCCGCTAAGGAGGTCAAGGTCACCGAGAACCAAACTATTAATGGGCGGGACTTGAATACGTGGAGCCAATTATTATTATCTCATTCGCCACAATTTGATCATCTCATGAATATTTGATACGCATAAATCGGCGTATAGCATGCAATCGAACATTCGAGAAACTATCTGCAAAAATGCAACACCTGCATTTGAAAAGCGTTATTATGAGGACATTGTGAGATGGAGTAGCCTGAAAAGACGATTCTTGAGGGACCACGCCGAGAGGATGGACCCAGCGAGGATTACCAAGATAATAATGCACGAGACTCCAGAGGGCCGGTGTCCACGAGGAAGACTACCAAAGAGAAAGATAGAAAGTTGGATGTCTTTATCACAGTACAAATATTAAAATGCCGTCTGAATACTCGTATATCGCAAGATCTATAGAAATAATAAAAATAATAATAATGCGACAAATGATAAAGGAACCTAAATAATATTTTACCGAGTGCTGGGGAGTTCCGATAAATAATTGAAAAAAAAATAACATAAAATTTGTATTTTTAATGACAACGATGACGTAATAGTTGATATTATGTAATATTATTTGTATTTTTAATATGTGTTTATAAGTTATGAGAGATTTTTTTGTGATATGTTATCAATTATTATTCTTCTTCTTCTTCGTCTGCTTTATTTAGGACTGTGTCCTTTTATTTCTCGGAGCCTGTTCCAGGGATGCAGATGTCCAAATGTCTCGCCATCTTTTGGGTGGTCTTCCTGCAGGTCGATTTCGTGTTGGTACTTTATTTGCGGCTATATTTATCACTCTTTCAGAACATGCTCTTTCCACATGATCTCTCCAGTAGCGTCTTCTCAGTCTTCCCCATCGCACGACATCTTCTACATTGCAGATCTTTCACACGACATCTTCTACATTGCAGATCTTCAATTATAATTAATTTCAACAAATGAATTTCAGTAACCAACGGGGGAAGAAAAGTGTTTCTATGTGGAAACGTCACAAAGTCAGTTTAACCTTCCTCCTATATTTCCCTTATCTTCATCTTGTCGAGAAAAAAAAGAAAAGGGAAATTTTATTAGCAATTCCATTGATATGTATGTAACATGAACTTGCGATTGATATGAAGAAGAACAATAATAAAGGTTAATTATTATTATTCTGGTTTATCTACATGCAGAGTTTACGTAGATAAAAATGAGTTACCAAACAATAATAAAAATATGCCTAGTTTTTAATAATTAAATTTTAAAAAGAGAAACACCGAAAAAAATGGTATATTTTGAACTGCCTCATCTTCAGACGTTTCTGTACGAAAAATTAAAGGTATTTGGTATTAAAAAAAAAACGTGTTATTGACTATAATAAGACAGTGCTTATTGACTATAATAACTGCGTATTTTTATTGTTTGCTAGAAGACAATATTAAACTTTCGATACACCGAAAACTTTAAAATGTATGGCAGAATATTAAATATTAAAAGAATTTTAAAATAAATAAACAAAAAGAACTAACTCTACAAAAATAGGTTTATTTAGAATATTTTTGTTGACACTAGTCACTGTCTAAAATTAGACCGATGCGAGGCCCATATACAGACATGGGTATCCAACCAAATAGAACCAATGGGACATTTTCAAGGGGATTGATTAATAAGGGTTTTAAAGTGTATAATAACTTGTCCCAAGTCATCAAGGACTCTGAAAATGTTCATAATTTCAGAAACCAACTACGTATTTTCGATCACGTATTAAAATGTTTTAAGTTTTTGAACATGAAGTATGGAATTGGCAAAATAATGATGAAACTAAAAAAAAAACGAAAGTAGAAATGATATCTCTTAGAAGAATGTATGATTTAACCTGTATATGATGGAGTTTCAAATGCAAATCTAAATGAATGCGGTGTTAATGAAAGTGTTATAAACAAAATATATGTTTATACGAGTATATTTTTAAAAGACTAACACCAAAGATTTAAATCAATGATATTAGAATTTATTTTTACAATTTTCAATGTGAGCAGAAAATAGCTCATTATTATGAAGAAGGAATCTGGTCCTGTCCAGACTCGAACCCAAGTCCCCTTGATCAGAAGCCAAGTGTTCTATCCCCTAGACCACCACCCGATAATAAGGTCGTTACGATGGTTTGGACACATGGAAAGAACAAATGAAGAATAACGTATATGTAAACGACGTAAACGGAACTAGAAATATATGAAAAGCGAGAAAAATATGGCAAGATCAAATCAATCAAAAGTGAAATCGAGGTGCGTGTATGACACGATGTATGAATGTAGTGGAAGCGAGAGAAGTATGTCAGGACAGCACAATGTGGTAGTTCATTATTTCTGCCTACCCCTCCGGTGAGACGGCGTGATGGTTAGCTAGTTAATTGGTTCTTTTTTATGTGGTTTCTGCCTTTTTCTGTTTTGTGTTATGTTTAAACATTATACGAGTATGTTGTATTAAAAATGTTATACATTAGTTGTTTAAATGTATTTTTATAACTAAATTAAGTAAATACATAGACAATCTTTTTGACTGTCTAGACAAGACGGGAGATGAATAATTTAGAGAATAATAACCTTCAAAACGCATGTTTTATTTAAAAAAATAGTTTGGAAAATTAACCGAAAATGTGTCGACATTCATTCCATTTTTCAATATAAAATTATTTTAAATGTAATCACTCAACCCAATGATTGAAGTCACTCAGCAACGAGTCAATTAAAACTATTTTATCTAGATGATTCCATAAATATATAATAGTAATCAAATGTCGCATTTTGCATAATTCAACGTTATCTGTACGTTTTCAATCTAATCCAATTAAAATTAAAATAACTTGTATTTAAAATATTCAGCAGATGACAAAAAAGAAGCCAGGCTTTAATGCACGTAGTTTAAATGGTTATTAATTTTATTCGGTATATTAGCATATTGCGATACCACCGAGTGATGAGGCCTGTGTTATTTTGGAAGTGCATTGGCATTTGTTTCATATTAATGATAGTCAATAAAAATATCAAACTGCAAAAAATATATATTTTTAAATTTAAATCGCCAATTCTGAACTAATAAACACGGCCGCCGTTGTGGCTGGCTGCTTGACGAACGCTGTTCGGAAAAATAAAAACATTCCAAAGGAGAGCAAAATTCGAATCTACAAGACATGAGTACGTCGTATAATGACATATGGAATAGAAACGAGAGATGACACCATCAGAACAAAAAATCTCTTAAGAACCACAGAAATGAAGACTCTCAGATCCGTTGCGGGAACGACACTCCGAGACAGAATAAGAAACTCTGAAATAAGATCTGCAACGAGATGATGTCGTGTGATGGGGAAGCTGAGAAGATGCTACTGGAGAGATCACTTGGAAAGAGCATGTTCTGAAAGAGTGATAAATATAGCCGCAAATAAATTACCAACAGGAAATCGACCTGCAGGAAGACCACCTAAAAGATGGCGAGACAGTTTGACATCTGCATCCCAGGAACAGGCTCCGAGAAATAACAGGATACAGTCCAGAATAAAGCAGAAGAAGAAGAAGCCAATTCTGTGGAAATCCATAAATGAGTTTAGTTTTTTTGACATCGATTTTTGACATAACTTTAGGAAAACTTGTGATTTCTTATACACTCAGTATTTTCAATCGACCTTCGTGGCAGAGTGCTACGAGCTCTGACTTCCATACCGAAGGTCCCGGGTTCGATTCCCGGCGATGGCAGTGTGATTGTCACACTCTCTTTGGTCTGGTGTGGAATTCACGTGACAATAAAATGGCGATAGATTGGCTACCCATCACATTTCATGAGAATCATCAATACAATAGCTTAAAATAATATGTATACAGTAATTGGGTTCAAACGCCTTGTTGTAATACAAGGGAAAAAAATAATAATCTAAACTAACTAACTAACCATCACGTCGTCTCTCAAAAGGGAAGGCTGAAATCATGGACCAACTTGCTTTTTTTCTGACATACATGTCTTGTTTCCTCAACATCATACATCGTGTTATGCACGTAATTACCTGTAAATTTCTCACACTCCTCACTTGGCTAACATTTCATATTTGATTGATTTGAATGTGTCACGTCTTACTCTACCTTTCTATTTCTTGTTCCGTTTACATCGTTAACATATACGAGTACTTTCTTTACCATTTTTTCTTTATGAATTATTTCTAGTGTAAATCTTAATGATTAATTATTAAATTGTAATAATGTTGATAAATGATTGATACATTTGTTTAACCACTAAAGCCCATGTCAATTATATTATAATAGATGATCACGTAATATTGCCCGCAAGAATCCAGGTGTTTTTCTAGGAAAGAAAAATATTGCTACAATTGAGATGTCATTGTATGGTAAAGGGGCAAGAAATGTGTCTACATGTTTGTTGTTATTGAAAATATAACACGACCAAACTTTCCACTACAATGACAAGAGAGTTAATTCCTCTCCCATAGAGACGAAAAAAATTAACATTGCATGGATGGAAATCGGTTGGTATGTATTCCTCAGTAAGAAAACCGTCGAAATTAAGTACACCGAGAGGGTCACTGCATGAAACAAATCAATATCTTATAATCAGGTAGCACAAAAAAAAAAAAAAAAGTTCCTACGTTTTGCATACCTAAAAAAATGTATATTACATTTGGCTATGCCCGACCGATTTTTTACGTCGTACGTCCAACTATCAATCATTTAAAAATAAACGAATCGTCCATTTACATGTTAATTTTTTTAAACGACTTATTAAACAACATTTTGGATGATGTTTTTTCACGATAAATATCTGCGACATTGTTGAATCAATTTACTGGAGGTAATGATGCCCATGGGTAGGGCATAATCTTTCTAAACATATGATTTGGACATTTTTCACATTAGTGAAGCTACCCTTAGCAAGTGACTATCTCTAACTTGCTTATTCTGACATATTATTTTATTTATTTATGAATAATTCGAAATAAACTGTAGTGTCATTATTTTAGTCGAAATATAATAAACGTATATATAAGAAAACCTAGCCTAAGGACTATCTAATATCTAGAAAATACCTTTAAAAAACGTTGATTTGATTATATTAGTTTCAAAATGTTATCATTTTGAAGTACTTATATATACGGTTTACGATAATATACAACAGTATATTTTCGTAAACCGTAACCCATTCGTATTAATTATAACATATTATGTATTTGAAAAGTTTTTAATAGTTTTTCCGAAAAATAAAAAATGATGAAAATAACATATTTTTATTGTATCTTGAACAATGATGCAAAACGTCATATCAAATAATTAATAAGAATGCAAAAACGTCTGTTTTCTAGCTGTTTTAGTATATATTATGAGAATGACATGTTTCACCTTGCTACGTCATTATCAAATGACAATATCTTAACAGATTTGATATCAAAGACATTTAATAATGTCTTAGCAAGGCGAAACATTCCCATTAAATGTTTTAAAACTTATAGAATACAGGTGTTGCCATTCGTATTAATTAACAAAATATCGAAAAATTGGTTAGATTAACGTTGGCAGCGTTTACTACTTAACAGAATAGTAAGTAATGATGTTAATGTGTACCTGAAATAGGACACCGGAGATATTCTGAATTTTAACATAAAGACTAAGTCCAAATGATTTTTTATGGTTAAATTTATAATATAAAAGCCTGACGTTTTAGTTTTTTTTTAATCGCTCTTTAAACCATGACAGCATGAGCCAAATCGATGTAAAGGGTATTATAGCTATCATAGTGATTCTCGTGGCATGTGATAGGAAGTTAATCTATCGCCATTTTATTGTCACGTGAATTCTACACCAGACCAAAGACAGTGTAACAATCACACTGCCCTCGCCGGGAAACGAACCCGGAACCTTCGGGGTGGCAGTCCATGCACTGTAATGTTACATACCATTACGATTTCTTCGGCCACTGTATTCGCCCCAATTATCCCCAGTTAAGTACCTCTTCGAAATTTATTTTCAACTTCTCCTGTTTCCGCTGTGTGAGCAACCGCCGCCTTCCCGGTTGGTAACACAGTTTTTTGTACTCTATGCTCCGAGGCTAGAAGCCTGCTCACTTCTCTCCAGTCAGCTTTGCGGGTAGGCCGCCATCTTACTTCGCGTTGCCTGTGCCTCGATCCCGCCAAAATGTAGGAGACACGGAAATCCGTCTGCATCCGGCTGGACCAGAAATGGTTCAGCCTTCGTGTAGTAGTAGGATATAAAGGTGCTCGTCAGGTACGATATTGACAATATATTTACACATCAAGCATCGCGCATCGGTCACACATGTGCATCATATGTCCTCGTGTCTGCGGTTAGTTCCGAAGGTTCTGTCGGACATCGACGTGACCACGTTCGAGGCTCCGTGTCAAGGACCACGCCTTCATGCGGACCTGCGGGGACCACTTCTTCACTCCGTACAGCACCACCAGCTTATGGAACCTCGTGTCTGCCAGGTGACGTTCTATATATTTATTTGCTGAACCACCATCTACTGGCCCGCGTTGCTGACAACGTCGACGGACGACGTCGCTGGTCGATGTCCTGAGGAGCACGCCATCAAGGAATCGCCTCAAACCGCCTCTTCATTCTTCCATCATGTGTTCTGTGGTTATTCTGTGTAAGACATCCCTAGCCCCTTAATACTGTAATAATTGTAATATGTAATAAACCTCCATGTATCCCATATAATCTGCGTCTTTATTTACACCCGTCCTTGGTCGAATAATGATAACACTAAAGGAATCTCACGATTACCACCCTGAGGATAAAAACCATGCTCTCTGTGCTAACCGAGGGAGGAACATTTCAGCACTTACCACTCGGCCACAAAGGTTTCTAAAATAAATCGCCTTTTTGTCGCTTTAATAAACATATTTGGGTGATGTTACTGATAGAAATTATATGATAATTAAGGTAATTACATAAATATCACTAAATCAAAAATAGAGAGATCGATAATGTGTTAAAATGAACAAATAAATGGTGCGAAATGAATACATCACATTATCTTAAAAGTACGCTTGACATTGACCCTGAAACAACACTATCGCAGAAATTATTAGCAATTCTTACGAATACATAGGTATTTGTAAAGTCTGCACTAGTTTGGTATATCTGACTAGTTTTGCAGAATCCGTATACAACACACAGATAGAAGTTTTTTTTTATCTGAAATATTTCATGGTCAATTTAAAACATTGCAGTCGCTGATTATAAGATAATTCTTAACGTAAGGGGATAGATTTATAGTGAAAGATTCGGAAAAGCAATATCGAGTGTGATAGCATAGATTGTGTACTATATATATTATAATAATTGACTTAAAAATAAATAATAAACATAGTGAAATAATTTTTCTGGGGACACAGCATCATAGAAACATACAAATTATTTTATCATAGAAATTATTCACTAGCGATGACGTCATCGTTGGTGCCGTTTTTGGTAAAGCTAAGTTTTTATTTGTTAAAAAAATGATAACAACAACAACAAACCTTCACGCCGTTTCCCCGAAGGGGTAGGCAGAGAGAATGGACCGCCACACTACTCTATCCTGACATACCTCTCTAGCTTCCTCCACATTCTTACAGCGACTCATACACGCACGTCGATTCTTCCGGCTTTTGATATGACCAACCTTTAAAATTTGATTAATTTGGTCATGCCATGTTTTCCTCGGTCTACCTCGACTCCGTACTCTAAAAAATGATAATTAAAAAAAAAAATCCATTTGAGCTCCCATAATTTAATTAATATGCAATAACAATTTGTTTTAATGTCCGTATTTTTTTTTAAATATTTAAGTAAATTCGAGAACAATGTCATAGAAATTTTCTATTATCGAAAAATGAACTCTAAAATCGCTATGTGAGATCCAGATAATGTATATATTTATTTATTTATTGAATCATGAACAATGATATTTAACACCCTATTCATCATCATCATCATCAGCCGTCTGTCATCCACTGCTGAATGTAGGCCTCTCCCAAAGCCTTCCACCGCCCCCTATCCATTGCCGCTCCCATCCATCCATGTCCAGCAATCCTCTTCAGATCGTCGGTCCAGCGGGCAGGGGGACGTCCAACTCTACGGAATCCTGTACGCGGTCTCCACTCCAGAACCCGTCTTCCCCATCGGCTGTCGGTTCTCCGACAGATATGGCCAGCCCACCGCCACTTCAGCCCGCCTATCCGTAGAGCCACCTCAGTCACCTTGGTTTGTTGTCGAATAAATTCGTTTCTAAATCTATCCCTCAAGGTTATTCCAAGCATGGCTCTTTCCATAACACCCTATTAAATAAATAATATTAATGTAAATTTCTGTTTACTAATAGTTCTAGTATTTTTATTTTTATGTGCTTATTATATTTTATAGGAATGAGATGATTCGGCTTATTTCATTCGAACATCAAACGTTTGATAATTTCTTAGCAAGCCGAAACATTTCATTCTCATCTTCTTTCCCTTTGCCATTTCTCATCATCTGGGGTCGGCCCTCCTCGTACGAAAACGCCAAACTTTCCTATTTTGACTCATTTCCACTGTCAGGTTCTCGCGTTGGAGCTCCTTTTCCATGTTGGCCCACCATATTGCCATTGGGCGACCTCTTCTTCATGGTTTTGTGGGAATGCTGAGGGCTTTTTGGACAATGTGCTCGCTGTCTCTTCGCATCACATGACCGTACCACCAGAGTCGAGATTCTCTTAATTTTTCCGTTATTGGGGCAACCTTAAAGCTACCCCTCACGTATTCGTTCCTTACGTGGTCCAGCCTTGTGATAACTAACTAACTAACTAACTAACTAACCATCACGCCGTCTCCCCGAAAGGGTAGGCAGAAATAATGGACTGTCACACTTTTACTGATGCGGCACTCCATCCTTCTCTTTTCGCGCCGCGGGAGACGCGGTGTGATGGGTTGCGAACCTCATCGCCACCAATAGGTATCTCCCAATACACAAACATTTCATTGGGACAAACATTTCATTCTCATGAAATATAATTAACTCGTATAATACAGACATTTTAATTCTTACTAATCCATGATTTAATTGTATCTCAATAGAGACGAAGATGCAAATTGGAAACTGAATATGGTTGATCAAGGTGTTTACAGGATTTATGACCTGTCATTGGTTGGGTTAAGCGCACGATTTATGTAATTACAACATTCCCCATTCCACCTTTTTCTTTATGACCATGTAAGACAAATTTTTGGAAGTTGTATATATGTTATAAATCTATGCCTAATTTCACATGTTAGTTTCAATGTGCCATCTTACTAATCCATTATTTGTTTAAATTTGTTGTGGAACGTGTTTCGAAAAATAAGTGCAGCTGAAGAATGCCAAAAGATACGCCGTGTACAGTGTGAGCACAAACGAAAACGCTAAAGTACTACGAGTGAATGCGATCGAGTAGAGGTAGGAGTTGGGAGTTACGCGCGCGGCGGTTACAAATACGCGCGCAGCCGCCCGGGCCCGTGTGAGTGGAATACGTAATATACATGTAATACGAGCGATATAGATGCTGTTTGCATACTCCGCTTTGTAGTGGTGGGATCGCTGTGGTAGTTAAACGTAACCGCTGTTGTAATAGCTCACTATTTCAAGGTCGCGCGATCAGTTTTAGAAAGTTAACTCGCAGCTATAATAAACCTAAACTCACACCCGCGCGGCGCGCTATTCACGATCCACGCACAGTGGTGAAAAAGCAAATAACGCGTGAAATAAATTATCTCTCTGATAAGGAAGTGTTGTTTCCTATTCAACCACGCAGCTATTTTGAATTAGGAACATTCTAAATTTCATAGTACACAATTTAGCTTTACAGACACGTTTATTATTTTTTAACCATTCGTTTCACCGTACTCACGATAAAAGCAATGCATTTTGTCAGGGGGTACTTTAATTCCACAGTTTCTCAATTTTAAAAACAGTTTTAAACTATTATTTGTAATAATTTATGTTAAATGTTAATAAAATTATTTAATAATTAATACGATTTTATTCCTTGTATACAACAGGTCGTTTGAACCCAATTACTATATACACATTATTTTAAATAATAATAATAATAATAATATGCTAACTTTTAAAGCGCCGTTTTTGTGATGTAATCACCTCAAGGGCGCATTAAGACGTGTTTCAAATTTAAAAATCTAAATTTTCGCGATCGGTTAAAAAGTATAGTAGAACAAAGTATAAATGTTTAAATTGGGTATGAAATATGAAAAAGATGGGTTTTCAGTTTAGATCTGTTTAGATCCTATCTATCAGTTTAGATTTAGTTTTAGCTATTATATTGATGATTCTCATGACATGTGATAGGTAGCCAATCTATCGCCATTTTATTTTCACGTGAATTCTACACCAGACCAAAGACAGCGTGATAATCACACTGCCACCGACGGGAATCGAACCCGGGACCTTCGGTATGGAAGTCAGAGCTTTTAATGAAAATGTATGTTTTCCAGAAGTTTAATTATATAATAGTTAATTGGAATGACATGTTTCGCCTTTCTAAAGCATTATCAAATGTCATATTTATGTCAAAACTTATTTAAGCCAGATTAAAATGGATTTTATTTGTTTATATTATTATTTTTTATTTATTTATGTATAAAGGGTTTATATATTATACAACGATATCAATAACATACTCATATATTATTATAGAAAAAAAACAAATATATATTTTATTAATATAATTATTGACAGACGACAGTATGAAACGAGATTGAAGTTTAATTTAATTATAATTCTTTCATTGTTAAAATGATCCGCAGGATATATATAATAATTAAAATAATAAAAAATATTATTTTTGCTTAAGATAAAAGTATGCTTCAATATATTTTTAATTAACTACAACATTATATTTTTTGCGCTCCAATCGTATCGTTTTTTCGCTATATCACCTAGATAACATTAATGAATTATAATAGACAAAAAATATTTACTTTCCTAGCTCTACATACACTGTGTACATGACTAGACCGTAATCACATACAATAAAGATAGCTGAGAAATCAAGTGAAATAAGTAAAATGGAGAAAACAATCAAATAATATGGTACGTATCACAATTCGTAAGAGGGACTAATTTCAAATTATAAATTCTTATATTTTTTAGGTCTCTATCTTAAATTCTGCAGACAATTTTTTTTCGAGACCATAATCTAGTTGTTATGGTAGTATTTCGGCCAAAATCAGTGGAGAAAAGTTTCACACTTATTAAATAAAATAACGAATATATTTAAAATCAGAACAAAACACACAAAAAAAACAATTCAAAATATTTTTTATTTATTGTTAATTTAAAAAGTATGTAATACTCCGTATTCAATAACAAATACGAATATTATTTTATGGGATAAAGTCTTAGCAAGGCAAAAAATGTCATTCCCATAAAATAAAATGAAGCTTCTAGAAGACTGGAAATTACATTCGTATAATTATAAAATGCAACACTTATAAACACATTTTTTACTTTTTCCTAAAGTATTTTTTACTTACAAGTATTTCACAATGTAAAGTTTTTAAGTATTGTAATTATTTACAAGAGACCAGTTGGAGAGCCAAGAGCCCATTCATGTTTGTATTTTTAAGTAAGGTACTAAAATAGATACTTTAATTTTCAAATAATTATTAAAATGGGCAAGGGGGCATATCTTATTTTATGCCCCAAATTGCCACACAGAGGCGCTTCGAAGTTCTCCTGTATTGAAAGCGATTCGTCTTTTAAATAAGGTGGCAAAGGAAATAGACCCCTTTAGATGCAATTATAGTGAAATCGTGAATACCCTTACGATAAGAGCAACAGAGAGATAACTGTCATATTTCTATTCACATATGTATATTTCCTTTGATGTTCTTTTTTTCACCATGTACGTCGATTTGAAAATAATAATAATAATAATAGTAATATAATTGTTAAGTACTCTTCCATATTACGAAATGTGTTATCCATTTCTTTTAAGTTTTATTGTCAAGTGAATCCAAACTTGTAAACGGTCAACCTTTTCTTAATTTATGGGGTCCTCGTCAATGGACGCAATTTCTAATAGACATACTATATTTATATTTCTAATATACAATTAGGACAATGTGGTATGCATCATGGGAGGCGTATAACATTTCGAACAATGTTCCAATAACTTAACGCATTTAAACGAAATGTTTATTGTTCGCATTAAAGGAATCGTATTACGGGTGTTCTTCCCATGTTGATGTATGTATTCAACCCTAAAAGTCATTTAAGATATATTTTTTTGTACAGTCCGAAAACCATTATTTCATTTAGCTTATATAGAGACACCCCGTCCACCCAGAACCAGAGCTATTCAGAATTTTATACAGGGAGCAACATAATTATTCTTATCTTACTATTAATGTATTATAAGGTCCGACGACGCATTTCTTTGTTTAATTTATTATATTCAATTATAATTAACAATAAATATTAAGTTATTATTTTTAATATGTTATAGTCCCAAGTACGATCATGTTCAAAGAATGGACACCACCAGACTCATTACCTCAGACCTTAAATTACATTACATAATCTCATGGGACTCGTCCACGTAGAAGACCTCCTAAAAGATGGAAGGACAGCTGGGAAGCCTACCTCACAGGAGGAGCAACACTCTGGAGAACAGACCACATAGGTCTACAACAAGGAAGAAGAAGAAGAAGATAGTCTCTACCACAATGGGTCCGTAACATAATAATAATAATAATAATAATAATAATAATAATAATAACAATAATAAACTGGCTTAAAATTTACAATATCTCAACGTTTTTATAATTTATTTATTGTTTCTTGAACAATGATGTAAAACTCGATATTAAATAATTAATATGAAAACTTCTAGAAACCTGACGTTTTCATTCGTATTACAACAACAACAACAACAAACCATCACGCCGTTTCCCCGCAGGGGTAGGCAGAGAGAATGGACCGCCACACTACTCTATCCTGGCACACCTCTCTAGCTTCCTCCACATTCATACATCGAGTCATACACGCACGTCGATTCTTCCGGCTTCTGACATGACCAACCTTTAATATTTGATTAATTTGGTCATGCCATGTTTTCCTCGGTCTACCTCGACTCCTTACTCCATTTACATTTTTAACGTATACTTTTTTAACCATTCTTTCTTCACCCATGCGCTCCATATGTCCGAACCAACGAAGCGAACCTTTCATAATTTTGTTCATAATACCTTCTTTCGCTCTACACTCCTTCCTAATATCAGCATTTGAGATTCTGTCGTACATCGTTCTACCACACATACGTCTTAGGAACCTCATCTCTACCGCATTTATTCTGCTCTCATCTTTCTTCTGCCAGTTCCATGCTTCGCTTCCATACATAAGGGTTGGAACCAGAACTCCATTTTGAACGGCCATTTTCGCTTTCATTGATAAATTCTTGTTTCCAATAACTACTTTTATAGCTTCATTCACTAAATTTCGCTCCATTCACTAAAATTCGTATTATTATTTAGAATATTAATGTACTACAAAATAAATGTTTCAAGTCTGTTAAATAATAAACCAAAAAATCGGTTATGTACAATATAAATATGCAGGTATATGTGATATGAAAATTTTTTTAAATTTCACATCAGAGTATTTTTAACATCTGTGCTCAAGATAGTTTGTTAACTTCCCAAGGGACTCGACCACTTTCACTATCACTTTAATTTCCATTGTGTTCGGTTGAAACTACCGTGAGATTCAGCCTTAGCTATCGTCCGTCACCTGTTGAACCGTGGGCGTCTCTTTCTGCCTCACGCGATATTCAATGTAAATAACGAGAGAGCAACATCGCGTGGACCCCTCACGATTGGAACGAACCGCATCGAGTGTCGTTACGTCACGCGTTCTTTTTTGAAAGGCGAAGACGGATTGGCTGCAGTCGGCGACTAAATTTATTTTGACATCAGAATTAAACTTAACGACATAATAATTTATTTTAAAATACAAGAGAATTTGGCAGCAGCTCTTAACCGATATTATTTGTACACAATAACACACAATATTTCACTTCATACTAATGGATTGGCATAGATTATGGACCGCCACATTATTTTATTGTGACATACTCGTTTAGCTTCCTCCGCATTCAAACAACGTGTCTCTCTACACGTCGATTTTTCCGAAGTATGATAAATGCCGTAAAAATGAGATCACTTAGAAGAATGTGCAGAAAAACAATGTATGATAGAATACCCGATGAAGAAATTTGAAAGGAATTTAAGGCAGATGAATGCGTCCCAAATAAAATTAAGAAAGGGTCACTTAAATGGTTTGGACATATGGAACGAATGGATGAGGGAAGAATTGTTAAAAATATGTATAAAAGTAGTGTGAATGGTAAAATAAGTCGAGGAAGGCCTAGGAAGACATGGCATAACCAATTAAATATAAAAAGGCGGCCATGTTCGACGAAGGAACAATCGACAAGCGTGCGTGTCACGGTGTATATATGTAGAAGAGTCGCGAGATTTATGTCAGAAAATAACAGTTTGGTGGTCCATCCTCTCTGCGTACCTCTCCGGCCAAACAGCGTGATGGTTAGTTAATTAGTCCGTTATTAAAAATATGTTAATTGTGATGTGCTTATTTTTTTCGTTGTTTAAAAATAAAAATCAAGTGTTTTCGATTGATTATACAATTTGTTGTATTCGAATGTTTACACAATCAACAATACGAGTGGAATTTAAATATTATTATTGAAAAAATGTTTGGGTATGACCTGGAATTGTATTTCCATATATTTCCCTAGGATCATAAGGCAGAATTATGTTCCCTAGATCAGCAGCCAGATTGGAAGAGAGACATCTTTAATATCGTCCATTTATAGATATAACATCGGGTAGCCCCATCATAAAACAACTACCAAATCACATTCCAGCAATGTTTCCTACAGAGGAATAGCCATTAGAGCTGAACCTCTGTAAGCCAGAAGATCCAAGTCCAAGTCCAAGGATTAGGTTATAACACGCTTCGCTCCTGATCCAGGGGACATGGTTTCAAGCCTGGACACGACCAGATTCCTTCATCATAATAATCAGGTATTTTTTATTCATATTGAAGATTGGTAAAAAAATTCTAATGACATTGATTCAAATCCTCGTTATCAGTCATTTAAAAAAGTTTTTACAGCAGTTACTATACTGCTTAACTTCTCTGGCATATTCACACGCCTTCTTTGTCATCATCCTGGCCTTGTCCATTTACTTGGGGTTGGCTCTTCTTGTATGACGTCTCCAGGACCGTCTGTCCTAGGTGGTATCTGGTGGGATCCAATATCTTTTGAGAGTTCATTGAATAAGTCCCATCCATATTAGCTTGGGCCTACCACATCCATAGGCATGTGCACAACCATATTGTTATAGTATGAACTGAGATAAACTTGAAAAAATATTATTGGAATCTTTGTTTTGTTGATGTAATATTATTACAACATATTGAATACCGTGGGCTTTCATAGAATTCGGTGATACAAAGATGGTATTTAACGCTTTTAATGAAAGAATTTCAGTAACAAGACAATTATGGTCTTAGAAGTTTTGTACGTATGGGGTCTCTTTTATTGAATGGATGTGAAACGTGAGCCATAAGTCAACTCAATGAACAGACTGGAAACATTTGAAGTGTGGCTCTATAGCCAAATGCTCAGAATTCCCTGGACAGACATGGTTACGACCACCAAAGTCCCGAGGCGAGATAGAGTTGACAGCGAGATGTTATCAACTATCAAGGTTCGGAAGATGTCACATCTGGGTCATGTACTGCGTGGGGAAAAGTACCACCTTCTCCAACTGATATTGGAGAGGAAAATTGAAAGACGCTGAGGGCCCGGTAAGAGACAGATATCTTGGTTGCGAAACGTGAGGTAGTGGACCGGCATCCGAAGTGTGGAGGAGATGTTCCGAGCTGCGCGGGACAGGGACAGGTTCGCCAAAGTAATCGCCAACGTTGGGGAGACCCGACAGGGAACTTGAATAAGAAGAAGAAGTTTTGTACCGAAGTGAAGCGTGGAACTGGCGAAATAATTCAGATGGTTCTGACACATTAAAAGAATGAATGAAGAAAGTATGATAAGGAAAGGAGTGGTGAAATGGTGACCGGGTGGTGGTCTAGAGGATAGAACGCTTGGCTCCTGATCCATGGGACATGGGTTCAAGCCTAGATATGACCAAATTTCTTCTTCATAATATTATAATTAGCTATTTTCTGTTCATATTGGAGATTGTATTATCAACTCTAATACCATTGATTTAAATCAATTGTGTTAATTTGTTTTAAAAAAAGTATATCTAAAAAACGTTAGTTACTTAAGTACTTTCGTTTCTATTTACAATAATTCAATTAAAATTAACATTGGATAACATAAATCTATTAAAAATATCCTTAAAACTTTGTACAAGTGAAAGAAATCAAATAACGCTTACGTATTTAAAATAACATTTTATTTAAATTTATCCCATCATAGTTTAAATGACATAATTTTCATTGTGGTATTAATAAGAGAAACTATTTTGTCGATTTTTTTTCTTTTGATTCTTATTAAGACGAAACAATTGAAAGCACATGTTGATAAAGAAAACACCAATTTAAATTTAAATTTGGAATGGGCTGTATTGTCGCACTTATTTACGATTCAAAGAGAGTGGCATACATCTGTTAAAAAACCATTTATCTTGAAAAATCAACTTAAATTTCAATGCATATCAAAAGCATTTAATTTATGTGAATACATAAACTTATTGAAGACGCATCACACTCCTTTTGTCATAAAACAGTATTATAGTTATCACATTTTCAAATAATCGAAAACAGGCGTTTGTTTAGATTAACTAAATATGTTTTCTAAGTACATAAAATATATTTGCACTCTTACACGTGTTCTAAATGTAAGAGTGAACATACATGTGGTGCAAATAAAAACAATTTAAATAAAATTTGTATTTTCGGTTCATTTTTAAGTATTCCTGAAATTTGCGCTGCACCCGTTATTCTCAGAATCAAATACGCGGTGGTTAAAAGATAGAAATTACCATGTTTAACACTTTATTAAACACTTTTTTTTAGTATACTTGGTATGCAACCACTTTATTATGTGAGGATGCGGGCCTACCGGTTTCGCTCTATGCGAGCTTCGTCAGGGCTTGACACATACAGTATGTATCAAGCCCTGATGAAGCTCGCATATAGCGAAACCGGTAGGCCCGTATCCTCACGTAATAAAGTGGTTGCATACCAAATATACTAAAAAAAGTGTTTAATTAAGTGTTAAATATGTCCAACCACCAAGTAATGGCTTCTTATCAAAGTTTAAATTACCATGTGTTTTACAAAGATTTCGTTGTTTCTATCATTTCATGGTGAGCATCTTTGCAGAGTGACAAGAGCTCTGACTGCCGCACCGAAGATCCCGGTAGTCTGGTAGAATTCACGTAACAATAAAAATGCCGATAGACTGATCACTTCTCACATGCCTTGAGAATCAATAGCTAATTTGTATATAATTCTAGTCAAATGACCTGTTGTATACAACTATGTGGAATAAAACGGTTAAACTGTTATAAAATCTCAATTTCTTTTCATTCACTATTATTAATAAATTAATTATTTGTAATTATGGAGAAGGTTCCTTGAGGCCCTAGGCACCACGGAGGTGTGACAGGACAAAAAGAAGAAGAAGAAGAAGAATTGTAATTGGAACACCTGATGATGCCAACATCAGTTGGCGAAATAGCTGTCGCGACACTCTCGGTGAATAAAAAGAAATTGTAATATTATAAGTGTTTAATTTTAACAGTAATAATGTTATGTTAATGGCCAAAACATTGGACTATTTAATCTATTTTTTATACGAAAACTTTATTTGCGAATAAACAATCTAAATGATCCTAAGTCAGGCTGTGTTTTGAATAGTGCTGCCACTAATATTTGGACTAATACAAAAACATTCTTCAAAAGCGTTATTTTATTTGTTCAATTCGATTGTTTATATACTCGTACATTATTTGCGAAACGTGTAAAAAGCACCTGGCAAATATCAATACTAGTATGGACAAAAATAATAATCGACCACCTATTTTCGACGGTTGCTAATGACTAAACGAAAATATTTCGAGGTAAAAATGAGACGAAAATATTCTGAAACCCCTTTCTCATTCATATGGAAAATGGTTTTCTGATATTGCTTAAACAAATCGTCGCCCCAGAGCAAAAGTGAGATAAACCAGTGCCATCTTGACAATATAACAAACCGTAATGTTTCTTTGATATTTTATAAGGATTAATTGTATCTCAATAGAGACGAAGATGTAAATTGTTTTCTGGGAACCGAAGGTGGTGGCCGAGGCGCTTACAGGACTTATGACCTGTCATTGGTTGGGTTGAGCGATCGCTTCACGTTTAACAACATTCTCCATTCCGATTATGACCACCACGTCTGACAATTTTTTGGAACTTGTATATATGGTAGGTTTCTACGCCTATCTTTACATTTTTATGTTCACTCTACACTAGCGTCATCTATAAGATTAAAAAGCACTAAGCAGAAAACCTTTATTAATGTACTGTGAAAGTCTCTGCAAATCATACAGTACTAGATTTCGCCTGGAGATATCTCTCCAATTTTATGCCTGCATGTACCAGTTTTATTTATACTTTGATATTATTTATGGTTTGACTTGGTGGAGGCCATGTCCTTATATGAGTCTCCTAGGGCCTAGGAGACTCAAATAAGTGCAAGGTCTCCACCAAGTCAAACCATAAACAATATCAAAGAAACATTACGGCTTGTTATATTGTCAAGATGGCACTGGTTTATCTCACTATTGCTCTGGGGCGACGAAATGGCGAATAATTTACATATATTATAAAAATATTCTGATTACAACAAACCATCACGCTGTTTCCATGTGAATGCAGTGCGAACGAAAGTGTTATAACCAAAATAATCAAAAGATCATAAAGATGTTTTGACATATGGAAAGAATGAATGAATAAAGAACGGTAAAATAACGTGTAAACGGAACTGGATATAGACTGAGAGAAACGTGGCACGATCAAAAAAATCAAATATTGAATGTTGGCCGCGTGAGGAGTCTGAGAAATCGACGTGCGAGATAAAAATGTCAGAAAAGAACAGTGTAGCGGTCTATTCATTCTGCCAACCGGCCCATACGGCGTGATGGTTAGTTAGTTAGTTCTTTCATCTATATATATAAAACAAAGTCAAAAATCGTGTTAGTTACACCATTTATAACTCGAGAACGGCTGGACCAATTTTGAAGATCTTATATTAGCTGGATTTGTCTCCGTTCCGGATAACAGAATAATCATTAAAACATTTGAAAAAATCACTTAAATGATTTAAAATTAATTATATTTGTCGTAAATTTGACTATATTTGACTTCTGAGACAAAGTACAAAAAACATCATGGCTTCCATTTTAGTTTCAAAAACGCCCGTAGGTGGTGTATTGTTGATGCCAGATGTCAATACTCAATGTGAAAGATTTGAGGTTATTTTTTAATCGTCACCGGGATTTTTGGTTTTCTTTATTAATTTTAGATTAACAATGCCCAAAGTTATAAAAATCAGTATAAGAGAGACTATTCTAAAAGTTAAACCCCTTTTGTGAAGGAGAGCAGAGAATATTTGCGCCATTAATACCTACCATTCGAAAAAGATGACAGATGAGTGTTCCGTAGAGATTAAAAACCGATTTATGATTAGTGAATAATAATAAAAATACGTATTGCATATTTTGTATTGATTTTATAGGTGTATCTGTGTACATTCGGTCCAGAGAATTGTTACCATAGGAAATTCAGCCGCGAGTACTTAATAAACGAAATATTTGGCTAGATGAAGACGAGGAATTTCTTTTTTCAATTGATACGGACACTGAATCATCAAACTCTTCAGATGATGAATATGATGATGCTAATGATGAAAACGGAGTTCATTGATGGATCACACTTATTCAAAATTATGTTGTCTGCTATTTAATTGTTTTAACGTGTTTTGATGAATGTCGGAAAGTCAAAGGTGTTAGTTTTTGAAAGGGAAGAGCAAATGACAGTTTGTAATATAAGTGTAAATGAAGAGAACTTGGAACAGGTGAGGGAATTTGTGTATTTAGGTAGCATGTTCACAGCGGATGGCCGAACGGACAGTGATGTTGAAAAAAGGGTTGGTGCGGGTAACAAAGTGAATGGAGTAAGTAGTTATTGGAAACAAGAATTTATCAATGAAAGCGAAAATGGCCGTTCACAATGGAGTTCTGGTCCCAACTCCTATGTATGGAAGCGAAGCATGGAACTGACAGGAGAAAGATGAGAGCAGAATAAATGCGGTAGAGATGAGGTCCCTAAGACGTATGTGTGGTAGAACGATGTATGACAGAATCTCAAATGCTGATATTAGGAAGGAATGTAGAGCGAAAGAAGGTATTATGAACAAAATTATGAATGGTTCGTTGTGTTGGTTCGGACATGTGGAGCGCATGGGTGAAGAAAGAATGGTTAAAAAAGTATACGTTAACGATGTAAATGGAGTAAGGAGTCGAGGTAGACCGAGAAAAACATGGCATGTCCAAATTAATCAAATATTAAAGGTTGGTCATGTCAGAAGCCGGAAGAATCGACGTGCGTGTATGACTCGATGTATGAATGTGGAGGAAGCTAGAGAGGTGTTCCAGGATAGAGTCGTGTGGCGGTCCATTCTCTCTGCCTACCCCTGCGGAGGAACGGCGTGATGGTTTGTTGTTGTTGTTGTGTTGTTGTATGAAATTCATTTATTTATAATAATAAAATAATAAGAATGATAATAATCATAATAATAATTGAAAAATTATTAGAAGGAACATACATAATATAGAGTCAAAAACGATAAATCCTAATATATTAAAGACGATAAACATTATAAGGAAGCAGATTATATTAGTAAGAAAGGGACAAAAATGGAAGGTAGTATTAATATTTTTTTGGTAGATTGTATAAAGGAAAAGTTTTTAATGTACTACATATATACTAAGGGGGAATAAGCTGGAATTTGGTTATTTATAACATTCAATTCACGTGCCTTTGCTTTAAAAATTTCTAAATTTTCTAATTTATCAATTTTTTTTTAAATTGTTTGTTATATGCAAAAAAAATGTGTTTTTGGAATTGAAATGATGGTCAAAATTCACACAATGATTCTGTTTTTGTATTAAATGTTGTGTTCATATAACCTCTTCAAAATGATCGACCCGTCTTTCCAATATACACGGCATCACAATCCTCACAATTAATCTGGTAGATTCCACTTTGGTTGAATATATTGTCGCGAAAAAATAAAAACACAATTGTGATACATAAAACAAAGTTTTTAATTAACAATTTATAATTCATTTTAAGTAGGTATTAATGCAGGCTTCCACGTGAATTATATTCCATTGTAATTAATATTTTTAATTTTGACTTTTGCACATTTCATGAACTTAATTCATTTTAAGTATTAATTGTAATTCAATAAAAAGGTGAATTAAATTTAGCTTATAAGTTAACACAACATTTATTGATTCTGAGGCGGTACGAAGTTCGTCGGGTCAGCTAGTATTAATATAAAAAAAGGCGCTGTGGAAGATTCCAGAGATTCCAGATATTCGTAAATCGCTGACAGTAGAGAAAATTTGCAAGTCTTAGTGTCAAGGATTTATGAGGCATGCAAAAATAGTGACTTGATGATGAATTTGTGATATAAATGCGATGGGCGAGAAATTGGAGCAAGTTACCGAATTTACGTATCTGGGAAGCATGTTTACAAGAGACGGAAAAATGGAGAAAGACATGGAAAGGGTTGGTGATGGGAATAAAATAAATGGCGCACTTAGAGTCATTACCGCAAATAGAAATATATCCACAGAAGCAAAAATGGTAGTATACAATGGAGTTCTAGTGCCAACTCTCATGTATGGAAGTGAAGCTTGGAGCTGGCAAAAGAAGGATGAAAGCAGGATGAATACCGTAGAAATGAGGTCACTAAGAAGAATGTGCGGAAAAACGTTGTATGATAGAATACCGAACGATGAAATAAGAAAGAAATGTAAGGCAGATGATGATGCATCATGGATAAAATTAAAAAAGGATCCTAGACATGGTTTGGACATATGGAACGAATGGATGAGAGAAGAATGGTTAAAAAGTTGTACACTAGCAGCGTGAGTGGAAAAAGAAGCCGAGGACGACCGAGGAAAACATGGCATGACCAAATTAATCAATTACTAAAAGATGGTCACATTCGAAGTCAGAATAATCGACATGCGTGCATGGTACGATGTATGAATGTAGAGAAAGCCCGAGAGGTATGCCTGGACAGAGCATTGTGGCGATCCATCCTCTCTGCCTACCCCTCCGGTGAAATGGCGTGATGGTTAGTTAGTAAGTTAGTTAGTTAAGAATTATCAGTTTTATTTTGGGATTTGCGTGAGTGAGTACTCGCACATACGCATTTTAAGACGTTTGCTTTATTTTCGTAAATTTTGCTCGTGTTTGATCAAAGTCGTTTTTTAGATTAGAACACGTGTGCATGTATGAATAGTTTGTGTACGCACACACTAATCACAATACAAAAAAATATTCACACATGTGCCAATAGATGGAGAAAAGCTTTAAGACCCATGGAGGCAACGTTATATTAAAAATTATAAACAAACACATTACTTAAATTATTTGTGTTGTAACATAAAACTATCAAAATATTTTTATAAAATAAACACAGTTAATTTAACATGTTTATAATTTAAAATACATGTTAATTTAACATGTTTATAATTAACATGTTAGTTAATTTAACATGCTTATAATTTACAAATTTTACATTATTATTATTATTATGATGATTTGTATTTTAAGTGCGCCGTTTTGTAAAATCAATTACTCCAAGGGCGCACTAGAAAATGACTGACCGAACAGTGCAGTCTTCAGATGTTTCTTAAATTTAACGTCACTATCCTCATACTTAATACTAACATGGAGGCTATTCCACGCCAACGGACCCGCAACGCTGAAAGCACGATCATAGAAACATGCTTTATTGGCTATGACTGGAATCGCTATGTTGTTTGCACTTGTTTCTACTGATCTGAGTGAACGTTGCCTTTCCGTTGGCATGGGTGTCACGCAGAGGTCCGATATATACGCTGGCGCTCTCTGGTGTCGAGCCTTAAACACTGTCAAACACAATTTATATTTTACTCGCTCTCGGATTTTAAGCCAATGAAGGTCCTTCAGGAGCGGCGTGATATGACAGTATTTTTGTTGCCCCATAATCAATCGGGCAGCAGCATTAAATACGCTTTGTATTCTGCTTAATTTATTATTTGGCAATCCAGCGTACATTCCATTACAATAATCTAACCGTGACACTACAAAAGAATTTACGAGGGTCCTAGCTTCACCAACAGGTAAACATCTCCGTATGTGCTTAAGCTGTCTCAGTTGGAAGAAACCAGACTTAACAAGCCCCGATATGTGCGTATTGTAAGACAGATTGCCATCTAAATGAACACCTAGAAACTTTAAACTCTTTGAAGGAGATATTTCTATCCCTCCTATTTTCAAAGGGTCAGAATCTAGAAGATGTTGTCGCCGAGGAGAGGCCACCCACATGAGTTCTGTTTTTGTGGGATTTATTTTAAGTTTATTCTCGGCCATCCATTCTGAAACTCGGTCAATACATCGCACAGTATCAGCCCTTGTTTTGTCTTTCTCGTCGAACGTTTTGTCATCTCGTCGAACATCTCGTCGAACAGCCCTTGTTTTGTCTTTCTCGTTACACGCCTAAAGACGGAAAACTTTTTTTTTTGCATATCAAATATGTTCGTATTAAATTTATTTTCGTGAATATTGTTTCGTTTTGAGAAATTGTGATCCGAAAATCAGGATCATCACAGCTTCGATGGAGGGATGACAATAAAAAGATTGCCAGTACGACATGGATGCGTATTGCCCAAGATCATCAGACATGGAAGCAGATGTAGGAGGCTTACATCCAGAAGTGGACGAAGACCGGATGATGATGATGATGATGTATCCGGGTATTTTTAGACGCTAGCAAAAAGATCATTATGAATACCGCGAAAAATAATTTAATAATATAAGCGTCATAATTTTAAAACACAAAAACAAGTTTCATTATTATTAAATGACAGCAAAGAATTAAAAACATAGTAAAAATATTGTTTTATTGTTAAATGTAACAAATTTATTATTAACTAACTAACTAACTAACCATCACGCCGACTCCCCGAAAGGGTAGGCAGAAAGAATGGACTGTCACACTCCGATGCGGCACTCCATCCTTCTCTTTTCGCCCCGCGGGATGATGATGATGATGATGATGATGATTTATATAGCGCCATTTTTGTGAGAGATTCATTTCAAGGGCGCTCATCGTCCGGAAAGCTTCTCTTAAAAATAAAAGTTTTAAGAGAGCTTCTGAACACTCCTTCGTAGGCGGTGTGATGGGTTGCGAACCTCGTCGCCAATGCGATATGTGTAAAGCTTTTAATTTTACATACTACCATAAGTTATTATTCCGACAGTCAGATTAAAAAAACACCGAACGGGTGGTTATGGCGGTATATACGAGTATTATAAAAGCGAAATAATGATGAACCTGAAAAATATATTACTTATTTTCACGAGACAAATTTTTGAATGATGGCTAAAGCGATTTATCAATTATTATTTTGGAAGATCAAAATAACGAAATTCCATATTTGAACTGTTGTAATACATTTTAATTTAAATAAAAACGGATCCAAATTCAGTGACTGAAGGGACCACCTTTTTTACCGTTTTATATATACGGGCAACTTTGTTTGACAATAAACTCCTGATATACAAAATAGTCAAAAGGCCGATCTTCACCTATGCAGCCCGAATCTGGGGCTATGCAGTTTCGATTCACATACGAAAACTCCAAATCCTGCAAAATAAGGCTATCCGTTTATAGCTTGGTGCGCCTTCATGGACCAGGATCACACAACTGGACCTAGAATCGGGAATCCCGATGATAGATGAATTCATTCTGAAACTTGCCGAACGTCTTTACAAAGGACTCCCTTCACATCCTAACCCCACAATAAAATACCTCTCAAATTACGACCCAAACACCTCCAGCCGCCACAAGAGCCCTAAATCGATCCTCCTTCAGAGGAACACTCCGGGCCACAGAAATCATGCCCCCGCATAAATCAACAACCCACCAAATTACCTTCCAACAATGTTCCCATCAGACGTAAGAGGAATAACCACATGAGCTGAACCTCTGTAAGCCAGAAGATCCAAGTCCAAGCATATTGTACAGATATAAATAGGGTGTGACAAGTACAAAACACATAACGCTATAAATGGTTATTGAATGAAGAAAAAAGGAAGAGAGAGAGGGAGACATATTGAATAAAGAAAAGAGGGAGATACAGAGAGAGAGTCATATGTGTGATGCATTTAACGATGACTATATTAAGTCAAGTCATCATTTTGTTGTCATAAGTCTCTGTTTAGCATAATTATCGAATATCGCAGAATCACATATTTATAGTGAATTTGATATCATCGATATACCACATAATCTAAAAATATATGTTTTTAGTAAAAATATTGAATATTTATAAAGATATCACCGAACCACTCTATTTTACATAATTTTTATAACAATAGCATTAAAATGATTAAAATATATTAAACAAATATTCATGAAAGTGGATATCACTTTATTGTCGTATACTACTGTGAACATAAGTTAAAATTTTCACTGTAAATTATAAAATGCTGTTTTATGTTATCATAATTTTTTTTTCGCAACCTACGTTGACATCATAATTATGGTGTAACAATATTTTTTCAACGGTTAAAATTAATGTTCGTTAATTTAAATTATTCAAACTGACATAGGAGCAAATACACATAAAGGGGGTGATAGACGTACGAACTTAAAGTCTGCGGTTTTTAAGATCGCGAACTTACTTGACTCGACGTCGGCGATACACGCGCCAACTTGTGGTGATAGACGTACGAACTTAAAGTCTGCGGTTTTTAAGATCGCGAACTTACTTGACTCGACGTCGGCGATACACGCGCCAACTTACTCATACCGTATCGCGATGTCGTCCACTGAAGAAGCTTTGTGTTATTTAGGAATTATATCGTATTACATTTAAAAAACAAGCGTGCGCGTCCACGGACTGGCGAAACAAAACGGCGGCTCGCGGCTCGCAGTGCTGCCACACGTACGAGCCAAGACGAGCTACGAGTAAGATTTCAAACCGGTTGGATCGCCGACGAACTTACTCGGCGGTTTTAAAGTACGCGTACTTACGGTGACACACGAGCGAAAAAGGTCGTCGAGCCATAAGTACGCGTACTTGCTCGCCCGTCTATCACCCACTTAAAGGTTCGAAAAATCACGAAAATTAATTTTAACAGTTGAAAATGTTATTGTAACTCTTGATGATGTTAACATAGGTTGACGAAACGGCTGTCGCGAAAAAAAACGGGCGTTTTATAATTTAATAGTAAATAATGTCGAAGTATCATAGTGTTTCGGCCAAAATAATGGACTATTTGATAAAATTTTCATTTAAACTTCGCGGGTACTATAAAATCAAGTTTTTTTTAACCAAACTATTAACAAGGAATATCATTTGAGTGTTATGCGTCGTTTACGTGAAGCTTTTCGCCTTAAGAGGCAAAAATTACGAGAAAACAATTCTTGATTCGAGAACATTTTTCCAAAAAACTAGTCCCATGTCGTTCCACAACCATCGCATTCACCAGATTTAGCACCGTACGATGTCTGGGTGTTCAACAAACTCAAAGGACCGCTCCGGGACAAGGTTTCGACGCGATTAAAGAGATAAAAGTCGAATCGAAAGAATTAAAAGCCATCTTCGAAAATACTTCTCTGACTGTTTCGAGGATTGGAAAAAACTTGACATAAGTGCATTGTATCGGACGTGGAGTAAATTAATGAAATTGATTTGCAGAAATGAATGAAGATTTTTCGTTTTTAAGTAGTTTATTTTTTTATTAGTGTTATAACAAAAATCAAACCTGACATGCATTGTTCAAATTTATTTGAATGTCTAATATATTTTCTATCTTCAGTATAATATTAAAATACACTACATTCAATTTTAAATAAGCCTAGTTTTTAAAAGAATAATAATACAAATTCAGCATTCAAACGGTTAACATACATCTTAGACGAATGTGTAGTAAATCTGTACATGATGATTCGGTTCAGATGGTTCTGACACTTTAAAATAATGAATGAAGAAAGAATGATAAAGAAAGGGGTGGTGAAATGGTGACTGGGTGATGGTCTAGGGCATAGATGGGCAACCGCCTGCCCGCGGGCCGAATGCGGCCCGCGATGCTATTTTGTCCGGTCCTGATTCATCTCGGCGAAGTAAAAGAGAAATAAAATTATAGTTTAAATAATGCAGATGACACGGGCGCTTGCAATGATTCGGTGAAACTCGTATACACACCGAAGGAAAATCACAATTTGACAAAGTTGCTTTGACGGATTTTTATAAATTATATTTGGTGGAAGAAAAATATACAAATATTGCAATAAAAATCATTTGCAATAATACATTTGCAATAAAAATCATTTGTCTTTTTGGCAGCACATATACATGTGCACATTTTTTTTCGAGGATGAAACACACTAAATCAAAAATTCGAACGAGGATAACACATGAAAATCTCGAAAATTTATGCGATTATCATTAAGCAATACCAACGCCAATATTGATAGTCTCGTAATTCAAGTACAAGGCCAATCTTCACCCTAATTTTTTGTAATCAGTGTTTAGTATTATGTCGTTCGTTATATAAATAAATAAAATATATAAGAAGTAGCAACGCGTTTTATTTAATTTAATATTACCTTATTATGATTAATAATTTGGTCCTGCCCTTGACAGGGAGACAGAATGATAATTTGGCCCCAGAACTAGGAAAGGTTGCCCATGCCTGGTCTAGGGGATAGAACATATTCTACAGTTTGGGTCCAATTAATACATCTAAACTTTAAGAAAACAAACTTATTCCTCAATACTTAATTCACAGCTCCTTTATTGGTTTGCTGATACTATGCGGAGTCAAATATAAGCAACCAACCGCGATTACCGCAATCAAACCGATCTAGGAGCAGATAAATGATCGGGGACTCTATCCGTTCCCTTATCTTCGCGAATATGTGGTCCGCCATACGTGTGTATGTAACGTGCAATATGTTGCGAAAACTGACCCGCGCAATTCGCCTTATCTACCGAAATACTCCGCGTTTGCGAAACTGACCTACGGCACTCGCAGACGAGTGAACTTGGGAGAGCTTTGGAGTAATGAGCCAACATGTTTACACGCGAGAGCGTTCCTGATCACTCCCACATGATCTGCATCGAGGTCTAGCTTATTTATACATACATTACTCCTTCTACTTGCGTTACATGATCAGATTATTTATATCCTACTTGCACTACAATCCGCAGTTCTATCATTGCGCTATTCACATACAGCCCGGTAGGACAAATATCTTAAAAGCAATGCGTAGATTTTTCACGATTGGTAGCATCATGTATTCATAACTACCCTGAATATGGAGACTGCAACGATCTCCGAAACTTCGGTCGAGAAAGACAAGTTACACTATTTTCCCAAGATCCCAAAATGCATCTTAAAATTGACGTGCGGCATAACTTTTATGCTCAAATTTATACAATAAAAGAATGTTAATATATATTATTAACGCGATACATTTTTTAAAATTAAATTGAAAACATTGGTACTATAAACATGATATTTTTTAGTTACAACCCTAGAGATTGGTTAGCACCAAAGTTTATTTACATCTTTTTAGGTTCTTTGGAAGCCACTTGGGCCTTTTTATGTGGTAATTTTCACATAAACTACGTAAGATGGTATGAAAAATTTGCAGGTTATAAATATGCAAGCCTGAGCAAAAAGGTCTCTATCAGTTCGGACAAAAAAAAACATTCACATAATAGAAACAACAAACAATGTTTCATCATTACAGCTTCAGCAAATATGTGTTATTGTGAAATGTAAAAAGATAGTTCACTTATGTTTGATTTTTTTTTATAATTTTCTCAAGTATTTTTAAATACGAATTCCAGGAAGTGCAATGCAAATAGAGACAGTATCTTACAGCTGCCAGAATATTTTGTCGTCGTTTCAAGAAAGTCAAGTTGTTCGTTATATGCCATTGTAGAATGACAAAATATTTAATGCATTATTTTGCAATTATTTAATTCTGGTTTATTTGCCTGTGAGATATCACTTCGCTATAAATACATGAAGATTACAAATTTATATTTTTGTAAAAAAATATGTGTTCGATAACAAAACTGAATTCCATAATAAAATGTGTGTGTGTGTGTGTGTGTGTGTGTGTGTGTGTGTGTGTTAATGTACGTGTGTGTATTTATGTACGTTTGTGTGTGTAGTGTTTGTGTAAATATAGAATTTAAAACCCAATAGTTGTCTCGGAATTGGGGTACTTGCAGGTTATTTATGCAAAGCTGAAAACAAATTGGAACATTAAGATGTTCTTGTTACGGTACACGTGTTTAGGCATATGGAACGAGTGGATGAGAGAATAATAGTTAAAAAGTTATATGCAAGCAGTGTGATTGGAAAAATATACCGAGGACGACCGAGGAAAGCATGACATGACCAAAGGCGGTCCATCTTCTGTGCCTACCCCTCTGGAGAAACGGTAGAGGTGAGTTAAGGTAATAATAGGTGGACACCTAGATAAATCATGGGCAAATAATGAGTGGCGATAGGCAACATAAGAGATGCACCGACGACGTATCCTCGATAGCTAGTTAACAATGAGTAGAATAGGCGAGCGACAGAGAGAGTGGAAACCTTTGGAAGCGGTCTTTATCCAGCAGTGGAGTAGATAATGTTTTCGTTTGAAGCACTTAATTTGTGATTGGCATTTTAAAAAAATAACACTTTTGCTTGTTCGTTATATGCCATTGAAGAAATGACCAAATATTTAATGCATTATTTTGCAATTATTTAATTAACACAACTTTATTTATTCAAAACCAACTGATTTTGTCTTATAACTATGACGAAGCCTAGGCGGGAGCGAAACAAGTTGGTTTTAATAAATATAAAGTGTTTTGAAAAAAAAATATATATATTTTCTTCTTCTAAGTGTTTTCGATTTATTTTTGATAATAATTATGTATTTTTATGAAAATACCAGTTTATTACACTATATAACGCTTAAAATTACGCATATTCGTTATGAATTTAATATTGACGTAAACATCAGTTTTACACGTAATGTGAGATTTTATTATACCGTCTGATATTATTAGAAAACATTGAAAAAACACACATTTAAAAAAATATTGGTATATGATATGGAATTTTGATAGGGACTTCTGCTTCAAAATATTACACTAATATATCCGTACATATACTGAAATAGTTTGAAGCATATGTACGTAGATAATCGGTGGGAGCTTTTTGAAAGAGGACTTAAATAAGGGCAAATGGGAACAATTAAAGAATGGGGATGTATGAAATGATGAAAAATGACAATGAAATGTTTTATTTGTGTAAAAAAAACTTTTAAAAAATATAAGTCTGATTAAAAACATAAATATTTTAATTTGTTAAACTTAACTTATTCTCTCAGTGGCATTCCATCATTTCATTTTATTCGACGATGACATATTGTAAGACATTGAAAATCGTATTTAAAAATATTTTAAAATAACTTTTCATCACAACACTTTATTTGGTATAATTGAAACAAAAACATGTTTCGGGATACAGAAGCCCTTTATCCGTGATCTATGGTATCTATGGTCAGTTTGGACAGATGTTAAAATGAACATTTTATGCATTCGATGTTACATTTTTTTTAAATAAATCTAAAATAATATGTTTAATTTGTTGTTGAAGTTCACGAATAAATTACTTAACCAGTTAAATTATTCCATTACCTGAAGGTAGGGCGGTTAAGAACTTTCAGGTAGTTTATCCAAAATAAGCAATTTGTCATTGTTCGTATTGAATTCATAAATATTCAATGTATAAGTGTGTGTATCACGGTGTATGAATGAAGAAGATGTGCGAGAGTTATGTCAAG
The DNA here is from genome assembly GCA_022606425.2 of Lepidostoma basale. NCBI lineage: Eukaryota > Metazoa > Arthropoda > Insecta > Trichoptera > Lepidostomatidae > Lepidostoma > Lepidostoma basale. The sequence continues at coordinate 913,192 of JAHDVF020000296.1, read as the reverse complement.
ATAGAACAGTCTGGAGGACCATTCTCCCTGCCTACCCCTCCGGGGAAAGGATGTTATGGTTTTTTAGTTAATTTCAATTTATAAAGTTAGTATAACACACAAATTAACGCATGACTGATTTTGTAATTTTTATATAATAGAATCTTAATAACTGCCAATATTTAAAATGTATTATGCATTTGTATTAAATTTTAATCAATATGGGAATCTTACGAAGATATTGGACGCTGGAAAAGATAAGAGATAATTGTAATGCATATTGCGTTATAATTTTTAAATAAATTAATCGTACGAAAGTGTATCAAGGACCGCATGTACGTGTAATACCGAGTGTAATATAAAACTTGCGTTTTTTACAGTTTATTACTTCAATCTGATGTTTTATACAAGTGAAACTATTTTTAACACCCGATTAATGTTGTGCAATTATAATCCATTAGGAAATCACCGACATCCGTGCAATGAGTTCATAGGATGATAAGTTTCTAATGCCGTTGCTAAAGTGCGTGCCTATAAAATGGAGCACCTATGGCCGTATTTGCTAAAAAAACTTCTGATTATTTCATCAAATTTTATAACCCCTATAAAAGAAACTTAAAACCTACCCTCTGCATGGTTGTTCTATTGATTCCATACATAATGAAACAATTTTTAACTACTATTATGCGACTTGCTTCATCTTCAGTAAAAAAAAAGTTATTGAACTGCGGCTGCCTATATTTGCAGCTCAGACAGAAAGTCCTAAGTAATCATTATATTACGTACAATTTAGAAAAGGTTTATTTATTATTCATATCAGAGCTGCAAATGTAGTCTATCGCAGATCGAAAATATATTTTAGCATTGCAAATGCAGTCAGGCGCACTATATGGGTTAATCAATACTATTACTCAATTATCTATTTATTAATTAATATATTATTATTCAATATATTGTTTTGATTTATTGTTAATTATCGATTCGGTAGTTTCGTTTTATGATGTGTTGTTAAAAATGTGTTGAGTGTTTTAAATAAACGAAATAATTAAGAAGGATGTAAATAAAACTGTATTTCTATTTTTTTTTTCACAAAACTCTACATAATAAAATAAATGTTTTTTTTTATATTTTAGCGAGAATACTATATTCAGGTGCTACTAGAGTTTTATTACTTGACCCGACTTAATCCACAAGATCCGATCAAGAAATGTAGGAACACTGCAGCTTATTCTATAATAGAATTTCATCTTCTATACAAAAATCTACAACTGACTTTTTTCCTAAGTAATTTTTCTCTGTTTCAATAATAATAACACATTTTGTGAGGATTATTGTAATATTTTTAATGTAAAGAACAACACATAAAATCCTTTTGAGTTCAGAGATTGTTTTTTCTTCTTCTGTAATTTCGTGTTTTTTCTGTATTTTCTGATAATAAGTATTTTTTGCGTTCCGACTGTCCGTCTTCCCTCCTCAGTCCCAAAAGTGACGGGTTAGAGGGGTTTTACTGATAATATTGTTTCTTGAACATTCATGTATAACTATATATTTAATCATTATTACTAATGTACTGTGTTTTCTACAAGTTTAAGTATAATTAATCAATGGGACTGAAAATCAACAATAACTAAGCAAGGTGAAATATTTAATTCCCATAAAATATAATAAAACTTCTAGAGAACAGACGTTTTCATTCGCATTTATTAAATTGGTAATGTTTTATTAAACTCATTTTGGTAGCATGAAAATTAAGTAATTGGTTAATGGTTAAAAATATGTTAGAAACGCAGTATTTAATACTAAATCAAATAATAACAATTTACCATTTTTTCTTGAATATATAACTAACTAACTAACCATCACGCCGTATCGCCGAAGGGGTAGGCAGAAAGAATGGACGGCCACACTTTTCTTTCCTGACATATTTCTCTCGCTTCCTCAACATTCATACATCGTGTCATACACGCGCGTCGATTTCTCTGACTCCTCACATGGCCGACATTCAATATTTGATTTATTTGATCATGCCACGTTTTCCTCGGTCTTCCTCTATTTCTGGTTCCATTTACATCATTAGAATATAACTTTTTTACCATTCTTTCCTCATTCATTCTTTCCATATGTCCAAACCATCTTATTGATCCTTTCATTATTTTGTTCATGACACCATCATTCGCACCGCATTCACTTCTTATATTTTCATTCGACACTCTATCATACACAGAGTATCCACACATTCGTCTAAGAGATCTCATTTATACTGCATTTATTCTACTTTCATCCTTCTTTTGCCAGTTCCATGCTTCGCTTCCATACATAAGGGTCGGTAGAAGAACACCATTGTGCACTGCCATATATTAGAATATATTAGATGACTTTTTAGAATATAGAGATTTGTTGGTCAAAGATGAAGATACAAGATATGATTTAGTGTATGGGAAAATAATATGGAGGCACTGGTCTAATGGGCATTGTAATTATTGAAGGTGCAAATGACAGTATAATATACCCCAGGTACCGCTGAAGAATAAGGCAATTTATGTGATTATCAAAGGTAAACATGTCCCGCTCATCTCACGTTCAATCAGCAGAATTACCATCCGCGATAATCATTCCGCCTTTATCTCCAGCTAGTCGAAGGTTGTGTCTATTTCGTTTCTTTCGCTATTGAGCAACGATGCAGTGGTACATTAAAATGGTTTTCGAACTGCGATTTGATTTTATTTAATTATACGTATTTTTCTACGCATTAATATTAAATATTGATTAATTGTTGATGAAATATTCAAATAAACGCATTATTTTTGTTAACTTTATAAATCGATCATCAAATCTTTGATTTACCTACTATTTTTTTATATATAAGTTTTTATTTTTTTTATTTATTTATTTATAAACATACAATAGTTACATTGTATTCCCATGAGTAGAAAACTCATTATGGGACAGAAGGGATAAGTTACATATAAAATAATTATGGACCTCTTGAAAACAGAAAAAGAAATTGACTGAAAACTAAAACATTTTACACTATGAACATTTTGTTGCTTTATACAATTATTTTACATAATATTTGATCATTTTAATACATCATAAATTGCACTATTTAAAAGAAATATAAGAACACATTTAAATAGTGAATTCCATTAACTTAATAGTATTCACCATATGAATATAAAAAACAAAAACCATATAAAAAAAATAATTTTATGCAATTGCACGTTAATGAAATTGATGTTAAAAGTGCAACTATATTTCTAATATCATTTAGGTATATGAAATTTCTACTCAACTTCTATTAAATTAACTAAATCATCATATCATACAGTTTTTAATTTTACACAATTGCGGATGGTATGAAATATGAACACAGTTCGAATACATGTTAAAAAGAAAATCCAATAATATCACTGTTTTTCTAGTAGCAATTAGCAAGTTACAATCATTATTAATTTCACACCAGTGCATATTTATTACTTGGCTTTATGAAAACAAAACAAAAATGTTACTAAAGTGAATGAAATGTTTAACCGATGACTACCTAGGACAACATGAACACGATTGAATCATTTATTTTTATGCGTCTTAGAAGCCGACGGAACCAAAACATCTCCGTTCATTATATTTCCCTCCCAAAGTAAACAACGGAATGGTTGTTTTTCTTTTTCTGGTGAGTTGTTTGTTTTAGTAATTTCTTTGCAAAGATAATTAAGAATTATTTTGTTGAAATTCTGACAAAAAATTACGCCTCATTGGTTTTGTGCGCATTTCTGTAATTGAACAAGGTTTATTTCTTTGTAAAAAACACTTAATAAATTTTTTAATTAAATTTACACAAACATGTCTCGGACACAGAAGCCCTTAAACAAAGAAGTTAATTGGTGCATGACATATACAATACAAATGTTGATACAATTTTTTCATTAATGTGGTCAGTTTTGACAGATAAATAATGATGGGTTTCTGTGTCCGAAACATGTTTGTGTTAATTTAATTAAACTTTTTTTAATAAAGTATTGTATACAAAGAAATAAACATACTTCAATGAATCCGACAATGTTATGGTGAATATGGTATTTCTGTAATTCGTTACTTTTAATAAAAAAACTTCCATATACAATACAAATGTTGATACAATTTTTTCATTAATGTGGTCAGTTTTGACAGATAAATAATGATGGGTTTCTGTGTCCGAAACATGTTTGTGTTAATTTAATTAAACTTTTTTTAATAAAGTATTGTATACAAAGAAATAAACATACTTCAATGAATCCGACAATGTTATGGTGAATATGGTATTTCTGTAATTCGTTACTTTTAATAAAAAAAAACTTCTCAAATTGTTAAATATAAAGAAATAACTTGAAGATAGCTGGTGAAAATACTCGTGGAAGAAGTTAAAAAGTATTTAAATGCATTATCTGTAGGAAGGGTTTTAATTACCGCTTAATAGACGGGTGGTAGCCAGAATGAGGCTATAAATACCATATTCGTGGATTCAGCAATTGACAGTGTATTTTTGTTACATTACACATAAGTTATTTTACGGATACATAATAAGCATGCGAATTCGTATAATATACATCATGCTGGACTTCTATTACGCAACTTCAATCAAAACCTTGATTTGTCAAACGTATTTAAGTTTCTTTTATTTTGGCCTTCACTTTTTATTGTGAATTCACATTTAAAATTTGTGCATCGTAGAAGGTTGGGTCACAACCTAAATATGTCTGCAAATCAACTAATAAAGTGTTGTGAATATTAAAAGAGTTATTCTATTTGAATAAATATAACTGCACTTAGTATAACAACACTTTATTTCACTTATCACAGACATGTTTCGGTTATATCATAACCTTTATCAATATACAAAATTTTAACATAGAAAAAGGTAATGTTATAACCGAAACATGTTTTTGATAAGTGAAATAAAATGTTGTAATACTAAGTGCAGTTATATTGAATCAAATATGAAACCACAACACAAAGTGACGGCGAATATAGAAGAAAATTATTCTGTTTATTAAAAACTATTACAGTTTTTTTTTATATTAATGCGGATAAATGGTTGCCCTCCCCTGGCCCGTGTGGTAACAAGCCAGCAGTGTTGAGCAACTCCCGCCGCAGGAAGCTGAGCCTCTCTCTTCCACTAGGAAAGACCTTGGTTTAGAATGCGCTGACTCTATGTCGGTACTCTCGACTGAATAACGCGGGAATGAAATGAAGTCATCGCTGGCAGGGATTGGAACACATCGGAAATCCTACACACTATTTAAAATGTATATTTCTTTATTTTTATTTAATAAAATATAACAAATAAATTAATATATGTTTTATTTATTATGTACCCACGTAAACGCATTTAAATTTGTGGTATTTCTTAGTGTAATATTAAATATTTATAAAAAATTATAAACAACGGATATCAATTCGATCATCATTTATTGTGTGACTAACTAACCATCACGCCATTTCCCCGGAGGGGTAGGCAGAGAGGATGGATCGCCACAATGTTCTGTCCTGGCATACCTCTCGGGATTCCTCTACATTCATACATCGTACCATGCACGCATGTCGATTATTCCGATTTCGAATGTGGCCGCCTTTTAGTAATTGATTAATTTGGTCATGCCATGTTTCCCTCATTTATAACTTATATTAACTAAACGCGAAAAGAAAAAAAATTTGCATGAAATCGTGTCATTGGGAATTTTGTAATTTTCGGAGGTTAGCAAATTTTATAAAAAATGCAACTTGCTTCCGAAACGTACTTTATAGTTAATTAACTTATTACTATACTTTGAAACTATAAATATCCTTATTACATTTTTCTGTTGTGTGGCGTATCGTACGTGATTTATTATGATTTTTTTAAATGGAGAATTATGACTCAATTTTTGACAACAATGACCATTGTTTTAATTTCTCGATGGATTTGCGAACGAGCTAAATATTATTATAAAAAATATATATTATTTCCTATACGTTATTATTCATAAACGTGCGGACTTGTTCATTCTACTATGAAGTAAAAGAACTTTGTGAAATCGAAATAATTATTTCCAAACGAATTTTAAAATATAAATTTGTAAGCAAAATTTAGCAAAATTTTAAATCGTGTCTTAAGAAATACTAATATGACATGTTAATCATTTTAATTTTTCGATTACATATTTTATAAAACACGTGTTGATACGTATATAGACAACGCTTATTAAAATACGTACATAAATGGTAAAATAAAATGGTAAATACATCATATTAGTATTTCTAAAATGACACTAGATGAGATGAAATCGTGATTCTGACTTATGTCACTTTTAAAATACTAATCCGATATATTTTCAAAAAATTTGGTACCTTTATTTTATGTAGATAAAATAATTAAGCCATTTGTCTATTGCGAAAGCTATTTCCACAGAGATATTGAGACTTTAAACATCGTTTTTTTTAAATCAATCTATTTGTTAAAAAATATGGAAGTGTAAATATATGTATGGAAGTGAAGCGTGGAACTGGCAAAACGAGGATGAAAGTAGAATAAATGCAGTAGAAATGAGATCTCTAAGACGAATGGGTGCTAAATCTGTATATGAAAGAGTGTCAAATGCAAGTATAAGAAGTGAATGCGTAATGTCGTTGTGATGTTTTGGACACATGTGAAGAATGAGTGAAGACAGAATGGTGAATAAGGTATATGTAAACAACGTGAACGGAGCTAGAAATAGAGGAAGGCCGAGGAAAACGTGGCACGATCAAATCAATCAAATATTAAATGTGGGTTACGTAAGGAGTCGGAGAAATCGACGTGCGTGCATGACAAGATGTATGAAAGTAGAGGAATCGAGAAAAGTATGTCAGGACAGAACAGTGTGGCGGTCCATTCTTTCTGCCTACCCTTCCGGGGAGGCGGCGTGATGGTTAGTTAGTTAGTTAGTTTTATTTGTAAAAAATGAACGCAACATTCTAAATTACAATTTGCGTTTACATTTACTTATTGTAAAAACGTACTTATGAATATTGAAAGGAAAAATAATAAAAATATAAGGATACACGTATTTGCGTGTATGTATACTATATACGAATGTAATTCATTGTATACAATATATGACAGATCGCATTTTTTATTAATTATGTTTTAACATAGTTGTCTTGTATAACTGGTTTGTCAAGTGGACACGTAAAATATTTTTTCTCATCAGAAATTTTATATTTAGTACAGAAGTATTATTAAACTCAGTAAACACAGCTTGAATAATATTAAACAAAAATAAGGCGAGAATAACATGAACTTTTCAAATATATTATAGTATACTGAATCGTATAGTAAGGTATAACTTGAAATTATTATTTTAATAATTGCAAGGAAGGTGCCTCCACGTGTTGTAATTAATACCTGGAAACGACAAGAAGTCGACCTTCGTGGCAAGGTGGCAACAGCTATGACTGCCCGGACCTGCCACATCGAAGGTCCCGGGTTCGATTCCCGGCGATGACAGTATGAAAAAAATCACGCTGCCTTTGGTCTGGTAAAATTCACGTGACAATAAAAATGGCTATAGACTAGCCATTTTAATAAAACTAGCGACTAGTAAAGAATGATTAAATGTTATATATGGTCTGTTCTACTATATGGCTGCGAAACCTGGACTCTGAAAGTGAATGTAATGAAAAGGTTTGAAGCGTTCGAGATGTGGATAAACCGCAGGATGCTCCGTATACCGTGGGCCGATAAAGTCAGTAATGCAGAAGTACTACAGAGAGCCAGAGCCTATAGAGAGGTGTCGTCGAGTGTGAATATTAGAAAGGTCTCATATTTGGGTCATGTGCTAAGGGGAGAAAAATACCACCTCCTTCGACTGATATTAATGGGTAAAGTGGAGTGACGTCGAGGAGTTGGTAGAAGGCAGCTGTCCTGGCTGCGGAACATTAAAGAGTGGACGGTAATAACAAGAGTTCAAAACCTGTTCAATGTGGCAAAGGATAGCGATGCCTTTGGTGCAGTGATCGCCAACGTTGGGGGGGACCTGACACGGCATCGAAAGAAGAAGATAGACTAGCCACCTATCACATGTCATGAGAATCAATAGCTAGTTATTTGAACTTAACTTGTTGTATACAAAAATGTAGAAATCAACTAGAGACCATAACATTATAAATATCTCCCACAATGCCATTGACACGAAAAATAAGAATAAATAAAATGTTTTTTTTAAGCGATGCCAATTTTCTACAATGGTTCATATTTTAAAATACAATCGACATACATATCTATCATATATATAATGTTGCATGTTTTATGTTCTTGTGTTTTTTTATTTAAAAAGTACCGTATTATACCGATGACACATTCAATGTATAAAAAATTAGAGGTATTGCCGTGTTAGTAAAAATATTAAAGTAAAATTACAATCGGTATTAAATAAGTGCTCACCTACAAACTTAAGTTCCATAGTCCATTTAAGATGTTTTATTTCCTAGCAAACTATTCTGACAGAAATGATAACTACACTACATCAGCGTTATATTAAAACACGTGTTATTCACAGGGAAATTGAGTTATCTCTCCTAAAACGGTCTATGTGTCTATGATAAGAGCTCCGCTCGTAGTTCATGCCCGGAGTCAACCGTAAAACTTTTCATGGATTCATTGAAATAAACATGATAAGAAACCGATGAATGGAGTCGGTTTCCCGCAAACCGGTGGAAAAGGAATTGATACAACTAGTGGCTTGATAAAGTTGTACTATTTTATAGAATGCAGTGGCGTGCATTTACTATCTACTTATAGATATTAAAAGTTAAATTGTTATTAAAATGAATGAAGGTGCGAATGAGGTGCGAATCAAATCAAATCAAATCAAATCAGTTGATTTCATCAATAGATATTACAAAATTAAGGTTTAAGGTATCTATTGAGAACAGATAAAAAAAATATATTGTATATATTGTAGTATACTACCAGAATATATTATATTTTGTAATATATATAATATATAATAATATATAGAATATATTATAATATACAGAATGTAGTATATTTTGTTATTTTATTTTATATCATTGTATTTTATATTATTTGTTTTAGATTTATTTTGTGGATGTTGGACGATCGAAGTATGCGCGGGACGCATGAGAGGTGGTTCGACATTAGCAAGACAAGATACTCTCCAAAATCAACAGTATTTCCCTTATGAACGTACTATCACAAATATGAAAGACGTCGATCTCCGAGGAGACCGCGTTCAGCAGATTAATTGCTCTTCCCACGGGTGTCACCAGAGGCAGGTTGGGCAGAGGCAGGCAAATGCTAGCGTTATGAATAAAATAAGGGTTAAATTATTAATATAATTGGCTTGGATTTGGATCTTCTGGCTTATAGAGGTTCAGCTCTTGTAGCTATCCCTCTTGCGTCTGATGGGAATGAAAACGTTTTTATTTTTATTGATTATTTAATTTGGAATTTTACATCATTGTTCAAGAAACAATTAATAAAATAAAGATTGTTAAGATGGTTAGGACACAAGAAAAAATTAATGAAGACCGAATGGTGTAGAAAGTATATGTAAATGACGTGAACGGAGCTAGAAATAGAGGAAGGCCGATGAAAACTTGGTATGATCGAATCAATCAAATATTAAATCTCGGTCACGTAAGGTTTCGAAGATATCGACATGCGTGCATGACACAATGTATTATTATTATTATTATTTTGTTGAATCGCTATAGCAATCATATTGATTCTCGTGACATGTGATAGGTAGCTAATCTATCGCCATTTTATTGTCACGTGAATTCCGCACCAGACCAACGTGGATGAATGTAGAGGAAGCGAGATAAGTATGTCAGGCCAATACGATGTGGCGGTTATTTCAATATATCCGATTTGGCTGCATTTTGACAAGACCTTAATTTAAGGTTTTCTCAATAATTTACAAAACAAACAAATTACGATAGATTGTTGAAGAATATGGAACAAACTAATACGTTTTATTTTATTTCATTTGATCTATTGTATTACAAAAAGAGTTAAGGATGTTTGCTTTTTCAAAGATTATGAAATAATCAAGATTAATTCTAGTAAAAATGTAATACTGTTTACGATTCATTTTCGGAAATTAAATAACAGCTATTATTTTTTTAGGTTTTCATAGAATAAAGATAAATAAAATCTAATGATTTTACTGAAATATCTTAATGGAAATTAATTTAAAATAATAACAATAAAAACGGTGGATACGTAGAATATAAATGAAATAAACACACGTCGAGCTGACGACAAGTGCACCATTTAAAAGAGGATTATGTGTATTTTGTTATTTTATTTTATATCCTTGTATTTTATATAATTTGTTTTAGATTTATTTTGTGGACGTTGGCAATCGAAGTGTGCGCGGGAGATGCCTATTGGTGACGATGAGGTTCGCGAGCCATCACACCGCGTCTCTCGCGGGGGCGAAAAGAGCAGGATGGAGTGCCGTATCGGTTAAAGTGTGGCACTCCATTTTTTCTGCCTACCCTTTCGGAGAGACGGCGTGATGGTTAGTAAGTAATTTATGAATAAAAATGTTTTTTTTTATAGATACTCAATAAAAAACTGTTATAATATTGCGAATAATTTAAAAGTGCAGTAATAAAATAACAATAGGAAATGTATTATTTTAATAATTGGAACATCCTATGATAGGATAAAGCATTGATTCGGTACGACCACACGAGACGCCCGTGACTCACTATCGTCCGTAACGTTACTCCATCACCCAAGGGTACTGTGCACGTTCCAAATAGTTTGTTGTCTATTGCGTTATATAAATATGGCGTAATAATATCCCTTATCTATTGTCTGTGGGTGCCAAATATCGGTATCGATGTTATATCGTTGGCTGTCGGATCGCTTTCGTAATCTGACAAACATTCGGAGGTAGGTACTGGGCTCTTTCCCTATCGTAGCGATGGGCGATGTAACAAGAGCGTGTTTATGGTTGGGTTCTCGGAAAATGTATTTGCTTATTTATACCTTGGCGCCCAATGCGTAAAAACCTTGTAATCTTGATAATATTTTAGGTAGGATGATACAAGTAGTATGATGTGTTTATTAGAACTTGGTAAGAAAATAATGAATCATAGTCCATCGAATTTTGATAGTCGGTGATCGGGGCGGATGAAATTATTGTTCAGAGATGTACTTTCTTAGAAAATTTTGATGTATAACAGGTTAGGCATCTTTTTTTATTCGTACAATGACGGCATCGTGAAACTATTTAAACAATATAATATTACTCATTTCTTGTTAAGCATTCTTCGCCTTCTTTGAAATTTACTAACCAATTTTTACACGAGGATTTAAATTACTCTTATGACTAATAAATTTGATAACTAAAATAAAACCACATCACCCCTATTTACAAATTATTAAGCTCATGAGCAAGCAATATTTTATTTTAATTAATATCATATGATATGATAAAAACGCGATGAAAGCTACTGGAGTAATTTAAAGGTTATTTTTATAACTATATAATTTGTGTGTTTTTATATTAATTCTATTTATATATTGATTAATGTAGAAATGCCATAAGTTTATAATAAATAAATGTATATCATAGATCACTAAATTTTGAGGTGTAGAAGTGGCAACCGTATCAAGTATTTGTTATTCATCATAGATTTCAAGTTCATCTTAAAATAAATTACTTAATTGAAATTAAAATCAAACCAATTTAAAAGAAATGTCATACAAATGAAGCCATTTTAAGAGAATTGTAAATACTTACAGCTTTTTTGAGTTAATCCCGTATTGAAATCCAATAATAAGGTCGCACCAACACTATTTCATCGACATGACGAAATAAATGGTATTTTCCTTTTATTAACTTCCAATAAAACACTTGTTCAATCACTTTATTTCACTGAAATCACTTAAGCAATTGCTTCACAAATGTATAACTTTTTTTTATTTTCTCACTGAACCAAGGTATCTTGCAGAGAAATTAAGGATCACAGTTTACAAAATCGTCGTTTCACTATAACACTGTTTTTATTTTTGATTTTAATATCCAATTTATTCTTCGGGGAAGACAACTTTCTTGAAGGCACAATATTTCATTATTAAGGCACATGCTCTTTCAAAAATTTTAAGCTGTTGAAAACAAAACATAGAGTTTAGTAAATAAATAAGAAATATTAATTTATATTAGAAGTGCATAGTAAGAGATACGTGAAAAACGGTTTATTTGTAAAATTTGAAGTTATTTGTTGTTTATTAATATTGAAGCGTATTTTCCGCCGTGGAAAACTAGGCTTCAGTAAACACGCACAGAAATAAGGGGCAGCTGGTATAGGCGGGTTTCGCAACTCGACGCGAAAGTAAATATTTCGACACGAGTCGAGCGGCGCTGGCGCAGCGCGGAGGTTCGCATGGGACCGTTTCGCCGAGCGGAATAACATAAAAGTTCCGACCGGGTACCCACTACCAGTGCCCGACCCGACCCGACTTTCGGACGTTCTCCTTCACTCGGAACCTCGCATCAACTGGACCGTGCGCCGTAATATGGGCCACGATCCTGGGGTTTTTGTGATCGCCGCGCGTGGGCTCGGGATAACGCGGCCGCGCGACTAGCCCAGCCTTGCACAACATGTTTCTTTTCTAGGAATTCTGATCTCGTTCACAAGAATCTGAGCTATTCTGAATTGAATGTGAATGATGAGCTATCTTCACATTCAATTCAGATTTTAAATTATTATATCTGATGATTTATTTTTTTCAAGTTCGCCGTTCGCCGGGCACACTCAGAAAAGTGCAATCTTTAGTAGTCTCTTATATTTAATGTCGCTATAATCGTAATCAACACTACATGGAGTATATTCCACGCCAACGAATATTGAATAATTTGTAAAATTCTATACATTTTTTAAAATAATACGAAACCTTAATAAGTTAAAATAAATTGCCTATATTTTGATTTTTTAACTATATCTATGAAATAAATATTACAAATAAATCAAATATTGAATGTCGGCCATGTGAGGAGTCAGAGAAATCGACGCGCGTGCATGACACGATGTATGAATGTTGAGGAAGCGAGAAAAATATGTCAGGAAACAAAGTGTGGCAGTCCATTCTTTCAGCCTACCCTTTTGGAGAGACGGCATGATGGTTAGTTAGTTAGTTATCTATGAAAAACCGATTATTGATTACACATAAATCAAAACAACAATAATAATAAATGAACCCTTTTTTAAATGATAAGAAATGAAATAATTTTATATAATCAACGTTAGTAAAATAAAAAAAGTTTGAAAATATGTATGCAAGGTTTTCGAGGATTTTTTACACATAAATTGAATGTAATCAAATTCCCATTCAAATTTTAAAAAATCCACAATTCGAATTTTTCAGTTTTGGGTTGGTCAGTCTCTAGTGCGGGCTGATTGCCCAGAGATAGCAGACAGCACCTATTACGCTTTTGCCGCCCATGTTTCAGGTAACTTCTCTTTCTACACCGATAGCGACAAGGCAAAGTGGTGCAATGTCTGGAAATTGTGTCAATTACCTGCCATACAAACTAAGGTACCTGCCTTTTTGGTACCTATCCACCGTATGAAATTTTAACGTTCCATTTTCCACTAACTAGATTGCTATTACGTAGCAGTGGCGGGCCATGAAAATTTTATACATAATTTTTCTTATATATACCTTTTTCCATTACGCTTTACGCGTTTACTTAATGAGTATATTTTTTCAATGCGTTTTCAAACGAACAATATAGATGTTTTCGTGTCGATTTGCTTAGATACAAATCATTTAATCTACACAAATTGAAGAGTGGATACAATTAAATATGCCGAGAATCTTTCAACGTGGACAATTTAAAAATTAAAATACAAATATTATATTGGATTTCAAAGCATTCAAAGATTAAAAAGAAATACAATTTTTAAAATCTTTTCAATACCAATAAACAGCCAAATCAAATGATTTTATAAAACAAAGTTAGTTTCCCTGTCCTTTTTTCCGGACAAGTAGTATGCATATGACTACCCATATATTCTTCGGCTGGTTTCAATACAAGGGTTATTAAAAAAAATTAAGAAGCGCTATAGGAATATTAGATAAAACAGTGTGGCGGTCCTTCCTCTCTGCCTACCCTCTCTTCCTCGTCTCTTTCTTTGAGTTAAGACAGATAAAACATATCCGTAAATGCCTACATTCTGATGCCATTATAACTCTTGTAAATAATTTTGTCATTTCATATATCGACTACAGACGGACGAAGAGCGCCCTTGAAGCGAACCTCTCACAAAAATGGCGCTATAAAATTCATCATCATACCCCTCCGGTGAAACGGCGTGATGGTTAGTAAGTTAGTTAGTTAAATCTACCATAAGTACAATAGTTATTGCATCATCTGGGACAAAGGAATAAAATCTTGAATGATCGGCCTCTAATCACGCTTAGTTTTCAGATCAGTCGAGCGTGCGGCGGATATGGGATACAGCATTGTAATGGATGCCTCGGTTAGTCATATGGGAGAAATTCAAGCATGCATATAGCATGACACAAATGGCTGACTGGTATATGTGTCAGCGGTGTGTCCAGAAGTAACGCCAAGGACGAGCGCCTAAGCAGCGCCGCGCCGGCGTGCAGAACATGCAATTCGATTTTCCAATAGGAATAGGCAAGATGTCAAGAAAATAATTTAAATCGTGATTTTCATCTATTCCGTTTTCCAGTTATTTGATTTGTTCAGACGATTTAACATTGAACGCGCGTATATTCAACGTAAAATCATATTTCTTGAAATATTATAGATTTAAATTTGTAAATCCCCATTAAGGTTGTGGTAAAGGGATGAAAATTACTTTTTTCGTATTATTGAAAAGACTAACACTAAAATTTAAAAAAAAAAAAACTGAGCATCACGCCGCCTTCCCGAAGGACTACTGAGCAATAATGGACTCCCACGTAGTTCATTCTTGACACACTTCTGTTGATTTTTCAATATTCATATATATCGTCTCATGCACGCACGTCGATTTTTCCGACTCCTTACGTTTCTGACACTAAATGTAATTAAACAAATTATATTTTCTGTCAGCTACAACAGGAAAATATACAATAAACGTATTTTTTTTTTCATTTTTTTTTTAATACTATTATACAATGTATTACTATATTTTTTTGTTGCTTGAAAATTGATTTAGAACATTATATTTAGTATTTAAAATAAAGGAAAAATTCCGTTTTCTAAAAGTTTTATTATATTTTAAGATAATCTCATTTAACAATAATGCCCTAGCAAACCGAAACAAGTCATTACCATAAAACATAATTAACCTTCTAGAAAACAGACGTTTACATTCATATTATAAATATTGAATAATTGGACTAAATTACGAAAATAATGTAATTACTAACTAAAGCAATATATTATTTAAGAATAAGTTCAAGTCATTCAAATATTATTTCATGACGTAAATGTATATTTTTATAAATCACATTCATAAATTTTCCTTGTTTTCTACAATACACAATCTGATATTAGCGGAAATAAAACTCACTAATAAACCGCAACCCATGTAATTAATTGGTGATGTTTATATAAATACATTGCAATAACATGTAATTTGATTACACCATTTAAATTTAAATATTTTTTAACCCATAATAGATATATTAATTTACCAATAAAAACAATAAGTTTTTTCAAAAATTGAATAAAAAATTCCTCATTATGGAATTACAATTTCAAAACATTAGGTTTATTTAAAATTTAAAAAAAAATAAGGGTTGTATAATATTGACGGCTGGACATTACGAAGGTGCAAAGTGTACAAAAAGTCAAAACAATTTTTTTGATGCCAATTGGTCTTAAACGTAAAGGCCAATAGCTGTGCAAAAGTTCAAGAATATAGTGTAGTTCCAACGTCACCCTAAAGATGCCACCCGTGGAACAAAACACAGTTTTTTGCTTAATTTCTCTGCTTCATGTTTAAACCACTTGGCACCTTGTTATGTGCAGCCTTCAATTTGTAATCGATTAATTAACTATCACTGAGGAAGGACCGGGTTGTCCGAAACATATCTGATATTTAATTTTAATTTTTAAAAGTGAGTGTTTTATATACAAAGCATATAAAAAATAAAAAGACAGATTAATGGTGAGCCTCTACAGGACAAAACAGTGTTGGTAAAGTAGCACATTTGCCATCGCTGAAGTCCGTTGTCTTTATTGTATACCATATAATTACCAACTAACTAACCATTGAAATTTAAATTAAAAATAAGATTTAACACCAGAGTTTAATGAATTTCGTTTTGTTAATTTGTATAGAACATAAATGTTTGATGAAATATTAGTATCATCCGAATCATTATTGTACCGTAAAACTTTGTCTGACTCCCATGCCGAAGGTCCCGGGTTCGATTCCTGGCGATGGCAGTGTGAAAATCACACTATGTTATATCCGGGAATTAATTTTTTTTTACTACTGAAAAATTATTTACTAATACGGCATAAGCGTGACGTATAAATGTGCCTATGTGGTTTAGTAAAAATCAGTTGGGGTTATCTTATCTCAAATAATATGACAATAAAAAGTGTTTGCGATCAAATAATCGAAGTAGGCACTTTGATAAAATTTGAAACTAGGAATAGTTTGTGGTAAGGTAGGTACCTCGTAGAAAAAATAAGATTATTATTTTTATTAAAGGTCGACTAAAAACTAGTTTATCGTCGATATGATTGTTTGCTGATTAGCCTAAGTATATGTTACCTACATGTACATACTTTGTCAATTATAAGAATTTATATGCTGTCATACTATTATGCTTCAACGACAGATACCTGGTTGAAGTTATCGCATTTAATTTATTTTTCTGTACTGAAGTTTTGACCTATATAAAACAGTCGTCAAATTAATGGGAACATACTGGAAAATGTAATGCACAAATGATTCGCCCAACCGCCGTTGTTTAAATATTACATAATGATATCATCTAGTTACTAAAATTAAAACTAACTAACTAACCATCACACCGTCTCTCCGAGGGGTAGGTTAAAACAATGGACTGCCACACTTTTCTTTCCTGACATACTCGTATAGTACTTTTCTCGCTTTCTCAATATTCCTATATCGTGTCATGCACGCAGATTGATTTCTGCGACTCCTCACGTGGCCGACGTTCAATATTTGATTTATTTGATTTGTTAACATATATTTTTTTACAATTCTTCATTCATTCATTCTTCCCAAACTATCTTAATGTTCCTTTAATTATTTTGTTCATAACACTTTCATTCGCACCGCATTCACTTCTTGTATTTTCGTTAAAATTAAATTAATTGACACGATGATTTTATTTTTATTATTTACATATACAAGTTTGCATACATATATAAATAGATACATATGTGTGTGAGTTTACCCATTATAAAGTAACCTTAATGCAGATTGTTATGAGCTCTGGGTAATACCTGATGGGCCTCTTTAACTAAGAAAACAAATTAACTATGAATGCAATCGTTCTCTACGCGACTGGATGACATTTTCAACGTGAAGGAAAATTGTCTGTAGTCTTACCGCTAATTGAGTCGACCGATGTACCTAAATAAGAAGGAGTGTAGAATAATTGGCCAGCGCTAAAATTGTATGCACGGTTGAGAGAACATGACATCATGGTCTCTATTGTGAGATTTTATTTATCCGCGGGAAGAAAAAATCATACACAAGTGCATTATATGTACGTGTTCGCTCCAACAGCTAGAATGCTATTCGTGCGAGCCTTTCGGCTCTTCTCAATCTGCGGCAGAAGAATATATTGAGGACACCCATTGTCTTGCTTGAAATGTAATTGTTTAACGTAGTTAGTTTTAAAATACCTCTGATTCAAAGAATATCTGTCCTTCGCCGCCATTGTTTAATCGCTATTATAATTGTTTTTTTATTTATTAATCTATGAACAAGAACCTAATCTATTTTATATTAATTATGTACTTAGATTCTCAAAGCACACAAAAAGCAGCTTGTTGTACGGGCGATTTCCCATGAAACCATGTACGTCATTATGCAACCGAGTAATGCATAATGTAAATTATTATTGGTAAATTATTATTTGGAGTCTCTAGCTAGAACCAAATGCCCCTGCAATTTGCGAAGTGCAATAAAAATGCGATCATGAATAATTATTATGGGAAACCTGAAATAATTTAGCTTTGGGTATTAAAACCAGAATTGTCGGTTTTATTTTTATCCACTTGCAAAATTACAACGAGAAACTGGTTATGTTTTAACTTCGGCAAGAAACATCAACCATCTACCGGATAGTACAGCTAAACATTGGTGAGTTCGCGTGTTGGCTCGTTAGCACCGAGGGACCAGAATCTAGCGGGTACCTATCTACTTGTACTTGTACATCCGCAGCAAAAGGACAGATTGTGCGATAAGTACCTACGTCCACATTTATACCATAAGGTGTTGTACACTTATAGTTTTAGTGAACGCATTGCAATACGCAGAGTTAACGCCGAGTTAACAATGCGACATGAAACCAGAAACTGATAACGAGAGAAAAATGAATTGATTGCAAGAAGAGAATGAAGAAATAGGAAGTACGTAACCTGATTTAATGATCTAATCTAGAGAACGTGCAATTATGGCGGACTGGGTACTCATTAATAAAACATAATGGAATTACAGTAAAGCCATAATTGCACGCTGGGCGGAAAAGTGTCCGACCTTGAATCTCGAGCGCAATGTATAGCGGCGAGGAATCACAATGAGCGATGTTTACTGCCATTGAGAAGTATCACGACTATCAATATTGGCACTCCTTTTACATGAAAGTTAGTATTCAGTAGACTGATAACCGAAGCGATGCCGGTTCATGTAATGCAAGTTTGAATCAAAATATTCTTGCGTAGTCGACTTTACTTTCGAGAGCAAATATCGACTTCTGATTTGCGGTGTCCATTGCGATACGAACTCCCCTCCCCGGAGCAACGCTGAACTGAAAGTGAATTGAATACACACGGCAGTGCTCTAATGAGGTCGGCGGCAGGTTGTAACATATTTTTTGTATCGAGCAATTCCACAATTTTGCACAATTTATTGTTTCGAAGGCGCCTTGCACAAAGCGCTACTTCGGTTGCATTAACATTAGAAACCGTGGCGTTTCCTTTGAACGCCGATTAGAAAACAGTACCGAATATTTCTGCGCGACTGGTTATCCTTCCGATCGCAATTTGCAACAGCTGGTGTGGGTTTAGCCAACATCTCAAACAACACCACGATGTGCGATGATAACAATTTAATTACTGTTGTGATACTTACACGCTCTCTTATTGTCACATTTGCTGTCGGAATTAGTGACAGTATAACGTACAGAAAATGAGTACTCAAATATTAGCTGGTATATGTCCATATATTTTATTCTGATACCTACGCGACCGGTTGTAATCAAAGGTCCCTTGGTTCCGTTCTATCGATGGTGAGAACCGTTCAGTAATTGCTCCCGCCTACTCAAGAAGACTATTACGAGAGCTTTTGCAAATGCAACGAGTACAGACGCTATTCAAGTAACATTCACCAGTTGCGGCAAAACATATCACAATGTGGCCGTTCTCATTAGGGCACGGCCGAGCTGCGTGGTGAGCCCGGAGACTGTGAGCCGCGCTGGCGGAGGAGTTGCTCAACTTTTCGATTTTAATTTCCAATTCTAAAGGGCACCACACGGCCTACTAGGAGGGGCATCGTGTCGCAATCAGCCCTCTCGAGCACATAAGGAAATATGTTTAAATGTTTATAATAAACAAATTCGTCAAAAAGCGCCACCCGATAAGTCTCGTTTAATAATTACACGAATACTTGTATTGTACTCCGTTTGCAAGCAAGTACCCCTGTAAATGATTCCAATAATTTGTAATTTCAAAATCATCAAATTGCGTCACCGAGTAAAAAGTAACGACTCCTGGACCTCGATCGGCCACGGTACGCAACGCACCTCTTACTGAATGCCGATTAAGTTCGGCGAGTACAACACGGCGGTTAAGGCTTCACTATCACTGCACTGCAATCCGTGGTGGGGCACCAGGCACAGTCACTCGCGGCGGGGAAGGGGCGGCCCGTCTGACGCGCGCGGCTCTGGGCTCGGGCGCGCGCGGACTGCGGACCGCCGGGCCGGACGGGGCCGCGAAAGTAAAAGTGACTGCAGCGGGGCGGGGCGCGGGCCGGGGGGCCCCCTCCGCCGCTGCATTTCTCCCACTTTCGTCCCTTTCTTTCTCCACCCCGGTTTCAAGGTCGGCGCTCGGCGCTCCTCACCTTTCGCTTTCAGCCCCGCTCCCCGCGGATGTTGCGACAGTGTCCGGAACCGGGTCACGCATAAATCGCCTCGCGTTACGCAAAGAGTGGTTTCGTCACTCACGAAGCGCCGGCGATGCGGGCCGCGGCTCCTGACATCATCGGCCGCGCTCTGCGGTGCTCCCCGGGACGGCGCCGGCGGGGGCGCGGGGGCGCGCCTGGGCCCTGCACCACTTTCTGCCGTCAATCACATCAAAACATTCGCAACTGCCGAGCGAATTACTTTGCTCTTTCAGAAAACTCGTCCTCAAATCGAGTCATACTTTCACCAAAACAAACGCACAGACAATTTGTAAACATTATTCAACCAGTTACAGTAGGATATGTCAACATTGAATAGGACATCAACCTATTGTAACTAACTAACTAACTGATTAACTAACCATCACGCCGTCTCCCCAAAGGGGTAGGCAGAAAGAATGGACTGCCACACTTTTCTTTCCTGTCATATTTCTCTCGTTTCCTCAACATTTATACATCGTGTCATGCACGTGCGTCGATTTCTCTGACTCTTCACATGGCCGACATTCAATATTTGATTTATTTGATCGTGCCACGTTTTCCTCGGTCTTCCTCTATTTCTGGTTCCATTTACATCGTTAACATATAATTACATATATAACCTATTGTATATATTATATATTAAGTTAACATATAACCTATTGTATATATATTTATTTATTGTTTCTAGAGCAATGATCTAAAAATCAAAAGAAATAATTATTTAAGAGTATTTTATAGAAGTTTTATTTCGTTTTATGTAAATGACACGTTTCGCCTTGCTATGATATCAAATTAATTTTGTTTTGTCTAATTTGAAAGTACGTGTGATAGTATGGCGAAACGTGTCATTCCTATAAAATAAAATAAAAAGTATAGAAAACAATACTTTGTTAATTTAATATGGACTAACTACCTATTCATCGCGCCGTCTTCCGAAGGAGTAGGCAGAGACAATGGACCGCCACGCTGTTCTTTCCTGATATATTTTTCTCGTTTCCTCAACATTCATACATCGTGTCATAGACGCACATCGATTTCTCGATCTTTCGATTGATATGATGTGCCACGTTTTCCTCGGTCTAGAACTTGAAATATGGTACACATACTTTTATTTAAATTAATATGATTTGAATGCAGCAGATAATTTAATTTGTCGACGACATAGTAAAATATTGTTTTATGCACTTTCCTAATACGAAATATTTTATATTTGTTTATTTATTTATAGGTTAACATCATCATCATCGGCTGTCCCTCGTGTCTGAGGAAGACTGTTGTGGGTCCGCATGTGACTGAAGATCCCGATCCTGGACCCACATATTCTGAGGCATCTGGGGCAGGGAAAGACGCTTGTAATGGAGCCGTCACCGTCTCCCAGTTTGGTAGATAGAATGGAGAGAGGGCGATAGTTTTCAATGTCGTTTTTGGATCCTGATTTGTAAACTGGAGTAATTAGGGCTTCTTTCCATTTATATGGAAAGCAACCTTCAGACAGAGAACGAGTGAATATAATGAAAGAGGTTCAGAGAGCGATTTAGCACAGTTGGACAGATATATTGGTGGTATTCCATCGCTTCCAGCACCTTTGTTGATATCTACGACTGATAATTATCTGGTGAGTCGGCCTATAGGCGAAAGAATACACCCCATGACCATTTTGCCTTCAGAAATATAAAATATTGTATCTCAATAGAGACGAAGATGTCATTTTTGGAACTTGTATATATGCTACTATGTTAAAACACTTCACATTTTTTTAGGTCAATCTATTAAAATCTATTAAAATTATTTGTAAGCATTAAAATTTGTCAGACGTGGTGGTCGTAAGAAGGGCGTAATGGGGAATGTTGTTAACATAAAGCGATCGCTTAACCCAACCAATGACAGGTCATAAGTCCTGTAAACGCCTCGACTACCGTATTCTGTTTCCAAAAAAAATTACATATTCGTCTCTATTGAGACAATTAATCCTTAAAAATGATTAACCCGCAATGGGTAAAATCCAGTATTTGTCTACAAGTATTTGTATACATTCAAAAACAAATTGTATAAAATATTGTAGTTTTGATATTCAGTATGTAATTTAAAAAATATTTACATTTATGCAGACGATTTTAAGTCTATTAACTATGTGACATATTTCAATGATAGTTATTTAATCATATATTTTTTGTAATAAATGTTTTTTTTACAATAACCGTATTTATTTATGTATCATGAAATACGAGTACGTACGAATTGTTTCGACTAATGATATGATGATATGATGACGACTAATGGGGGTTCGAATTGTCAGTAGGGTCGCGGCGAGTCACATTTTGCTGGAGGGTGTGATTCTATAAAATGCTGCAAAACGCCCAGTTGCATTCCACCGGCAACACTACTGACTGGTCCAACTCGTTAGCGTCCCTGTCGCGAACCCCGGGCAATGGGATCACACTCACAGCAGAAGCAGATAACGAGGGGATGAAAGGCGAGTTTCTGGCGCCTCCAAACCAGATCCAACCAGCTAAGGGAAGGTAACTTCGACAGAAAAATCCACCAGAGAAGGCAACGGGAAACCACTCTGGTCACATTTTCCCAGGAATCAATATGGCGAATTCCTGGACCTGGCACGGCACCAAAAGAAGAAGAATGATATGATATTTTTTTATTCGGCTTGTATCGATTAACGAGCAAACTGGATAGGCCATAACATTAGGCATCCGGGTCTGCTTATTACTATTGCAGAGGGAATGGTTGAGGACAGGAATTGCAGAAGTCGCCCAAGGGACGCCTATATGGACCAAGTGATAAGAGACATGCGCTGTGGCAGCTACACAGAGATAAAAAGACTTGCTAGCAAGAGGACTGAGTGAGGTTTGTTACAGACCAATCCTCTGGATTGTAACCACGAAGAAGAAGAATCGGTACTCTCTGTATCTTATTTTTTTTAAAGAATGTAATCTCCGAATAATGTTAGTAATAATTTTGATTATTATTTAATAAATATATGATTTAACCAATTCATGATAATGTATTTCTTAGATTTAAAATAAATGCAGTAGAAATGAGATCTCTTAGACAAATGTCTGATAAATCTGTATATGGTAGCGTGTCAAATGCAAATATAAGAAATGGATGGACGGAGCAAATAAAAGTTTTATGAATAAAATAATGAAAGGGTCGTTAAGATGGTTATTTACACATGGAAAGAATGAGTGAAAGCAAAATGGTGAGGAAGGTATATATATAAAGGACGTGATCGGAGCTAGAAATAAAGGAAAACCGAAGAAAACTTGACACGATCAATCAATCAAATATTAAATATCGGTCACATGAGGAGTCTAAGAAATCGACGCGCGTGCATGATACGGCGTATAAATGTAGAGGAAGCGAGAAATGTATGCCAGGACAGAACGTGTGGCGGTCTATTATTTCTGCCTACTCCTTCGGGATACGGCTTGATGTTAGATTAGTTAGTTAGATAATTAATAAATCATGTCGAAACCCTTAAGAACAAAAATTATTAACAATCTTAAAAATGTATGGAAGTGAATTATGGAATTGGCATAAAAAAGATTAAAGTATGATAAAACCATGAATTGAGGATACTAATAATGCGCAGATAAAAAAATATGATAGAACACATGCGTCTTAAATAAAATTAAGAGAGGGTCACTAAGATGATTTGGACGTATGAAACGAATGGATGGGGGAAGAATGGTTAAAAATGTATGTACAAATAGTGTGAACGGAAAAATATTTCTAATAAGGCCAAGGAAGACATGGCATAACCAAATTATTAATTGCTAAAGGGTATTTATCGATTTTTGAACAACGATGTAAAACTTTATATTAAATAATTAATACGAATGGAAAAGTCTGTTTTTTTTAAGTTTTATTAGAATTTATGTGAATGACATATTTCGTCTGTCTAAGGCATTATCATTATCACATTTGATGTGCGAAATACTTCATCCACATAATTTTTTATAAAACTTCTAGAAAACAGACGTTTGAATTCGTATTAAATATTAAAAGGCAGCCATGCGTGAATAAACGATAAGCGTACGTGTCACGTTGTGCGAATGTAAAAGATGCGCAAGAAGAGTTTGGCAGTCCATCCTCTCTGCCTACCCCTACGGAGAGACGGCGTGACGGTTAGTTAGTTATAAAATATATTCTCAACGGGCGCAAATGCTCTATACAAGTTGTGTCTGTGTATGTTTTGTAGTGGGAGTCTCTTCCTCTCTCACCACTTAGCAACGTTCCACCGCCAACAGATGTATGCAAATACACATTCCCAATGTGTTTTGTTTGTGGTTTGAGCTATTATTTATCTATGAATGTGTCACGAATGTACATCTGTATTACAACCACGTAATAATATAACTTAATGCACAATTTCTTTGTTTGCCGTACACGACCGTCTTGGCTTGCATTATTAGGTAAATGCTACGAATTGAATAGCATCTGAATTGTATGGAGACCTGCTTACAGTTCCAAAGCTGTTATTTCGAGCAGTTGCGTTTTTTTATTTAATAAGCACGCTAACAACAATAATTTCAAAAGCAGTGTTTTACCTTAATGGATAATGTTTGGCGGTCATTCATCGCACATAAAAAACAACTTGTTTTGTATTAACACACATTTGTTATCCATTACTTATCTATATCAATGCCTTAAGCATGATTTAAATCGTTTATATTTGCCTTCATTATTACTACTAACAGTGGTCCATATAAACGAAATCTCTTCTTCTTTTTATC
Source organism: Lepidostoma basale (assembly GCA_022606425.2). Classification (NCBI taxonomy): domain Eukaryota; kingdom Metazoa; phylum Arthropoda; class Insecta; order Trichoptera; family Lepidostomatidae; genus Lepidostoma; species Lepidostoma basale. The sequence goes on along the minus strand of JAHDVF020000296.1, from coordinate 888,098 downwards.
CTGTCACACCTCCGTGGTGCATAGGGCCTCAAGGAACCTTCTCCACCCGACTCTATCGCATGCCTGATGCCTAACATCATCCCAAGTGAGGCTTGCTACCTTAACCTCGTCCTGCAGGGCTCTTCCCCGGGTGGCTATAGATCTGCCTCGCTTCCTCTTTCCCTCCATGGGGACCAGTCTAGTGCGCCCTGAGCGATGCAGGCCGGGTTCCGTCTCAGAGTGTGACCGATCCACTGCCATTATTGTTCTCCAATTGGCTTTTCGCCTGCTATGGTCCAGAGAACGGCATTTGACACTGTTTGAGGCCAATAGATCTTGAATATTGAGCGAATACATAATATTTATTGTGATGTTTATACAAACTAACTATTGTATAATACTACGAATTCATAAAACGTTGCTGTAAAGTTTTTATAATAATGTTATCAACACACCAAAAATTACAGAGGAAAATTTGGATACTAAAAATTATAAATATTCAATACCCACATAACTTATCTTCGTGCCCCATTTTCGGTGCATTTACATTATCCACCCAATCCTAATTAAGTAATCCTACCATCAGATTCAAGTTACCCCCTTAAATTCTCATTTAAAAAAGAATTCAGTTGTACTCCTAAAAAAAATTTAAGAAGCGTATAATATTTTCAAAATCTATTTGTTAAATAATGAATACAAATAAAAAAGTCTTCAAATGTAAGAAGAATAACCTCTGTAAGTCAGAAGATCCAAGAGCAATTCCAAGTTTTCTAGAAGTTTATTATATTTTATTGGAATTTCATGTTTCGCTTTTCTAAAACATTATCAAATGTTAAGATAATAATCATTTGCTAATTTTGTATATTCTTCTTCTTCTTCTTCTTCAGCCCATATTGACCGTCCACTCCTGGACGTAGGCCTCCTCTCGCATTTTCCATTCCCTTCTATTCTGAGCGATCCGCATCCAGACACTTCCCGCACTTCTCCGGATATCGTCGCGCCAACGCAACTGTGGAATTTTGTATATAATCGTTATTTTATAATAACAATTTTTCCAGTCAAGTCAATTTATTTCCATTGTTGTAAGATAATACCTGAACCCAAATAAGAACTTTTAATTTTTATTTTATATTTTAAATTTATTCTTAATATTTGTTATAACAAAAGCATGAACGTTAAATAAATCATTTTAACATCTGTTAAAACTGACCACATTTGTAAAAAAATTATATAATATTTTAAATATTTATATTTAAATAATATCACTGATGAAGGGCTTGTTAGTCCGAAACATGTTTGGTATTTAATTTTTATGTTTTTAAAAGTGAGTGTTGTATACTAAGTATATAAAAAAAGAAATAATAAAGTTCTCTTTACCCATTTGTACAAAGATTAACTAATTATATCCACCAATATACTATTATATAATAAATCAACATTAGAAGGTATAAATATTGCTATTGAATGGCAATCCTAACGTGTTTCGTATGTATGATCCTAATGAAAACATACGCATTGATTGAATACATTAAAATTGTACATAATGTTATGTACGCGGCTAGTGTCTTATCTCGCAACTTGATTGTCAAGATCTCAATTTCAGATCACCTTGGGACTGTGGCACTCGACCATAGTCCAGCGGCGGTCCGTGAAAACAAAATGAAAATCGAAAATATAACACAACACGAATTTTTACAACACAAATTTCTTTGACCATTAGAATGTTAAACAACTTCTTATTCTCTTCTTCTGCCTATTCTCGTCCACTCTTGGACAAAGGCCTCTTCCATTTGCTTCCACGCTATTCTGTTTTTGCATATTGCATCCATGTTATGCCAACGTGTCAGTTCAGGTCATCCTTCCACCGCAGTTGCAGTTACCCTGCACTTCTCTCTTTAGTACATGGTATCCAAATCAGTATTTATGTTAATTTTACATCCGAACATCATCCACACGGTGGATGATGTCAGTAAACAACAGTATAATATTTTTTCGAAAAACCATATAGAAATCAAAACAACGATCGTCATTATCTAAAATATGACTCATAAATTCACGAATTAAAAGATATTGTATCCTATTAATTGTCTATCTCGCTCGCACATTCGTGTAAACATGCAAGAGAGGAGAAAACAACACACATCCAGTAGACCATCCGGGCTCTATGTCTTAAACGAACAATGAAGTTTTTTTTTTCAAAATAAATTACGGATTTCTAAATAGTATTTTTTTAAACATCTGAGTAGCCCAAGAGTAAAAAGTACGGATAATTCTCAAAGACATCCAGGGGTAGAAGTAGGATTGAAAGACCTAGGCTATGGTGGGAGAATGATGAAAAGAAAGATGCTACACAGCTGTTATACGAGGAGTTGGAGACAACATTTGAATGAGACCGAAGCACGATTTTAGCTTTAGCACCATCGGCGAAAAAGAAGTATGAGAAGTTTAATATATTAAGATATTATGTATTAAATCCGTCGTTATTAAATATTTAATCATGCATCATCATGAGCCGCCACTGCGATTAGCTCCAGGATAGAAGCAGTTTTATATGATGATGTCGTTCGAAGGCGTTTATTATATGCAAATTTGCTTTGAATTTGCAATAATGATATATCTACCTTTTCCTTTGCATACGTTGCATTGTTGAAGATATTAATTCCGTACACAACTTACCTGCTATTTGATTATGGAGATACTACTTATTAACCTAACCTAACCTGCAAGGATAAAATATCGTAATTGAAACCAATAAAGGAAAAGAAAAACTTGTTAAATAACAACCTCTATTTCATATAGCAGCAAACAGAATATACAAGTATTTAAAAAAATTGAATTGTGGATTTTTTTTTTAGTAAATCATCAAACAATTCGCCGCGCGAGCATGAAATATTTTAATGTGGTGGAGTAAAATAAGAATGCCGGGGTAGTAGAATGACAGAATAGATAGATCAATAAATTGTGCTTTAAGTATACCATATAGCGAAATCTTAAGTTCATTTATTTTATGTTTGTTATCTTAGAGTCATTTGCCACATAGTTTATACAAATCATATAGATGATTATTATATAATTAATATTAATTATAACATAAGTAAAATATGAATTTTATAGTAAAATAAACTAACTAACCATCGTGCCATCTCAAAAGGGAGTAGTCAAAAAGAATGGACCACCGTATTGTTATTTCCTAACATACTTCTATCGATTCATTTACTTCATAAATCTTGTCATGCACGCACATCAATTTCTCCAACTCCTCACAATCATGACCGGCATGAACAATTTGATTGATTTGGTCGTGCCACCTTTACTCTGTCTTCTCTATTTCTTGTTCCGTATACATCGTTAACATACATTATCTTTACCATTCTTTTTAAATCATATTTTCCAAGTGTCCGAATCACCTTGATGATCACTTCATTATTTTGTTCATAACACTTTTATTTGCACTGCATTAAAATTTAACTCACGTTGTCTGCAAGTACTACAGCATCATCCGCATACAGTAGATAGCTTACTGACACTCCGCTCATTTAAGCACCTTCAATCAACCCTTTCAGCACTTTCATACGCTAATTATTATTATTATTATTATTTTATTGAATCGCTCTTTACATCATGACAGCATGAGCCAAATCGATGTAAAGGGTATTATAGATATCGTAGTGATTCTCGTGACATGTGATAGGTAACTAATCTATCGCCATTTTATTGTCACGTGAATTCTACACCAGACCAAAGACAGTGTGACAATTACACTGCCCTCGCCGGGAATCGTACCCGGAACCTTCGGGGTGGCAGTTAATGCAGTTACCACTCGGCCACGAAGGTCGTCAATATACCAAATAATATACCATATAATATACCATATAATATACCATATAATATACCATATAATATACCATATAATATACCATACAATATACCATATAAAATACCATATAATATACCATATCATATACCTTCATAAACATTCATACATTATTTGTGTACGATAGATTATAATCATCTGTGTATGATAGAGTGTCGAAAGAAAATATAAAAAGTGAATGCGGTGCGAATGATGGTGTTATTAACAAAATAATAAAAGGATCGTTAAGATGGTTTGGACATATGGAAAGAATGAACGAAGAAAGAATGGTAAAAAATATATATTTTAACGATGTAAATGGAACTAGAAACAGAGGAAGACCGAGGAAAACGTGGCACGATCAAATAAATCAAATATTGAATGTCGGCCATGTGAGTTAGTTAGTTAGTTAATTATAATATACGAGTACCATATAAAAACTTATGCATACATCTATAATAAACTTATACATTACATAGCTGGTTGGTAATCCATGAAACGAAAATAGGAGATTCATCAATTTATTTTTTGACCTTGGATATTTTTATATATAGTATAAATGATATTTTGTTCAAATTTCGAAATGCTATTGAAGCTTTATCTAAAACAGTTTTAGGAAAAAATAACTCTAACATACTTCAACAGTCCTATTGCTGTGTCTGGAACTAGGCCATGAAGTGATAACCACGATATGTTATTTGAGTACTTGTGGAAGGAAATTTGGACTGGTTGGGAAATAACAGACTGTACTTTTTGGTATCCTAAGTACACGCATTACCCAATAACCTTCACCAACATGTGTACATGAGCTATCTTACTACTTAGGAATACTGTTTAACCCTTTTGCACCGAATGTTCATTTGAGGAATATCACTCCCATATAATATAATTAAGCCTTTTTTTAAACTATATTTTTAAGCATTTTTTATCTATTATCCAGAGGTATTTACAATTCAGGAATACTGAGAGAATTAAATCTATACGTTCCCAATAGTTATAGCAGAGCAAGGAGGCATATATTATTTTATACCCCAAATTGCCGCACAGAGGCTCTTCGAAGTTCTCCTGTATTGAAAGCGATTCGTCTTTTAAATGAGGTTGCAAAAGAAATAGACCTCTTTGGATGCAATTATGACGAATTCGTGAATACCCTTACAATAAGGGCAGCAAGGAACTAACTGGCATATTCCTATTCACAAGGTTCTATGTATATATCTTCTGATATTCTTTTTTTCGCCCTTTACATCGATTTGGCTCGCGCTGTAATGATGTAAGGAGTTTTTTCAACAAAATAATTATAATAATAATAATAAAACTTCTATGAAATACGTTTTCATATTAAATATAAAGTTTAATAAAACTAAATAAACATTAAAAGTACATAGTTTTAATACGAATAAAAACATCTGTTTTCTCGAAGTTTCATTACATTTTATAGTAATACAAGTTTCGTCTTTCTATAAAATATAATAAAGCTTTACGTAAACATACATTTTCATTCAAATTAATTGTGTAATATGGTATTCAAGAAACAATAAATAAATAAATATTTACCTGGGTAGGCCTTGGCTGATTCCAGGAGTCTTCTACATTGTTGCCTGTATGCTGTATTAGTTTTCCAATTTTGTATTTGTAGTGTAGATGTATCGCCGTTGATAGAATCCAACCATCAGCATTTCGTGTCTACCTTATCATCTTCGTTCTTGCGACGTGGAAAGTGAGAGGCATTTTATGGGGGTTGTCGTCATCTATTATTAATTCATGGCCGACCCATCTAAAGCGCCCCACCTGATTGAACAGATCGCATATATCCATTTTAAATATCACAAAATTTGTTAAAATCACATAAAACTAAACAAATCGAGATTCATTAATTTATTGTATGAATATTATTAAAAGTGCACAGTGGTGTACTTCTGTCGATCCTTATGGATATGGATATTAATGGAACTTTCAACAGAAGGATAAAAATATAATAAATGCTGTAAGAAAGAGATCTCATGGACGAATATGTGGAAAGTCTGTGTATGATAGAGCGTCGAATGAAAATGTTCTGAACAAAATAATGAAAATGTCAATAAGGTGGTTTGGACACATGGAAAGAATGAATGAAGAAATAATGGTAAATAAAGTATACATTAACGATGTTCAGGAAACACAAAATTAACGTAGACCGAGAAAAACGTGGCATGATCAATTAAATCAAATATTAAAATATTGAGGAGTCGAATAAATCGACGTGCGTACATGGTGCGATTAAGGAATCGAGAGAAGTACGAGTATGTCAGGAAAGACAGTATTTCTTACATTGTTAATAATTTAGTTAGTTACATAAGCCCAATATGTTATACCTATTACCTCTGAACTTATTGGTTGTATAAAGTCACTAATACTGAATGAACAAGTCAATAAAGCCTCTGCCTTGTCAGGGTGCCTAGAGATTCAAGTTTGGAAGATCACGCACATGCGTATTGATAGTAACGTCAGAATTTACAAGACTTGCATGCGACCTATAATGACGTGTGCTGTTGAGACGTGGGCCGTCGCTGTACGAACCAAGGGTCTGCTAAGAACATCGGAGATGAAGGTCCTAAGATCCATTACTGAAAATACTCTCCGAGATAGTGTCCGTACCGCAGATATAATATAAGAAAAACTTGCGTAATCCCTTCCAGACACCGTCCACCTGGAAGATAACCTAAGAGCTGGAGGGACAGCTGGACCTCATCATCACAGGACACATGATCTATGTGCCAAAAACCGTCAGATAGTAAACAACAAAGAAATAATGAAAACAAAAAAAAATGGTTCAAAATTTCTTTATAATTATGTATTTTTTTTTCTTTTTTTTAAAAAAAAGACTAATACCAAGGATTTAAATCAATGATATTAGAATTTAGTTTTTACAATCTTCAATGTGAGCAGAAAATAACTCATTATTATGAAGAAGTAATCTGGGCGTGTCCAAGCTTGAACCCAAGTCCCCTGACTGATCCAGAAGATCCTTCTTGACCAGAAGATGGCAACAAGCTGCCGAAATCGGTCGAACATAAACACAAGTGGAAGCACATTTAATACATAATTATAAATAAATTTTGTATCAAAAATTTTAGGATTTCATTATTTAAAATGAACTTCTACCAAGAAATTTCAATTAAAAACATTAACAAAGAAATATGCTAGAATTCATCAAAATTCAATGATTTTTTAATGACACTCTATTTGTGTCCTGAATTCATTAATAAATTAATATTACCAATGTTAAAATTAATACCCGTAAGGTGGCATATTTAGATCATGTGATTAAGGGGAAAAATATAAATTTCTGCATTGAGGGAAAAAATAGTCGACGAGGTATTGGTAGGAGTTGAAACTGCTGACTCCATAACATACTGGACTGAATTGGCTTAAGGAGCGTTAAAAATCTGTTTCGAGCTGATGGGGACAGAGACGCCTACTCTCTGGTGATAGTTTACGTCGGGGGGACTTGACATGACACCGAAAGAAGAAGGTTGAAAAAATAAAATGTTTTTTAAAAGTTATTCAAAAATTAAATTAACACCGAGGTAGATATCTGTTTGTTAAACATGTTTGTGAAAAGTGAAAAAAATATTCTTTTTTATGTACACTTTGTATATAACAACCACATTTATTAAAAAAATAAAAATTAAATATCAAAAATGTTTCGCTCGTCATATTTATCAAGCATTATAACATCTGTGAAAACTGACCATATTTGTAAACAATTTTATGATATTTTAAATATTTATATAATAATCACTGATGAAGGGCTGATTAGTCGAAAACATGTTTGATATTTAATTATTATTATTTTGTATTTACTCGTATGTGAGTGTTGTATACAAAGTATATGATCAAGAAATATTATACATCTACACAAAAAGTTATGACGAACATAGAAGGAAAATGCGAAGTTTAAAAAAAATAGAAATGTGAATCCACATCACAAAGTGATGAGAAATAATGAACTTATATTTTTGCTACAAATTCTTAAATAATATAATATAAAGAAAGCGGATTCAAATTAGTTATGATAACTAGAACAGTGGTCTCAAAAATATTCATTATTTAAAACACGCGGATACTATATTTTTAACCTTAACAAACAAGAATAAAGTATTACCAAATAGTTAGAATAAGCCAATCAAACCATATAAAGTTTTATGATAGTCTATCAGAAACATTTCACATGACCATTATTTATCTCTGACCCACATTCAGTGGAAAGGAAGATGTAAGGGCCAGTATAATATTGCTTCACTGATAATTTACTTACACTGGCTGCGTGTATTAAGTACGAACATAGCGTGGCGCAATGGAACATATTTTTATGAGCACATTACACACAGTCATATGTACAATGTACACCATCAGGTGTGAACAACTGTCGATTGGCGGACAAGATGAAATAACACAGTACTTTGTACTAACGTTCTGACATATGCAAAGTGCTACGAAAACGATCGCCGTCAGTGACGATCAACGATAATCATAAACACATTTCAAGACATATTAGTATTTTTTTTTTAATTTTAATTGAAATATTTTTCTAAAATTTCAAATGGATAAATCGATTAACTACTGATCCCACGTATAAGAGTTCTGTCTTGAAATAGCAGGATGTCGCATGTTAAAATATGTTTTTTTTTTATCTCAATTCTGCGGTTCAAGAAAAAAATCTAATTCTTTTGATGGGTATATTAATTTATAGAGTAAAAGAATATGAATTTCATTTATGGTGAATTGATTAGAGAAAAAAATTGAACTCACGCTGAAGGATCAAGAGAAATCTTGAACTAGAAGCACTGATTGACCAGGAAACATTGGTGAAATTTTTAATCTCAACGCTTTCGGTGGGCTAAACACGTAGAAATAACACCACATGACAGAACACCAAAGATTATGTTCAGATGGGTGCCGAGCGAAAAGAGATCAAGATCACAGCATGAAAAAGATTGACGGACTGCGTCAAAGAGAACTGGACGAAACTAGGAGACCTGGAAAATGGAAAGGAATGAGGAGGAAAATGAGCCATTGGAGGACTGTTGGAAAGGAGGCCAGATTCCGGGATGTAGCGCTGAGAAGATGAAAATGTGAATATAAAACTGCAACATCAGAACTGGCATTTGATCGTTTTTATAATTAAAACGTATTTACTGACGTGATAAGAAATATTTTTATTAGAATGATGACGTCAATTGTGAAATGCCTTTAAAGTTTAATCGCTTATAAAATCATTATTTAATATGAGAATTAAAATCTAAATACAAAAGGAACAAACGCGGAAGCACTTCATGATTGTTCCATCATTAAATCAAACAGAGTTTTTTCGTACTCAAAAACAAATCCATGTCATATTTTATGTAGCTTTCGACACTTGGGATTAAAATATATTTTTTTAATTATCAATACTAGTATTTATTTATTATTATTAGTAAAACGTATAACTCACAAGGAAGCGCAGAATGACATTTTAAAACTAAAAAAAAAAATCCCTAAAGAACTTGTAGAAATCAGACGTTAAGATTCGCATTAATTATTTAGTATGGGGTTTTACACCATAGTTAAACAAAGAATAAATAAGTATATTTAATTCGTTAATATTAGTATTTTGTTGAATCGCTCTTTACATTATTGCAGCGCGAGCCAAATCGATGTAATGGGTATAGCTATCATATTGATTCTCGTGACATGTGATAGGTAGCTATTATATCGCCATTTTATTGTCACGTGAATTCTACACCAGACCAAAGACAGTGTGATAATTACACTGCCTTCGCCAAAATGACACATTCATAAGTATTTAATATGGAGTTTTACATTGTTGTTGAAACAATTAATAACATATGAAAAACAAAAAAATATCAATCAAATCGACATACCAAGACAACGTTTGTTTATACAAATAAATAAATAAAAATAATAAATAAACTAACTAACTAACTAACCATCACGCCAACTCCCCGAAGGGGTAGGCAGAAATAATGGACTGACACACTTTTCTTTCCTGACATATTTCTCTCGATTCCTCAACTTTCTTATAATACATCGTTTCATGCACGCGCGTCGATTTCTCTGACTCCTCACATGGCCGACATTCAATATTTGATTTATTTTATCATGCCACGTTTTTCCTCCGTCTTCCTCTATTTCTAGTTCCATTTACATCATTAACAAACAAATTTTTTACCATTCTTTCTACATTCATTCTTTCCATATGTCCAAACCAACATGATCCTTTCATTATTTCGTTCATAACACCATCATTCGCACCGCATTCACTTCTTATATTTTCATTCGAAACTCTATCACACACGGAATATCACACATTCGTCTAAGAGATCTCATTTCTACTGCATTTATTCTACTTTCATCCTTTATTTGCCAGTTCTATGCTTCGCGTCCATACATAAGGGTTTGTAGAAGAACACCATTGTGCACTGCCATTGTAGCTTTCTTGGATAGGTTTTTGTTTGCGATGACAACTTTAAGTTTAAGTTTAATAAATAATTATCATGTAAATCTACTTTTATGACCGTGATGAGATGATTATGTCCAGCTGTCCTTCCATCATCTCGTCGACCTTCCTGGTAATCTTTTACTGGTAGAGTTTTCAGACTTAGCAATTTCCACAAGACTTGAATATTCCAAGTGGTCTACATGATCTATAATGTAAATATACGTTAATGATGTGAACGGATCACGAAATCTAGGAAGGCCGAGAAAAACGTAGCACGAACAAATTATTTAAATTTCGATCATTTGATTAGTCTGAAAATTCGCAGGCATGCCGATTTCTACACAGAAGAAGTAGTTAAAGATTTTGGAAAAGTAAGTCAGGAATGAGTACGAGAAGCGGGATAGTGATTACTCAAATACTTTTTTATAATGCCGATGTTCGAAGTTGTAAAAAGAGAGGCTTTGGTCAGACCATTGGTCTATTCTATCACGGTATCCGCTGCATCTAACGTAGGTAGAAATATGATTTTTTAGAATATTGAAAAACTTTGTTTAATCCACTTTATTTAAAAAAAAATTTAAAACACGACATTTATCGAAGGATACCTACATCTTCAGGTGTAAAAATATAACAAAAATTAAACAAAGAAAGATTAATAAAAAACGCAAAATTAAATATCAAACGTGTTTCGGACTAATATCTGTCAAAACTGACCATTAGGGTGTCCCTTATATGGGCAAAAAATTTTTTTTTTGGATTATTGAAACGCATACCCCCTAATTATGTTTAATAATCTACTAGTTACCCAAATACAGAATTTCAACTTCCTACGTTAATTCTAACCCGTGCCGACTTGCCCTCAAAGTTTTAGAAAATAGGTGATTTAAGTGTCTCTTAAATGTAGTTGTAGATGATCACATCAAACCACTATGTTAGATAAATATTGATGAAAACACATATTTATATAATGTTCTTCTTGTAATCATCAAAAAAGATCCAAATTTATATTTATTTACTTGGATATTTCCTCTTCAAAATCTCTTTTTTTACAGTCTGGGTAAATTTTTCTATGTTTTTGCACACAACATAATATGAACTGCTTATGTTCTTCATCTGCGGTAGTCAAACCATGAAAGTCTGTCATAAAATTAACAGCTCTTTCAACTGTGTTATTTACTGCGTTTAAGCTAGTAACCTTCTTTTTAACTTCCACAAACGCCGCGCTGTCTTTCTATGAAGATACAATTTCTTTAAGGAAATTACTATCATGTTTTAGTTGCGAAAATAAATCTTTTCTCTTTACAGAAACAAAATCACTCAAAGATTTCCATAAAACAAGATAACAAATACTTGTAGTACCTATAAATAAAACAAATTAGTTCTAAATTAAATACCAGATTAAACATTACTTACGTACCATATAGAGAGCCAGACATCTGTTCCTTAGATGGAACATATCTCTTTCTCGATTCACCAAAACTTTATTTTTGTAAGTTTTCTACAATGTTTCCTTTAGTCCGCTTATCAACGTTGTCATCAAAAATTAAAAGGACGGCTATTTCCTCTGACAAGTACCACAAATGTTGACTGAACTTGTTTAAAGCCGCTTTGGAAATCGTCAACTTCTTCGTAATCTTTTAAGGTCTTTAAAAAACAAGAATCTTCATCTGGAGCTTTTATCGCCAAACTTCATTCAAGCCAGGGCTTTACATAAACTGACACAATAAATAAACAAACATCTGGTAAAGCTTGTTTGTCCTTAGCGCACATTTTAAACTGGGACTGCAGCAAACGTATTTTTAAGGAGTAAATAGCTCTTGCCATCCATCGTGCTTGATGCATTGGGCCAGCAGGTCTGTTTATTTTATTTTCATTGCCTCCACCCAGAAAAACAATAGCATGCTCAATATGAATTCCCTATAATCATCTCGTACAATCGATTTTGCGATTCAAACGCACTTTTGAGCATCAGTTCTTATATATGATGGCGGCCAGCAAAGAATAACAAACCTCCTTCTAGTTTTTGCGCACAAGCTCCGTTCAAGTATCCTGTATAAGATGCTGTCGTATCATAGCACATTCAAGAGCATCGGCGTGTGCGGTATCGAATAAATGATCTAATTCAAGTTGAAAGTTCTCTTCGCGGCGCCTATGTAAGCCCTGAATCTTCTTGCTATTTTTTGCAGTTCTCGTCAGACCTGATAAAGATCCACTAACTTCTTAACATAATTACGAACAGCTCTGGTAGGTATTCTAGCCTTTTTTCAGAATATATTGGACTCCAGAATGACAAGATTTGCGCTTTGAGAACTTGAAGATTAGATAGTTGTTTGCACCTGTTATTTGATGATTTACTTCACCAACCAAGAAAATACTTTTTTAATTGCTTCTTAGTTCTACTGACATCATCGAAATATAAAACAATCCGTGGTTCCTCCCCGATAAGACGAAACTAAATGCTAATAACAACGACAACGCGCCGCTCCTGTGACGCAATTTGTATGGGACATCTTTGCGCGCAAGTCGGCACGTGTTACACTGTTCCGAATAAGGAAAAAATTTGGTTTCGGATGTTTTAGGCCCAAATGAATAAAACAATAGCCTATGCATTGTAAAATTAAAACTTTGAAAAATAAGGGACACCCTACTGACCATATTTGTAAAAAAAAGTATAATATTTTAAATTTTCATATAATATCACTGATGAAGGGCTGGTTAGTCCGAAACATGTTTGATATTTAATATTTATTTAATTTTTTAAATTAATATGAGTGTTGTATACAAAGTATATAAAAAAAGAAACATTAAACATCTACAACACAAAGTAATGGCGAACATAGAAGAAATAATTAATTTCTCATATTATAAATAATTGGTTTGATTTCACTTGATTTGGAATTGTACATGTGGAATTTAACTAAATAGATAATGTATTTTAAAGGTTTTTATTTTATTAAAAATATACGAGAACTTCCACCAAGAATTTTAAAATAACAACATTAAAATGTTGAATGCTATTTAAAGTTATTTAAAACACACAAAAGGATCTTTGTAAGTTTGCCATAATGTTACAATAAAAAATCTTATAATCTCTGATAGCGTTCTTGTGTGTATCTTATGTAAAGACTATTGAATTTTTTATGTTGCCGACTATTCCCACGAGGCATTTTCATTCGGTAAAAAAGACAGAAAGGAAGTGAGCTGCAGCTCAGCCAATGTCACCTTGAGTTGGTGATCTCAACTGAACACTTATATTAATTTGAAAAATAAACCAGCGAAATAATCATTTATGATTAATACGATTCTACCAGACATTCAGCCAGTGCTTGTTAAATCTATTTTTTTCTTGTTTTGAATCTCTGTAATAATAGCTTTTTGATTTCCCAATATGCTCATCTATTTTAAGATTCCCATGCATTTTAAAGAATTCTACAAAAAACTAGTTTCAGAAAACGTGTATAATATTAAATTAAAAAATATATTTATGTGTTTTATTGCATGTTAATGGTCATGTATTATTTGTATGTTTTAAACAATTTATTAAGGCAAGTGTTATGTCGGCACTTAATAAATCTAAAGACCTAGATAACAATTTTATTTTGTGTTTTTAATTTGTGTGAAATAATTAACATCAGATCTCACATTTTAGCTTTTTGATTTGTTGTCATTATTTTGTCATTTATATTAATTGAATTCTCCCTACCGGTTTCGATATTATCCGTATCTTTATCAGGATGATCAAAAAAAAAATCCTATTCCCTGATTCTGATAATATCGAAACATTTTATTGAAAAAAAGTACGTATGTATTTTATTTATTTATTGATAAAACCGTAAGTTTTCTTCAAGTTTTATTATCTTTTGTGGGAATGACATGTTTTGCCTTTCTAAGGTATTATCCAATGTAGCGAACTTCTAGGAAACATATGTTTTCATTTTTTTAAATGAATATTTAAAACAAATAAAGTAGTGTAAAAACAAAAATGTTTCTGAACTATTTTGAATTGTTATAATAAAATGAATACTGCAGTTATTTTTAATTACAATTTAAGAAAGATACGTTATCAATTATGTACTGAAGTTTCAAATATATTTTATGGCAATGACATGTTTTGCCTTTCTAAGGCATTATCAAATGAAGCGAACTTCTAGGAAACAGATATTTTAATTTAATTATTAATTATGAAATTTTACATCATTGTTCAAGAAACAATAGACACTGTATAATATACAATGATTTTTTTAATTAAATTTATTTCTGTAACCCTGACGAAGCTCCGGCGAGAGCGAAACCGGTTGAAACTTTGAAACACAAAAGGTAGTTTAAAAACAAAATATGAACGTTTTCTTAAATTAATAAAAATACATATTAGAATAGATGCTTGCATCTGAATTGATGTTATAAAATGGATACTGCAGATATATTTTATAACAATTTAAGAAAGAGACGTTACCAATTGTGTACTCAAATTTCATGTCAAACACGGAGACTTTTTGTTTTGCCCATTTGATAAAAAATATGATTGACGTTTTGATTGCAATTTCGTAATTTCGTTCTCTCAAGCACGCAAGCTCGAAGATGATTACATAATTACTCTATTGCGCAAAAAGTTGGATTTTCAATAGAAAAAGCGTCCTTTGTTCGTGCGCTAACCTTGAAAATGCATAGAATAACATTTCCTTTAGATCTGTGAATAAAATCAAAAGAAACAAACCTATTACGTTTGAAGTATTATCTTAACGAAATCTCTAGACAATGGATGGTAATAAATAGTACTTGTGATGATTCATTTTATTATTACTCAAAAGTTTAAAAAAATCTTTTTAAATTTTGAAAATTTCTACGATAAAAACACAAGTAGGGGAGATGTAGGCAATGGGAGTCAGTTGGCAATGGGAGTCACCCCTTTAATTCGAAAACAATACGCGTGATGGCGGTTTCAGTGACGTCATACGCTAGCTGTTTGCCGGTAACATCCGCGGTAGGCAGCTTACTCAGTTCGCATCACGTGCTAGAGAGTGGTAGACGTAACAAGTTTTCGGGCCCTTCTGATCTAATTTTTCGAGTGTACAAATCCGAAGGTAAGGATCAAACTAATGAGTGTTTCTTTTTGCGCTTGTGATATGTAATGACTAAAGCATTTTATATCGTGATTTCAAACTCATTTTACCACCATCACTTTTACTTTTATGTCAAGGTAGGTTTTTTCTCTATTTTACCGATGTAGGCAATCGGAGTCAGGTGACCCTTATTGTTAACATTTCCTGTCTTCGATAAAATAATCTTATTTTTGGTTTGTAGATACCGAACGTTCGTCCTAGAAAGACAAATAAGGCTACCTCGTCTATAGCTAACCTGAAAAAGGCCGTGGAGCTCATCGATGAACAAGGTTATTCAATAAGAAAAGCCGCGAAAACAATGAACATCCCATTTTCGAGTCTTCAGAAGAGGTACGCGAAAAAAATAGATAAAGAAAAAAAATCTGCAGGAATCGAACAATACTTCAGCGTCAGATATGAACACTGATGACTTGTACCAGGACGACAAAAACGATGATGCAGAAGATTCTGACAACCAATGTCTTGTATGCGGCGAATTCGGGCGAGATAATGAGATGTGGTTCCGATGCACTTCATGTGGGCTTTGGGCTCATTTAGATTGCAC
The DNA here is from genome assembly GCA_022606425.2 of Lepidostoma basale. NCBI lineage: Eukaryota > Metazoa > Arthropoda > Insecta > Trichoptera > Lepidostomatidae > Lepidostoma > Lepidostoma basale. The sequence continues at coordinate 872,121 of JAHDVF020000296.1, read as the reverse complement.
TGGGTGGGACTCAGCTTGCAATTATGTGTACGATTTGTGTTGACCCCCATTGCCAACATGCTGACCACCATTGCCAACAGATGTGGGCAATGGTGGTCAAACCTGTTTTTTTTTAAATGATTATTGTTCCAAAAGTAAAAAGCCAAAGTGATTAAAGGTGATCTCAATTAATAGTTTAATAACTAAAGTTTATAATAAGGCTTAAGCAATAAATAGTTAACTAATAGTTTTTTTTTTTTTTCAATTCTCGCTTAAGTGACTCCCATTACCTACATCTCCCCTAATGGTTAATTTTTATAATGCGTTATTCGACCATTATTCTAATTCAAATGTGTTTTGTCTTTTAATGTCTAAAAATGTGTTTTGAATACATTGTGATCAGATTTTGACTTTTTGTCATCTTATAATATACAACAACAATTTCAACAAACCATCACATAGTTTTCCCGGGAGGGTAGGCAGAGAGAATGGACAACTTAAACGAATTTATTGAAGATCATTCCAGTATCAAGTAACTCATGTAAGTCGAGCTTCTAATAACTGTTTTTTTTTATGTATAACTATCAAATTGTCACTATACTTTTAAAAAAAACCTGGCGAATGTTCAGAAGAATTTCAATTAAGCGAGGAAAATTCAAAATTGACAGAAGTAAAAAATAATAATCAAATTTATGGTTAATTTTAATGTAATACTAACTACTGCATTTCCTGTATTGCGTTTCTATGTATTCATTTTCTTGACTTGGAAAATGTGTTTGTTTTTGAGATAGCTAAATATTATAATTTTTGTTTATTCTCAGAATGAGTGTGTACCCATGGGAATACAGTATAACCACTGCATGTCTATAAAATAAATGTTAAAAGCGTCTCACATCGTTATTGACTAATAAATTATTCTTCGAAAATCATCTTAAAAATCGTAATGTTTTACAATAATACAAGTTTTTATTTAAACATATGTCTATCGTTAGTTTGTTTATATTAAATTGGATATAACTTTTTGTTAAATTTAACCATAATCTGTTGATGTTTTCTACTGATTAAGAATACTGTTTTTTTTTATTCATTTTTGAGTTTTTTTTTTGCAGGTTTTGTTTAACAGGTTTAGAAGGTTTCATACCATCATAATCGGAGAGTAATATAAACTAAAAAATAGCTTTTATCGTTCTTGTATGTTATTTTGCTTGGTTCTTGTATTTGGTAAAAAAGATATTTGGTTATCTCTTCTATATTCGCCTTCACTTTGTGTTGTGGATTCATATTTGAATAAATATAATTATACTTTGTATTACAACACTTTTTATTTTTACAAAAAGTGTCTTCCATTTAGTATATAAGTTACCGATCGGTTTTATTTGATTTTTGATATTTGATTGATTGTATAAAATTGTGTACATTGATAAAGGTTACTTGTAACCAAAATATGTCTGAGTTCAGTGAAAATAAAAAGTGTTGTAACACAAAGTATAATTATACGAGTATTTATTCAAATATATTTAGTTAGTTTACCTATATCATTTTCCCGATAATGAAGACGTAAAATCTTGGAAACATGTCAATAATAATAATAAACTGATAAGTAAAAAAAACAGTGTTTTAATTCATAATAATAAAAAAAGTCGTGAAAGAATTTCACAGTGTTGACGCCTTAAGTTTATCAAAAATTAACTATTGCTGTAGGTATGTAATATTGAGGAAGAAGATGATATTACGCAAAACGTATTAATTTTAAGCGGTTACAGTGTACGTTATATACAAAATTCGTTACAAAATATAAATATTTACATTACTACTAATTTGTTCGGTACCCGAATACCAAAAGGTAATTTGTTTATTGATTAGCATTCATGCAACATGGCCGCGCGTTTATACCATAAAAAGGTTTACACTCGAAGAAAACTCAAGGATTTTAGATATACTTATGTACATGAACGTTGCTCCTACCATCGCTAGTTTCCTTCAAACCACTGCGATGCCTTTACCAAATAGAAACCTGTCAGTCTATTAATAGGAGTTCTGACACATTTTTTTTTTTAATAAAGTACCTAAATGTAATTTATAATTTAAAAAAAGATGAATAAAATTAATTTGATTTAATTGTGCCGTCAGTCGAATCGAACTTTTGGCGTGTGATATAAATATTTAATGAACATTGCTTAAAATATACTTATTATACATTTGATTGATCAAGGAGGTATTTTTTCCGCATAAGCGAGTTTATCCTTTTTTTCCAAATCACAATGAAAAAAGATATCAAATCAAATTTCATTAGCCTAAAATTTTATCCAGTAATAAAAATAACTTTTTTCCAGTTGGTTTTATATGCTACTACGAGAATCCTGAATAAGAAGGTTAAGAAAATTGAATAAATGGCGTTAAATATCTCATAGAAACAATATTTAAAAAAACAAAAGCTTTTGACCTTTAAAAATCTAAACACCTTCAAACTTCACAGTTGCTTGAGAAAAGCTGTGTTTAAATAAATAATATATTAATTTTGAATGGCCATTGTTCTGGTGAAAATAAATATATGATATAATCTCTTTTGCTGTCAACTGCTAAAAAGATCGACGTCTTTCATATTAGTGAAAATACGTTCAGAAGACAAATACTCTTGATTTTGGAAAGTATCTTGTCATCCCAATATCGAACGATCTCTCATGCGTTCCTGGTATTATGTTGTATGTACAAAATATTATATTTTACCTGTACTCGATAGAAATACCTTAATCATTTATGCTGTTTGTAATTTCTGTCGATTCAATAAATTGATTTGATTTGAAAACCTCTTAAAAACTAATAAAAATAAAAAGAAGCTCAATAAATCTCCCTAATAAAAATGGGGAAATTATTTTTCTTGTTTTTAATTCTCTTATAGATCGGAGGAATTTGTTTCTCAGTGGTCTACTGCGACTTCGACTCCAACTATCTTGCTAACTTGTCTTCAGGGTTGATGGCTTCCCTCTTGCATATTATTTGCTGCCACGTATGGAAGTCTGTTTGGTTTCCATTATCTCCACGTAATCATGGCGAAATAGAATCCTTTTCCTACCCATTTTAAGATATCAACCGTATTGCAGACTTCAAGTTTGACCATGTTTACGATTATGTACTCAGAGCTTATCCCAGAATACCAAAAAATGAAGTTCTGCAGTTCTTCGTATTTTTTTTAGTTGTGTCGGCTCTTGATTCAATTCCGTATCGTATTATAGGTCGGACGTAAGTTCGATATGTTCGCACATTGCTTTCTACATGAACAGATCGTTGACAGACATTGTTGATTTATATAGAAAATTGTTGTTAAATTATACGAATTTCAACGACAATAATCGAAATCAACATGAATCTTTTGAGCGTTACACCAAAGAAATTATAGATATCATGGATCGTACAGCTACATTGAAGTAGCAATGGGTTGGACATATAGCCAGACAGGACAGAACCTGATGGAGATCCAGGATACTTCAATGGAGGCCATGGACAAAGAAAAGGGGTGTCGAGAGGCCATCTAAACGATGGACTGACGACATTGCCCGAATAACTGGAACGACCTGGATGCGGAAGTGGAAAATGGAAGAGGCCTTTTCCAGTAGTGAAGGGAAGAAGGCTGAAGAAGAAGAATAAGACTAAAGTTACATTCCACTAAGACCGTAAGAGTCGCATAGAAACCATCTAGAAGCATTATTCGATTAAAAAAAAATTATATAAAAATGTGTATCTTCCAAATGACCTTGCAGATCAAGAAAGCTCAAATGGAGGAAGAATATTATTCTATTGCTCTCGCTTCAGACCGACTGAAAACAATTCTTTGAAAAATTGAAAGTATAGGAAATAAAAAATTTATGGCCTTCTCCGAAAAGGAAACCGTGTTCAGATGCCCGAATATTTTAATGAGGCCATAAAAACAAATAGCTTTTCAACCCTTTTGAACAAATGAAACCGAGATTTTGTTTATTCAGGTTTAAAATTGCGTTAGCTAAAATATAAAATATGTAGGTCTTTATATAACTTTGTATGCCGCGGAATAATAAATGCCTTTTATGGGTATGGCTATTCTACACCCTATAACAATATGCGTTCTCGTTTAACGTGCAAATGACAAGCGAAAAAGTAATTAAGAAAATGTCAATCTGGCGGTTTTGAATAATGTAACGATGGGATAAGCTATGGAATTATATTATATTTAAAAATGTCTATTGACTGATAGCTTATCCGGGTCGTAGTCTTGTGATTAGAACACTTCAATATTAACTTATTGAACGCTAAGGCATAACACTGTGGAATTCCATAGCATTATACTTTAGGTAATTGAAAAACTTTGTTTAATTCACTATTTAATAAAAAATATTAAAAAACACATATTTCGGAAGATACCTCCATCTTCAGATGTAAAAATATAATAAAAAATTAACAATGAAGGACTAACAAATAACCCATTTAAAATTCGACGTATATTTTATTATATTTTAGAATCATAAAATTTCTGAAGATGGAACATGTCGTGTTTTTTAATATTTTTTATTAAATAGTGGATTAAACAAATTTTTTATATTTCCTAAGTATAATACTTCAATATTAGATTATAATGTTCAATATTGGAGACTACGCACATCGGTATTTAATAAAAATATATAAATACATTGATTTAAAACGAAGTAAAAGTGAAAATTCTTGAACAATGGTGTAAAACTCAATATTAAATAATTAATACGAATGAAAAGTCTGTTTTAAATGAGTTTTATTTCATTTTAAGTGAATGGCATTTATTGGCCATTCTCATGAAAAGTAATATAATTTATTGAGAGCATACTTTTTTATTAAATATATAAACGCTTTTAAAAAAAATATAGCACCTATAATATAAAGAAATCGACAGGTACAAGGAAAACATGGCCAAAATTATATTATACTAAACATTGATCATGTAAGATGTTGGTACAATAGACAAGCGTATATTCTTCGTTTGCACTGCACTTACATCTTACATCTGCATTTGCCACTCTATACTATGTACATTTTTGTTATAAATCTGTATGGGATACATATTCGAATCCCATACAGATTTACAACAAAAGAGATTTCATTTCAATCGCTGATATATTCTAGTTTTATAATTCTTTGCCAGTTTCTAGTTTCACATCCATATATTATTGTCGGTAAAAGAACAACATTGTGCAATGACATCTTAGTATTTTTGGATAAACTTCTGTCTGCGATGATAACTTTAAATGCACCATTCAAATTGTTGCTTGCTCTAATCTTTTATTCAATTTTCTTTTTCATGCGCCCATATTTTGAAAAACGTACTTCCCGAATATACTTGTTCATCCCCTTGTTCCAATATTTCACAATTCACTGAAATAACGTGGACTGTCATAATAAGTCATTTAGGGCCAAAGAGAATAACACGAAATGTATCATACATAGGGTAAATGACTCTTAAGGATTCGCAAGTAACGTAACATAATAAATTAGATTAAAAATTATAAAAATAATTTAATATACTATGGTAATTTTCTACTTCAATTGCTCTTTCAGTTCCCTTAATGTTGGAGATCGTTTTGTGAATGCTTCCTCGCCACAATGATTTCCTCTATAGTGTTACTAGAGTGGTTTCCCATTGCCTTCTTCAAGGATTACCTGTAGGTGTGTAACCTTACCTTAGCTGGAGGATCTCGGTTTTGTGGCTCCGTAGAAACACCAAACGTGCTCTCCCTGTCTGCTATGACCCTGTTTAGGAATAGCAGGATTACGAAGACCACTCTATGACGGCAGGGAGTCCGACTTACTGGAAGTCTTGCTGGTGTCATGCAAGGTGGCGTTTCGTGGCATTTTACAAGTACATGTAATTGATCTTCCAGGTATGTCCCGCTACGTCACATCGAGTCATTCGGGTCCCAAAGTTTAAAATAAATAACTCCCAGTTCTGTAATAAAAATCACATATTAAACATCGTGCTTACTGAACATTTTCATAGCGTCTTAGCTCTCGAAAATAAACGTACCTTAGCATAAAGCGAACGTTAGGTTAATGTTGCACTCGAGTTTCCTAATACTCCTTCAGTACGCGGAATGTCAAACTCCGGATTGCACAATATCATTGCAACACATCTCTATATAAAGGCAGCTATAAGTCGGCAGTTCCCTTTTAGATTTTTTGCTCCTACTCTTTCGGTATTCTCTGAAGTGGTAATATTTCTGCCTATTTTGAATCCGAAAATAAATCAATACTTGCACTTAAACAAACAAAATAAAGCAAAGATAAAGAAAGACTTTTGTTAACCATAGAAATGTGTATTTAAAGTTGTGAATACGAAAAACAACATTTGTAATTTGAACAAGTACTTACGTAACTCAAAGACACTACTGTAAAATTTAACCATATTTTAAGAGTAATAAAAATTTACATACGTTTCTAGTTCTTTTGAAATGGTGCAAAAAAAGTGAGGCAATTTGAAAGACAAAGCGACAACTTTATTGGTATCTTTCCCGACAATACAGGCAAAGGGCTGAGCTATCGGTGACAGGTCAAATAAAAATTTGGGCGTATTTTTATGGTAATCGGCTTTATGGGCGTCTGCTCTTCTCCTTTGTGTGGGAGATGCTCTATTTTTTTTCCCTCGGCGGCATTATCGGACAGAGTAATAAAAGTTTCAAAGTGACCTTCTGAGAAATCTGAAGCATTTTACGAAACACGCGACACATTCGCGACTAGCTTCGTAGGAAGCCGAGACTAATAAATAGATGGACACGCTGGTTTGAGGCGACGATTATAGTATTTAATATTTATTTAAACTCTAATGTGAAATAAATCATACTTTTTACCAAAATTATAATAACTTATCAAAGTAACTAACTTACTAACTATCACGCCGTCTCCCCGAAAGGGTAGGCAGAAAGAATGGACTGTCACATTTTAACCGATGCGGCACTCCATCCTTCTGTTTTCGCCTCGCGGGAGACGCTGTGTGATGGGTTGCGAACCTCATCGCCACCAATAGGCATCTCCCACGCACACTTCGATCGTCCAACATCCACAAAATAAATCTTAAACAAATCATATAAAATACAATGATATAAAATAAAATAAAGTAACAAAATAAAAATATATTAACACATATAATGTTCATTTTAGATGGTGCACTTGTTGACATGGACGATCCGGTCTCTTGTGATTATTAGATGTATGTTACTCACATCCACCGTTTTTTTTAATTAGCTGCAATTAGGTACTTAAGCAATCAACCACCAGCAAGAACATTAAAATAATATTGAAGAAATTATTCAAATTGTCATTGGAACAAACGAAAATTTTATTTACTTGTCAAAGTATTTAACCACATAATAATTAATAAGATAATAATAAAGGATTACGTTCAATTATGTTAGTCAATAATGTTATTTTTAAATGTAATATTTTTTGTATGTAAATATGTAACCTTAATGTATTATTACTTGTGTGACACACAACACTCCTTGGTGAATGTGTCAAATAAATAAATATTTTTAAAAAAAATTAAAAAAGGATCACTTGGATTGTTTGGACATACGTAACGAATGGATGAGCAGGCAGGCACTTTTTTCATGTAGAAGTGAAGTATAAATTTGAAAAAATTATTATACTTAATTAATTTATTAGTAACGATAGAATTATGGCGATAAAAAAGAGATATCCATATGCAAACCTTGTTTTAAAAAATATCAATATTCGATGTATTATAATAAAGATAATACAATATGAACAAGAGTGATACTAAAATACCAGAAAACTAAATGTATAAATATATTTTTATTTCAATAGTAAAAGATATGATACTGACAGTTCTCATCCTTCTTCAGTGATTAGAACTATTACCATTTTATAGTGTGTATTATTATTTTTTTACGCATATGTAATACATGAAAAATAAAATATAAACTAGAGAAGATCATCTAACTATAAGTAAAGTAAGTTATTAGTGTCGGTTAAATCTATCGAAATATCTGAAACATAAATCATGTTTTTTCTAAGGTTTTAAGTTAAAAGTCCGTAGAATCAAATCTCGACTTTTTATTAACTGTAAAAGAAATAAGTTAAATGTCTGATACGGCAGCCGAAAGGTCACAGTTATAAGACGCAACCTTGTACAACATTTTCATTTACTTGATATTGTTTTTAATAAGAAAAATAAAAATCATTTATTAGGTAAACATATTTTTAATTATCGATTTCTAATTCATTGAAAACAGACATTATTAAATACGTTATACGAGTATAACGAGTAATGTAAATAATCAATACAAATGAAAACGTCTTTATTTTTAATGTTAATAACCAATACAAATGACATGTTTCGTAAGTCTATGGCATTATCAAATGACATTTGATTGATCATTGTCATTTCCATAAAATAAATATAATGTTTGGACATATGGAACGAATGGATGAGAGTAGAATTAATCAATTACTAAAAGGCGGTCACATTCAAAGTCGGAATAATCGACGTGCGTGCATGGTACGATGTATGAAGAGGAAGCCCTAGAGGTATGAGAGGACAGAGCATTGTGGCAATCCATCCTCTTTGCCTACCCCTCCGGGGAAATGGCGTGATGGTTAGTTAGTTAGTTTTCTTAGTTAGTTAAATTTATATTAGTACTAACCATCACGCCGTCTCCCCGAAAGGGTAGGCAGAAAGAATGGACTGCCACACTTTAATCGATGCGGCACTCCATCCTTCTCTTTTCGCCATCGCGAGAGACGCGGTGTGATGGGTTGCGAACCTCATCGCCACCAAAAGGCATCTCCCGCGCACACTTCGATCGTTCAACGTCTACATAATAAATATAAAACGAATTATCTGAAATACAATGATATAAAATAAAATCACAAAGAAAAATAATTTAACACATAATGTTATTTTAGATGGTGCACTTGTCGTCAGCTGGACGATCCGGAAATTTGTGTTTATTCAATTTTTATTCCACGTTATCCACTGTTTTTATTTTTATTTATTTACTGTAATTAGGCACTTAAAACAATCCAACACCAGCAAGAACTTTAAAATATTATTGAAGAATTTATTCAAATTGTCATTGGAACAAATGAAAAATTTATTTTTACATCTGTCAAAATTCTTTTTATAAACGAAATAACTTATATAGTTTTAACACCAAAACAGTAAAAACGTATTTTTGTCACAAATAACTATCATAAAGAGCAGCAATAATCAAATTGACCAAAACAATAATTATGTAATGTTAATCTTAAAATTATCAGTAAATGTAACAATGTGTACATGTATAACGTATAGCAAGTAATAATATTAAGAATTATATTTGAGAGAATCAGAGGACCATCGACGCCTTAGCTATTGGCGGTATAAAAAATCTTAAAAATATAATGGTCTATTGCGCAGTTGCGGCGAAGGTGGAAGAAAGGACGAGGAATGTCAGTCAGTCCAAGGTCACCCACACATACCCGCGCCAGTCACCACTCACTATACTACTCCTTATTTACATTCACAATTAAACATCACCATTATACAGTACATGCCTATTGCCTGTTTCATGCAGACTCCAAGGCACGGAGAGCAGAAGTGACTTACGTTATTTTGCTTATTTATTTACTTATGAATAGGAGACATTCGATCGGAATCTAGACAATAGCTTAACCACGTGTATACATAGTTAAAAAAATCTTATAAAAACAGTCACAATTACTTCAAACGAATACGGATATAATAACTTTACGACAGTTAAGACAAATGATGATTATTAGGGAATCAAACAATTTCGTTCGTGATTGAACTCCATCAAAGCAATAAAACAACTTTAATAACATTTTTCGTTAACACCTATACTCGTCGAAATAAAACATTTTTAATAAGAAATAATCACAAGCAAAATCGGTTGACTATAAAAAAACATATATGTATATATATTTTATTATAATATAAAAAAACTTGCTTAAAAAAAACAATATTAATTACTTATAGTATTTCATGCTGCAACATTTAAAAAAACGTGTGAGATTTATTTAATAAATTATGTGTAATTATTTTTTTAAAATAACGGCCTTTTACAAGTTAATTATAGATATTTAAACAGATGCCGCCGATTTTACTATTAACAGCTATTTCTAATAGTGGAATACTTTTACAAAAAAAAAATACTTGTCTGATAGCTAACAAGTTCATTTACACGAAAAAATATTATGTATGTTGCGTTACGAATACATATATTTTTTTATAATTAGAGCTATCAAGTTTTTTTAATGGGGGTATGTTTGATGCATTACCTATATCAGAGGTTGCCAAACTTTTTTGTCCCGTAGACCCCTTGCCGATTTCTTCTATTTTGTGCAGACCCCTTGCTTTTTTTAGCTCATTTGGGGAAATCGAATGTCTGATCATTGCGGAATGAGCTATAATAAAAAAAGGTCGCCGACGATTTCGATCGTCCAATTTCTTCAAATCAGCTCTAAAAAAGGTCGCCAACGATTTTGGAAATTTGTTTTGCGTTACAATATTTGGCTTCAATTTAGTTGAACCATCTCGTGGACCATTTACATCCCCATTTTTACAATTGTCGTAGACCCCTGGGGGTACATAAAGACCACATTGGGAATCACTGACCTATAGGAACAAATGACACAAGATATCTTGGACTGTTATATTTTAATGCAGAGTATTCTGAAACCCTTCCAATTAATATTAAAAAAAAATGTTATTTTTTATTCTTCTTCTTCTCCTACATTTTCTTCTTTTTATTCTTAGTGTAGGCCTCGTTGCCAGTTTCTTAAGAGGAATTGGCCTTCTACGAGGTCGACTTCCAGCTGTCTATTCATCTCTTTGGTAGTCTACATAGTGTATACAACACAATGAGGGGGCGACAGGATGGATCCGTTATTCTCACTGTGCATACCATATCTTCTCCTTTGCCTTACCCACCTAACGACGTCCTCGACTTACCTTACCCTTCCCTTTCCCTTACCCTTGATTTCCTAATTCTATCTCGTAGTATCTTGCTAGATATGTTTCTGAGCGTCTTCATTTCTAACACGCGTTTTTGTAATATTGTAATTTCAATATAAAATTTTCTCTGTGTAAACAATATTACTATTTATTGTGCAATGTTGTTCTTATGCCTAACCTTAATTATGGAAGGGAAGCATGGAAGTTGCATAAGAAGTATGAAATGCGGTAGAAATAAGATCTCTTAGACTAATGCAATGTAAATCTGTATATGATAGTGTCAAATACAAATATTAGAAGTGAACGCAGTGCAAATGAAAGTGTTGTGAAAAAAATAATGAAAGGGTCATTATGATGGTTTGGACACATGGAAAGATTAATGAAGGCAGAAGGCCAGAGGGTAAACGACCTTAATAGAACTATAAATATAGGAACGCCAAGGAAAACGCGGCACGATGAAATCGGTCAAATATTAAATGTCGACCACGTAAGGAGTCGAAGAAATCAACGTGTGTGTATGACAGAGGGAGGAAGAGAGACAAGTATGTTAATGTGGTGGTCAATTCTTTCTGTGTTGGATAGTTAGCTAGTTATTTTCTATTATTTTAACTATATAAAGATTGTATCCATAAGTACATTGTAGAAAATTAATTTAATCATTTCTAAATAATGCTTTAATTCTTCTTCTTCTTCGTGTCATATCAAGTCCCCGAGACGTCGACTATCACTTTAGAGTACATGTTCTTGTATTACGCGGTTTTAAACAGTTCTATATTTCAGCTTTTCATATTATGGATTTTTTTCTCTTGTTCTTTAAATATTGTTTACAATGTAATAGCGACGTAAATTACCTCAATTACCTTACTCTGCTCAATTAACTCAGCTATATCATTGGCTACGTGTTTTATTTTAGCTACATTTATTGCAAAGCGATGCTTTAAAATGCGAAACATGTCATTGCTACAAAATATTTTCAATCATATTTAATATAAAATTTTACATGTCTGTTAATTCAGAAAAAAGTAATTCGAAACTTAATGTAATATCTTCTTCGCTAGTTTTCAATCGAAGAGATTGATTTACAGCAAAGTGTAACATTATGGCTGATTCTTGGGATGCCACTTGGGCCTTTAATGTGGTAGTTTCCCATTGCTTTCCACATTTGTATATAGAAGATTGTTTGAATTCAATTACTGCACAAAACTTGTTGACTATTGATTCAAGCAATCTATTGCCATTTTATTGTAACGTGAATTCTACACAAGACTAAAACAGTGTGACAATCATCGTACCATCGACAGAGTCTCTTTCTTGACTCAAATTTTCAACTAAACAACAATTTACCCTGCCGCTAAATTTAATTTATCCACCCTTTACTTTCTTTTTTCACTCGTCATTTAGTATATTAGTAATAAGTAATAACTCTTTTTTATTTAAATGTAAAAAAAATGCATTGAAGAAGGGAAGTTTGTGTCCTGAAATATGTTTGGGAAAAGTGCAAAAAAAATTGTTCAAATTTTTCAATATATTTACACATAAAGTGTACATTTTGTGAATAATATAACTTAAAATGTATACCATAGCATAAGCTTAAATAGTTTTTAGCAAAATTATATTATAAAAAAAACTATTTTAATCGTGACAGATGTGGCGAAAGCTTGTGTTAATAATGTGAATGTTCGTTATCTAAAAGGAATTCGGAAAACATGGCATTACCAAAGCATACGAATTTTACACTAGTCCAGGTCAATTTAACATGTAAGAGATGGTGCAGTAAAAAGTCAATTCATGCAATTTAGAGTCAATTAAAATAGTTTTTTTTTAATATTCTTCCGGAAACCTACTGCGATTGTTTAAAAAAAATAGAGTTTAAAACGCCTCTACTAAATCTCAATACGTTTTGCATAATTCTATGTAATCACTCGAACTCTGTTGCCAAACTAGAAAAAGTAGATACCATTGTGTGCAAGTGATTAATTCCACTGTGATGAACTAATGCAGAATTCCTTTGTTTGCTTTTGCCAGAGGATTTCAATATTCGAGCAACTTTTCTCTTTAACCATAGCAAGGAAAGTATTAAATAATGAAAACAAAAAAAATATATACAAATTTTCATTATTATTATTATACGAGTATATTAAGTGTGCTTCCACTTGTGTTTATCGTCGACCGGTTTCGGCAGCTTGCTGCCATCTTCTGGTCATTCAGAACTACTGAAACCGGTCGACGATAAACACAAGTGGAAGCACACTAATAATAATAAAGAAATTTTGTATAATTTTTTTTTTGTGTTCAATATTTAAAATGAACTTCCAATATTTGAAGGAATGTATTGTAATTCAAAACAAATATTTAAATAGACAAAAAAATTACTTAAATGTAATATTGTTTGGGTCATATATGATTTATAAAACGTTCAATAATAAAAAATAAAAAGATATGTAATTATGAAATTCTTCATTAAGCAATACCTACTCGTATAATTTATTAACTAAAAATGTCGAAATTACCAGTAAACTGGTGTCCATAATTCAAATATTTAACGTTTCCTCTACATTAGTCTTTATTTTGTGTGGTTGATTGACATATTGTGTTTCTTCATTATTCAACTTCATTTTGTGTTGCTGATTGAAATTGATATTTGGATATCATTTAAAAAATCTTCGAAATAATTCATCTATTCATTTATGTTTTGAATTCGAATATTTCAACTTAAAAACAACAACAACAACAAAACTGACAAATTTGTTTCGCCTTGCGATAGTATTCTCAAACTGTGAGAGAGTTTGAGAATATCCATTAATATTTATTTTTAAATAAATAATAATCTCGGTAAAACCATTTAATATAAACGATCGCGTTTATATTATTATTTATGGTATTTAAAGATAAATAATAATTAATTGGCATCGCTCTCGTTAGCGAACCGATGCTTGGTGTGCACTGCACTCTGTAGTTCCGTATACAGAGAGAGATGGAGAGGACCTTGAATATGTAATGTCCGCAGGAGATAGAGGTGCCCTCTACAGCGGCTCCACACTCTGCTTGCTGCCTGTTGCTAACTACCTTTTTCACTCGGGACCGATCTACTGCCGTTGAGATATGCAAGTCAATAGAGTGGCCCAATAAAAAATAAATCATCCTGAAATCTAATGAACAGTTCAACAATTTTTTTAAATATTTATTATTTCAAATATATAATATAACATACAGGGATAACCTAAAATGCATTTCTCAAAAACCTTCTACCGGAGAAACTTTCACGTCATGTCATTATATAAAATACCATTTAAAAAAAAATTAATTGTAAGTTTTTAAAATAAATCCATTGAGCACTTAAGGCCATGCCACACTATTTGAAACAAGCTCTCCACAGGAGTGACCTTGGTGGAGAGCAGTGGAGCCCATGGTTGGTATAGCGTCCACACACTGTTGTAAACAAGCTCTCCATACGTGGAATGCGTGTTTAAACGCGCATCCGTCCACAAAGTTTGTTGAAGATCAAACGAATTTTGGTTTCAAACAAGTGTCTACACAGTTTTAAACCGCCGGTGGAGACCGATGTGGAGAGCTTGTTTAAAACAGTGTGGCCCACCTTTTATTGAAGATAACGTATTTTTTTTAGAAGTTTTATGATATTTTATGTGAGTGATATAATTTGCCTTGCTAGGGTATTATTAAGTGTCTAACAAGCCGTACAGCAAAGCGAAACATGTCACCTCAATAAAATATAATGAATCTTCTAAAAAACTGATCATTATTTTTATATTATGAATATGGAGTTTTACAACATTTTTCAAGAAACAATAAACAGAAACATTTAAAAGCCTTCACTTCTTTTAAATATTGTAGAAAATATTTCATATGTCAATATTTTTAAAAAATACTATATAACACCTTGTTTTATTTATAAAAGTATCCCTAAGATTATTAATATAATAGGCATACTAATATAGAAGAGTATTAATAATAATTATAGTGAATAAAATAAGTGTATACGTTTTTCTACGACTTTCTGTATTTATTTTGTTTCTCTCCGAATACCGCGATCAGTGTATCAGTATGTATTTTAAGGGGCCCAATTCCCAAAGGGGAGGCAAATGTTCAAATTTATAATCAAAACATTTTTCTTTCTTTTCAATTAATTTATTTACAGATATCATTTGATCATCAAAAATTAATCCAAAATAACTGTATATTTGATGTAAATTGAATATACCATATTAAGAGGAGACAGTGGTTTATTTTTGCTCCATCCGTGTAATATTTATTGTATTTTTTTTTTTATATGAAGTAAAATTATTAATCCAAAATTCATTTCGAAAATTCGCTAGAAAAAAAAGTTAACTATACGTTTCAGATAGTATTTACTATAGGATAGAATAAACAAACTCATTATTTAATTCAATACACACTCAACACACTTTACTCAATCATTATTATGTTATTCGCACTTGTTTCTACATATTGGAGTGAACGTTGCCTTTCCGTTGGCATGGATGTCACGCAGAGGTCCGATATATACGCTAGCGCTCTTTGGTGTCGAGCCTTAAACACTGTCACGTAATTCGATTTTACCGAATCTTGGCATGGATAACATTTAATGTTTGATTGATTTAGTCATGAAACATTTTTCTTGACCTTCATGTTAACGCGCAATGTTTAAAAAAATCACATATATTAATTATAACATTTTTACAGACGACTATTTATTTCGGTAATGGTAAAAATTTGAGATAATTGAAAAATTGATAATTGAAAAAATCAAAGAGATAATTGAAAAATTATGAATGAAAATGTTTCAGACTTAGAGTACAGAACGCTTGTCTCCTGACCTAGTGGATTTGATTTAAAGCCTGGACACGACCCGTTTCTTTCTTCACAATAATCAGCGATTTTCTGCTTCCATTGAAAATTGCATAATAAATTCTTCTTCTTCTTTCTGTGTCCTGTCAGGTTTCCCTAACGTTGACTATCACCTAGTGATGACCCGGGGAAAAATATCTAGAGTGGTATCCCCTTGCCTTCTCTGGAAGATTTTCTGTCGGGGTTACCTTCCCTTAGCTGGGTGTATCCAGTTTTATGGCGCTGGAAGCTCGCCATTCGTCTTTAAAAGACCTCTCGTGGACGCCGGAGAGTTGAACTTGATAGTAGTGTTGCTGTTGTAAATGCAACACGGCGCCTTACGACATTTTGTAGAGGCGTACTTTCCAGCAAAGCATATATCATCGTAGCCCTACTACCCTTTTGGACCCCTTGATTAATATTTAATCAAGGAGTTAAATTAATTGATTAATGTAATAAATTCTAATACCCTTCATTAAAATTTTCTACAAAAATAACGTGTGGGAAATGAATAATGAATGTTGCAGAAAGTTGCACGATGGGATGCAGGGTGGACACTAACAGGAGGAAGGAATACACGAATAAGGGAAATAAACATGCAAGTTCAAAGATGGCATTAGGTGGGGGAGGTAATGGAGAAGACATTCATATGCACACGCAAGAAGAATAGATTCATCCAGACTCCCTCACATTTTATCCTTCTAGAGAAACAAGCCGCAAGATCTACGTTAAAAAAAAGTAGAATAAATATTAAATTAAACTCTTTTATAATTGTAAAATATTGAGACAGAAAAATCGTCTTACATATCATAAAATATTTAATTATAGGCGTTATTTATGCAATTTATTACAATGTTTAATTTACTTCCGACTTTAAAATTTGATTAATCTAGTCATGCTGTAATTTCATTGATCTTAATGTCGTTTACGAATAATTTCTTCACCATTCTTTCTTCATTCGTGCGTTCCATCCCTCTGTCCTAATAAACCTCTCTAGATTCCTCTACATTCATACATCGCAACATGCACGCTCGTCGATTTTTCCGATGTCGAATGTGGCCCCCTTTCAATAGTTGATTAATTTTGTCATGCCGTGCTTTCCTTGGTCTTCCACGACTTATTTTTCCACTGACACTGCTTGTGTACATTTTAAACTTTTGTCTCTCGTCCTTCCGTTTCATATGTCTTAACCATCTCAGGGATCATATTTTAATTTTACTTATGATGCAATCATCTGCCTTTCATATCTTTCTTATTTGGTCGTTCGGTATTCTATCGTATATCGTTTTCAGTGATCTCATTTCTAGGGTATTTATCCTACATTCATCGTTTTTTTGTAAGCTCCGAATTTCAAATCCATACATAAGGGTTTTCACTAGAACTCCATTATGTACTGCCATTTTTAGTGAAAAAAAAAATTATTTGCAGTGATGACCTTGAGTGATGACTCCAATATATAAATATTATATTTTTATATTAAAGAGGATTAATTACATTTATTTCAAAACTAATCCGGTTGTCGATAATTGGCACTCACATAAATAAGCCTCCACAGCGAGATATAATGTTTAAATGTAAAATAATTCAAATCATTTCGGAGGTGGAATTAATTAGACGAAGCTTTTGTACTTTTCCCATGTCGTACCTACTTAATATTGATTGGCAGCTGAAATTATCATTGAAATTGTGCACAATGCATGTACATTGACCGATAAATGAGCAGGAAATTTAAATTGAACTATTTATATACAATTAGACTATCAACATTTCATCTACAGCAGTGTTTCTCAAACTTATTAGTATCGCAACCCCCCTCACGTTAATCAAATATTTACGTTACTAACGGGGCAAATACGAAAAAATCGAAGTCCATTTTAAATAAAAACAATTCTCATCATCGCATTAATGACTGACCCTCGTGGCCGAGAGGTAAGTGAATTGATTGCCACCCCGAAGGTTCCGGGTTCGATTCCCGGCGAGGGCAGTGTGATTGTCACACTCTCATTGGTCTGGTGTAGATTTCACGTGACAATAAAATGGCGATAGATTAGCTACCCTATTACAGGTCACGAGAATCACTATGATAGCTATAATACCCTTTACATCGATTTGGCTCATGATGTCATGATTCAACAAAATAATAATAATAATAATAATTATAATAATAATAAAAATAAATTATTTAATATTTAGACCAACTTTTAACAACACAACAACAACAACATACCATTATGCCGTTCCTCCGAAAGGGTAGGCAGAGATAATGGACCGCCATACTACTACTCTATACTGACATACTGTCTATCTTCCTCCAGATTCTTACGTCAAAATTTCATTATGGCCGAATTTTAAAAATGATTAATTTGGTCTTGACATGTTTTCTTCGCTCTTCCTCAAGTCAGCAATCCTTTCACGTCTGAACATAAACAAATATGAAAAATACTAATTAGAGTTCCTAGGTTTACTTGTGTATTTAATAACTAGTTTTCTAATAATTTATCATGCCGTCTTACTTGTATGTATAAAGTTACAGCGGATGAGACTCTTATTTATATATTTATATACTAACAACACATAAGGTATGTGAATCATTTCCCGTGGTAGCGACCTACCTATCTACTGCGATGTAGTGCGATGTATGAGGTTCAGAGAATGGCGAATCTCCCATCTGAGCCCCGATTTATAAATCTTTTTAGTGAAATTGCTAATCTCAGTAAACGTATTCTTAATCCGTTATATTTTTAAAAAATCAGATAACTGTTACACTTATTTACTAATAATAATAATAAAAATAATAACCCCATGATACAAATCCGTATAAACATTATTCCATAAATGATATTTTTTTATTACAACAAAATATATTTTAATTTATTAATAAATCAATAACTATTTTTTAATAATCTAATCATTTATTTTTGATAAACTTGAAGCTTTAACACTATTCTTTACTGACAAATTTTGACTGAATTAAAACACTGCTTATTTCACTTATGAGTTTATTTTCCTCAACTAGTTTCAAACGTTTTATACGTTCACCATTGGGAAAACAAAAAAACCTTCGAAAACAAACAGAATTAAAATAGCTACATTCTCGGCATTCCTTTATTCAACAATGTTTTGTTTTTCATTAACAATTTTTTTATTAAATCGAATATCTATTTAAGAATAAAGCTTAATGGTTGTAAAAATATCACATTTGGATACTTCATTATAAAGTGAAACTTTTTCTAAACGTACCTCATAGCACATAAAAATTACACACGTGTAATTATTTAATGAATTTTTGTAAAGTTAATTGGTCATTTTTGGCCCCACGCTAAAAGCATCACAAAAGAAAAATATATATAAAATAATTTATAAGTATGGATAATCATAAATACTATCTTTTTTGAATACAAATTTTCCACGATAGTGGACTGTGACACGCAATCTAGTTTTTTGTACTGAATATACACAACTATACAGCAAAGAATAATGTCATTATAATTATGTTTCAATAATAACAGACTTTTTCTAGTTATCCTGATGCTGTATTGTCACTGTAATCAAAGCTGCGTTTTTTCTACATCCACATGACTCAGGTGTTTTTAGTTTTAAGGAGTGAGCTAATGGCTTGGGAAAAAATTGCGATTCTTTTGGCTCTCGAATTTCGGACGCGATAATTCCTCTCACCTTGAAAATTTTACACACGCCGCCATCGCCATGAGAAAAAGCGAACAAAAGAATTGGCTTGGGGCACAGTCCCATCTCAAGAACTAGAGGATTTGAGGAGCTAGCAAAAGCTTTCATGTGACATGAAAACATTTTTTTTTTTGATTTATAAACGAATATCATTGTACTCGAAAGAAACAATCGGTGGTCCTGAATATCAATGTGTAATTTATTTATTATTTATTCAACAATTATGTAAAACTCCATATTAAATCTACTAGGAATGAAAACGTCTGTTTTCTAAAAGTTTAAAAATTGCGTAGATTTTCACGGTTGGGAGCATTTGTTTTTTGGGATCTCGGAAATGGTTTTGACCACTCTGAAGATGGAGATTGCAACGATCGGTCGGTCCAGAAAGACGAGTTACACGGATTTTCCCAAGATCCCAAAAAACTTATTCTAAAAATTTCATTATATTTTATGGGGAGGACAGTTGAAAATACCTTAAAAAGGCGAAACATGTCATTTCCATAAACTATAATAATGTAAGCGTCTTCCCCTGCCCCAGATGCCCCAGAATATGTGGGTCCAGGATCGGGCTCTTCAGTCACATGCGGACCCACAACCGTGAAGGACAGTCTTCCTTGGACACGAGGGACAGCCGATGATGATAATGAATAAAACTTCTATAAAAATGACGTTTTCATTTGAATTATTGTGTAATTTTATAACAATGAATTATAATGAAATAAAGCGCCAATCATTTCGCTAACATCAATTTATTTATCCTTGATCTTTTTGAGAATAGTGTTTTTTTTATTATTATTTGTTAATGTATATTTGTAGAATTTAGAAACATTTATTTTTCTCCATCGTTCATTCAGAATGATAAGTTTCGAAGATATAAAACTTCATTAAAGGGAATGAAAGAAATGTAGTTATTTTGGAATGTTTGAAATAACGGAATTAATTCAATTATATTTTTGTTAATACAGATAATTGACGTAAATTTAAGAACATTTTAATGAAGCAAGAGTAAATATTTTATTATTAAATTAAAAAAATATTTAGATCAGTACAGAAGGAAGGATTAATAACTAAATTTGATAGAGAAGAACAATATGCAATTTGCATCATAATATTATACATTTAACGGCCTTGCCCTTCTAGCATCCATGAAGTTAACATATCGTCGTATTCTAATTAAAAATCTAGAATACAGATGTTTTTATTTGCATTAATTAATTGTTTAAATTATATTTTTAAAATGAAAGGGAATAGACGAAATACTCTACGTAGTATATCCCTTAAAGGCGGGCCACACTGTGATAAACAAGCTGGTTTGAAACCAAAATTCGTATACTGAATGTTATTACTCAAACTTAAACCATGTTCTAGACGTAGTAAAAACGTCGATTTTAGTAAACCATGAGTTAAACCGCGGATGTTTCTGCATACGGTTATCCTTTCAACAAACATGGTACGTTTATCTCTCTTCCTCGCATT
This sequence comes from Lepidostoma basale, assembly GCA_022606425.2. Classification (NCBI taxonomy): domain Eukaryota; kingdom Metazoa; phylum Arthropoda; class Insecta; order Trichoptera; family Lepidostomatidae; genus Lepidostoma; species Lepidostoma basale. The sequence continues at coordinate 851,165 of JAHDVF020000296.1, read as the reverse complement.
ATTTTACCCGGCGTAGAATGAGATAGAAGCCCTATACAAGACAAATTTTATGTTTGTTCTAGTCTGGCTCGTTGGTGGAAACCGATGTTTATCACAGTGTGGCCCGCCTTTTAGGATTGAAACTGTCAGGAAACATTTTTTTTTTCGTAAAACAATTATATTTAAAAATAATAATTATAAACTTGACATTGTCCGTGGAATATTAGTAGAGCATTTGTTGATTTTGATTGACATATAAATATTTACATAATTACACAGCTTAATCAACAGCTTTATAATTTATTCACAAACATTTCAAAAAAACTTGTATGCAATTAATTTTCTAAAGATAATTGTATTAAATAGATATTTTAGTACTAGCCTACAATGGTTTCTATCAATAACTTTGCGACATTAATTATATAATAAATCAAAGAGTAGGTACTCGTATGTGTCTAGATGTGTGCTTAATTACATTAAGACGGCCCTGTCTAAACGATAGACCGCACGAAGTGTCCTTCACATATCCCCGGACTCGCCTTATAGACATAAAGTAAGATTATCTCTCCTCACTGGTAACATTGTATTCTTATGTAAACGCTTCATTAAAATATGCATTCATTGTCTATTTTATCAGTTATGAAGTATCCATTTGGAATCAATCATTGTGTTTTACTGCTAAGTGTATTTTAAAAAAAGATACGGAACAATAGGAACTAACTATCACGCCGTTTCTCAGGAGGGGTAGGCAGAGACGACCTTCGTGGCAACAGCTATTACTGCCACACACACTGTCTTTGTCACTGTATGGTTTTTACACTGTCTGTTCTGTTGTAGAATTATCGAACAATAAAATGGTGATAGATTAGTTAACGATCATATGTCATGAGATTCAGTATATTAGCTAAACAAAATGTATATGGTTATTTGGGTTCAAATGACCTGTTGTGTACAAAAAAAATCTGAAAACTTCAGCATTAGCTACATCTGATGAGATGATAGACCACCATACTGGTATGTCCTGACATACTTCTCGAGATTCCTCAAATCCTTGTCAAAAAGATTTCTTAAGCATTTATTCTGCTTTCATCCTTATTTTGCCAGTTCCGTGCTTCACTTTCATGCATAAGGGTTGGTAAAAGAAGATCATTATATACTACCAACTAAGCTTTTCCTTGAAGTACACGTGTTTAATTACAAAAATAATATATTTTTACTTAATCTTACAGTATTTTTAAACTTATTTTAAAGTTTATGATTATTTCATTTTAATTCTTCCAATAAATATTTTGTACCTCAAAAGTATTTTTCATCCTTCTTAGTTTCGGTCCTATGACCTTTCAGCGTTGCGGATCATTTGGCGTGGAATAGCCTCCATGTTAGTATTAAGTATGAGGATAGTGACGTTAAATTTAATAAACTTCTGAAGACTGCACTGTTCGGTCAGTCATTTCCTAGTGCGCCCTTGGAGTAATTGATTTTACAAAACGGCGCACTTAAAATATAAGTCATCAAAATAATAATAATAATAATAGATTGTCGAATGAAAATATATTAAGTTAATGCGGTGCTAATTAAAGTCATCAGAATAATAATGATCATAATATGACCTGTTTATGACGGTGAGCTGTCTTGGAATGATCATGTCCAGGCATTCCTTTATCTTTTCGGCGGCCTTCCTGGTAATCTCTTGCTGCAGGGGTTTATCTTTGATATTTTTTGCTGCATATTTTTTTTATTTTAGTCTGAATCAAATTATAATCGTATTTTATTTTTATTTTAAATAGTTTTATGTATAATTATTCAATTATTTTAAATAAATTTGTGTTACAGGCTCTAATAATGTTATTAGACCTAGTTATGCCATAAATAGGTAACAAAACATTATTTTCTCTACTACCGGTACTTAAATCAAGAAACGTACACAGGAAAATCAAAATTATCCTGTATAAGACAATGGTGACCTACGGATGCGAGGCGTGGACTATAACAGCGAAATCCGCAGAGCGACTGGATACTTTTGATAGAGGGGTGCTGCGCAGAATCCTGGGACCTGTGAATGACGGTAAAAGCTGGAGAGTGCGCCATAATGACGAACTGTACCATATTTACAAAGCTCCCAGTCTCTCCACACAGGTCAGACTGAATAGACCGAGATGGGCCGATCACGTGGAGAGGATGCCATCACCACGAACCCCAAAAAGGATGCTGGAATGGACCCAGGTGATAGAAGATCAATTGGACGACCAAGGCTGCGATGGGATGATGCAGTTGGGAGAGATGGAGCGAAATTGTTTCGAGTGTCAGATTGGAGACTAGGCTAATGCTCGATATTGGCTGTAGGGTCATAGTAGAAAAAGAATTATTTCATAATTAGTAGGGTTTAAATAATGAGAGACTTCTCACAATTATACCATATTAAATCGAATTAATAAATAAATAAAAACGAATGCATTAATTATAATGGATTCGACAAGCCTTAATTCTATAAATAATATTGTATTTATATTAAGAATACCTTATTAACTAACTAACCATCGCGCCGTTTCCACGGAGGAGTAGGCAGAGAGGATGGATCGCAACATTGTTGGCATAACTCTCGCGCCTCTTCTACATTCACACATCGTAACATGCACGCTCGTCGATTGTTCCTACTTCGAACATGGCCGCCTTTCAGTAATTGATTAATTTGGTCATGACATGTCTTCCTTGGCCTTCCTCGACTTCTTTTCCCATTCACATAACTTGTATATATATTTTTAACCATTCTTCCCTCATCCATTCGTTCCATATGTCCAAACCATCTTAGTGACCCTTTCTTAACTAACTAACTAACCATCACGCCGTCTCCCCGAAGGGGTAGGCAGAAAGAATGGACTGCCACACTTTTCTTTCCTGGCATATTTCTCTCGCTTCCTCAACATTCATACATCGTGTCATGCACGCGCGTCGATTTCTCTGACTCCTCACATGGCCGATATTCAATATTTGATTTATTTTATCGTGTCCCGTTTTCCTCGGTCTTCCTCTATTTCTGGTTCCATTTACATCATAAACATATAATTTTATATATCACGCATTCATCCGCCTTACATTCCTTTCTTACTTCATCATTAGATATTCTATCATACATTGTTTTTCCGCACATTCTTCTTAGAGACCTCATTTCTACGGCATTTGTCCTACTTTCATCCTTCTTCTGCCAACTCCAAGCTTCACTTCCATACAAAAGAGTCGGGACTAGAACTCCAATGTGCACTGCACATTTTTGCTTCAGTCGATATATTTCTATTTGCGGGAATAACTTTGAGTGCACCATTTATTTTGTTTCCAGCTCCAACTCTTCTTCCGATATCTTTGTCTCTTGTAAACATGGTTCCCAGATAGACAAATTCGGTAACTTGCTCTAATTTCCTGCCGTTCGCACTTATGTCACAATCCGTCATACATTCTTCCTTTTCAAATACCATAACTTTAGACTTTGACATGTTCATCAGAAGGTCATATTTATTACATACTTCGTACATTCTTGACACTAGGAATTCGTCACCTGAGAGTAAGAAGGTTCCAAATGTCAAATTTAAAAAGCTGAGAAAAATGAAGTCAAAGTTTTGTTGGTTTCGGGTGTGTATCTTGGAATAAAAGGGTTCCATCTAAAGCAGATGAAACTCTTTTACCGAAAAGCGTGTAAATTTACTGGCGATAGTAGAAATAATAAAGTTGTAAGTGTAAATGAATCCTTCTTCAGTGAATCGTGTGTTTTGTATGATCAGATGGAACTAGATTATTTTCGTAACATCAAAATGTCGATACTATTACATGTATTTTTTAATTGTACGTATTGATAATGTTAGTAAGAACCCTTTTCACGAAAAAAAGCCAAATATGAAATTTTGTTGGTTGGAATCCTCTTACTCTCAGGTGACGAATTGTAGTTCGTCCGTGCTGTCAGCGATTAAAACAGCGTACCTTATTTCTATTTGCTTTATTTTTACATCTCTTAATAAGTGAATGTCGAAGCATCGAGTACTATATAGAAATCTTTCATAAAGGAAATTGTGTATTACCTGTATCTAACCCGAGAGTAATTTATCAATTTACCTTTCTCGCCAATCTGTGTGATACGAAATTATTAGTTCATAATATAATATAATATCTACTTTCAACAGAGAAATGCTTTATGATCGGAGAGAAGTGAGTCGACATACAAAGTCTATTCTATGAAGCAGTTTACAATGTGCTCAATATTGCGGAAGTAAAACACTACATTGAATGCCGTAATAGGTAGGCAGGTACGTGTGTATTATAGTTTTATGTATGTGAATAAAAACTTCACGTACACTTTTGATTTCAAGGCCACTAATTATTCTATTAACGTCTCTTTTCTAAGAGTAGTCTTTCGTAAGAGACTCTTAAAATTTTGTTTGTTTGTTATGTCAAAAGTGATAGCATAAATCGTTAGCAGCATTGAGAGGAGTACATTTGTATGCGCTGAGCATGGGAATACGATTTTGTCTGATAAGTTAGTTTATTTGCTACATTCTCTCGCATTGCATAATGTTTTTGGAGCTAATTAGATGAAAACAGGCGTTTGATTGTTAGAATTTCCGTATCGATGCGAACATCTGTGTTATAAACCAGTGTTTAGTTCGATGGTGTAGGACATAGGTACCCAAACTTTTTTGTCCCGTAGACCCCTTGCCAGTTTTTTTATATTTTATATAGACCCCCTGCTTTTCTAATACATATTTTTTTACAAATTCATCAACTTTCAATTCGTTAACTCACACCGAGCTAATTGATATAGTGTTCTACTGTGCAATCGGGTGGTGGTCTAGGGGATAGAACGCTTGGCTCCTGATCCAGGGGACTTGGGTTCAAGCCTGGATACGACCAGATTCCTTCTTCATAATAATGAGCTATTTTCTGCTCACATTGAAGATTGTAAAATTAAATTTTAATATCATTGATTTAAATCTTGGTATTAGTCTTTTTTTAAAGAAAAAAAAAACATATGTTTACTGTGATGACCTTCGTGGTCGAGTGGTAAGTACATTGACTGCAACCCCAAAGGTTCCGGATTCGATTCCCGGCGAGGGCAGAGTGATCGTCACATTATCTTTGGTCTAATGTAGAATTCACATGACAATAAAATGGCGATAGATTAGCTACCTATCACATGTCACGAGAATCACTATGACAGCTATAATACCCTTTACATCAATTTGGCTCTTGCTGTCATAATGTAAAGAGGGATTTAACAAAATAATGATACACATTAATTAGGTAATTTATTTATATTATAAGAAAGTATTACGTAAGTACCTACATAGGTACTATCTACCATATGAGATGAATTATTAAATTTGCAGGAAAAGCCAAAAATTAGAAGACGATTTGCCTAATTGGATTCCTTTCACATGGACCCCCATTTATACTCGTATCTCATGGACGATTCTTTTTTTAATTGACATGGACCCCTTGTAAGTCTGAATCGTCCCCTGGGTATCGATATAGACGGCTTTGGGAATCATTGGTGTAAAGGTATTAGAGGTAACCAATGAATCCGTACATTGTATTTATATTTAATGAATGGAAGATCCGTTTTATTATCATTCCCATATTATGCCGTCATCATTGAGACTATTACAACTTAGTGCCTCCACTAGGGCTATTAATGCAAGTCGTGATCATGATTCTCTCAAGCACACCTGTGTCTTTCTGCTAGACTTTGTTTGCCGTTAATTATACGTATTCAGTATTTATATTTGTATTTGCAGATTTCCTGAGCGGTGGTGTGACCAGTTTAATGAGATGACTGGGGGAGACCTCCACTCGAGTGCGAGCTACGGAAAACAGAGATGATTGGAGGCGTTTTGTTTTAGCCACGGGTCACATTGATCACGACCATCAGGAAAGTGAAAAAGAAGAAAGAAAAATAATTTATGTTTGTCATGAAAACCTTAATTATTCCGTTTTTATTTATTTTTAATTTGTGCATGAGTGAGTTAAGAACGTTACGTTGTGAAAGAAGTAAAAAAATAATTTATGAAAGTCAAAATAAAATTGTTAGATATTTTCTATTTTCCTGTCAATTTAGCAGTGAAACGAAAATAAAATAAAAATGTTTAAAAAAAGTTATGAATAGTCCTATAGAATATATCTAAATTATTAATGATGATTTTTGAAATTAATTGGTAAAAGTTCATTATAAATACAAACCAAGTTTAGAAAAAAATATTAAATAAATGTTTTAAAAAAATTATCACACCGGTTTCAGCAGCTCTTTGCCGAAAAACGAACCCCATCAAAACCAGTGTGGAATACATTTTTTTTATTTTTAATTAACTAAGTTTATTTTTATAAAAATATATTTTAATTAAATTAGTTTTAACTGCTGTCCAGTTTCAATATAATCCTTTTCTTTCTCGAGACGATCAATTTAGTCCGCCCTTGAGTTAATTAATTTGACAAAACAGCACGCTTAAATCAAACCATCAGAACAAAAAATATGCATAGTATTACTTTAATATTTGTCATGACCAAGAAACTTATGATATCTAAACCAGTAGTCAGCAAAAAGCAACCTATGGTACAAACATAATAATTATTAAACATTCTGCCGTCCAGTTTCAATATAATCCTTTTCTTTCTCGAGACGATTGATTTTGTCCGCCCTTGTGTTAATTAATTTGACAAAACAGCGCACTTAAATCAAATCATCAGAAAAAAATATGTATTGTATTACTTTAATATTTGGCATGACCAAGATACTAATAATATCTAAACCGGTCGGTAGCAAAAAGCTACCCATGGTACAAACATAATAATTATTAAACAGTGTGCCTTAATACAGTATGGCCAAAAATACAAAGCATACAAAATAAACAAAAAAATAACCTTTTTTTATAAGCACAAAGTCGCAATCAACCATAACGTTTTCTTAAAGTGTAGGCAATAATAATGGACAGCAATACTCCTCTCGCGATTTTAACGTACATACTCGTACATCGTGGAATGTAAGCGGTTGATTTCTGCGACTCCTTACTTGGCAGACAATGCTCAGGTCACTTATTTAACGTATACTTTCTTCACCATTTTATTTCTTTCCTAGTGTCCAAGCCATAAAGAATAACTATTCTTTATTTTGTTCATAATTATTTCGTTCGCGCTGCTTTCACTTTTTATACCTGCATCTGGATTTTTTCGTATTTAATATTTTACATTCGTCTAAAAGATCTATTTTCCTAATTTCATCCTTCTTCTAGGCTTCACATTCATCTCAAGGGTCGGTAGAGAACATATGAAAGCATATAACAATCTGTCTGCTCTAGGTCTTGCCTGTGGAGACCGGGCCCGAGAGCAAGAGTATTATGGAGCTTGCAATAAATAAGAATAAACGTTCCGAAATGCTGCGCTGGTTATGCAATGGTCCCGTAATACGCATCGTAACCGCGACCGGCGAAAGTTATTTTCTCCGTCACTTTTACTCTCCGTCGGTACCCTTTCTTTTTCGGACCGAATTTACGCAAAAACTTTAGGACATAATTTTGTTATGTCATAACCTCATCAGAGATTGTTAACCATAGATAATTTCGAGGAAAAAGTTTTTGTTTTATAAACAAAATATATTTGTTCTATGAATGAACAACGCTTACTTCATTAATTTTTTTTAAATTAAATGCAAACATGTTTCGGACACAGTACCCCTTCATCGGTGTTGTTAGTTTTTATACGTACAAAATAAATATTTAAACAAAATTTTCATGAATTTGGTCAGTTTGATAGATATTAAAATGAATTTTCGAATGAATTCGAACGTTTATGCATTTGTTATAACAAATATTTTGAATAAATCCAAAATAATATTTTTAAGTTCTTATTGGGGTCCAGGTATTCATTTTGCAACTAAGGAAATAACGAATTTATATCTTGAAGATAAATTTATTTCATTATTCATAATATTTCATTTATTTTTAATTGTATAGACTAAAACTAACAACACTATTGAAAGGCTTTTGTGTCTGATACATGTTTGCATTTTAATTTTATCTTTTAATAAAGTTACTGTTGTTTTTAAAGTAATAAACATTGTTTAAAATATGTCGGTTTTAAAAAGGATATTAATATTAAACCACACGGAGTCTTTGGTCAATTGATATTTTACCAGGAGGTTATTACATATTTTTGATTTTTATTTATTTTTAGATTATTATATTTTTAGATATTTTACCGGGAGGTTATTACATATTACATATTTATTAATTACAATCACTAAAATTATTCTGTATTTTTGAACAGACTAACGTTTACTCATATTCATACAAAAACTTATTAAGAAAAGTAAACAGTGTCGAGCCCAGAAATAAACCCAAACCCCTGGAACAAGAGCCAAGCATTCTGTTTGCTAGACCAAAACAATATTATCTTGTTTTAAGGATTTCCGTATGGATGGTGAACTCCTTTAATAATACTTTATTATTTTATTTTTTCTTGAACAATGATGTAAAACTCCATATTAAATAAGTAATATGAATGAAATCGTCAGTTTTCTAGAAGTTTTATTATATTTTATGGGAATGACATGTTTCGCCCTTCTAAAGCATTATCATGTAATGATAATGCCTTAGAAGGGTAAAACATAAAACTTCTAGAAAACTGACGTTTTCATTCGTATTAACTAGTTTATTATTTTCTTTTAAATATATATATTTAATACATTATTTTTATTATTTTGTAACATTATATAATACTCTTTTTAAGGAAATGTATTACTTCTTTATCTGTAAACTAAACTTTACTATATCAAAATAATTTTGCTTTATTTTTAAAGACAATAGGTCCACGTCAAGCGACGGACCAGCGACCAAGAGGACGTAGTAGACCCAAATTGACGTAGATGAACTTATCAACAGGAGTCTTAAAAGAGACCAGATTCCACAAGACGCCACACTGGATAGACAGTCCTGGCGAAGCCATTCAAGAAGAGCCGATCCTAAGTAAATGGGATTATAGACTAGGAAGAAGAAAAATATAAGTTGAAAACAAATTTAATATGTAACAATTTATTTCTATATATTTAATTGTAATAATCTTAACCTAAAATTATATATTAATCTGGATGAAACAATGTCATAGAAAGAACCCAAACAAAATACAGGGAATAACTTATGATGCAATGATATCATCGTGACAATGCTGTTTGTGAAAAATAAATATTAATATAATTCAAATTAAAATGAACATCTCAGTAATGTACGATATAAGTTAAATAAAAAATGTGGAACAGAGTTATGTATCTTTGTTAAAACTATGTGAGTTAGGGTTTTGTTTTTTTGTTAAAAAGTAACAAGTGAAAATAATATGTTTTAACTGTGATAGATCAATACGTTCTAACATGTTTGTTATCCTTATACCATGAATACACATGATTGTAAGGAGTTGCGAAAGGGTAAAAGGAAGGGATTTTTGGCATTATTTCTACAATCAAAATAGACATAATAATAAAGCTTAACTTGTATTACTAATAAACATATTGTCTCGTATACTTCACCTGCATTGTTATTAAATATTTTTTTTTTAATATTTAGCTAACCTTATTTAAAAAAATGAAAATAAAATAAAATAAATAAACGTTTCTTCATAGCATATACATATACGAGTATATACATATCTTCTGGTCAAAAATACAATTTTAATATGCTCGCTGCCGAAACCGGTCGAAGCTTAAAATCAAGTAGAATAAAACGAAATACGAAATCGTGCATACAATCCAGTTTTTTTAATGAAATGTATTTTCATTATTTACAATGAACATCTACAAAGAAATTAACAACATATATATACTTATATTGAAATAAATTTTTATATCAACGAGAATTGTGTAATATTATTTATTCTACCGAGATTTAAATTTGGTCTCGGACCGATAATCTCCGGATCTCTGAATGCTTGGGGTCCGCATTGAATGCTTTCAGATTTTGTTATCCTAGTTAAAATGCCTGGAGATGAATGCGTCACAAAAAAATGAAAGTAGAAACACGTGTTTGGAAGGAAAAGTGAAACAGGATAAATGCCTTCTCTCTCAGCCGGACCGGGGTCGGGGGCAAGTTGCTGTCCTATCAAATCTAATGTTCACTGTTATTCAAACTTCCCAGTATAAACATTATTTATTATTAATGAAAAAAATATATATTCGTCAAAGGCATAAAAAGACAATTACTTTTGAAAAGTAGAAAAAAATGTGTTTTAATTCATAATAAATTCGTCAAAAAGACTTTAAAGAAAATAAAAACAATGCATTAAAATGTAAGAAATTAAAAAAGATCCAGCCATACAATTAAACAAAGTTCGATTTAGCTCGCTAAAATATCATTTTATATTAAAAATGTACATATACAATATACTCGTATTATGTATGTGAATATAAATATTGTAGATCAGATCCCACCAGGACATCTCGATTCCAGGGCAGACAGTCCTGGAGACGACATGCAAGAAGAGCTGACCCCAAGTTAATGGGACAAGGCTAGGGAAAAAAACTAAGAATGTAATATACGACATATATAATGAAAAAAATATTAACTCTCGGATTATTTATATGTTAATGTTTACTTTGGAAAAAATAACTAACCATCACGCCGTCTCCCCGAAAGGGTAGGCAGAAAGAATGGACTGTCACACTTTACCGATGCGGCACTCCATCCTTCTCTTTTCGCCCCACGGGTGACGTGGTGTGATGGGTTGCAAACCTCTTCGCCACCAGTAGGCATATCCCGCGTACACTTCGATCGTCCAACATCCACAAAATAAATCTTAAACCAGTCATATAAAATAAAATGAAATAACAAAATAAACATATTTTAACACATAATGTTCTTTTTAGATGGTGCACATGTTGAGATGGACGATCCGGACTTTAGTGTTTATTTAATTTACGTTCCATGTATCAATGGTTTATTTAAAATTCGCTGTAATTAGGCACTAAACAATCTAATACCAGCAAGAACTTTAAAATAATATTGGTGAAATTATTCAAATTGGCATTGGAACAAATGAAAAATTTATTTTTACACGTGTCAAAATTCTTTATATAAACGAAAAAATGTATATAATTTTAACATCAAAGCAGTACAAACGTATTACAAAGTGCAGCAACCATCAAATTGGCCAAAACAATTCACTTATACACGAAATATCTCCAAATTTACGGGAGCACCACATGAACCAAACCAAATTTTCAAAACCAGAACCACTATAACATAAAAAATATGTTTTAGTAATATCGATAAAATATATGTGCATACATTGAATGAACGTGAAATACCCATAAGAAGAATATCAGGATAGTAGAGAGTAACATCTGTCCATTTTTAAAATTGTAAGTTTAATAATTTTTAGAGAATTTTATTGAAACCTTAATCTAACCTAAAAATTTATAACAAAAACATTGGTTGTGGAACTCAGTGTATATTAAGATTCCTCATCAAGACCTATGTATGGAGTGTCTTGATGTACGGCTGCGAGACATGGTGCCTATCCGAAAGGGATAAGCGGAAACTAGAGGCTTTTGAGATGTGGTACTATAGAAGACTCTTTGGAATTTCCTGGAGAGACCACATCACGAATGAGGAAGTTCTTCAAGGAATCGAAGGAGGAAGGCACCTGCTCAGGACTTTGTCTGAAAGGCGTGCAAGATGGATCGGCCATGTAATACGTCAAGAAGGTCTCTTGCATGCCATAATGGAGGGTATGATCGAGGAGACAAACTCTAGGGGACGCCCACGCCGAGAGTACCTGGAGGACCTGTTGGTGGACGTGCGCTGCTCATCATATGCAGATTTCAAAAGAGCCGCACAAGACAGGGAAGAATGGAAGAGAATAAGAGAGGAAATTGCTGCAAACCAATCGCAGGATTGAAACCAGAGAAGAGATTAAGATTAAAAACATTATTAGTACTACAGACGAATATGTCACAGTTTGAGAATATTTGTAAAACAGTCTGTGGCTAGCCGACGAAACTGAAAGTGAACAAAAAATACGGGCGATTGGAATAGACCTTTATGAATACAAAACTTTAGGGGCAGTTGGAGGGGAGAGGTTTTTTTACTTCACTTTGTGTTCAACCCAAAGATCCACATACCGGGACGGGGGCCAGCCAGGTAAAAATGAACTAGCATAGATAATATATTTTTTCGGTACTTCTTAAAATGTGATGCGACTTTATAACACTTTATTTTATTTTTGATGAACTTAACTAACTTACCATCACGCCGTCTCCCCGGAAGGTTAGGCAGAAAGAATGGAATGTCACACTGTTCTGTCCTGACATACGTCTCTCGCTTCCTCTACATTCATACATCTTGTCATGCACGCACGTCGATTTTTCCGACTCCTCACGTGACCGACATTCAACATTTTATTGATTTGATCGTGCCACGTTTTCCTTGACCTTCCACTATTTCTAGCTCCAATCACGCCGTTTACATATACCTTCTTTACTATTCTGTCTTCACTAAATCTTTCCATGTGTCCAAACCATCTTAATGACCCTTTCATTATTTTGTTCATAACACTTTCATTCGCACCACATTCACTTCTTATACTTGCATTTGTCACTCTATCATATACAGATATGCCTCACATTCGTCTTAGAGATCTCATTTCTACTGCATTTATTCTACTTTCATCCTTCTTTTGCCAGTTCCATGCTTCACTTCCATACATAAGGGTCGGCACAAGAACACCATTGTGCACTGCCATCTTAGCTTTTTGGATAGGCTTTTGTTTGCGATGACACCTTTAAGTGCACCATTTATTCTGTTGCCTGCCCCAAATCTTCTTTCAATATCCTTCTCCACCCTCCCATCCTTTGATGAACTTAAGTCGTATTAATGCAGTAAAATTTTATACATAATATTTTTTGATAAGTTTAATTAGATAAGTAGTCCATTGTTTTGCTGACAATACTGTGAACACTATTAACTGTTTAAATTTTTAATTTATCAAAGAAGTTATTCAAATCGATATTGGAACTGTTAAAAATCACGAAAATTAATTTTAACAGCTATCAAAACTCTCCACATAAACGAAAAACTAATAATATTTCAACACCAAACAGCACAAACGTATTCTGGGCTGTTTGGTGCTGACGACCTTCATAGCAGAGTGGTAAGAGCTCTGACTTCCATGGCGAAGGTTCGATTCCTGGCGATGGCAGTGTGATTGTCACACTATCTTTGGTCTGGTGTAGAATTCACGTGACAATAAAATGGCGATAGATTGGCTACCTATCACATGTCACGAGAATCAATATAATAGCTCAAAAATAAAAATTGTACACAGTAATTGGGTCCAAACGACCCGTTGTGTACATAAAAAAAAGAAAAGAAAAAAAGAAAATAGTAAATCTTTCAATTTGTATTTTTAGTTGTTTGTGACATCTGATAATGCCAACATCGGTTGACGGAACAGCTATTGTGACAAATAATACAAATTTTTTATTCATAACAGTGTTTTAAATTTTATAAGTTTAATTTTTGTTTTTTTATGCAATATGAATCAAACGTAGAAAAATACTTGATTTAATTCGTAAAAATCATAATTTTATTACAATGCTCTTCTGTTAAACCCGATATCTTAAAGATTTTTTTTATAATAACCAATCATAAAATCGTCTGGCGAATTTCATGACGATGTGTTTTTTTAATGACTAATTAATATCAAGGATGAAATCAATGATATAAGAATTAATTTTACAATTTTCAATATGAGCAGAAAATAGCTCATCATTATGAAGAATGAATCTGGTCGTGTCCAGGCTCGAACCCAAGTTCCTTAGATCAGGAGCCAAGCGTTTTATTCTCTAGACCACCACCCGATTATAGCACCATTTTCGTGAGGGATTAACTTCAAGGGCGCTCATCATCCGGAAAGCTTCTCTTAAAAATGAATGTTTTATTAACAGTTGTGGATGTAATTTCGTAAAACTCCAATATAAAATGTAATGAGAAAACCCGATTGCTTTTTTAATACATATTGGAAAAGTTTTAAGAGAGCTTCTGAATACTCCTTGGCTGTCCTGATTTCGGATACTGTAGGGCAGCCTATTATTAATATCTGAATGTATTTGATTCGTAGTGATATCACACATCTACAGCATGAACTAAAAAATGGGTTAATCTAGAAATAGTTTCAAAGTTTAATAAAGCCATAGCCTTACATGTAGGAGCCATGCTTGGAGTTTAGAGCTACTCTGCAAGCTAGGTAGATCTTAGCGAACCAACTCTCACTATCCTATTGCGATGGCCACACTGCATGCTACCTGTCACGCCACGTGACTCTAGTAGCTAAGCTAATAACCTAGCTTAGAAGTAAGTGAAGCGCTTCGATGTGGCTTTATCCTTAGTTATTATTCTTCTTCTCCATTATGTAGATCTACCGAACTGTTTAGACAGGATATCAAATTTGGTCTAGTGATAAAGACGTCCAACTTTTTCTCTTTCATGGCCAGCCTGTTCGTCGTCGGCCCTCTGGAGTCTCGTGCATCAGAAATTTTTGGGAATCCTTGCTGGGTCCACCCTCTCGATGTTCCACAAGAATCGTCTTCTCTCCCTACTTCATCTTAACCCTAAATTGTTACAGATAATAAAATCTAAACTAATGTAGCTCACATAACAGAAAATATATTTATTCTTATATCGACTGCAGACATAGGCTATCAAAGAAATTTTCAACGCCTTCTTCATTATTCATTCTCAAGGGTAAACTGTGAGTCGTGTGCTGCTAACGCGACCCAAAAGTTGACAAGCCCCGCCTCGCCTTTTACCTGGTGAAAGATATGGACCGTCTTTTTGTTATGAAAGTCGAAGCGTGGGACTCGTAAGGTAACGCAATAGTGTATAACCATCTACCATTGTGTGAGCACTGCTCTCACCGACTATATTTACACTCAGAGAATTCCATTGAACGCGGTGCATAATTCCAGCAGAATAGGCCTGACTAGGATTCTTCGTACCGCAAAGAATACGTATACAAATAATTTGCACCTATTTTAAGAAACTTACCGATTTTTCACAAGTATACATTGTCGCATTAGCGATTTAATTAATCTGACCCTTTTTATGAAAAATCAAAACTTTTAACTACTACAGTAATCTTAACTAAAACCGTTTAACTTTACCACTATGCTGATTTTAAGATATTAAATCTAATTGAATCACAACGGATTTCAGTCAAGTTGATAATGTGCGCGATTGCGAAACGCGTTTCGTGGGAATGAATTTGAAAGCATCACCTTCCTGCTTACCGCTTTTAGAATAGGGAGAAAATAAAAGAAAGCGTTCGAATATTGAATAGGGGTCCGGAAGTAGTAGGTATATTATTTGAATATTTCTAAGAGAAGGGTATATTGTTACGCAACAATAAATGCATAACATTTTGTTTATAGAATATATTTACATATGATTCATAGTCAAACATGAAGTACATAATTTTGTTTGATCCTCAGTCTCATATTCCAAAAGCAAATTAAATTGAAAGCAAAAGCAAAAGACATGTAATATTGGTTTTGTACTTTATACTGTAATTGATTCATTATTATTATGAATAACAAAACTTTTGTGGAAAAAATAAATATATCATTATAAATACATTTAATAAGTACTAAGTATAAGTAAAAACAGGGATGGCATAAAGAGGGAGAAAGATGAATAAATTATAAAAATTGAATTAAACACTAACTGTATGATGTATACAAACTAAAATAAATGTACTAAAATGTATAGCCCTGAGGAAGGTCGTTACAGAGTGAAACCGGTCGGCGCTCCTTACTCAAATCAAAAACAACCAAGTATTGGCTTCTTACCAGAGTTTAAATAAATTATCTTAAAATGATAAGACTAAGAAGAAAAGCAAATTAGTTAATTAATTAGTAGAGAAATATTAGCTTAATTAGTAGATAAATGTATCAAATATAAATTATAATAACTAACTAATCATCACACCGTCTTTCTGGAGGGGTAGGCAGAAATAATCGACTTCCACATTGTTTTGTCCAGACATAATTTTCTAGATTCATCTACATTCATACATCGTGTCATGCACCCACGATTTCTCTAACTCCTTACGTGACCGACATTTAATATTTGATAGATTTGATCATGCCACGTTTTCCTCGGCCTATGTAAATTATAAACAAACAAACCATCACGCCGTTTCCCCGCAGGGATAGGTAGAGAGAATGGACCGCCACACTACTCTATCCTGGCAAACCTCTCTAGATTCCTCCACATTCATACAACGAGTCATACACGCACGTCGATTCCTCCGACTTCTAAAATGACCAACCTTTAAAATTTGATTAATTTAGTCATGCCATGTTTTCCTCGGTCTACCTCGACTCCGTACCCCATTTACACCATTATCGTATACTTTCTTAACCATTCTTTCTCCATCCATGCGTTCCATATGTCCGAACCAACGCAGCGATCCTTTCATAATTTTTTTCATAATACCTTCTTCCGCTCTACATTCCTTTCTTATATCAGCATTTGAGATTTTGTCGTATATCGTTCTACCAAACATACGTCTTAGGGACCTTATCTCTACCGCATTTATTCTGCTTTCATCCTTCTTCTGACAGTTCCATACTTCGCTTCCATACATCAGTGATGGGACCCGAACTCCATTCTGTAAATTATAACATACGATAATGCCTTAGAAAGGTGAAACAACATTCCCATAAATTTTAATAAAACTTGTAGAGGATAGACATTTTTAATCGTTTTAATTATACCTTTATTCATATCTGTTTTGGGAACCAAAGTATTGCAGTTCTGGCTGCGGCAGATCATCCGCCAGCGCCGCCAGTACAATGTATTCAAATTTAATCAATATCTCTCCTTGAATCAATTACCAGGTTTCGTAGATACCGGGCGATGATAGCATTGAGAACAGGATCTAAAATGTACACACACTTCATAACACGTACTGGTAAAAGGCAAATGAGTGACTTCCTGATCACGAAGATATCAAATAATTATCTCGTATGTATTTAAAAACATGCTTGAAAAAATAGAGGCTAATGAAATGCATACTTCAATAAATTAATACACGCATGATAAAAAAAATATGATGTGATAGGCATTGCTCTTTGATTGGACGAGGATGGGCATCCATGTTAAGTCGCAGTAATTTGTGTGTACTGTTTTCTAGTAAGTGGTTGAAATGATATAAACTTAATATTTTCAAACAAACAAACCATCACGCCGTTTCCCCGCAGGGGTAGGCGGAGAGAATGGACCGCCACACTACTCTATCCTGGCAAACCTCTCTGGCTTTCTCCACATTCATACAACGAGTCATACACGCACGTCGATTCCTCCGACTACTAACATGACCAACCTTTAAATTTTGATTAATTTGGTCATGCCATGTTTTCCTCGGTCTGCCTCGATCCCGTACTCCATTTACATCATTTACGTATACTTTCTTAACCATTCTTTCTCTATTCATGCGTTCCATATGTCCGAACCATCGCAGCGATCCTTTCATAATTTTGTTTATTCTCTCCTTATATAATATATGCATTTGAGATTCTGTCGTATATCGTTCTACCACACGTACGTCTTAGGGACCTCATCTCTACCGCATTTATTCTGCTTTTATCTGTCTTCTGCCAGTTCCATGCTTTACTTCCATACGTAATGGTTGGGACCAGAACTCCATTGTGAACGGCCGTTTTCGCTTTCATTGATAAAGTTTTTAATTTTAAGTTTTCATTTTTAGTTTCGCATTAAAAATTGACTGAATATTTTATTTAAATATATATAGTGTCAGAGTAAATGGAGATCTAACAACCTGTTTTAATATCAATAAAGGTATCAAACGGGATTGCGTAATGTATCGGTGGTTATTTAATCTATAACATATATGGACAATTGTATGAAAGAGTTGAAAGGGTTGGATGTAGGTGCCAAAATGAGCGGGATAACGCTGTCCTACTTGCAGACAACGAACATGAACAAGTAGTAGAGACATAAACATTATTTGGATGACTTATATTTCTAAGCCTCCATCAATAATAAACGTAATAACATATCGTTCTACAATAAAATAGATTGAAGAGTCATTTAACTATTATACCTAAATCTTGATTGATTATATTTGGCTTAAATTATTTATTTATTCAATTGATTTCTTATCATTAACCGTAAACATGATTGAATATCCCTCGTGTAAATTTAAATAACTTGTCTTATTAGTGAATGTTTTGCAACACTTTCATTTTTCACGATTTTTCGAACTTCACTTCTTACCAATATTTTGGATAAAAAATAACCTACAATATATTTTTTAGACATTCATCTCTATATCGAACCTTCTTTTGACATTTTGAGACAAAACTGCTTACCTGACTAATTTATTTTACCGATTTTTTACCGATACGTCACAGACTTGTTATTCCAGGAATGTATTTTTAACTTGTTTTGATCATCAACATAATAACATATTATATTATATATTATGTGACCGTGTTTATAATATTTTAAAAGAATCACGTAAAACCATTTGTTACGGCATTAAAAATATATATTATTTTAATATAATTAACTCAAAACATGTATCTGACTATTTTAAAACTTCCAAATAATAACTACCTATGCGTTTTCCGAGTTAATTTATTTTTAAGCGAAATAAGACTAAAAAAAACGCAAAAAATATGTTAATTATTAATTCACAGTTATAGGTGGGAACACTACAATATAATTCAAAGAGCGAAGCATATCTTTAAAAACAAAATTGTTTTTTTGTTTATTTTTTTGGTAAGTACCTATATGTATACAACCAACTAAAACACTATCATAAGAATTAAGGTTAACCTATATGTTTACATTTATACAATTATAAAATCAAACAGTCGAGTCAGGAACTGGATAAACCACAAAAATAAAACGCGAAAGAAGAAGATAAATATAAAAAATTTCCAGATTCTCAGAAATTCTACAAAACTAACTAACGCCATATCCCCGGAGGGGTCAGCAGATAGGATGGATCGCCACAGTGCTCTGTCCTGGCATACCTCTCAGGCTTCCTCTACATTCATACATCGTACCATGCACGCACGTCGATTATTCCGACTTCGAATATGACCGCCTTTTACAATAGTAATTGATTAACTTGGTCATGCCATGTTTTCCTCGGTCGTCCTCGGCTTCTTTTTCCACTCACGCTGCTTGTGTACAACTTTTTAACCATTCTACTCTCATCCAATTGTTCCATATGTCCAAACCATCTCAGGGATCTTTTTTAATTTTATCCATGATGCAGTCATCTGCCTTACATTTCTTTCTTATTTCATCGTTCGGTATTCTATCATACAACGTTTTCCCGCACATTCTTCTTGGTGATCTCATTTCTACGGCGTTTATCCTGCTTCATCCTTCTTTTGCCAGTTCCAAGCTTCACTTCCATACATGAGGGTTGGCACTAGAACTCCATTGTGTACTGCCATCTTTGCTTCTGTGGATATATTTATATTTGCAGTAATGACTTTGAGTGCGTCGTCTCTTATAAACATGCTGCCCAGTTATTAATGGTCAATGTTATTATACAGGATAAAATAAATAAAAACATGACATAATACCGGTATTGTCAGTTTCGTGACATCTGTAGACCAATAATTCTATGAATATGCTTTCCTTACTTTATAATAAGCGAAGAGCTTGTAAAACCTGCTGTTTAACAAAACAAAAAAACCTATAGATATAAAATAATAAAACACTTTACATTCAACAACGGTATGCTTAATATAATTGATGGTAACTAGTTTCGCTTAGATCCAAGCTTCATCAGGGCAGTATATATAATTAAAGTGAGTGGTTCATATGAGAATTTAATGAAACAATTTTTTTTGTTAACACTGTGAAATTCCAAAACGACGTATTTTTTTTGTATATAAACTCTGTTTTTTTTTATTATTATTTTTCTCAAGTGAACATGTTTCGAAAGTTTTCAAATGACTAACTAACTAACTAACTAACCATCACGCCATTTCCCCGGAGGGGTAGGCAGAGAGGATGGATCGCCACACTGGCCTGTCCTGGCACACCTCTCGGGCTTCCTCCACATTCATACATCGCACCATGCACGCACGTCGATTATTCCGACTTCGAATTTGGCCGCCTTTTAGTAATTGGTTAATTTGGTCATGCCATGTTTTCCTCGGTCGTCCTCGGCTTCTTTTCCCACTCACACTGCTTGTGTACAACTTTTTAACCATTCTACTCTCATCCATTCGTTCCATATGTCCGAACCATCTCAGGGATCCTTTCTTAATTTTATTCATGATGCAGTCATCTGTCTTACATTCCTTTCTTATTTCATCGTTCGGTATTCTATCATACAATGTTTTCCCGCACATTCTTCTTAGTGATCTCATTTCTACGGCGTTTATCCTGCTTTCATCCTTCTTTTGCCAGCTCCAAGCTTCACTTCCATACATGAGAGTTGGCACTAGAACTCCATTGTGTACTGCCATCTTTGCTTCTGTGGATATATTTCTATTTGCAGTAATAACTTTGAGTGCGCCATTTATTTTATTCCCAGCACCAACCCTCCTTTCGATGTCTTTCTCCATTTTTCCGTCTCTTGTAAACATGCTTCCCAGATACGTAAATTCAGTAACTTGCTCCAATTTCTCGCCCATCGCACTTATATCACAAATCGTCATACATTCTTCTTTCTCGAAAACCATCACAAATCACAAAACCATCACGAAAACCATTCAAATGAAATCAAATCATTTCACGTTTCAAACAATATTGATGTTAAAGTTTTACACATTGAATACACATTCATCGTTGGGGGAATAATATTAACTAAGTTTAGAGCTGAGCTGAAAGCTGTCAAACGAATTTCATAAAAAAATGTTAAAAAAAAAATTTTGTTAATAAAATTAAAGTGTTATAGCGTTTCCCCCAAAACACTGGATATTTAAAATTTTAAGTATTAATAAAACAAATAGTGAATTTAAAAATATGTATATTATAGAACTAACAATTAATTATAAATTGATTATATTTATCGCTCCCGTATAAAGAAGCCATTCAAAAGATTTATGTTCCCTTCGATAGCTCGAAAACGTTTTATTGTGCGATTTCCTTTCACTCTTTAATATCAGCTTCCATACTATTTGGCTCAATTTCACTGAATTTCTTTAATTTACTACTTCCCTTTGTAGTTTATATAGGTCATAGTATGCACGTGCACGACCACAGATAATATTGCGCACACACTCACATCTGGCCAGCCAATCACGACCCAGCATTGCACTCTCGCTTTCATCGCTGCAACACGGTGCTCCATACAAATTATTGTGCAATCGTGTTGCAACGTCGCCAGGCCATATCACACCACGAGGTTGAAACAATTTAACCTTTTAATGTTTTTTTTTATACGAAACATGTTTTTTTTTTTCGTTTTGTACGTATTTCCATGATATAATATAATGATTCAATAAGTAATAAAATAATGTCAACTTGAACACAATTTATTGATCTTTATGAAATTGGAGCATAGAATTTGCGTGATAAACGAAATGAAATCACTAAAAATGAGATATATTATTATGGTATATTTTTGCGACAGAATTATTAACGATACAAGAAGGAATATGAAACAGGTGACGGTAAATTAATCAATGGAATTATGGAAGAATTGATGGTTAAGAAAGTATTCGTGCGTACAGGATATGGGTGATAGATTTGGTCTCATCTGAAAAAGTTCTCAATTTTCACCTGTCCCTGACCATCCAGATCTTACCAGTTTCCTAAATCGTTTTGTTTGCCTCGTGGTCTCATTTGACAAGGCACGTCTGGCCATAATATTGGTGTTTGCCATAGCACAAATTAAAAATAAGTTTATTCAAATTCTTTATTATTCCAAATGGACAAACAAGATATAAATGTATGGTAGTCATGGTCATTCCATGGACCGATATAGTTAGCAAAGTAAGTATGCTACAAAGAGCAAAAGTTCGTAGACAATTTTAAGCGGACATCAAGATACAGAAGATGTCCTACTCTGGGCATATTCTTAAAGAAAAGAAGTACAACCTACTGTACCTAATCATTAGAGAAAAATAGGGGATTGTCAAAGTGTGGGAACAATACAAATCTTTTAGCTCCGGAACACACTTGAATGAATGGAGTTAGAACAGTCGAGGCACTGTTTAAAACTGCGCAAGCTATGGACTTTCAAATGATAGTCGGCATCGGGAGGACCCGACATGACGCATAAAGAAGAAGATGAAGATTGAAGAATGCATCTAACCAGTAATATAAGAACAAGTACGACGTTAATGAGCAAATTCTCTTATACATTATTTCATCAACATGAAAAACTGGCAACTAGCATTCATTAAACGTTTTTTCGCTATAAAATTTTAGTTGTCGTGTTTACGTTTAGACTAAGTTCTTTATGCATAATCATTTCTCGAAATTCAAGATGACATGATACAATTTCCATGAATGTTCAAGTGGCTATAATTGTAAAACGTTGACCATAATAGAATTGACGCATTTGAATCACACTTACAAAAAATATTTTTAAGGTAAAAACTATACGGTTTGGTGCATGCTCCGTCTGCAATATTGCCTGAATATACTTTGGAAAACAGGCCGCTCGTTCCGAAAATGTTATACTGTCGAAAGTCTTGTTGTGCATCTCGCTCCTATAGAAACCTTGGCGCGTTAGAAAGAGACCAACGTACGAGGGCACGTGTTGTCAGATCTGTTGCAATTGGGAAACTGAAATGCTGGATTGTTTTTTGTAATCTGTCGCTAGAGAACAAGCGCCATCTGTATTTGGGTCAAACAGTTAGCAGCGACTTCTTCACAATTTCCTCCGTTTTAATAATAATTATTGCACATGTGAGCAGCGGACCAAGTCAATGGGCTGTAAATTGTAAACTTGATGTTTTATTCAACCACACGAAGCATTTACCATTCAATGCTCTAATTCAATTATTGATTATAAATACACACATTTACATACATCGAAATGTCAAATTTTTTATGCGTTTTAATTTTCCTGTTTTTCTATTTTTATTTACTCACGTGTGCCAAGGGCCTAAATTAATCAATGGTCTCTTTCTATTAAGAAAAAAATTATCAAGAACATTTTTGACTGTTTATTTTCCAGACGTTTTATTATTTTTTAAGGGAATGACATATTATATTTCGGCATTATCAAAAGCCTGTTAAAAAAAACACGCGATAAAGGTTTAGCATGGTGAAATATGTCAATCCCATAAAATATTATAAAACTTCTAGAAAACAGACTTTTTAGGCGGCACTAAAACTCCATTATGCACCGCTATCTTTGCTTCAGTCGATTTATTTCTATTTGCAGTAATGACTTTGAGTGCACCATTTATTTTGTTTCCAGCTCCAACCCTTCTTCCGATATCTTTCTCCATTTTTCCATCTCTTGTAAATATGCTTCTTAGGTAGACAAATTCGGTAACTTGTTCTAATTTCTCACCGTTCGCACTTATGTCACAATCTGTCATACATTTCGGTCATAAGAATTCCTGATTCTGGATGCAGTTGTGTGATATTGGTTCATGTAGGCGCACCAAACGATTATTGGATAGCCCTGTTTTGCAGGAATTAGTTTTCATTTGTGACTCGAATTTTGTTAATCAGGAGTTTATTGTCAGTGGTGAATTCAATGTTCCAAAATAACATTGGGTAGAGGGATGAAATTCCTTTTGACGCAGCTTTGAATTTATGTGCTATGTGTACCCTCTATGTCAGCTTAAAATTGAAGGTAACCCAAGGTATTTAATTTCTTCGTCCAAGAAACATTTTGGCCGAATGTTTTTATGTTGGGAATATTTGAAGGAATGTGTCTTTTGCTAAAAAAGGATCGCTGTGCTATTAATCGGATTGATGGTGATGCGCCAATTTTTAGCACCACAAATCCAGCACTGCTTGTATTTGCACCGTGCGGTTCGCAAGAAAGGGAGAAATATTTAGCGCTCGACAAAATGCCTGTCTCGTAACGGGGGAGTTCGATATCGTTACAGTAGATGTTGAACAAAGAAAGACTCATTACTGTGCCCTGCGGAACTCCTGCCCCGATGGGCCGTACAAGGGATTTAACCTTATTGTGATTTTAACGCTAATTTAAAAGCGATCGGTAAGAAAGTTGACTTTTGGCGGGATTTTATATCACAGACAGGTTTACCAGGCGCAGTCAAATGCTTTGCTGACATCCAAGGAAAAGAATGTGATGAATTTAGGCGTGTTATAGTTTTTATGGGAATGACTTGGAAGTGCCACGGTGGAATATACCCTTCGGAAGGTGTGTACCTAGTCCGACTCCCTGGCTTCCTAGAATGGTCCTCGTGATCCTGCAAGTCCTGGGCATCATGATCACTGGCACACCATCAGGGTCATAGCAGACAGGAAGAGGAGTTATGGCGTATAATCGGCGCCACCAAACTGATATCCACCAGCTAAAGAAAGGTAACTCTTTTAAAAAATCCCTGGAGAAGGCAGCGAGAAACCACTCTAGTTACACTTCGCTGGAAAAACAAAATGGCAAGAAAGCATTCATCACAGTATCACCAACGTCAGGTGGACCTGACATGGCACTATGAGAGATATTTCACGTTATTCATTGTGCATCATTTTGATAATACCTTAGCGATGCGAAACATAATATTCCTATAAATAAAATAAAACGTCTAGATAATGGTCGTTTTGATTCATAATAATTATTAAAAGTTTCGACTTTTTCATACCAAAACCACTTGCAAACCTATTGTAATTGAATATTTTGATTCCATTTACAACCCCGATAAACATTGCACAAGAATTGTTATTTGTAGACCTACCACGACGAAATCTTGCGTAAGACGAGTATAATAGTCATTATCGCAAGACGATAGACAAACATATAAAGAATTAATACATTATTATTCAACTTTTCAAATGTTCACATAAAGTGTTTAGTTTCAATTTCAAATACACGTCGTGGTGGGTCTTTGATTTCAGAATTATTATTGTCATTTAGTTAATAGTTATGCATTTCACTGCAGTAGTAGTTCAGTTAAGTACACGGTAGATATTTTATAGATATATTATGAAAATATACATTATAAAACTTTATTACGATTACAGCATAGTCCAATATTGCTAATGGTTCAGCAAATTGTAAAAAAAGGAGAATAATATTATAACATTGAGTATTTTCAGTTCTTCTTCTCTCTAGCAATCTTATGGTGTAGACCTCTTCAAATAATCTCATTTTTCTGTCCTTTCTTTCCTGTATACTCAATTACTGTATACTTCATTAATTTCATTTCATTTATTTATTTAAATGAAACCAAAGCATTACAGAATTATTTTCCAATACACTCAAGATACACAATAATAAGTGATACATAAAAAAATAATAAAATGTGCTAGAAACATAGGATGCATGACAAATTAATAAAATGTATATACAATTATAATAAATACTGTACTTCCCTCAGGTGAGCCAGACAATCACAAAATATTTTAAACTCCGAGGTGATATGATTTAGCAAAGATATTGCTCTACCTACCGGCATAATCATTGGCAGGTTGGTTCTGCATCGTGGGAGATAAAAATATCTATGGCCCCTTTGTCAAAGATATTTATCAGGGACGAACAGACCTATATCACTACATCCCTGAGTTGTGTGTATAACCGCCTATCAGTCGAAAGAAGTGAACACCCAAATGAATGTCTCTTCTTCTCTCGAGTGACTGGTAGCCTAGCATCCCTAGCAAGAAATCAGTCGGAAAGATCCACGGGTAATATCTATACTCCCTAAGAGGTGTCACAGAATTTTTTTCTGCACCTCTCCACCATCAAATATCGAACCTCACGCGGCGCCAAGATAATGGAACTAAATTTCAACCGACTTCAGGTTCTGAAGGTATCGAGGTTCTGAAGTTACTATATAAAAACAAAGATTTTTATATAGTAACTTCAGAACCTCGATATTAAGAAAAATCTTGGCGTTTCTGATGACAAAATAACAATTGGTTTTAGCTGCTGATGATTCTCATGACATGTGGTAGGTAGCTAATCTATCGCCATTTTTTTATCATGTGAATTATTTATCATACCAATGACAGTGCGGGAATTTTCTCACACAATCATCATCGGGAATCGAGCCCGGGACTTTAGATAAGGCAGTCATAGCTATTGCCACTCTGCCATATCTGTTTTCCGTGACTCTTCCCCCAACTGGAATCATGTCGTCAGCCCATCTTTTCTGGTGTCGTCCGATGCAGGTGCTGATTTCTACGATAGTTATAGGTATTAAACATGTATTTCAAAACAAAGTGGTAGCTCAGTATTTTGTAACATTAATATATTTTATGAAGAAAAAAAAATGGAAAGCGTCAGAACGGAAGGTCATCTCAAGTATCCACACTGACCAAAAAGCTGATGGAAACAGAAATAACTGAAAGGAATACAAAAACAAACAGTACGGTTCCGAGAGACACACCAATTATAATGCAAAGTTCATAGCATTGGAATAGATTGTTCTGTGTAGGAACTTGGATTATTTTTAGAAATTCATGCGGTTTATGGTGTGCATTTTGAAATTGTAAACAAATGAGAAATGTCACGGCATTATACCTGGCTCAAAGAAAACTTTACGTGACTAAGTTCGTAATACGGACGCTTGAAAGCCTTTGGTCGGGGCTCCGAAGGTCGCCGCTGCAATAGAAAAGTGCTGCATTCTGCATTATCACCGAAATTTATAAAGCAATTTTCCGGCGCATTAGATACGATCCAAAACCAATACACTCAAATTGACATAAATATAACAAGGTGAGGTAAGTGATGAAACAGCAGGTGAAACTGTTCGAGGCTGTTAAATACTTTTCATTAAACTTGTTCAACAATTAAATCCATATTGATTTATGGTCATTCCGGCAACTGTATGGCCATAAGTTAATATGAATCTAGAACTGCCTCGATAATTGACCGTAAGTGAGGACTTTAAGGAGAATTCCACAATTAAAAAAAATGTAACTTCTATACGCCTAACGAGGACTGCGCCATAAGGGTCACCGAAATTTATTTAAACATATTTTTACAGTCATAATAATCTACTATCACGACGTTTCCTCATAGGCCTTGGCAAAAAGGATGGACCGCCCCAATCTTCTATCAAGTCGTATCTCTGGAGCTTCCTTCACAATCACACATCGTGTCATATGGTGAATGTAAATTATAGAATTATTATTATTATTATTTTTTTTTTAAAAACCCAATTGGGTTATATGGATAAATATTTAGATCTTACTTGTAATTATATAATGTTTTAGGTATATTTTTAATTGATTTTTAGTGAGACTCCTTGTGTCTTTTGGTAGTTCATTGTAAAGTTTCAGTCCATTGTTCAATATCCTTGATTGTCCTGTCTTAGTTCGTGCATTCGGTAAGTGATATCTGTCACAGTTTCTGGTCTGAATTTTTAGTTCATTCGTAGCTGCTGTCTGTTGTCTCTTCCATGGTCACTCTGTGTACAATTTTCAAGGTCTCAAATTTGGTCAGGTCTGATAAGTCCATTTGTTTTGTTTGTCTGTATACTTGTATGGTTGGGGTAAGATAGTTAATTTTATAAGCTAATTTTATTATTTTATTTTGCTGTCTTTGAAGTCTGGAGATGTTCTTTTGGTCTCCTGTCCAGAAGAGAATCATATATATCAGTCGGCTTTTCACATACACTTCGTACTTATTAAGTAAGTTACTTATTAAGTAAGTTAGTTATTTATTCCAATCATTTAATGCCATGTATCCAAAGTTCATACTGTCAGATTCAAATTCACTTTTATACATAAAAATAAAACAGTCGACTAAGTCGACCTCCGTGGCAGAGTGGTAAGAGCTCTGACTTCCATGCCGAAGGTCCTGAGTTCGATTCAAAGACAGTGTGATTGTTTAAGATTTATTTTGTGGGTGTTTTACGATCGAAGTGTGCGCGGGAAATGCCTATTGGTAGCGATGAGGTTCGCAACCCATCACACCGCGTCTCCCGCCGGGCGAAAAGAGATGGATGGAGTGCCGCATCGGTTAAAGTGTGACAGTCCATTCTTTCTGCCTACCCTTTCGGGGAGACGACGTGATGGTTAGTTAGTTTAGTTAGTTATTTTTGGTTATTTTTTTATAGTATGAAACAATAGTAAATAGTGTCAGTAGTCAGTTTCGGTAACTGAATAAGTGCATTTTAATATAAAATTATCCAAGTAACTATGTAATATCGCAGTCAAATACAATATACATACGTACATGTATTAGAACGTTCAAACCCAGCATGAGCTGTACGTGAGACGCTACCAAGGAGTTTCCACTCTCAAGCTCATTCGTCCTTGAATAAAATCAAATGGTACCACATGGATGCGTGCAAGCTGACTATAAAATATAATTCGATGTGTCGTGTTGGCGAGGACAAACAAAGCGTGTACAATGTAAAAGTAAATGCCGGAACAGATTCGTAAACGCCCCCTGTCTGACGCGTTGGGTATGTTTTGGCCTTTAGTCGGTATTTATGGCGATACACGTTGAACCTCGTTCCTTTATTGATTAATCGAGAAACGAATGTATTATACTTTACGTGTACGTGAGATATTGATCTATGATCCATTTTTAGGTACGAAATGACGGATTCACTGTCAGCTTATAAGAACAAGTGCTCTAATAATCATGTGCCTAATAATGTGTCTAATAATATGTAGTCCATTGTTTTGGGCTAAACTCTATGATACTTTAACATTAAACTGTTAAATTTACAACACTTTTATACTATCACAATTTTTTATTATACATTTTTTAACAATGCCGCGACAACTGTTTCGCCAACCGATGTTGGCATCATCTGTTTGCATCATGAGTTGTTTGTAATACCTGATTATTCCAACATTTATATGTCTTCGACCGGTTTCGGCAGCTCGCTCCATTTCTTAGCCCAGAAGATGGCAGCGAGCTGCCGAAACCGGTCGAAACCATAAAACCAACAGGAAATTTAACTAAATATTTATAATATACTATACAGGAATATTTTAATATTTTTTTTTTTCATTATTTATTATCTGCATACAAAGAGGAAATATCTAATTACTTTCGAGAAATTCATTTACATTATGAAATAAATCATATTTTACTAATAAGTTATGCTTTGTACTATACAATATTTTAAAATCGTGTTATTTAATAATAATGATACCGAATTCATTTCCCTGACGTTGGCAATCACTCCGGCGAAGGCTTCTCTATCTTGTGCAACCCAGAACAGCTCCCCCACATGTGTCATTCCGGTCCAGTCTCTTATGTTGCACAGCCAAAACATTTGCCTTCTACCAGGACCACGCTGCCCCTCAATCTCCCATCAATATTAGTTGGAGCAAACTGTATTTATCTCCCCGCAGAATGTGACCCAGATATGAAATCTTACGGACCTTAACGTCCTTATAATACTTTGTACATAACACACACTTTATTACAAAAATTAAAATTAAAAAACAAACATGTTTCGGACACAGAAGCCCTTCATTAGTGATAAATGATAAATATTATATAAATATTACAAATATATTTTTTTAAATTTCATGAATGTGGTCACTTTTGACAGATATTAAAATAATTTCTCTAGATCATATTCTAGATTCATAATCATTTATAAAAACAGAATCATCAAGGCATAATATATTAAGCAATCTGACAATCTGTTTTATTAATATTATACATGCTTCACAAGTTTTCCTCACAATCAGACAACGTAACATGCGTACATCCTCTGACTTCAAAAATGGCTTTCTGTTAAAATGAATCGTATAATTTTATCATTTACACCGTACACTCTTTCCACGACTCTAAAAAATATTATGAGACTTTAATTTTTTGGTTCATAATCCGTTCTCTGCTTAGACATACCATTTCTAAACTTAAAGGTTCGTATAAAAACATTATTGTGCATTTCCATTAAAGGTTTTATCGCGAGTTTTTAAAAAATATGTATTGTGTGAATAAGAAAAATATACATTGTGTGAATAAATTGTGTGACAGGAGACTAAGTTAACACTGGAAAAAGACTTGCCGATTACTCCATTTCTATTATACATTTCTGTGGGAAAGAGAGAATCAGATTTTTATCAATGCAGCGTTTCACGGATTCCTCTATTGTGTGTTTCCACTTGGAAATCAGTGGCAATAAATTAGGGCCGGTTCTAACCTTAGGTCTCCTCTTTCTCTGTCTACCGCTGAGCTCTTGTGTCCGAGGAAGCAGGAGAGTGAGATCTCACGCTTTCACCTCTCTGCGACTCATGACCGCACTGATGAAGAAAGCGTCGCTTATTTCCCATTTGACAAAACTTAACGACCATTGCGCAATGCCCCAAACTTGGTGAATCTTTTTATAGTCATTGTAATTAGTTTTTAGTGTAAATAGTTTATTTGCATTGAAACGCTTTGCGCTGTTTGTAACAACGATACAAATTTATTTAGGTGAAACTAACTAACTAACCATCACGCCATTTCCCCGGAGGGGTAGGCAGAGAGGATGGATCGCCACAATGGCCTGTCCTGGCATACCTCTCGGGATTCCTCTACATTCATACATCGTAACATGCACGCACGTCGATTATTCCGACTTCGAATGTGGCCGCCTTTTAGTAATTGATTAATTTGGTCATGCTATGTTTTCCTCGGTCGTCCTCGGCTTCTTTTCCCACTCACGCTGCTTGTGTACAACTTTTTAACCATTTTACTTTCATCCATTCGTTCCATATGTCCAAACCATCTCAGGGATCCTTTTTAAATTTTATTCATGATGCAGTCATCTGCCTTACATTTCTCTCTTATTTCATTTTTCGGTATTCTATCATACAACGTTTTCCCGCACATTATTCTTAGTGATCTCATTTCTATGCGCGT
The DNA here is from genome assembly GCA_022606425.2 of Lepidostoma basale. NCBI lineage: Eukaryota > Metazoa > Arthropoda > Insecta > Trichoptera > Lepidostomatidae > Lepidostoma > Lepidostoma basale. Next base: position 820,199 of record JAHDVF020000296.1, on the reverse strand, counting down.
TTATCCTGCTTTCATCCTTCTTTTGCAAGCTCCAAGCTTCACTTCCATACATGAGGGTTGGCACTAGAACTCCGTTGTGTACTGCCATCTTTGCTTCTATGGATATATTTCTATTTGCAGTTATGACTTTGAGTAGAATATTTCTATTTGCGTAAACGACTCCGCTGAGCCGACTCTTTTGCGGATCATTGAGCTGCCGCTCGAACCGCGAGTCGTTTAATCTAAACGACTCGCTGAGTCGACTCTTTTGAGGATCATTGAGCTGCCGCTCGAACCGCGAGTCGTATCTAAACGACTCCGCAGAGTCGACTCTTTTGCGGATCATTGAGCTGCCGCTCTTTTTTTATGGATCATCGGTCACCCGCTCACCAAAAAGATTCGAATCTTTGAGTCGACTCCTGAGCGAATCGCGCATGCCTAACCCGCAATGGTTTAATCCAGTATTTGTCTACAAGTATTTGTATACATTAAATGAAAACAATTTGAATAAAATTAATAAATAGATAGACAGACGAGACGAGAGAGCCACAGAGAAGAAGAATGAGATTTTTAAGATATGCATTGACATTTCAAATTAAAAAATTATAATAAAAATAAGTTTTGCAACAAAGTTATTTTAATTCTAGAACGCTGCGAAGGTAAGGATGTCAGAAGAAATACGAAGCAAGCCCTGAAAGATAGTACTCTGAACCGTCTAAAGGTATCCGAGGTGTAAGTATGTAAACCGAAGATTGCTTAGAATACCTTGAATGAACTAGGTAAGCAGCTCTTAAGGGCATGCGTATTAGCTATTTTTCAGTATCTTGACATTGGATGTGATACGATGAACATTATAGGTTTTATAGATAATATTTTATTAAATAGTCCATTGTTTTGGCCGAAACACTATGATATTTTAACATTTTATAATTGTTAATGCAAAAACTTAAGTAAAATAAATACAATTGTAATATAAAACAAAGTTTTTGCATTAACAATTATAATATTTTATTGTAGATAATGGAGTCAGTTATTATGGGTTCAAGTCAGTATGCTTATTCAATCCAAGGGATTAGTTTGCAAGAAAATGTAACATTTTTGTTGGTTCATGGGATGCCACTTGGGGCTATAATGTAAGTCCATTATAGGCCCCTATTGATAGGTATCTAATCAATTACCATTTTATTGTCACGTGAATTCTACACCAGACTTAAGACAGTGTGGCAATCAAACAGCCATCGCCGTTACTCGAACCCGGGATCTTCCGTGTGGCAACTATAGCTCTTGCCACTTTGCCACGAATCGGCTTATTAAGCCATACTTAATTTATACGACAATGTTAATTTATATGACAATCGAAAAACAAAAAAATAAAACCTCTTTCAAAATAACTATTTTAAATATTTAATTGAATTTATTATCATGCATAAGTTACATAATAAATCTATGCTTTTAATAAGCTCGCGGTACAAGTTAAAAAACCATTATTGGTTATTTATCACATAATATGTATGCAAATTGAATTTGAAATTTATTAAGAGTGATTTTAGACACTTCTTCTAAATTATATGAAATTTATGATTAATGACCACAATATGACCACCTATTTCACCATAGCACAGCCCTAATAATATACAGTGTTATGCGTATAAAATTAAACAAGTTATTAATGTAATAGATCCAGCACACATAGGCACTACTCATTGATAATTGAACTATTATTATTCAAAATCATTATGAACTATTATAACTGAGATAAAATGCAGAATTGAGGCTAAAAGAGGTACGTTTAATAAAATGAAATCACTCTTCTGCAATGATAACGTTAACGGAAAACTCCGCCAGAGAATGATTAAATGCTATGTATGGTCTGTTTTATTGTAAGGGTGTGAAACTTGGAGCTTGAAAGTTAACTCAATGTACAGACTGGAAGCATTTGAAATGTGGCTCCATCGCCGAATGTTCAGAGTTCCCTGGACAGAAATGGTTACCAATACCGAAGTCCTGAGGCGAGCTAGAATTGACAGGGAACTGCTATCAACTATCAATTCGCCGAGGTGATCGCCAACGTTGGGGGGACCCGACAGGGCACTTGAAGAAGAAGAAGAAGATGAACAATTGACTAACTCAGTTTTCACATACTCATTCGTAAAATTAACAAGAATAAATAAAGCAGTAATGAGAAAATGATAAATTTCACTATCGATCAATAAATAGCCGAATTTTCAATATTGCGAAACGTTACGAGCACGCAAAAAAGTTTCGTTTGTAACATACGCTCTGCGGTTAGACATTTAAAATTTATAATTATAAAAAAATAATAAAAAAATACTTTATTTTTAACCTCGATATAATAAATACATTTGAACTTGTTTCGCTTGCAGTTTTAAGGCAACATAAGTTCTAAGATAAACATTTTTTTACATTATGTATCACATTTGTTTTTCATTTTTTATTTATTGATTATAAATTAATTTTTGGAGAGCATTTTTAACAACGATTTAAAACATCTATACCAAATATTAATAACTATAAAGACAACATTTAAATATAAATAAATATGCATGGAAGCATAGAACTGGCAAAAGAAGGATTAAATTAGAATAAATGCAGTAGAAATGAGATGTCGAATCGAATATGTATCACCCGTCTCCCCGAAGCGGTAGGCATAAAGAATGGACTGCCACACTATAACAGATGCGGCACTCCATCCTCCTCTTTTCGCCACCGCGGGATACGCGGTGTGATGGGTTGCGAACCTCATCGCCACCAATAGGCATCTCCCGCGCCAACTTCGATCGTCCAACATCCACAAAATAAATCTAAAACAAATGATATAAAATAAAATTACAAATAAAAATAATATAACACATAATGATCTTTTGGATTTATATGTATAAATTAATTTTTAATTTCGAATTGCAGAAGGATGTGGTTCCCCAAAACATGTTTATGAAATGTACGTAAAAAACGTAGTCGAATATAGAAGAAGCTTCTTCAGCCTTCTTCCTTCCACTGATGGATATGGACCTCTGCCATTTTTCTCTACTCGTCCCTTCCACATTAGTCTTCTTCTTCTTCTTCCTGTTAGAATAAATAGTTACAATAAAGGACTTTACTACAACAGCATAGACATTTTTTTTCTAAGCATGCAAAATCAACCTGCGAAAACCTGAACCTCCCTATACCAGAAAATCCAAGTCCAAGTCCAAATCACTATTATGGGTATTCAGAACAGTGGAATTACAAAAATATGTTTGTATTATATTAGCTTTTATATATTGACCACCGTCATCAAGAACTAATCATTTAATTTATTGCAATGTCATTTTACTGAATTAGTTTATAATTTGCTTTATTTTTATGCACTCATTGTCAAAGAATCATATCAACAGTGCATAAAAATTAGATCAGGTACCTCGCTTATAATTGGTATAAAAAATCTATTTCACAGTGGCGTAGGTAAATTAGAACCATACCGATTTAAAATACAATTACAAATTAATTATTTTATGTGCCACCAACATTATTGGTGTTTATAAGCATATCTCGAAAGAAGGAAGAGGTCGTTTGTAATAATAAGTGTGAAATGCCGAGTTTTTTGTTTTAAAAAAAAAATTAGTATCGTATACTCAAATTATGGATAAGTTCCCTGTTTTCGAAAATAATGTTCAAATATGAACAAAAGATGTAGGAACTGTGGAATAAAACTGAATACATAATAAATATTTTCTTCAATATTTTATCGGATTTCCTCGAAATTCAGAACCAAAGTAAGTCATTAATACGAAGGAAAACGTACGTTTTCTAGAAGTTTTATTATATTTTATGTGAACGACATGTTTCACCTGTCTAACACATTCTCAAATGTTTTAGTCTTGTAAATGCCTTTGACAGGTGAAACATGTCATCACATAAAATATTGAAAAAACTTCTAGAAAACAGGCGTTTTCATTCTTATTAATTATTATACATATAACTACCGGACATAATTAAACCATGTATATAAAATTTAGTCGTACACTATCACAAGGACACCGACAGACACATAAAAGGACAACAAACGTACAACACACGCAACAAAAATATCTATTCTGTACCAAAAACTAAAACTAATGCTCAAAGACATTTCTACTGTCTTGGACCCAAACTATATAACATAATGAACAAAACTATAAACGACCCACAAAAAATGACAATGCACAATTACAAAAAACATGCAACTACGGAGATATTAAAAAAAGGGTGGCTTGAATGTAGTAAATTTTTTTAAAACAGGTAAATAGTAAATTAATCGTGTTTTTCAGAAGTAGCACACTTCCAGTAACCCCAACTTTACAGGACGGACAACAAACTGTCTGGTACAAAATTTTCCTACAATATATATATATTTTTTCAATACACATTTGTCATAGGGAGTAAACTCGACAAATGTGTATTATATTAGGTTTTAGTTAACGGTTTTTTGTCCGTCCTGTAAAGTTGAGGTTACTGGATGTGTGCTACTTCTGAAAAACACGATTCAAATAGTGTTCAATAGTGTTATAATATATTATATAAGCAATTAATTTTAAGTAATACACTTTGGAATATGTGTTGCTCCCCTTGTTTATTAATTGTTCCATAAATTTGTAATGTATATATTGATATTATATAGTGCTAGGAATGCCTCCCTAGAACGGGTTACCCCAGTTGGGAGGTATTAAAACCATATACTTGGTAAATGATCAATAAAATAAATAAAATAAATTTAAAATGGAATTAACATCATTGTTCAAGAAGCAATAACTAATATACGAGTAGATCATCACCGGTGGTTCCCAAAAGATCTAAGTTGGCCTTTTTGTTACAAGGGAAATTTACAAACTTTTGCCCCCTTTGCAATAGCTTACTCGAACAAATTGGGTAACATATTTCGTTGACAATATTTATAATTAATAAAATATTATTAACCAAAAAGAAGCGCAATCTAATCACTGCTTATATTAGGTCCTTACATATGAAATTGGCGTTTTGTATGGGAGGAACATAAAGTTGATTTTTTTTAAATATAATATATTTATTTAATCAAAGTATGTACCATTGCTATCTATGCACTTGTGCCATCTCATAGGTAGTTCATCGATCCCTTTACTAAAAAAACCATTCGGACGGGAATCAATAAAATCTTTGAAGTCGGTTTGGACTGCCCCATCGGAGTTGAATTTTTTCCCTTGCAAGAAGTTATCCAAATTTCGAAAAAAATAGTAATCTGTTGGGGCAAGGTTCGGAGAGTACGGTGGATGTCTTAGACATTCCAATTGAAGCTCTTCTAATTTGGTAGCCGTCTGTTGTGCAGTGTGTGGTCTAGCGTTATCATGAAGCAGCAGTGGCCTAGAGCGATTAACCAGCCTCGGTTGTTTAGCAGCTAGCTTTTCCATCATGGTTTGCAGTTGCTGACAATAGACACCTGCCGTAATCGTCTGGCCAGATTTAAGAAAGCTGTAGTGAACGAAACCAGCACTAGTCCACCAAACGCTCACAAGTTCAACTTTTTTGGAGTCAATTTTCGCTTAGGGCATGGTTTGGCTGGTTCGGCAGGGTTCAACAATTCCGATGAGCGCTTCCGATTATCATACAAGATCCACTTTTCATCACAGGTAATGATTCGATTCAAAATCCCTTCATTATTGTGCCGGTTGAGTAATGCAACGCAGCAGTCAACGCGCGTTTGTTGATTTGCTTCACTCAATTCGTGAGGTACCCACCTTTCAAGCTTTTTCACCTTCCCAATTTACTTCAAGTGGATTAAAACAGTTTTATCACTAACACCGTAGCCTGCAGCTAACTCGGACGTGGTTTGCGATGGATCCACTTCCACAATAGCCTTCAATTCTTCATTATCAACTTTGGTCTCCGGCCGTCCACGGGGCTTGTTTTGCAGGTCGAAATTTCCAGAACGAAAACGTTGGAACCAAAAACGCACTGTGTTTTCTTTTGCGGCACCGTCGCCATACACATCATTAATCCTTCGAGCCGTTTCTGCAGCACTGGTGCCACGGTGGAACTCGTACTCGTAAATAACGCGATATTTCAAGTTTTCTACTTTGAAAACTGAGTGACGCAAAGAAAAAAACAGTTGAGGAAAAAACAAATGAATTATAATTTTCAAAACACAAATACTTGAGTAAATAGCTGTATAAATTTGAATTTGGAATTCCTAACCAAAGAGAAGATATTTGAGATCAAAGTTGCCAGTAAGGCAAAACGCCAATTTCATACGTAAGGACCTAATATATGTAGTCTATCACTGTAAATTGGGGGTTACGTTATTGATTTCAAGACCAAGTGTCGGTATATAATTTTCGTAAGAGCACAACGATCCAAAAAGGTTAAAAACTAAAAATAAATGATTTAATGAAAATTCGATTGTTTTTACGGTTTTACAAGATTTTTTTTATTTATGCATAAAAATATTTATTACATATTTGTTTCCACTGCGAGGGCATTCTCTAACTCCATTCTCAATCTTCATTCTCAAACTTGAGAATGCCCTTGCAAGGCGAAACAAATTTATTAAAAATATTTACTTATTTATTTTTATATATAAATAAATGATCGCCGTAAAAACTATCCAACAATCGCGTATTTATTCTGTATTTTATAGTAGAGTTTTACAGAATTTAAACCACAACCATTAATATAGTCGGGAATCTGTGGACTATACCAATAAACAAAACAATTTCGATATTTTTTAATGAGAAATATATATTTTCTTTGATTGAGCAATAAATATAATTCACGCGAAAAACATTTTTTTTCTCTCAAACCGACAAAAATTTCACTGCCCGCAACTGAGATGGGTATAATAATAGATCTTACCTTCCGACCGTAATGTAGGATCGGTCTCATTGTTCAAATGGTAATGTACTTACTGAACTAAATAAATACCCATTCAAATATTTGATTGTAGTCAGACGACCAGATACATGAATGACATTGTATATTGAATAAGGGAATGCCAATGAGAGTGAAGGTCCAATGAACTTAACCAGATAACTAGGTTGATCGAATCGAGAATAACGATTGGTTACCTGAAATGTTTTAATTACACCTCAGATCATAAATTAAAGCTCTAGCCTTTAACTTTCAATAATCTGCCTAATGGCTGCGTGTTACCTTTTAAATAATTATAAAGGTACTTACATTTAAAAGAATGTTCGCATTTACGATAAAATCACATATTTTATGAAACATAAATTTACGTGTCTTGTAAAACACTCAAAATCATCACTGCTTATAAAAATATTATATTTCGATAGAAGCAAAGATGGCAGTGTGCCCTGTCAGGTTCCCCCGACGTTGGCTCTGGACTCGACTCTGGTAAACTTTTCCCTATCCTGCGCTGTCCGGAATAGCTCCTCCACAGTTCCGATTCCCGTGCATTCCCTCACATTACGCACCCAAGAGATCTGCCTTCTCCCTGCCCCCCTGCGGCCCTCTATTTTTCCCTTCAAAATTAGATGTAGCAGGCGATATTTTTCTCCTCGTAGAACGTGACCCAGATATGAAATCATGCGTACTTTGATCAATGTCAGCAGCTCTCTTTTTACTCCTGCACGATTCAGGACTTCTGTGTTCGTCACTCTGTCTGTCCATGGGATCCTGAACATTCTTCGGTGTAGGCACATTTCAAATGCCAAAGGCAGTGCGTAATGGGATTCAACTGCCGACTATTATGTATGGAAATATAGCTAGGTGTTGGAAGAAGAAGAATGAAAGTAGGAGAAATGAGATCTATTATTGATGGTTAAGGTATTAGTTTTGTATAACTCCATTATTAATTTATAATAGTTAACAAGGGACAAAATTGTTTCGCCACAATTTATATAATTTATAGAAATTAAATCCAAGTAAAACCACTAAACAATCGTTTTTACTATTATAAATTGAAATGAGATCTCTAAGAAGAATGTGCAGAAAAACAATGTTTGATAAAAATAACCAACGAAGAAGAAAGAAAGGAATTAAAGGCGGATGAATGAGTCTATATGGTCCGTTTTGACATATGGAATGAATGGATCAGATAAGAATGGTTAAAAATTATATATTTTACAAGAAGTGTGAATGGAAAAAGAAGTCGAGGTATGTCAAGGAAGACATGGCCAAATAAATAAACTACTGACAGGCAGCCAGTGTGGCGGTCCACCATCTCCGCCTACCCCTCCGGTGGTGACGGTTAGTTAGTCAATAAGTGAAACGGAAACAGTTTGTTGGAAGTACTGTTGAAAATATGGTTTGGTGTTTCTTTTAAGCGGGGGCTGTATTACGAATACCTCTGGAATATAAGTAATATTAATTATTCCATCTTCTTCATCTTCTTTTTCTGCTTTATTTAGGACTGTGTCCTGTAATTTCTCGATTATTATATTTATTCAATAATTATTTTAAATCCTTGGATAAACGTGTGTTAGTACTTCTTCTTCTTCTTATTTTAATAGATCTGACGATCTATGACACAGACATCATGTCTCGTCGGATGATGAGATCCAGGTGTCCCTCCATCTCTTAGGCAGTCTTCCAGATGGGCGGTGTCTGGAGAAGATTTCATAAGCGGCTGTATATGCAAGTCTGTAACCATCCAATCGAGCTACATGGTCCCTCCAGTATCTTATTCTGGATCTACTCCACTGAGCGATATCCTTTATTTCACAAGTTTTTCTTATGTCTACGTTGCGGACACGATCTCGGAGAGTTTTTCCAGTAATTGATCTGCGTTAGTATTAAACTGAGGAATACCGAGGAATACCGTGGATTCGCCACACTGAAAAGACTATGATTCTAAAATAATAGAGTGGATCGGTTTGAGAGTACCACCTTCTCCAACTGATATTGGAGGGGAAAATTGAGGAATGCCGAGGGCCCGGAAGGAGACAATTGTCCTGGCTGCGAAACGTGAGGGTGTGGACCGGCATCCGAAGTGTAGAGGAGCTGTTCCGAGCGGCGTAGGACAGGGACAGGTTCGCCGAGGTGATCGCCAACATTAGGGGGACCTGAAAGGGCACTTGAAGAAGAAGAAGGGTTGAGAACTGAGAAGAAACAGAAACAGATATGCGTACTTAACCACTCTTTTTTTCATATTACAAATTCACATCTCATTATGAATATGTTCGTGTTAATTTCGAAAGATTTAATTGCGCTTGGAATATTAAATATCGAAGAGTGATCTAATTACATAAACCGAAAAGAGAAAAGAAACCGTAAATCGGTTTCTCGGTTTTCTCAACTTTTTCGTGACTCTAATCTGCCTGTATCGTTATCTATTTTTCGTGAACTGAAATTAGGTTACGTTGTGCAATGCTAGCTCTAGATTACTATTCAACCACATTTGGGTCGAACCAATTGTCACATTTGTTGGCCGACTGTATCTATTCTGTAGTTTCTATTAGCTGAGCCCGCAGAGAAAATTTCACGTAGCTTTTACTTGAGTCGATTGAGCACTACAAGTATTAAAACGATTTGTACAAGTACGCATTTACGAATAAGTACACGGTATATTCTCTCTCTGAGTTCCGCGAGAGTGGGCTGATAGCATTTAACAAAATTATTACTGTTTAGATATTTTGTAACGAGTGATGAAGGTATATTACATTATGCACTTGAACTGTTATTTCACTACCACAAGTAATATTAAAAAAAAATGTTTGCGTGTTAATCTACCCATTAAATTAAATTTGTTTACGTGATAATTTAAGAGAGGTATAATCACAATTGAAAGAAAAATCTACATTTAAATTTATGCTTAATGCTTCCCAATCTTAATAGATGACGCTAGTGTAGAGTGAACTAAAAAAATGTAAAGATAAGTGCAGCATTCTAGCATATATACATCTTCCAAAAAATTTGTAAGACGTGGTGGCCGTAAAAGGGCCGAATGCGGAATGTTGTTAAACATAAAGCGATAGCTTAACCCAACCAATGATAGTCCTGTAAGCGCCTCGGCCACCATATTCTGTTCCCAGAAAACAATTTACATCTTCGTCTCTATTGAGATACAATTAATACTTATAAAAAAATAATTTATCCGCAATGGGTAAAATCCAGTATTTTTTTACAAGAATTTGTATACATTCAAAATGTCGAATTATCTAAATATACTATTGTGTTAAAGATACCGACAAATTTCTCAAACTTTCGTTGTACAAACACAAGAGGGTAGTTCATAAAATGAGTAAAGTTATAGATAAAACAATTGTGCATAGAACCCATTATGTCTATATTAAATCCATTATGTATTATACTCGTATATATATGTTAGAGTCTGAAATATTAATTTCCAATAATAATTAAATAAAACGATGTTTTTTAACTACTTCCACTTTTGGCTTTATTTAGACAGCGACCGGTTTCGCCAGGCTCGCTGGCATCGAGAGACTGGTGATGCCAGCGAGCCTGGCGAAACCGGTCCCTGTCTAAATAAAGACAAAAGTGGAAGTAGTAAAAAAACATATTTTTATTTCATTATTATTTAAAATGAACTTCCATCAAGAGATTTCAGTAAAATCATTTGATTATTTATTTCCACTTGAAATTTAATCTAAGAGCGCTCTCAACGCTTGACTTCACGCTACAAAATGTAACAGACCTACGATCATATAATAGGTAACCAAGCAGCGGAGACTGCTATATGAAAATATTCATGAAATTCTAGTACAACATATTATGGAACACAATATTTCGGGTATGCATAATTAAAATACAACTTAGCGCGAAGGTCTAGATCAGCTGCGTTGGCCATTTTCTCGCCTCCCACCAAACATCCGCCTTTTGAGATAATCCGCCAGCCGCCGGGCACAATTTTTTTTGTGGCAATTTTTTTATTCCGAAGTATAATGACGAGACAACTACTCCATTATAAGTAGATCTGTCTGCCCTTGAAAATAGCGCGGCGCAAGGTCACCCCGAGAGCCGAAAGCAAAAACAGCTAGCCTTCGCTGGGCTCATCACGCGGGATGGGTCTTTCTTCGAGAGGAAGTCATTATGCGACAGTTACGTAAATAGGTAATGCAGTTGACACGCCAAACGTCGAAGACTCGGAAAACTGCACAAAGAAATGAGATACGGGAGATATGCATTTGACTCTTTGACCGCCAAAATCGTGACCAAATAGGTTGTTACAACCGCATAATCTACGTGTGCATATACTATATAACATATAGACTCATTGTGTTACGCCGGGCACATTCCTCGCAGGAGCGGATTCAGGATATAATTTATTATATCTAATTCCTAGATAAGACTTGTTATTTAACTTTGATAATTCGCCAATACGTACAATCTTTCATTGAAATGTCGACTCACTCATTCATTATAATCACGACAGAGATGAGACAGCAAAACCCATCACGGATCACGATTGAGAGTGAACATGCCGTAGTCAACTGCACAAACTTATGAACGAAATAGTTCCGAATTAAAATGTTCACAAATTATGTAATCAAGAGAACTTAATATAGTTAAAATGTTCTAAAATAACACATATTATTTAAATACTTTTCATTCCTATGATCGTAATGTCTGTCACACTGCCTTTGCAAAAATGGCGATAGATTAGCTACTTATCACATGTCATGAGAATTAACAGCTACAAAAGTTGCATACAACAATTGGTTTCAAATAACCTGCGGTATACAAATGTGGAAAACAACATGAAACTACAATATTAATACCAAAGTAGCATCGCAGGAACCAGCAAAAATGTTACACTTTACTGCAAACAAATCCTTAGGATTGAAACTAGCGAAGTATATACTTTAACCGCCCTACCTTTAGGTTATTTTCCGAGAAACATGCAAAAAACAAGCAGGTTTTTATTAATTAAATTTAATTATATATTAATTTAATTTTTTTAAATTACGAAATGTCAAAGACTCGACCGCACACATCACCTGCCCCTTGTAAAACTATCATATTTGCGAAGGCTTGTACTCAAGTGTTGTTGGCACACGCGCGTATCCTTAACTGTTTATACATTTTAGGTACATTACTTTTTCTCAAGCGCGTACGTGATACGTCAAAGTGAACGTATCACGTACGTTCAAATACGTAGGGTAGTTAATGGTAGGAACATTATTATTGATACTCTTGACTTTGGAAAGTATCTTGTTTTCCTAATTATGTCGAACCATCTCTCATGCGTTCCTGGTATTATATATTTTTTTATGTTTTACCTGTTCTCAAAAGATGCCTTAAACTATAATTGTTATTTATAATATCTTTTGAGAAAATAAACTGATTTGATTTTTTGATTACCATCAATTTTCAAATGTCCTCTGACCATAACTTTTCTGAGCCCAAATCTAAACCACATGAAATAGCTTTTCATAATTCTAAGTCTTTCATCAATATTCTTTATTCGTAAAAAATATTATCATCTGTATTCCTCGAAATATCTTTTCCTTTGTGAATTAGTTTTATGAATGTGAATTTTTGATCAATTAGTACATAGATCATGTATGCTATATTTCTTTCTTAAATTCTTAGAATAATCTTTTTAGCATTATCGCTCAAATATTGAATGTCGGCCACGTGGGGAGTCGGAGAAATCGACGTTCGTGCATGAAACGATGTATGAATGTTAAAGAAACGAAACATTATAAAATATTACAATTACAATAATATTGTAGCAATTCATTCCTTCTGCCTACCAATCAAGCAACATTTATTTTATATATTGCCATCTCACAGATATTACCATCTCTTTAAATGAAAACCCATTGTGCTGAGAACTGCGCGTTTTGTGAGAGGAATTATAGATCAAAACATAGCATGATGTTTGTTACGAAAATAGATTCAATAGTAAATATTAAATAATATTTTCATGACTAATGAACGAGAACATTATTGAAATCACCACACGACTGCCATTTTTTTGGTCACGTTTTTTTTTTATTAATCGCGTTGCAATCTATAATGTTTCACTCTCCCCTAGTACTGTCTGCGCGGCGGCAGTATTTCTAGAAAGAGACATGTTAAACTGACACAACAATCAAAAAGTCTATTACAGAAAATTGATATAATAAAAGGTATATATTAAATACTAGCCGCCGTTTTACAAAGTGGTCGATCCTGACGTTATGTTTTCCTCTGATATGGCGAATTGTGTAGGTCGGTACTTCAATTCGGATTTGGAGGTGACACTCGATGAAGTGAATGTCGTATGTAAGTGAACTGCATACTATTTCCAGTGATGACCATCTGCGAGTGTGTGTGTTCTACTGATGTCATACGAACACAGATCTGGAATCTGGAACAGAGAGCGATTCTCATTATTGTAAACCAAGAAGCGAAGTTCCTTCATGCCCTGTCTACTGTGATCAATTGCACGTTGCATAGTATGTCACATTCAGTAATATCATTCATTAGGCGTATATTGAGCATTCATTATGTGTTTGCGTGTAAACGCATGGTTCATAAACTTCTAGTCTGTTTCTGCTTACTGAACTACTAATCTTCTGTCCTTCGTCTTAGCAGCCTTTAGCATAAATAATTCAGAATTTAAGAGGAATCTAACATTATCTCCAATAAGAACAACCAATATTAAAACATTAAAACTAACTAACTAACACCCGAATGGACAGGAAGAAAGAATGGACTGCCACGCTGACTGTCATACTTCTCTCAAATCCTCAACATTAATACATCGTATAATTCACGCGCGTCAATTTCTCCGACTCGTCATGGGGCCGACATTTAATATTTGATTGATGTGATCGTGCCACGTTTTCCTCGGTCTTTCTTCATTTCTAGTATATGTAAACCACCAGTATTAATTTATGACCAAAATATATTTTTTTGATATTTGATGTTTCTTTATTTCACAAAAACGGCACCAAAATTAACTTTTCAATTATTTTTTTTTGCTTTCGTATGAAGTACTAAATTTGTGGTGTGACATTATTAAATAAAATAATAATACACTTTTAGTTATTTGTATTAACACCACTTTATTTGGTTTCGCTCTCGCCGGTGCTTCGTCAGGGTGAGAGAATAAACTGGTTTATTCTTTACTTCACTTCACTTCACTTTACTTCAGTTTATTTTCTCACCCTGACGAAGCTCCGGCGGGAGCGAACCCGGTTGGTGTTACCAAATAAAGTGGTGTTAATACAAATTACTAAAAGTGTACTATTATTTTATTTAATGTTTTTATTTATATTAATCAATAGCTTGTATTGAAGGTTAAGGCGTTAACATCTTGAAGTTACATTGTTAATTAAAATGAGATTATGTAACACTGTTAAAATACACCTTACGGATAATGTACAAAAATATTTAATTATATTTACACCTAAGGATGGAGGTCACCTATGAAACATGTTGTGAAATATTATTGTTTGTTAAAATGTTTAATAAATAAAGTGGATTTTAATGGTATTGCGAATTTACCTATCAAGTCATCACTAATTTTTTAAGCCTCCTTAAAAAACAATGTTTTTATTTCATACCTACATGGATTGCAATTTGATTGTTATTATAATATTATTATATTTTCTAAAATTTTACTAACCTTAGTTCATAAAAAAAATCTTACACATTAAACGGAAATAAAATTGGAAAATAATGGACCTAACTTGGAAAATAATTTCTTAAAGTATGATGTTCTAGTTGTTCTGTCTAGGTTGAGCAATAGGCGCAGGATCAAGGAGTATGGAATAAAATCGTCAAAGAAGCTACAAACTCCTTTGGAATTGTGTGGCCATAAGAAGTAAACATTACTAAACATGTTTTTTTCTTATTCAATATTTAGGGAAAGAGAAAATCAGTTATCCAGATATGAAAAAAATATATTCAAAAATTCAATTGCCTTCGTTAATATTTTTAATTCAATATTCTAATTAGATTTTCGAAAATCAATAAATAATGTAATATGTATTAGACATATTACGACTATCGGTTGAATCTTGTGTTCATTGGATTTTAAAATCCAGATGATAATATATATACCTGATATGGATAAAAGTCGTTAAAAACTACCACCGAAATGCATTCATAGTGATAAAGGGACATCCACTTGAATATAGACATTGTTTTTGTGCTACGCTGTAGAACCAACCTTACAATTGTTATGCCTGTAGGTAGAGCGATGTCATTTTTTCATCGTTTTATCTCAGAAAATGATTTATTTTTGATAGTGATATTTAACTTAGGAACAAGCAATATATTGTTCATTTTATATATTGATATATTGTATTTGAAATTTTTTTTCAAATGTTTTTTTTACTTCATCTACTTTTTCATCCGCCTATTCCTGTCCACTCCTGGACAAAGGCCTAGTATATTAGCTTTCATGCAACTCTGTCATGTTAAATTAAAATATTCTATATGAAAAAATGGAAATTTCGAAAATTAAATATTAAATTTTGTCAACAACGTGAAAATTTGTATGTTTATCAGAAAAGAACAGTGTGATGGTTTATTATTTCTGCCTACTTCTATTTCTACCTCTTCGGAGAGACGGCATGATGGTAAGTTAGTTAGTTAGTTAGATTAAACAAAAGCGTTTTCTGTTTAAAAATATTTTTCCTAAATAAAGTTATTAATCCCGCTCAAAAAAGTTGGCAGCAGTAAACAATCTAGCCTTTTTAAAACATATTATATATGAAATTATTGTACAAGAAACTTAGTTTCTGCGGTTGAGATGATAACAGGTTCTATAATAGCACGGCGGTAAGCTAAACTTGAAAATTATAACATTGCAATGAAAAAAATAATTGTATCCGATGTGTACAAACCAATCAATACACAATCTCGTATAACGCGTAATGAAAGCAATATATCTCGCGTCAGACTAATTCGAAGTGGGCACTGGAGGTGTACGTATGTTCTGTGAGAACTGCGAACGTACTAACAAAGTTTATGAGTATCGTTCTCCTTGTTAAGAAACCAGCTACGTGGAAGTAGATCGTGATTGGGGTATTACTGCGGCCTCCATTGCAGGACACGTACCGAAGCATTAGCTTGTAGCAGTGCTTAAAGTGACCACTCAATTATGGTATTTTCCTAATAACTAATTACTATCAAAAGCTATCTCATTAATTTGTAAGTATATCTCGTTCAATTGTATTTCTTTTGGATTGTGTATTAATAACAATAATTGTATTCTTCTTATTAAATTATACATTCTGAAAGTATCGATGTCATATTAATATATATTTCGGCGTGGATGAGACCAATTTGTTACATTACTTTTTTATATTTCTTTTTATTTCCACTATTATTATTTTTTTTAACTCTAATATTTTGTTTAATTTCAATTCATTTTAGTTTCACTTCAATTGTACTTCATACTGTCGTTTGTTAACTATTCTACGAATTTAACCTATGTTATATATGTGCTAGCATGTAATTGGCCTTGCTATATTTTTGTGAAATGTTATTTTTTTCTTATATGTTACATAAATATCGCTATATGTCACCATTAATAAATAAATAAATAATAAATTAATAAATAAATAAATTCATTGTTTCTTAAACAATATGAATAGCATATTTCGTCTTAACAAGGTGAAACATGTCATTCCATAAAATAAAATGAATCTCTAGAAAGCAAATATTTTATTATATATTTTATTAAGTTTTTGTTCTGCAGTGCATTAGTTGAAATATAATAACTGATTTTTCTAAAACTTTTTATTTTAAATAAAGAAAATATATTATATGGATTATTTCGTGAATTACTTAGATAAAGCAAGCCTAATTGACTGTATCGAATTTTAGATTAATATAGTTTTCGTCTTCTTCTTCTGATTGTAGATTTTGCGATCTGTTTATGCAGGATATTCAACTTTCTTCCTTTGATGAAGAACCCTCCATCTCTTTAGTGGTCGTTCTGTGGTCGACGGCCCTCTGGAGTCTCGTGCATCACGATCTTAGGAATTCTTTCTGGATCCATTCTCTCCATGTGGTCCCTCCAGAATCGACCTCTTTGCCTACTCCACCTCACTATGTCTTCAATTTTGCAGGATTTACGAATTTCTTCATTAAGTATCTTATCTCTAAGGGTTCTCCCCACAATAAGTCGCAATGTTCTCATTTCTGCTACTCTTAAGAGATGTTTGGTTCTGACAGTGATCTTGCTTCGATTCCGTATGTCATTATGGGCCTGATGCATGTTTTATAAATTCTAACTTATCTTTGTACTAGCATATGCTTATTGTCCCAGATCAATGCTTACAAATAATCTTAATAGATGGCGCTAGTGTAGATTGACCTTAAAAAATGTGAAGTGATTTAACATAGTATGATATATACAAGTTCCAAAAATTTGTCAGACGTGGTGGTCGTAAGAAGGGCAGAATGGGGAATGTTGTTAACATAAAGTGATCGCTTGACCCAACCAATGACAGGTCATAAGTCCTGTAAACGCCTCGACTACCATATTCTGTTTCCAAAAACAATTTACATCTTCGTCTCTATTGAGATACAATTAATCCTTATTATATTTGTTATTTAAGTACATATTTTTCTTTGGAATTTAATGTGAGTAACTTAACCATACTAGTACCAGTTTCTTTTATAACCCTGACGAAGCTCCGGCGGGAGCGAAACCGGTTGGTTGTTGAAAATAACAAAGTGGTGTAAATACAAATGTTTACAAGTGTTTTAATATTAAATTTAATAATTTCACACAACAACTTAAGTGCTCCATATGAAAATACATAATAAATACCAATTCCGTGAATAGTTTATTGGTATAGTATTGAAACTAACTAACTAACTAACCATCACACCGTCTCCCCGAAGCCGCCTGTTTTCTAGAAGTTTAATTATATTTTATGTGAATGATGTAATTATTATAGTATTTTTTTTTTCTAATTTTAGAGTGAATAATTATTTTATCTTATTTAAACAAGTTCGAGTATGTTGAACATCTTCAATATTTTTACGGGAATTAAATAAACCACAATAATTAGTTTTAAATAAATTTGTGTAAAAATCTTCTCGTTTAAAATAACTCTATATGACGGGCTTTACAAATATTAAAAATAACTAACTAACTAACTAACCATCATGCCGTCTCTCCGAAGGGGTAGGCAGAAAGAATGGACTGCCACACTTTTCTTTCCTGACATATTTCTCTCGCTTCCTTAACATTCATACATCGTGTCATGCACGCGCGTCGATTTTTCTGACTCCTCACACCGACATTCGAATTACACGACATTCGATATTTGATTTATTTGATCGTGCTACGTTTTCCTCGGTCTTCCTCTATTTCTGGTTCCATTTAAATCGTTAACATATACGTGTTTTACCATTCTTTCTTCATTCTTTCTTTCCATATGTCAAATCTTAATGATCCTTTCATTATTTTGTTTATAACACCATCTTTATAGTATTGTATTTTCTTATTATTAAATCACCTATTTTTATTTAAACTAATGATGCGAACAGAACTGGAATAGCGTGAAAAATGAAATATGATAATCTGGCTTAGCAACTTAAAGTGTGGTCAAATACTTTTTGAATCGAATAAATCATCTCTCCAAGGTTACCTTCTACTGCGGTAGGTACGAGCGCTATGCAAAAAAATCTGTAAATATTTTGTTCTCTACTTTTGTTTTCTATTCAGAGGTCTTTTGTCGATCAAAAACGTGATGTTTCTTTGTTGCTACTTCCATACAGAGAGGGGCCCGAAGGTGGTCTCTGGGTTGCATTTAAAAGATCGTTGAGTTGTTGAATTATCAAATGATTATTTCATGATATGTATTATGGTATGATATCGATATTTCTATCAAAACATTTGAACGTGTTAATTTTAATGAATGAATTTTCAAATCTTTTATTTAATTAATATTAACATTGAGAAATCCATTTTTTAAATAAATTATTGCAAATATAAGAAGTGAATACAGTATGAATGAAAGTGTTATAATGAAAGGATCATTAGGATTGTTTTTCACACATGGAAAGAATGAATGAAAAAAGAAAGGTATAAAGGAAAATATGTTTAGTCCGGTTTAAGACGTTCACATTTGTGAACGACGTAAACCGAACTAGAAATAGAGGAAGACCGAGAAAAACGTGCCACGATCAAATCAATTAAATATTAAATGTCAGCCACGCGAGGAGCCGGAGAAATCGACGTGCGCGCATGATATGATGTATAAATGTTAAGGAATTAAGAGAAGGGTCAGGAGAGAAAAATGTGGCGGTCCATAATTTCTGCCTATCCCCTCGGATTTCTAGTTCGGTATCTAAAATATTTTTTTTAGAAAATGTTTTAATAAAATAAAATAGAAAGTTATTAAAAAATTGTTTAAAGTATTTCAGTTAAATTATATTTAAGGTTGATGGCTTCGATCGGTTTCGGCAGCTCGCTGTCTACTTCTGGTTCACCAGGAATTAAATTTTACTAAAAGTTATTGGAATTTAAATATATACCCCAATATAAAGATTTTTTTACGATTATTTACACCGAGACACACAATACCACGAAAATTAAAATACCAACATTAATGTTGTTTTTTGTTTTGTTTCAAACTTCTATCAACTTTATTTGAAATAATTCAATATTTATATGGAGTATTGAATTAGGTAAATATTATGAGCACATTTCGTAAGAGATAATATCGGCGTGGGTAGGTGAGTATCTAGAATCGTGAGATAAGTTTAGTACCTAGTCTCAGATCTGAATCCAAATCGTGTAAGATGAAGATCTATATTTCAGCAATCGTCAAATTATGTTATTTGAGTAAATCGTGTTTCTTTCGTTGATTGAATGTACGTTTTCCCGAAAGGGATTTAGTAACTCACTAGAACTATGGATATTCACAATGCTTAGATTTAACAAGTCAAATTGTATAAGTATGTAACAAAATTATTAAATTTTATTATTAAAAAAAAATCGAATGTATGGGTCGTGGTTTTGGGTATTGGTACGCTTGGCTCCCATTTTAGCAGAAGTAGTTATGGTGAGCTATGGGTGCGAGGCGTGGACTATGGCATCGAAATCCGTAAAGCGACTTGATGCTTTTGAGAGAAGGGTGTTAATTAGAATCATGAACCCGTGATTGACGGTGAAAGCTGGAGAATACGGCATAATGACGAGCTGTACAAAATTTACAAAGCTCCTAGTCTCTCCACACAGGTGAGACTGAATAGACTAAGTTGGGCAGGTCACGAACAGAGGATGCCAAAAATGACACTGGAGTGACACTCGGGTAGTAGAAGACCAAAGCTACGAAGGGAGGATGAAGTTCGGAGAAATGCAGCGAAATTGTTACAAGTGTCAAGTTGGAAGGCCGAAGCAGAGGACAGCAGGAGTTGGAAACGAGGAATAATGGAGCCTAAGCCTCGTTATGGGCTATCGAATAAGAAGAAGTTGTGATCAGTTTTCTAAATTGTATACAATATTTAAGCTTAATTATAATCGTGAATTTTTTATTATTTCTCCTTGAAAAAATGCGACGTAAGAATAAGTGCATTAAAAGCAATATTATCATGAAAATCATATTTAATTCAAAATATCAATATCGTTTTTATCAAGAGTAAACAAAAGACGTAGGTATGTTTTGATTTTAATCTCTACCACTATTTCTTCTATTGTATATACGTCATACTTTGTGTTGTTATTATGATTTATTTCTCTTTTCCTTTTTTATATTCTTCGTACATACAACACTTATATAAAAAAAATATAAAATTACATAGACATGTTTCGGACAACCAGTCCTTCTTCAGTGATATATATTTCATAATATTTTTAAAAACATTATCTTTATAATATGTATCACTAAAGAAGGACTGGTTGTCCGAAACATAACATTTTTTTAAAATAAGTGTTGTATAACAAAGTAAATATAAAAGAGAAATAAATCTAGCACTATTTACAAATATTTATAAAACACTCTTAATCTTTAATCGAATTATATTTTTTGTCGAAAACTTGAAAGTTATTTGGGAATTCTTGAAATGTTCGTGTTTACAAATCAATGGACCGATTGAGGTACATTCTGGTTGGCTGCTCTACGCGCTCAAGTGACAATACTATTCAAATGCATTATTATTTTCCATTACCGGAGACTGGTAATTGTAGTATCCAACATTGCCATTCATCAAGGCTACGGGTCACACCATGTTCGGCAGAAACAGGATCGTTTAAAAAGTTTCTTCAAATCCAATATCGATCGATTAAAGCATATATGCTATGTAACTCTTAATAACGAGATAACAATGCATAATGGTGTTCTTGTGCCGACCCCTATGTATGGAAGTGAAGCATGGAACTGGCAAAATAAGGATGAAAGTAGAAAAAATGCAGTAGAAATGGAATCTCTAAGACGAATGTGTGGGAAATCTGTATATGATAGAGTGTCAAATGCAAGTATAAGAAGTGAATGTGGTGCGAATGAAAGTGTTATGAACAAAAAATGAAAGGTCATTAAGATGGTTTGGACACATGGAAAGAATAAGTGAAGACAGAATGGTAAAGAAAGTATATGTAAACGGCGTGAACGGAGCTAGAAATAGAGGAAGACCGAGGAAAACGTGGCCCGATCAAATCAATCAAATATTAAATATCGGTCACGTGAGGAGTCGGAGAAGTTGACGTGCGTGCATGACAAGATGTATGAATGTAGAGGAATTGAGAGAAGAATATCAGGACAGACCAGTGTGGCGTTCTATTCTTTCTGCCTATCCCTCCGGGGAGACGGCGTGATATCTAGTTAGTTCTTCTTCTTCTTCTTCCTCAGCCTATTCCCGTCCACTCCTGGACTAAGGCCTCCTCCATTTGCTTCTATGTCATTCTGTCCTGTGCAGACTGCATTCAGGTTATTCTGACGTGTCTGTTTAGTTCATCCTTCCACCGTAGTTGCGATCGCCCTGCACTTCTCTTTGCCGTCTACGGTCTCTAAGTCAGCAGTCTTCTTGTCCATGTTTCATCTGAGCTTCTGGCTGCCCATAGTGCCCATTGCCATTTTAGAGTCGCCACCCGGTGGATGATGTCAGTGACCTTTGTTTTTTCTCTCACCATATCGTTTCTGACTCTATCTCTTAGGCTTATTCCTAACATGGCTCTTTCCATGGCTCTTTGGGTCACTGGTAGTTTCTCGGCACTTTTTGGACAATGTAACAGTTTCAAGACCATAAGTACCAACTGGCAGAAAGCAGGCTTCATAGACTTTTCGTTTCAGGTTGATCGTAGTCAGTTACAATGGTTAAATATCATAGTAATAACATGTTTGTGAGACAACAATAAATTGGTTACGAAAAACAAAAAAGTCGTCATCGGACTGAATCGAACTTCCATCCGATTACAGGAATATTTATTCTCTGTAACCGGTAATTTTCAATTCACCATTTAATTATTACATTATTATTGTTTGAACAACGATGTTAAAAATATTTTAACCAAAAAAAAATATTTTCTTGACAAGTTGTATATCAAATTGTTTGGACATATGTTTATAAAGACAATTGATAATGCTTTATTTCTATTTTTCTTTTTTAAACACTTTGTATATAGAACACTTTTATCAAAAAAATTAAATTATATAGACATGTTTCGGACAAACAGTCCTTCGTAAAGATACATATAGATAAAAAATATTATAGAATTGTTGATGTTTACATGATCTGACAGATGTTATAAAGATTTTGTTAAATAGATTTTGTTAAAGATTTTGTTAAATATAGATTTTGTAAAATTTGATGTTTGTTAAATTAAAGACTTTACGACCACAGTCCGCAGTCGGTTTTCAGCCTGCGCTAAATGTGACGCTAGCAGTTCACGCACGCTACATGTAATATTGTATTACTATGCATGTCGGGATCATGGTCAATATTAGATGCTCCACCCAATAAGTCATTTTTAAATAACGAAAATATACGTATTTTTTTAATGTTATATTTAGTTTAATCCACTTATGTTTGTGACCGGTTTCAGCAGTTCGCTGCTATCTTCTGGTACCTATATTTTTTTTCTTAGGCTTATACAATATATGAAATGGTAATGGTGGGGGTGTTGAAGTTTATCGATTCTGTTTAATATAATAGTGTTGGGATGTTTGAAAAGATTTTTATTTATTTTAAATTACCTTATTTTTAGTTTCAATAAATGTAATTAAAAAGCAATTACAGGTGTGACTAATGTACATAATGATACTATGCAAAGTTAAGATTTTAAAGTAATTATTTCAAATAATATAATCATTATTTACAATGAACTTCTACCGTGAAATTTCAAATAAGAAAATGAAGTCATTTTTAAACCTATTCACTGCGGAAAAAAGTTCAACATTCTTATAGTCAGTGCTAGATTTTTAAAACGATGTTTTATTGATAACATAATTCACTTACCTCTTAAAGTAAGGTACTTGACGAAGCTCCGGCGGGATCAAAACTGATTGGTATAAATCAAGTAAAAGTGTTTTAAATTTGTTTTCGATACATTTTAGTTAGTTTTCAAAAAATAATCTTAACAACATTTTTATTATTGTATTTCAGTTTAGAATTTGTTCTTTTGAATACAAATACTGGATTTTTACCCATTGCGGAGTAATCATTTTTTAAGGATAAATTGTATATCAATAGAGACGAAGATGTAAATTATTTGGAAACAGAATATGATAGTCAGCTTTTCAAAAGCCATTCACAGTGCATTAATAAAGATTTTCTGCTTAATGCTTACAAATTATCTTAATAGATGACGCTAGTGTAGATGGACCTACCAACAGTGAAGTTATTAAAAAAATATTAACATGTTCCAAAAATTTGTCAGACGTGGTGTCGTAAACATAAAGTGATCGCTTAAACCAACCAATGACAGGTCATAAGTCCTGTAAACGCCTCGACTACCATATTCTGTTTCCAAATAATTTACATCTTCGTCTCTATTGAGATACGATTTATCCTTAATAAATCAGTTAATTTTTTTTTAAATCATTACGCACATATACGAGTATATAGTTTAAGGCAGTGATTCCCAAAATGTGAGCTGCGGCTCCTTGGGGAGCCGCGGTGTCGTCATAAGGGCCCCGCGAAATATTCAATTAAACAATTCGGCAAATTTGTAATAATTCCCAACAATCGTGTATGCTGACAAAATTCCAAGAATTTTGCGACTTTCGAGTCATTCGTTGTTTTCTTTCCAAATGCAGGCCAGTCTCAATATGGATATTACCGAAACAGTTGAAATTAGATATTATATCCTATCCCAAGGAAAATAATATCCGTTTTTTAATGTTTTGCTGGTAAAAGAGATCGCTTTTAAAAAGGTAAGTTTTCCAATTTCTCAAGAAGGTCAAATTTGTATAATAAATCTGATTTATTAAGGGAACCGCGGGAAAATCTGATGTTTTAAGGGATCCGTAAACCGAAAAAGATTGGGAACATCTGGTTTAAGGCATCTATTTGAGAACGGGTAAAAAATCAGAAACGCTCGCGAGATGGTTCGACTTGAAGAAGACAAAACACTTTCTCAAGTCAAGAATATTTGTCTTCTGAACGGTTATATACGAGTACACATAAAATGTCCATACACAAGAATATTACTGCCATTGTCAATATTTCCAAAATTCCAGGCTTTATGTATTTTTTAAATCTTATATGTAAGAGGTAAATCTTTCAGTAGAACTTGATGCGTAGGAAGGCAGGAAACCTTCAAAACATGCAAAAACAAATGTTATCGTCGCCGCCTATTGAAGGGGTAGGCAGAAATAATTAACCGTCATACTGTTCTTTACCTACTCGTTATACTTTTCTCGTTTTCTCCACATTCACACTACGTATTATCCATGCACGTCGACTTCTCCAACTCTTTACATTTCAGAAATTTAATATCAAATCAGTTTATTTACTCAAAAGACATTACAAACAGCATAAATGTTTAATATTTGATTGAATTCATTCAAGGGGGAGTAAGGGAGATCCTATTGACTCTTCTAGCGGTGCATGGCCATCATCGTGATGATGGCCATGCTACGCTGGAGGATTGATCTGATCCCAAGTACCTATCCACACCTCCTCGACTTTGGTCTCCCCTGGAAACTGTGCGAAATGTTAGAGATCGAGTGTGAATAACCTCGGTCGATAATATTGATGCATAGGCTAACGTGGAAGGACACCTCGCCAACCCGTCTGGCAAGCGTGGCGTTGTAATGCCAACCACCCCCGTATGACATGTCATACATGGAGAAGTATGGGGGAGGCCTATGTCCAGCAGTGGACGACAATGGCTGTTAAAGAAGAAGAAAGACTTCATCGTGCCCCGTTTTCCTCGGACTATTTAAATTGATTGTATTATTCACATCGTTTACATATTATTACCATTATTTCTTCACTTCTTATATCTGCATTTGACACTACCATACATATTGACCACAATTTGTTTGTGAAGAATTTAAGAATGGGTCATCAAGATGGTTTGGACATAAAATTAATAAATGAAATAAGAAGAGTTAAAAAGATATGTACAAGTAGTGTGAATGGAAAAATAAGTTGAGGAAGGACAAGTAAGACATGGAATGAACAACTTAATTAATATTGAAAGGTTGCTGTTCTATTACTAAAAGTCGGAACAATCGAAAAGCGTCCGTGGCACGGTGTGTTAATGTTGAAAATGGGTAAGAATTATGTCAAGATAGAACAGTGTAATGGTCCATCCTCTCTGTCTAACACACCGGGAAAATGGTGTAATGGTAAGTTAGAGAAATATTATATTTTGTGACTTGCTCACGCATCATTCTGAATCTTCATATTAATAAAAGTCAGCGGCGTGCAATACCAACTCCGCTGGCCCAATTTCACTTTCACTCGCCGGTCTAATCTGAGGCCGTATTGTGTATGTCAACGCGAGTACTACAAAACTTAGTATATCCAAGTTCAAGTTATGAAACTCCTTAAATGTACTCATATTTGTAACTAACTAACTTACTAACCATCACGTCGTTTCTTAGAGTGGAAGGCAGAGAGGACCGCCATACTGCTCTGTCCTGACATACATCTCTAGCTTCCTCTACATTCATACATCGTAACACCTACGCTCATCGATTTTTCCGACTTCGAGTGTAGTTAATTTGGTCATACCATGCTTTCCTTGGTCTTCCACGGCTACTCTTTCCGCTCACATTGCTTGTAAACAATATTTTAACTATTCTCATCTCCTCCATTCGTTACATATGTCCTGTTCATCCTAACATTTGAATCACATCAGGAGATAATATTGCTCTTCATAAAATTAATATTTATTCATGATTTAATTGTATCTCAATAGAGACGAAGATGCAAATTGGAAACTGAATATGGTTGATCAAGGTGTTTACAGGACTTATGACCTGTCACTGGTTGGGTTTAGCGCACGCTTTATGTAATTACAACATTCCCCATTCCACGTTTCTTTTTGACCATGTATGACAAATTTTTGGAAGTTGTATATATGTTAAAGTCCTATACCAGATTTCACATGTCAGTTTCAATGTGCCATCTATGAAGATTTTGATTACATATGTTAATCTTTTAAGAAAACTCATGAATTGATAACCCACGGTGGGTGAAATCCAGTATTCGTATACAAGTATAAGTATACATTCACAAAAAATAATATTTATTTATCACACATATCTCGTTTTGCGAAATACATATCTTAGCTAAATACTATTACTATAATAGCTAACCCAAAATTCTATATCCTTTGAAAATAGCGTTGTTAATTTTAGGATGCTGTTTGTGAGGAAAAAATAATACTGCCAATCGAAATTTCTCAGTAAAAATTCTATTTAAATATTTACAATAAAACAATTCATAATATACAGGGTTATTGGTTATAGAATACATTCCTTCTAGGAGGTTGTAGGGGAGGTTATTTCCGATGATTTATGTCGTGTAAGGCATTATGCAAAAGTAAACCATTTTTGAGATAAAACGAATTTAAGTTTTTTTGAAATTTATCGAGGTCATGTGTTTTAAAAATTTATAAAAAAAATGACTGTTAGTTATAATCAAAATTTTATTTTTTAATTAATTAGTTAACACCACAGGCATTTATTACCAATACAAAAACTAGATCTGTCTTTTCATATTAGGAAATACCAGACGGAAATATCAAACATTTTAATTATTTTAATTTACAAATTCTAAAATAAAGGCGATTTAAAAAAAATAATCTTCTTTAAATTTTTCGTGCAGATTATTTGAAAAACATCCACATATATTTAGCTTTCAAACGAGGTATTTAAACTAAACATCGGATTTATGATTACAGAGAAATATACATTACACTAGAAGAAGGTAGAAAATCGTCATACATAAATGTTCTCCTAGAAGGAATGTATTCAATAACCAATAACCCTATGTATATTTACTTTGATACCAGTTGTTCTTTAGATTCAATGGGTCTCTGCTGCTCGCTACCACCTTCTATTAATAGTGACATTATGGCACCAGAAGATGGCAGCTAGCCGGCTAAAATGGTTGCAATTAAAAATAAATGCAATGAAAATAAATATGTACCATTGTATTGAATATGAATCTTCTTGAATACCTGTAATACCAATATATAAATTCAGTAAATTTTACATAAATATTTGAAGATCATTTTTGTATAGAATCATGTTTACCATCCTTGATCTGTATGTAATTATACAATATTATAGTATAGAATTATACAATGAAATGCGAATGTGTCGAAGTGTTCCATATAATGTAATAAAACTTATACGAGTAGAAAACATACGTTTCGGTCGTATTAATTTTTATACAAATATAATTATCTAAGATATCTTGAATGACGGTGTTTTATGAATAAAATAATGAAATGATCATTAAGGTGGTTTGGACAGACGGAAAGAAAGAATGAAGAAAGAATGGTATAAAAGTATATGTTAACGATGTAAATGGAACTAGAAATAGAGGATGATCGAAAAAAACGTGCACGATCAAATAAGTCAAATATTGCAGGTCGGCCATGTCTGAGAAAGTGACGTGCGTGCTTGACACGATTGAATTGTAACAATGGAAATTTGCACTTATTTTAATTTGTATGTGTTAAACCCTTTAGCTATTTCAATTTATCGACATTATTTTTGATTATATATAATTGTTTCTTGAACAATGATGTAAAATGCAAGTGCTATGTCTCTCACACCGAAGGACCTGGGTTCGATTCCCGGCGATGGCAGTTTAATTATCACACTGTCATTGGTATGGTTTAATTCACGTGACAATAAAATGGCGATAAAATAGCTACATATGACATGTCATGAGAATCACTATAAAAGCATATACCCTTTACATCGATTTGGTTCGGGTTGAAATAATGGAAAGAGCTTCTTCTATTTCTTCCTGGCGCACCTCCACGTGTCCCTAGGTCTTCCTCTGGATTGTTGATGAGAAAGATTCACAGACAAATCTCTATTAACTGTGTGGTCTGGTGGTCTCCTTTTTATATGCCCGTACCATCTCATCTGCCTTTCTTTAAGCTTGCTATTTATATCAGTAACTGCCAGACTCTCCCGAATAGTTTAACTTTTTATTTTGTGGCTCAGCGATACCCCAGCGGACCACCTAAACATTCGTATTTCTGCCGTTTCCAGCTGCCCATTGAAGCCGCTGTACATTGTCCAACACTCGGAGCCGTATATAATTGCAGAGCAATTCAACAAAATAATAATAATAATAGTAGTAATAATATCAAAGTTCTTCTTCTTCTTCAAGTGCCCTGTCGGGTCCCCTCAACGTTGGCGATCACCTCGGCGAACAGCTCCTCCACACCTCGGATGCCGGACCACTCCCTCACGTTTCGCAGCCAAGACATTTGTCTCCTTCCAGGCCCGCGACGTCCCTCAATTTTCCTCTCCAATATCAGTTGGAGAAGGTGGTACTTTTCCCCACGCAGTATATGACCCAGATGAGAGATCTTTCGAACCTTGATAGTTGATAACAATTCCCTGTCAACTCTAGCTCGCCTCAGGACTTCGGTATTGGTAACCATGTCTGTCCAGGGAACTCTGAGCATTCGGCAATGGAGCCACACTTCAAATGCTTCCAGTCTGTTCATTGAGTTAACTTTCAAGGTCCAAGTTTCACACCCGTACAATAAAACAGACCACACATAGCATTTGATCAAAGTTCTAACATTTAATAATAAGATGGGTGTAATCATTCCAATAAAATATTAAATTTAAAAAAAAAAACGTTTTACTACGGACCAAACTCCTAAACAAAATGGTTTTATCGCATTCTAATCACTACCTTCAAAACTAACTCACACTTATTTACAATAATAACTTTTTTTTATATTTTCAATGTTCGCTTTTTCAGCAAGTTCACGTCGAAGTACTACGAATCAAGCTTAGCTTAAGTAGAAATACAAGCACTGAAATAAAAATGTTAAATCAATGTCTCAGAAGGTTTTTTCGGTAATAAAAATCGCTTAAATGTGCCATAAATATTAGCATAACTAGTTTACTGAGAGATCTGGTTAATATTATATTGTATTATACATTCCATAAAAAGTCATCTGTGACGTCCACATTATTCATCACATTCCTACAATTATTATGCAAATATGAATATACTGCGATACATTTACGAGTTTTTTTTATATCATTTGTGAGAGTACGGATATGATGTAAATCTTAAATAAATTGTTTCTCGAATACTTGCTTAAAAAAACGAAGTGTGTAACCCTGATCTATTATATATACAGGCTCTCAAAATAATCGGTTTATTTTTAACTCTTTTATTGAATCTACTCCGTTGGTTCCCAACCTTTTCAAGGCCACTGCTCTCTTTAAATAATAATAGAATAATAAATTGGATAATTTATAGAACGCCATTTTAATGAATTACTCATCAAGGGCGCTGTAGAAGATGCTCCGTTTTTTCAACTAGATAATAATAATAATGATAACAATAATAATAAACACATTTAGTATGAGGGCTGCACCTGACGAAGTCGATCAGCCCTTCCTCTCAGGAAATGATAATTTGAAAAGGTACGGTTTGAGTCTCGATCTAAACTCTGATTGATTCTCAATGCACTTAAGGTCTGCTGGAAGATTGTTCCAAGCTGAAGGACCGGTTAAATTAAAATAATTATTTTTCAACGCCCAATTTATTTCCAAATATTAAAATATCATTGCGCGATTTCTGAAATAAATTAAAATATTATTGCAGAGAGCTGTTAGTTGTCGAGTGTGAAAATTAAAAAGGTCTGATATTTGGGTCAGGTGCTAAGGGGAGAAAAATACAACCTCCTTCGACTGATGTTAATGGGTAAAGTGGAAGGACGAGGGGAATTGGTAGAAGGCAGCTGTCCTGGCTGCGAAACATCAAAGAGTAGACAGGAATAACAAGAGTTCAGAACCTGTTCCAAGTGACGCAGGATAGAGATGCCTTTGCTGCAGTGATAGCCAACGTTGGGGGGACCTGACACGGCACCGAAAGAAGAAGAAGATTGCACGATATTTATATTTTTCTATATATTGAGAATCTTAAAGTAGACGTTAAAAATATAATCCAATGATTAATTAAATTATCGCAAAAATCAATAAGCTATAATTTATGTCTAATAAGATGGCTAAGAAAATACATTGAAACTACTTTTTTTTTTAATTCTTAAAAAAGTACGCATCGACCGCCCCCTTTTGACTATTTTGACGCGCCCATTTACCTCTGGACATGCTACCGCCCCCGTGGAAGACTCCAGCGCGCACAGAGGGGCGTTATCGCCCCCGTTTGAAACCTATGATTAACACAATTTTAATTTGGAATTTCCATTTTATCTCTCAGGCAACGATATGTTGTTCATCAAAATTAAATTATTATTAATTGGTGAGTCCAATACCTAGATGATTTCCAAAATATTATCTTCGTATTCCAAAATAAATTGTTAATTGTTTATATTAACAATATTTTAACTTTGTAAAACGACACTTTATTGAAATTACAAATGAAATATTTTCACAAAGATATTTCGGCACACAGAAACCCTTCATCTGTGTAGTGGTCAGTTTTGACAGATGTTAAAAAAAGCATTTTAACATCTGTCAAAACTGACCACATTCATGATAAAAATTGTTTAAATATTAATTTTGTATAAACAATATTTAGACAACACTGATAAAGGACTTATGTGTCCCAAAACATGTTTGTGTAAATATTTAATTTAAAAATTAATTTGTATTTTAAATAAAGTGTTATTTAAACTTTCGTATGAAGCACTTTATTTGTGCTTGGAAATTATTAAATAAAATGATAATAAACTTTTAGTATTTGTATCTAATCAACTTTATTTGGTAACAACAACCGGTTTCGCTCCCGCTTCTTCTGGGTAAGAGAGTAAACTAAGGGTAAATTTTTCCCTAATGATCGTCCTCGCGCACACTTTCTCCCCTCCATTTTATATTTATTTCTTCATATGTTGTTCTCTGATTTCATATTTAGTTTACTCTCTCACCCTGACGAAGCACCGGCGGGAGCGAAACCAGTTGGTGTAACCAAATAAAGTGGTTTAAATGCAAATACTAAAGGTGTATTATTATTTTACTTTAAAGTATTATTTTGTAAAGTTTAAATATTGTTTAATTATGAATCCGCAAAGCAAAGTAATGGTGAATAAAGAATAAATTCATTGTTAGTGTAATATCTCAAATAAAATGCAGAAATACACATTTTTTTAGAGAATCATAGAGTTTTGCAAATAATAAGGCAACACCTCTGTAATCTCACTTTCCTTTTCATTTCAATTTGATATCAGAAGTATCGTTTTATGTGAGCCTACGTAGCTATGTCGTCACAGTCTTCCCCCCCCCCCCCCTCCCCCCAAGCAAAAAGCGAATCGAACCGCATTCAGCGACTTTTATTATTAATTTAAATAATGCTCATTTTCCTACAAAATAAACTGTCTCACTTACGTCGTTATGTCGGTTCCGCCGTGCTGTATCTGTTACAAAATGGAAAGTTGCTTCGTCGTGCCGTCCCGCTCGCGCGCGCGTACTTGGCCGAGTGCTGAAGAGAGACACCGTCTTTCGATTGCAAATGGTTTGTCAGTAAATTCGTCTAATATGGATTATTTGGTTCAAAACATTTTTTTGTTTAATTTTTTTGAAAATTTTGAAAATAATTGAATATCTCGAACTACGAGTATATTTTCGTTTACAAATTAATAAAAATAATTGCATTAATTTTTTTTTTACGTTTTCTCACTAAAAGCATATTGTTGTGCTTCTATTTTTAAGTCATACCTCTTATTAATAATCCTTTTAATTTAGAGGATTTAATCACGAAAGTTACGTGTTTCGTACAATTCCAGATGTTTCTAAAAATGTACACATTAAAATTTTGTGAGGTGAATAGTCGTGTCTAAAATCAAAAGAGTCGAATTCAATTCAAAATACTTAAGACCATAAATACATTTTATATAATATTTCAAAATATGGCAAAAAAAACACGTGTTTAGTGTCATAATTATAATTGTTAAAATAACATTTTAAAGCCCTTTTGTCATTTACGTCGCATATATGCTATTTTGTTATTTGCCAGATTATTTTACTAACACTAAAACGAATACACTGCCATCTGTTGGTGAAAAGCAAAACCTTACTAATACGGACACATCTAGATAGGACAAATATTTTTTTAAATATTATGTTGAACTTATTTTAAAAATATATGAATAATGTTTGATTTAATGCGGCATAATAATGCACATGAGTGTATATTAAGAAAATGTGTAATTAAAATTTCACCTCCTTCGGCTGATAAACACAGGAAAAATAGATTGATATCGGGGAGTTAGCAGTTATCCTAGCTGCGAAGTTTAATAGAATGGACTGGAATGAGTAGAGTGGAGAAGCAATAAATTTCCTTATTTCCCCCATCCTGCAT
Source organism: Lepidostoma basale (assembly GCA_022606425.2). NCBI lineage: Eukaryota > Metazoa > Arthropoda > Insecta > Trichoptera > Lepidostomatidae > Lepidostoma > Lepidostoma basale. Next base: position 787,349 of record JAHDVF020000296.1, on the reverse strand, counting down.
TTTCTCTCCTCCCTCCCTCCTGTACCTCCTGCTGTGCATTATTTCTTTTTAATTCTTTCTCTAACATATGTTATTTATATATAAATTGTGTATTTTATTTTGCTGTTGTATTGCTACTCGTATATGTGTACGGCGGGACATCGAGGGAGAGTAGCGTAGCTTAAATGCGGTCTGGGTCCCCCTTGGTTGCAAATATACATTTTTTTTTTAACGTAAGTCCCGCGTGGACGGGGGACGGGCCTAAGGAGTGCACGAGTGAAGCTGACGAAAGGCGCCGCTGGGCCTATAACAGCTTCGGGTAAGCGGAGGGAGCCCTCTATAGCTCGGCCATATATAAAAAGAGTGGAGAACCTGGCAAACAGTGGCGCAGGACAGAGATGCTTTCGCTTCAGTGATCGCACACGTTCGGGGGATCTGAAAGGCACCAGAAGAAAAATAAGTAGCTAAATTTGCGCAGTATAGGTTAAAATTGGGCTTTAAGATGTAATTAATATTAATAAATCGTTTCTTTTATTTTATTTTTATTATATTTTGTTGGAATGACATGTTTGTGGACATTCCCTTTGCTAATGCATTCTCAAATATGTTTTATATGGCATTAAGGCGTGTCAAAGCAAGGACTCTAGGTATTATCGAAGACATTAAATAACAGATTGTATGAAAAAATAGAATGTATGAGGTATGCAAGTGAAATGATTTAATGATGTATGTCGGAAAGTCAAAGATGATGGTTTTTGAAAGGGAAGAGCAAATGACAGTTTGTAACATAAGTGTGAACGAAGAGAATTTGGAGCAGGTGAGTGAATTTGTGTATTTAGGTAGCATATTCACAGCGGATGGCCGAAAGGATAGTGACGTCGAAAGAAGGGTTGGTGCGGGTAACAGAGTGAATGAAACTTTAAAATTAGTTTTTGGAAATAACAATTTATCAATGAAAGCGAAAACAACCGATAACAACGGAGTTCTGGTCCCGACCCTAATGTATGGGAGCGAAGCATGGAACTGGCAGAATAAGGATGAGAGCAGAATAAATGCGGTAGAGATGAGGTCCCTAAGACGTATGTGTGGTAGAACGATATACGACAAAATCTCAAATGCTGATATAAGAAAGGAATGTAGAGAGGAAGAAGGTATTATTCACAAAATTATGAAAGGATCGCTTTACTCGTATGTATGACTCGCCGTATGAATGTGGAGGAAGCTTGAGAGGTATGTCAGGATAGAGTAGTGTGGCGGTCCATTCTCTCTGCCTACCCTTGCGGGGAAACGGCGTGATGGTTTGTTTGTTTGAAAATGTTCATACACTATTCAATTTATATTATTTTTTTTAATTTAATGATTTTACATCATTGTTCAATAAACAATAAGGCTCAAGATATATTGCAGTAACTAGACAAATACGAACCTTAGAAGTAGCCCTGTATGCATTTCAACATGTCTGTGTTTCTTTGATCTCTTATACAAATTTGAGATGTTCATTAGAACTAAAAAACATACAGATTTCCTAATCAAAATGTTTTCACGAGCATATTAATAAAATAGTCATACACGTTTATGTTGGCCATCTTCTTCTTCAGTTTCAACAATCCTGTAAAGGAGGTACAGTCCATATCGTGGCACATTTGCACAAATACTTTCGGTGAGGACGCCCTCTGAAAATCGACCCCTCAATCGTTTTCTCCACTATATTGTGCAGGAGATTTTCATATCGCAGAATATACCTATCCCTTCTGTACGCCTTTCCGATATCCGTGTTTGAAAGGTACCTGGGTTCTTTGATCCCCCTTAGAACCTCGTCGTCTGTAGCGTTGTTCCTCCAGGAAGTTATTAGGATTCGTCTATAGGTCCACATCTCCACGGGCTAGAAATATGTTTCAAACTCTTTTGCACATGCACCATGTCTCATAACCGTAAAATCAACTTAAATTCCATTCTGAAGAATTTATAAATCTTTGATTACTTATTTAAGTTAATCGTTCTTGATGGACGTTTTTACAACAAATATATGTTTTTTTGATAACTACTTTCACTTTTATATTTATTTGGACCGTGACCGGTTTCGCAAGGCTGGCTGGAATAGACAGATACATCTGTGGCTGCTAACCAGTCTGGCGAAATCAGTCGCTGTTTAAATACAGACAAAAGTGGAAGTAGTTATTAAAAATATCATTTTATTCCATCATTATTTACATATTATGTGTGGTTTGGTGGATGCTTTCCTGAGCTCTTTTTGCATATTCTTTTTGTGGCAATAAATAATGGAAATATTTTAAATGCTTTTAAAATAGCACATTTATTCATTTTTTACATAAACAAATCACTGTCGCCTCGATTACACATAGAAAAACAAATAAAGGAGCTTGTCCCATTCACTGCAAATTGTTTGTTCTTTATATGACAAAACAACATTGAACAAACGTATTTTGTTATAGAATATTTTAAAATATTGTATATTTTTTACAAACATAAAAAAATAGGTATCTACTTTCAATCCAAAGTGATAGCTACATAAGTCAAATAAGAAACTTTTTTAATAACGATAAAGAATATTAACTCAGTGCAATGCTCAGATATATATATACAATACAAATCAACATGATATTTTTCTAAGCAGATTAAGCAGTACAGGGTATTTCCCAACTTAAACTAAAAGCGAAAAACTTTAATAAAAAGGATTGGTTATAGAACTTTCCTGGCAGAAGTTATTTATAAAGATATTTTATCTTAATCATAAATATAATACATATTTTTTCCAGTTGTTATTCTTCTAGTTCAGACCGGTTTTGGCATTTCTCGGTGCTTGAAGGATTGGGGATTTTCCAGATTTTCCAATATATAATTATCTAGGAATATGATCTATGAATTAAACAAGTAAATAAATCTGAATATTAAATATTTACTTTATTTGAAACGAAAGGGTTCGATTCAGCCAATAAATCTGCTCTATTTATTGTTAAAACAAATTGAAATTGATTTTACTGAAATCTCTTGAATTTTATTGAAATCAATTGAAATAAAAGGATTTTTTTTTAAGAATTCATAACACTAACTAACTATTATCTTTATTTCGACCGTGATCAGTTTTGCCAGGCTCGCTGGCATCAACAAACTGGTCTTGTCTGTCGATGCCAGCTAGCCCGACGCAATTGGTCACTGTCGAAATGAAGACATAAAAGAAAATCAACATTGTTTTGTTTCATTTTTATTCAAATTGAAATTGGTCAAATACAAAACACTTTTCTCGAATAGGTATATATTAGTGTATTATATATGCATGTTATTACGATGATCCTTGAATTTTTTCTTGGTTCATGAGAATCACTTTTTTTTATTATTTTCTTTCGATTCTGAATCAATTACTCAAATGGCATACTGTTCAAATATTATTTATTACTTAAATTCCTATTTTCATGAATAGGCATATAATCTTTACGACCAGCTTCGCTAGCATCACTAATTTGAAAAATACACGAATCGGCCTCAAAAATAATAAACTTTTGAAAAAAAAAAAATTAATGTTGTGAGTCGTTAATTCAAACAAACGTTCCCAATCTTAATAGAAGACGCTAGTGTAGAGTGAACTAAAAAATATAAAGATAGGCGCAGCATTCTAGCATATATACAACTTCCAAAAATTTGGCAGACGTGGTGGTCGTAAGAAGGGCGGAATGGGGAATGTTGTTTAACATAAAGCGATCGCTCAACCCAACCAATAACAGGTCATAAGTCTGGTAAGCGCCTCGGCCACCATATTATGTTCCCAGAAAACAATTTCCATCTTCGTCTCTATTGAGATACAATTAATCCTTACAAACAAACGTTGAAATGTGTCACAAAGCTTATATACCAGTTTTAAAAAATATATATAAACAAAAAGCGTTTCGATTTGTTTACATTCTTTTTTAAAGTTAAATATATTTATTTTTTAAACTTTTTAATTCATAATTGATATTAAATGTTAGTTGATTAACTTAGAGTGAGCATTTTTGAATATATGATTAGAGAATGCATGCCACAAAAGTTTTCCAATCCTTTTTAAGAAAATAATTGTCTAAAATAAAATTCGATGGTTTGAGAAGATTGCAGAAAAAACGGATAAGCTAAATTAGAACCCTAAAAGAATTTGTTGAGATTCATTTAATAATGATAACATCTTGTAAAAAATATTGTATTTACAAATTATTTTCGCTTATTAGCTATGGAAAGAAAGCGGTTAAATCTATTATTTTTGGTGTTATTCCTATCAATTAAACAAGCACTTTCACAGATCAAAATATTCAGTGCAATATTTACATATACGTATCACAAAGAAAAATACATTGAAAAAATATTTTTTTACCAAATTGCAATAAACTTTTTTATTAACAAACCATGTCATTTGAATTATAATACATAATAAGCAAAACACGTGTATTCGATCGTACATATACGAGTATGTAACATCACGTTATTCGTAAAAAATTTAACAAATTATTTACCTTTTTCAGAATAATGTGATATAAAATTATGTTTAAAATATTATGTATTTTCGGATTACTTTCATCAATTAACCCATCACACAATAAAACAATAGTTTAGAATCAAACTAACTAACTAACTAACCATCACGCCGTCTCCCCGTAAGGGTAGGCAGAAAGATTGAACTGTCACACTTTAACTGATGCGGCACTTCGTCCTTCTCTTTTCGCCCCGCGGGAGATGCGGTGTGATGGGTTGCGAACCTCATCGCCACCAATAGGCATCTCCCGCGCACACTTCGATCGTCCCCACCCACAAAATAAATCTAAAACACATAATATTAAATACAATGATATAAAATAAAATAACAACATAAAAACAATTTAACACAAAATGTTCTTTTTAGATGGTGCACATATTGGAATCAAAGTTACTTATAAATTGTTTCGAGCGAAACTGCTGTAATTTTCTGATCACATGTACTGGAGAAATGAAATGAAATGCGTAATGTTAATTTTACTACCATTTATTTTTCTGAAGAAAATAAAAATGAGCAAAATAGTTTGCAGAACGATAGTACTATTTCACGACACAATCATTCGATATTAATTAAAGACGGCAGTAATTTTTTATTCTTCTGAAATATTATACCATAATGTGTATCAGTATTTGGGGAAATAATTCAATTATTCTCATTTAATTGTTTTTTCATAACTAACTAACCATCACGCCGTCTCCCCGAAAGGGTAGGCAGAAAGAATGGACTGCTACACTTTTCTTTACTGACATATTTCTCTCGATTCCTCAACATTCATACATCGTGTCATGCACGCGCCTCGATTTCTCTGACTCCTCACATGGCCGACATTCAATATTTGATTTATTTGATCCTGCCACGTTTTACTCGGTCTTCAACTATTTCTGGTGCCATTTACATCGTTAACTTATATTTTTTACCATTCTTTCTTTAATCATTCTTTCCATATGCCCAAACCATCTTAATGATCCTTTCATTATTTTGTTCATAACACCATCATTCGCACCGCATTCACTTCTTAAATTTTCATTCGACACTCTATCACACACAGAGAATCCACACATGCCTCTAAGAGATCTCATTTCTTATGCATTTTTTCTACTTTCATCCTTCATTTGCCAGTTCCATGCTTCGCTTCCATACATAAGGGTCGTTAGAAGAGCACCATTGTGCACTGCCATTCTAGCTTTTTTGGATAGGTTTTTGTTTGCGATGACAACTTTAAGTGGACCATTCCCTTTTTTGTTTTGTTTGTTTTTTTTTTGTTTTTTCATCGTTTGAGAAAAGATAATGATGATATTTAACTGATTGTATTGCTTTCGTATGAAGCACTAAATTTATGGTGTGGTTTTATGAAATATAATATTAACACACTTTTTATTTATTTTGACACCACTTTATTTTGATACAACCTCCAGTTTCGCTTCCGCCGGAGCTTCGTAAGGGTTACAGAAGACACTGGCATGACATGGTAGTAAGCTCCGGCGGCTAATAAATATTATGTTCAAGATTGTATTGCGTTTAAAGTTGGGGGGGGGAGTAATTTAATTATTTATTTGGAGTATTTATTAACACTTACGTTAACAGCAAATCATTTAAAAAGATTCAATGAAGTTTTTATTTATATTATGCTTTAAAACCTTAAATCACAAGCCTTATAAAAATATGCAACTTAAATAACTATAAACATCTAAACTTCATATTTGCAGATTTCGTTTGTTTATGATTAATTAATTTTAACATCACATTTATAATTGGAATATCAATATACAAACACCTACTTAATTCTAGACATATTTCATTTTTTATTAATTTATTAATATTAATCAATGGTGAGAAAAAGTGGATTTAGTAATATATATAATATGAAAGTACAGTAAATTACATTGAAGTTGTACCTATATATATTATAATGAGTGTGAAATTTCGATTTATGAAAATACTAAAGACTGCACTATTCGATCAGTCTTCTTCTAGTGCGTCCTTGGAGTATAAAACGGCGTACATTTTAAGATAAATTATCAAATTAATAAACAAAGAATATGCAAACGTCATTGAAAGTACTTCGTCAAGGAAAACACTTTATATTAACCCTTTCCGGTCCTATGTCGAATGACATTCGACATCGACTTTATTCCAGTGAGTGCTATGTCGAATGTCAATCGACATTTTTCTTCTTCATCAGTTTAATCTTCTTGTCAAAATACAAGCAAACATATTTTTTTTCGCTCGTATTTAGTGAAGCGGTATACTGGGACGAGGATTCAATGTTTTTTTATGAACATTGGAATGTGGACCTGATGGTCAGGAAAAAAATATGTGAAATTCCAAATGAAAGATTTACTATTTTTGAAAACGTAAATTTTCTAGCAGTTTCATTATATTTTATGGGAAAGACATATTTTACCGTGAGAGTTTTATATTGATAATGTCCTAGCAAAACGAAATAATGTCAAATCTGACAAACATCATTTGAATGATTATTGGAAAAACACATTTTATGTCTTGATAATAAAATTCATGATTCAAATGTTTTAAAAAATGTTCTTACAATCTAATTTAATAATCTGCAGAGATCCGAAAAAAGCGAAACTATGTACAGCATGGATAACAAAAGTTATATTTTAAGTAGTAGAACAATGATATTCATTATAAATCCAACTTGTTTATGCTTTTAAGATCTCCTGATGAAAAAAAGTGAACATTATATGATATTAACTATTCCATTTTGAAAATTAGAGAACGTTAAATGAGCATTTTTTAACCATAACAAAATTGGAAAAGTAAATTTTAAATGTTATAAAATTAGATATATTCTGCTAAAGCAGCTTGAAAATCCTGAAGGAACGCAAGGAGTTGAACAAGGGTAGGCCGAGCATCCACCGTGACTAACCAGCAACAAGACATCACAGTGTATCTGAAAAGCCAAAAAAGATATATTTTTACATCCATAAAATAATACATTCGAAAACCGGACAAAATGCGATTAAGAAAATATTTTATGTGTATCCTTCAGTGGATTAAAATAATAAATGGGGAAAAAAATTCTTCGACAAAGGGGCCACATATTGTTTTATCCTCCACGATGCAGAATCATCCTGCTGTTTGTTATGCCGGTCTCCTTCGCTATTTTCAATCCAAGGGATTGGTTTGTAGAAAGTGTAACATTTTTGCTGGATCTCAGGATGCCACTTGGGCCTTTAATGTTGTAGTTTCCCATTGCTTTCTACATTTGTATACAGCAGATTACTTGAACACAATTACTGTATACGATTTTAAACTGCTGATTTTCAAAACAAGTGAGCTTATTAATCTATCGCCATTTTATTCTACATCAGACCAATGTGACAATCATACTGTCATCGCCAGGAATCGAACGTGGGACCTTACAAGCTGCCACAAAGGCCGTCTTCAATATAGGGGCCACATATTGTTGTTCCCTCACCATGCAGAACCAACTAGCTAATGGTTTTGCCGGTAAGTAGAGCAATCTCAATCGCTTAACTATGTCGCTTCGGAGGTCGACGGCGTATTTTGTGCCTCACCTAAGTGGAGCACTTTCATTGTTTAAATTTTAATTAATTTAATTTTAATAATTTGTCACCAATATCATGTTTTTTTATGCTCTCTTTTTTATGTTGGGTAAATCATTATTATATACTTAAAACTCTTAAACTGTATATTTAGTGTATTGAAAACAAAAACAAAAATGTGATGCTATGTATTAATAAATAAATAAATGAAATCATCACGGATGTAATATTCATTGATATGAATAATATGTTATTTCACATTATTGTGAATTGAAAAGAATCACATATAGATGAATGTTTAATGCGGAATTATTTTATGATCTCTATGAATGGTGAATGTATTGTATTAAAATCAATCATAGATACGTAAACACAATTAAAAATGCGCACAATTGTTCTAAAGACAATGAAAAAAAAAACCTAATCAAATTTGTGATCTTAATCAATAAAAAAATATTTTTTCTCTTATTATATATTTCAAATTAATTTGGAAATGCGCAATTTTTAAATAAACAATGGATTTGGTTTAAGTCACGTACTAACAATATTCCACATTAGTTTATTATAATGGTTAATTAATAATCAATATTTTTAATTGTGGAATAAAGCATTTTGACTTAATCTCACAATATTTTCATATTTATTGTTTCTTGAACAATGATTTAAAACTCCATATTTTAATACGAATGAAAACGCCTGTTTTCTAGAAGTTTAATTATATTTTATGAGAAATACTCGTAATTAGTAATTTTTTTATTTTATTTTAGAGTGAATTTTAAGTATGTTGAACATCTTCAATATTTTTACGGGAATTAAATAAACCACAATAATTAGTTTTAAATAAATTTGTGTAAAAATCTTCTCGTTTAAAATAACTCTATGTGACGGGCTTTAAATGTTAAAAATAACTGTTATTGTCACAAATAGTGGGGTTTCAATAATGAGAGACCTCTCTCGTAACTCCCATATCGGATCGAAAGAGAAGAAAATAAATAAATAAAATAACTTATTAAATATATGTGGTCAAATATATAATTCATGCGTCAAAATATACACTATTGCGTATAATAAATATTGTAAATAACAAAATTTATATTGTGTATAACAAAATGTACACTATTGTTTATAATAAATAAAATAATAATATAATAGTCGATAGTCGGGTGGTGTTCTAGGAACCGGAACGCTTGCTTTTTGATCCAGGGGACTTGGATTCAAGCCTAGACACGACCCGATTCCTTTTTTATAATAACGTGCTATTTGTACTCAGTTTGAATTTGAATAACTAACTAACTAACTAACCATCACACCGTCTCCCCGAAAGGGTACGCAGAAAGAATGGACTGTCACACTTTTGCTGATGCGGCACTCCATCCTTCGCTTTTCGCCCCGCGGGAGACGCGGTGTGATGGGTTGCGAACCTCATCGCCACCAATAGGCATCTCCCGCGCACACTTCGATCGTCCAACACCCACAAAATAAATCTAAAACAAATAATATAAAATAAAATAACAAAATAAAAATAATTTAACACAAATTTTTATTTTTAGATGGTGCACATTTTGTCTATTTAAGTTATGTTCCACGTATCCACCGTTTCTAATACATGATACCGTAATAATAAATTCTAATACATGGCTTCTTCATAATAACGAGATATTTTTGCTTAGCTTTGTATAATTAATGCTAACACAATTGTATAATACATTACATTCTAATATATTCCTTTTTAAATAGTCCATTGTTTTGACCGAAACAATATGATCCTTCAAAATTATTAACTGTTAAATTTACAACACTGTTATAATATCACAAAAAAAATATTACACACTTTTTGGAAATGTCGCAACAGTTGTTTCTTCAAAAGAAAGAAAAAAAAACAGTTGTTTGTAACACCTGATGATGCCAACATCGGTTGAAGAAACAGCTGTCGCGACATTATATAAAAGTGTATAATTAAATTTTCGTTATACGAGTAGTATACCTAAAAATGTTGTAGATTTCCAAGTCAATATTCATTTTCCATAATAATGAGCGAATTCTGTTAAGTTTGAAGATATATATTATATAAAAAAATCTTATGCAATTGATTTAATTTTTTGGTAGTAGTCTTTTAAAAAATCCATATTTTTGACATTCTGATACTTACAATTCATCAGGACAATTAAGAGGTTGGGCCAATCTATATCCGTCTCTCAGAAAAGCAGCTAATTCGAATGGATCCACTTCGGCGTAGGGCTCCTGAGCTAGAGTGACTAGTTCCCAGAGAAGGACTCCAAAAGACCACTAGAAATCAACAATGAGTTGTATAGTAAATGTCAAACCTACTAACATTTGTATATGTAAGTATATGATACTCAATAATGAATTTATTTGCTACCCACGCTTCCACAGCTTGACACTGACACTATTACAGAAGATAACTATGAGTAGATAAAAATAAGGGTTCATCGCTGGGTTAATCACCATGCATGGTAGAAGATCACGTGATTAAGAACACCAACGCAATCGCCTCAGTAGGACTTCTCTATAACTTCATTGAAGGTTAAGGCGTTAACACTGGAGTTGTAATAAGCTTGTAATTAAGTAAACAACGCTGCTTGTGTTCCACTTTAATTTATTAAATCTTTATAAAAATAAAAATATTATTTCAATTTTTTTTTTCAATTTCAACGTTACATCTCTATAAACTAGGAGAATGGAGAGAGATTATCAGGGACAGGAGGGGTTACAGGCCACTGTAGGATTGCTGTGAAGTTGGCCAAATTCCACGTCGGGATATAGTTTCGAGAAAAAAAAGAATAAGTATTTCACACATTAAGCGTATATTTATAAACATATTTTTTAAACGTACCACGTCTGCAGCTGGAGAAAATTGACTATGTTGTAGAGCTTCTATTGCCATCCATTTAATTGGTCGATTTTCGTTATCCCCTAGACAGTGGTAGTCTCCGGGAAACAAATCTCTAGATAAGGCATTGTCCGTTACCTTAACTTGCAGGTTCTCATCAACCCTATAAATAATTAAGTTACAATAGTAGTCAATAATACATATAATAATATAATACATCAATTCCTCATCCTGCACAGGATTAAACAAAGATTATTGTAGACCATAAAGCAAGTTACAATATTTTGATTTTACCTACAGGGCATTAAAAACGTTAAATATAAATTTCGTACTTTGTTTAGTACAAAATAATATATCTGTTTATAATCCGTATTCACCGATTCTTAGTGGTTTTCAATAATCAAATATATTTCGAAGTTTAATCACGCGACACAAAATTTAAAAAAAGGAGTACGACATGGATATAAGGCAGATAAATGCGCTCTAAATACAATAAAAAGGGTCACTAAGATGTGTTGAACACACTAGTAGTGTGCATGGAAAAAGTTAACTTAGGCGAACGAAAATAATCTTGCTAGGACATTACCAGTAATTAGATGATGCCCGAGCAAGGTGAATAATGCCGTGAAATTTTCAGTTCAATTTTCATCATCATTTCTTGTGTTTTAAAAAACACAAAATATAAATTTTAAATGTAAATATATACACGTTTTTGGTTTCATGTAATGTTATTTTTTCTGGCAGCATATCAATGAGAATTAATGATATATGGTATTTGGAATTAATAAATTAATATTCATAAATTCAAAGATAGTTCCTCTCAGTTGATATTATACTCCTGTACAAAAGATACCAGATTCAACGCCCGGAGAGTAAGGAAGGTGACTCCACGTGTGTTCTTCTATAGGTGCATATACCCTGCATCCCTGGAAATGACCAAAATTCAAGCAAACCTTCCACCACAATGGTAAAAGAAAGAGATAAATAGGAGAGCACTTTTGAGCACCACTTCTGCGATATGTAAATCATTCTCGCCGTTTTATTGTTGGCTATCTATTGATATGGAAATTTAATGTCATCCTACTTAACCTTCCCTCATTATCCGGCTTATATAATATATCCTAATTTTCAACAAAGTCACTTCCAACGTGTAGGGGAGCAACAGCTTTCGGGCTGATATTTCCGATAGACAAGTTCCTATTAATTTTCCATTTTATATATAGGGACTGAATAAGTTAATAAATTTTGGCACACGACAAGACGGTCAGATAGATATTGAAGACAGCTCCGCTAGTCGATAGGGCTGCGCGGGGATGAGGGATCGTAGCGGGGGGAGAGGAATGCGCAGTAGGAACCAAATTTCGTCTTCTCACAGGGTATTCTTATGATGGATCAACAATAGACTAGACTAGACATACGCGCAATTTCTGGCAGCGACATCCCGGTGAGAGATTCTCCTGGCGTGCAGGTATACCAGCCCCTTGGCTGCTCCTGCCGCCATGGAGATCAGCTGAGCGGCCAAGGGCGGCGTAGCCCCAGCCGTGCCTCCGCCCGCTACATTGGAGCGCCTCTCCAGCAGGAATCTGGAATAAACATTTTTAAATAATTCCCGAAAAGCCTGGTAACATTTATTCATATTGCAACTGAAAGCTGACTTCATAATATGTATGTGACATTTGTCATGGGTATGCTGTTTTTTAGATTTAAATTCTTCCCTTGCATATGTTGTTTATCGTATTTTTTTAAATACTTCATTGTTGTTAAATGTACTAAACCCATCATTGTTGAGTTGGTGCAACATGCATTTAATTTAGATGAAACTGTATTTAATGAGTTTATCTTGCAATTTTTCTGTATATATCTTCTTTTGGTACTGGTAGTATATGGTAGGATATAACTGTATTTTCGTCTTTAACAAGTGGATTGTGATCCGATCCCAAATCGGATCCAAGATATGTTGTTATACATTTTATACTATTTTTGAATATTTCTTCTATTAGTGTATAGTATAATATATATAATGTATATCATGTTTATAATAGGGCTAAAGTAAATTGGGTTGTCTAGAAGTGATAGTCCATGTTTATAATCAGCGACAACAACCATATTTTTTTCTTCACAATAGTCAAACATTCTGTTACCTCCGTTATTAGATAATCCAAGACCGAACCGAACTAAATGTAAACAACACTTCTTCTGTACCCCCAATCTTTATTTAAGTCTCCAATAATGACATCGATTTCGTTTCTTTATTTTTTTCGTATAGTCTTTAAATTTCATCATCATATTTAGAGTCGGCTCCATCACTTGTATATTTGTTTGTAATTTACGCTTAAAGGCCCTGCTTTTATAAATATTGTTTATTTGTTAAAAGTTACAAACCGTCTTACTTACTTAATTCTTAAGATTGTAGAAGAACGAATGTATCTATCTCACAGGTGTGTGTATTTTCATTTACACGTAATAAAGGTTTTGTTACATTTTATTTCCTTAAATATTTTTTGTGCGTATTATTTAGAGCAATGAAATATACAAAACAAACATATTTGAATTTGCTCACAAATAATTATCTTAGATTTATGATAAAACCAACCATTGAAAAGAATAATAGAAACATGATTATTGGCTCGTGAATAGCAAATGACGTAATGAAATATCCAGGAAGGGCCTCATTGTATCCAGCAAAGTAACAAACATTTAACGATCATTCGCATTTTAATTATAAATATTGTCATGTTTTTTCATTAACTTTATTATATAATAAGAGATTATTTAAACAAAAATATTTTTAAAACACTGTTGCATTTTGTTTTTACACCATTTTATTTGTTTTTACAAACCACCCGGTTTCGCTCCTGCCGGAACTTCGTAAGGGTTACAGATATATTATACATAATTGATATTTAAAAAAAAACGGTCGACCTTCTTGACCGTGGAAAGAGTGATACCCATGACTGCCATACCGGAGATCCCGAGTTCGATTCCCGGCGATGGCAGTGTGATTGTCACACTATGTCTTTAGTCTCGTATAGAATTCACTTGACAATATAATGGCGATAGATTAGCTACCTAGCAAATTTCATGATAATTAATAGCTAAACAGTTGTAAAAAGTGAATGGTTTCAAATAACCAGCTGCATAAAAATGTTAAAGTAACGGGAAACTACCGCATTTAAAAGGCCCAAGTGGCATCCCAAGAACCAGCAAAGATTTTAATAAACTTTGCTGGAAACCAATCTCTAGGAATTAAACTAAAAAAAACTAACTAACTAACTTACCAACACGCCGTCTCCCCGAAAGGGTTGGCAGAAAGAATGGACTGCCACACTTTTCTTTCCTAACATATTTCTCTCGATTCCTCAACATTCATACATCATGTCATGCACGCGCGTCGATTTCTCTGACTCCTCACGTGGCCGACATTCAATATTTGAATAATTTGATCGTGCCACGTTTTCCTCGGTCTTCATAGACTTTTCGTTTCAGGTTGATCGGTATTTTCCGATATTTAAGGTTTGTAATAGTTATATGCGACTAAATCCCACACCGGGATGTAGCGCTGTAAAGAAGATTATTTTAATGATTTTACAAACTAAATAACCATCACGCCGTCTCCCCGAAGGGGTTGGCAGAAAGAATGGACTGCCACACTTTTCTTTCCTGACATATTTCTCTCGCTTCCTCAACATTCATACATCGTGTCATGCACGCGCCTCGATTTCTCTGACTCCTCACATGGCCGACATTCAATATTTGATTTATTTGATCGTGCCACGTTTTACTCGGTCTTCAACTATTTCTGGTGCCATTTACATCGTTAACTTATATTTTTTACCATTCTTTCTTTAATCATTCTTTCCATATGCCCAAACCATCTTAATGATCCTTTCATTATTTTGTTCATAACACCATCATTCGCACCGCATTCACTTCTTATATTTTCATTCGACACTCTATCATACACAGAGTATCCACACATGCCTCTAAGAGATCTCATTTCTACTGCATTTACGGATTTATTAAAAGCGAAGTAAGGCACAATGTTCTATTGTCATTATGCCGCCTGTCTTCTGGCCTTCGGAGATATTCCTATTCATTGGATTTACATGAAATTTTTATTGACCGATCATAAACAGTATTGTCCGCGTGCAAACAATGAAAGTGACCGAATGTGACGCAAGTGTAACAAAATGCGCCATAAACAGGGAACTAGGGCACCGCCAAACCCTTCTAACTCACAATGACATTGGAACAATGAATATTCATAAGCCACTTGCCTATAAGCCGGTACCTACCTTATGTGTATGCAGACGTTTTCAATGCAAATCATGCCAAAGAATTTTGTATTATCTAATTTAAACTAACTAACTAAATAATAATAATAATATGCTAACTTTTATAGCGCCGTTTTTTCGTGATGTAATCACCTCAAGGGCGCATTAAGACGTGTTTTAAATCTAAAAATCTAAATTTTCGCGATCGGTTAAAAAGTATAGTAGAACAAAGTATAAATGTTTAAATTGGGTATGAAATATGAAAAAGATGGGCTTTCAGTGTAGATCTGAAATCTGTCGGATCATTTATGCATCTGAGGTGTGAAGGGAGATTGTTCCAAGCTGATGGACCGGCTACCGCGAACGCTCGATCCCCGAAGATTGTACTGGGGCAACGCTTCGGCAACTAATCTTCCTATTGCCGAGGAGTTCGCCGAGCAATGTGTGGATTTCCTTGTATTTAGGCTGTCCGTTATACAGAGTTCAGATATATAACTTGGTGCCATTCCATGTAGTGCTTTGAAGACTCTCCAGCAGAGTTTATACTGGATTCTTTCAGGACTTTTAAGCCAGTGAACTAACTAGCTAACCATCACGCCATTTCCCCGGAGGGGTAAGCAGAGAAGATGGATCGCCACAATGCTCTGTCCTGGTATACCTCTCGGGCTTCCTCTACATTCATACATCGTACAATGCACGCACGTCTATTATTCCGACTTCGAATGTGGCCGCCTTTTAGTAATTGATTAATTTGGTCATGCCATGTTTTCCTCTGTCGTCCTCGGTTTCTTTTTCCACTCACGCTGCTTGTGTACAACTTTTTAGCCATTCTACTCTCATCTATTCGTTCCATATGTCCAAACCATCTCAGGGATCCTTTTTTAATTTTATCCACGATGCAGTCATCTACCTTACATTTCTATCTTATTTCATCGTTCGGTATTCTAATATACAACGTTTTCCCGCACATTCTTCTTAGTGATCTCATTTCTACGGCGTTTATCCTGCTTTCATCTTTCTTTTGCCAGCTCCAAGCTTCACTTCCATATATGAGGGTTGGCACTAGAACTCCATTGTGTAATACCATCTTTGCTTCTGTGGATCTATTTCTATTTGCAGCAATGACTAATCTTATTTAAATGAGTTCAATATTTCGTGCGTCATTCTCTTGACAGATAGGTACTAGTCAACGGATTCAAATTTCTTACTGTGGCTGTTCAGGACTACGTAATCTTTATTGTTTCATATCAGTTAAAACGGTTCAGATAATACTCGTACTCGTAATTTATAAAACTTATTTTGGTCACCACTAATCAGCATACTAATCCCCAAGCTTTACTAAACAGTGGAATTAAAATATTTATATTAACTACACCAGCACTTAACACCAGTTAATAATAAGTATGTGCTAACGATGTAAATGGAACTAGAAATAGAGGAAAACCGATTACGATCGTGATCGTGGCACGATCAAAAAATTAAATATTGAATGTCGGCCAAGTGAGAAGTCGAAGAAATCGATGTTGCGTGCTGACACGATGTATGAATGTTGAGGAAACAAGAGAAGTATGTCAGGAAAGAAAAGTGTGCAGTCCATTTATTCTGCCTACCCCTTCGGGGGTAATGAAGATTAGTTATTTAGTTAGTTAACAATCAACAGAGAGAAGAATACGCGGAAAACGACGACGTAATAATGAAGAAATATGTTTAAAAGTTGTATACTCGTAGTGTGAGTGTAAAGAGAATTCGTGGATGACCGAGGAAAGTATGATATGATCAAATTAAAAACTCTTCGTAAAAAAATAATAATTAAAAAGTCGGAAACGTGAGAGGTATGTCAGCACACAGTAGCAGTATGGCGATCCACCTTCTCTGCCACCTCTTCTTAGAAACGACGTTATGGTTAGTTATTTAGCACTGAACACTATTTTTTTATTGTTTCTTGAGTGAATATGTAAAACATCAAATTTAATATTTAATATTTATGAAAACGTCAGTTTTCCAGAACATTTAATATTTTTTTATATAATCAATCTTATGGAAAACGACAAAAAAATACATTAATGTAATTCGCCTTACTAGGTAATTACTATATATATGTTTATTACATAAAAAAATATGATATCTTAGAAATATACGTTTTTATCTAGATAAAAAAATTAAAACGTCTGTTTTTTATAAGTTTTATTATATTTTATGTGAATGACATATTTTACCTATCTAAGGCACTATACAATGTTTAATAATTAATCATTTGATTGTGCCTTAGACAGGCGAAATATGTCATTCACATAAAATATAATGAAACTTCTTGAAAATAGACGTTTTCATTCGTATTAATTATTTAATATGGTGTTTTACATCATTGTTCAAGACACAATAAATTAAGTATTTAACAGTGTTGCTCGGTAAGGCATTCACTTAACAATTATGCCAAAATTACGTATGTCTTATCGTTTTGGAGTAACTTTCAATTTTGTACATTTATACAGACAATTTTTACGAATGAAAACGTCTTTTTCTAAAAGTTTTATTATATTTTATGGTAGTATACGAGTATATATATTTCATTTGCAAAGCGAATCATTGCATTTCCATAAAATACAATAACAATTTTAGGCTAGAGACGTTTTGATTCGTATTAATTATTTTATATAGCATTTTACATCATTGTTTAAAAAACAATTAACATTTATACCATAAAGATAATGTACTATTATAGTTCGATACATTCGACTGATTGTGGTAAAGGCTGGTTCTCTAAACGTGTGGTTTGTTGACTAGATTCATGGAAAGAAAATTTAATGCGTTTCTTTTAAAATACGCGTTAATCAATGTTTATATTTAAATTTTGTGATTGTACGTTCAATAAATTCTTCCGAACGTGGATTTTAAACCTCTGTATGTATGATCTATACTAAGACCATATCTAACTTATGCATCCATTTTTGGAAAAAGAGCCATAAACGGGCCTAGCAACAAGATTGCGCGATAGCCTAAAAAAATCTGGTAAGACAATTTTACGACATTTTAAATTGGACAATATTGTTTCATTCCCCACAACGAGCCGCGCTCACAAAAAGCGTAGTTCGGGGAGAAGTTTTCACTTTTCAAGGTTCGTGTAGAGAGCTGTAATAGTACGTGCTCGATATACTGTGGAGCCATTCGGTTGAAAAAATGTGTAGCAATGGACAATAGGCGAGTACCCGCTCAAACATTGCACGAGAGGAAAAGAGTGTAAACACTAACTGGCGGTACTTAAGTGGTGCAACTCGCCTCAGGGCCGCGCGCGCTTTGCCGCCAAGAAGATGGAAATTCTCTTTACTTCAACGTGTATTTCTTTAAAGTACCTACTCGCGTATCGTTTTTGAATAATGTACAGATGTTTTATTTTCACAGAGGTTAACATTGTTTATTTATTAAAAATTTTCTATTAATTTGGAACATTGTCATCACAATCAAAACTTGTAATTTTCACATTGAATATTTCTCTAAATTAATAAATAATACAACATTTTGAATGTATGTATACAAATACTTATAGACAAATACTGGATTTAACCCATAGCGGGTTAGTCATTTTCAAGGATTAATTTTATCTCAATAGAGACGAAGATGTAAATTGTTTTTTGGAAACAGAATATGACTTATGACCTGTCATTGGTTGGGTTAAGCGTTCGCTTTATGTAATACAACATTCACCATTCCGCCCTTCTTACGACCACCACGTTTGACAATTTTTTTCAAGATGTATATATATACTAATATGTTGAGGAACACTTCACATATTTTTGTTCAATCTACACTTGCGCCATCTTTTAAGATTAAAACATATTCTGTTTCCAAAAAACAATTTACATCTTCGTCTCTATTGAGATAAAATTAATCCTCAATAAATAATAAATAATTATATCATATGACGACATAATGTTAACGTATTTATAAGTTATTTCCCGTTATTTTTCCCGCGCAAATATTATTATTATTTTGTTGAGGAGCTCTTTACACCATTTCAGCGCGAGCCAAATCGAGAGTATAGCTATTATATTGATTCTCATGACATGTGATAGACAGAAAAGCTATCGTCATTTTATTGTCACGTGAATTCTATACCAGACCATAGAGAGGGTGAGAATCACCCTGTCATCGCCGGGAATCGAACCTGAAACCTACGGTGTGGCAGTAATAAATGTTGCCACTATGCCACGAAGGTCGTTAGCATAACAATAATTTATGGTATTAACATTCTCAATGAAACAGTAATTTATTTTTATTTATTTGAACTATCATGCTCTCTTTCCGAAGTAGTAGGCAGAGAGTATAAACTACCACACTGTTCTTCCCTTTTTTCGCTTAATTCCACAATGATTATTATTTTGAACTCATTAATACGAATTAAGCCATCCATTTTCTTGAAGTTTTATTACATTATAATATATGGATGAGATTCGCCTGTCTCGGGCATTATCAAATGTTTTAGACAGTGGATAATGCCTTTGACAGGCGAAACATGTCATCCACATTAAATATAATAAAACTTCTATAAAACAGACGTTTTCATTCAAATTAAATATTTTATATGGAGTTATACATCATTGTTCAAGAAACAATTAATATTGTTAACTCTTTTAAATACTTTTGTTTAACTTAATTTTCTTCCATTCTGTAAATCGTCTGTTAATTTAAAAAAAAAATTTAAACCGAATTGAGTTATATGAATACATTTTTAGATCTTACTTTTAATTATGTAATGTTTCAGATATATTTTATATTTAGTTATAGTGAGACTCCTTGAGTCTTTTGGTAGTTCATTGTTAAGTTTCAGTCCGTTGTTCAATATCCTTGATTGTCCTGTCTTAGTTCGTGAATTCGGTAAGTGATATCTGTCACAGTTCCTGGTCCAGTGTCTGTGTATGTCAGAATTTTTAGCTAATTTGAAGCTACTGTCTGTTGTTTTTTCCATGGTCACTCTGTGTACAAGTTTCAAGGTCTCAAATTTGGTCAGGTCTGAAATGTCCATTTGTTTTGTTTGTCTTATTCTATTCATTTACATTTATTGTGCATGCAATTAACCTTACTTTATTATTTCTACTTTCTTGAATCGCTGTATGTGATTCCACGGTGAAAGTCAATAAATAATTTAATAACCTTTTTCAGTGTTCTCATGCGCACAATTAATTTCTAGAATTCACAACAACCGCATTTATTTATTAACATTATTTTTTACCTTTTTAAATTACCAAGTGCGTAGTAGGGGTAGACGATTAAGGGCCTAGTCAACGGCGGCGTGGTGGCTAAATCTCCCGGTAGGAAGGCTGCCAGAGGAGCAAGGAGGTTCTCATGGCTCATCCCTGCTAGTAAAGAGCCCTCGGTCACCATAAGGGATGTCTGGCCCTTGGAAGCCGCATCTATAAATACGTGAATAAATTAAAATATTTTAAAATCTTTTAAAAAAATCATATAATGTAGAGAAAACAACATTTAAGGATTACTCCGTTGCGTTGATGGAAAAAGCGTTAATTAAAAATATTGGTTGCAAACAACCGAATTAAAAAAAAAACACAAATAAAATTTCGGCTCATTTTATTTTTTTTAATTAACTATAAAGGACCCTGAAAAGATTTATATCGTACCTCGGGGAATATAATTACTATTCTTTTTTATACCCTTCACTATTTTTCACTGAAATTTTGGATTACAACATTCTTGAAACACGTTGAATGATTTTTCTAGGTAAGCATTTTTTTTTACCTATTATCCGAAGGTATTTACAATCCAGGAATACTGAGAGAACTAAAAACCATACGTTCCCCACAGCTTATCCTATCCTGATGCAAATGGTGATCGACTGCGTCAGGTGCACCCCCCATACTAAAATGTTTTATTTTTAACAAAAATGTTTATCTTTAACAAAATGTTTGTTTTTAACAAAATGTTTATTATAACTAAATGTTTATTTTGACAAAATGTTTATTTTTAGCAAAAATGTTTATTTTCAACTGTATGTTTATTTTTTACAAAAATGTTTATTCTTAACAAAACGTTCATTTAAATTTTTTTTAAATATTTTTAACAAAATGTTTATTCTTAACTAAAGGTTTATTTTTAACAAAATGTTTATTTTTAACAACATGTCTATTTTTAAGAAAATCTTTATTTTTAACAAAATGTTTATTTTTAACAAAATCTATATTCTGAACCAAAATTTTTCACATTAACTAAAATATGTATCTTCAACTAGTTCACAAAATGGAGCTACAGCGCCCTTGAGATGATTAATTCATAAAAATGGCGCTCTATAAATCATCCAATTTATTATTATTATGGTAGAGCAAGGGGGCAAATCTTATTTTATACCCCAAATTGCCGCAGAGGCGCTTCGAAGTTCTCCTGTATTGAAAGCAATTCGTATTTTAAATCAGGTGTCACCGGAGATAAACCTCTTTAGATGCAATTATAGCGAATTCGTGAACACCCTTATGATAAGAGCAACAAAGAGATAACTTTCATATATCTATTCACATATGTATATTTTCTTTTGAGGTCTTTTTTTCACTTAAGTAGCTTTTCAACAAAATGTTAAATAGCGAAAAAAAAATATTTTAAAGCAATTTTTAAATCCTTAATTTAAATAATCATATGATTTTATGATGAAACAACTGAATGGTTGAAGTAAAATAAACACTAAATACAAAAAAATTTAAATAAACCCAATATAAACGAAAATGTAGAACGCGCATCTGTATCTGTGTATCTGCAAACCTACTAATTTTTGTATAAAGCGCCTATTTTACTTCAACCATACAACTGTGATATTGTTCGGTCAGTCTATTCTTAGTGTGCCCTTGGAGTAATTAATTTAATTTAACGGCGCACTTTAAAAATAAATAAAATACAAACATTTTAAAATGTTAAAAAATAATTTTAGAAATACTTTTAATAGATTTTACACGACTTTATTTTTGTTAAAACCAACCAGTTTAGCTCCCGCCGGAGCTTCTTCAGTGTTACAAAATAAATTCATTAATATTCAGCTCATTATGCAACAATGACGAAGCTCCGGCAGGAGCGAAACCGGTTGGTTTTGCAAAAATAAAGTGGTGTAAAAGATAATAAATTTGTTTTTCTTATTTATTTAGAATAATGCCACAAAATAAATGATTCATACAAAAGTATTTTTAATTGTGTATTTTTAATTTAATTGATTTGATAAAATCAGTAAAAAATGATTCATTGCAATTTATCAATTTAAAACTTGAATTGATAACAAAATGATATTATCACTCTAGATTAAATACTATCATTTCAAGATAATATTTCGAATCGCTTTCATTCTTAAATAATTATAAATTTATCGAAAGTTAATATTAACATCTTTTTACATATTAACGTAGCAAATTCTACGCAATTTCCATTCAAAGTTTAAATGTTTTTTTCATAATATAAAAAAACTTTAATACATTTACAATTGAAATACAACCGATTTTAGAGACATCTACCTGAAACAGTTTTAACTACGACATCCGTGTGTATAGTTCCCTCTTTTAACTCTGCGAGTAAAAGGCGTCCGAACGTTCCTTCTTGTATTGTCATCCCGAGCGAAATGGCCGAACGCTGAATCACCATTCTTCGAAGGCGTTCCACGTTGTCCGAGCACCAAGAACCCTGTTGACAAATAATGAAAACTTGTTAAGATCAAGCTCGGTAAGTCGTTATTTACATAGATGGCAGTAATAAAATATAAATATGTGTAAAAAATCTTACAATTGGATTAAACTCGTGCGTGCAGTTAAATACAAATTTTATACGTATGCTCGGAGGTGGAATTATGGATAATCTAAAAATAGAACGTCGGTATGACTAATTATAACGATCAATGATGGATGTTGTCTTGGCATTGAATAAAAATAAAATATTTATCATGCTAACTAACTAACTAACCAACACGCTATTTCCTCGGAGGGGTAGACAGAGAGGATGGACCGCCAAACTATTATATCCTGACATAACAAACGCGCCCCTTCTACATTCGCACATCGTAACATGTACGCTCGTCGATTGTTTCTACTTCGAATGTGGCCACCTGTAAGTAATTGTTTAATTTGGTCATACCATATCTTCCCTGGCCTTCCTTTTTAACCATTCTTCTCTCATCCATTCGTTCAATATGTCCAAACTATCTTAGTAAGCCTTTCTTCTTTATAATCCTTTCATACTTCATCATTCTATTATTATTTTTCCGCACATTTTCATTTATTTATTTATAAAGATTACAAACATTACAGATCCGTCCAAGTCATCTGCAATCTCAAAATTACATAATAAGATATATTTTCAAAATAACATTTAAAAAATAATTAACAGAATACATAAATACGAGTACTACGGCATCAGAGATAACAATCAGAACATTGATATTGCATCCCTGAGGCAACTCACACTATCACGAAATATGTCGACCTCCGAGGCGATTCGATTAAGCAATGAGATTGCTCTACCCACAGGCATAACCCTTGGCAGGTTGGTTCTGCAGCGCGGTAAATAAAAGAATATGTGGTGTCTTTGACAAAGGTAATTATCAGACATACTTTAATCATTCTTCTGCCCACACTTAGCTTCACATCCTTAAGGGTGGGCACTAGAACTCCATTGTGCACTACCATCTTTGCTTCTGTCGATATATTTCTATTTGCGATAATGACAATAATGACAGTTTATTTTACAGAACAGTGTGGCGGTTCATTCTTTCTACCTACTTCTTCGGGGAGACGGCGTGATGGTAAGTTAGACAAGTGGTTGAAATATGAGGAAAAATAAATCAAATATTTTGTATGACCACAAAGTCATTGCGCGTTTATCTAATATTTACTAAGAAAAAAATGTTTTATAAAGGCCCTGACACAAAAACATAGGTGTACAAAAATGTAGAATTAAAATTTTAATGTATTTGCTAGGTATCTAAGATTAGTTTAAATGTACTAATAAGCTCAAAACATAATCTTACACTTGATGATAATAATGTTTTTCTGATGATAATAATGTAAAAATGCCGGAGATAATATTTTAATACATTACAATGCAACCAATATTATAGTGTCAAAACCATCTATACGTATTGCTACTTGTCAATCTCGCTGTATGATACTCATATATTCTCGTTTCCCGTGCCAAGACGTTTACTTCCGGTTCCTTTCTAGATTTATGCAAGGCACCATCGGTGCATATTACCTTTTCGTGCATCCTATCTTAAGATGGGTTGACACATCGATGTTCCTGTCTGTGAAAAATATATGCATCTCTAGGTTTTTTATTAAGTTTTAATCTTATGTAAAATTAAAAAAGGATCCCTGAGATAGTTTTTCCCGAGCAAGATATGACCCAGATGTGAAATTTTCCGAACCTTGACAGTTGATAACAGTTCCCTGTCAACTCTAGCTTGCCTCGGGACTTCGGTATTGGTAACCATGTCTGTCCAGGGAATTCTGAGCATTCGGCGATGGAGCCACATTTTAAATATTTCCAGTCTGTTCATTGAGTTGACTTTCAAGGTCCACGTTTCACATCCGTACAATAAAACATACCACACATAGCATTTGATCATTCTCTGGCGAAGTTTCAAGTTTATGTTATCATTGCAGAAGAGTGATTTCATTTTATTAAACGTAGCTCTTCCTGCCTCAATTCTGCATTTTATCTCTACATCTGGGTCAAGAGATTGCGTTAGTATGCTGCCTAGGTATTTAAATTTTTCCACCCTTACAACGTTACGGCCGTTCAAATGCAATACTGACCCACTGTGGTCAAGCCGTCCGAAAGGATAATATGGCAAAATCAAATAACACAATTTTTAACAACCGTCATGTTAAGAATAATAAAGATAGTCAATGAGATTACAAGAAAAAGGAAATTTGGTATAGAAAATTATAGAAGTCCAACTCGTTTGCCTACGAGTAGACAAATCTTCTAAGTAAACGGCATTAAAGATATAAGAAATAATAATCCGCTTACACTTAATATATATGAAAGAATTATATATTTGAGATTGAGGTCCACTAACTAACTAACAAACTTATCATCATGCTTTTTCCTTGAAGGGGTGGACAGAAAGAACATAAATAATACGTAAAAAAGCATCAAAAATGTATAATGGAAAAAAGAAGCAGTTTCTGAAGTTTCAAATGAAAAATGCCTAAACATTTTGACACCTAAACACTTTAAACTGTGAAATTAAATAACTTTGTTTTATGTATCACAATTGTATTTTATTTTACTCGACCGCTGTTTGATATATAATATATGATATACCTGATGATGTCAACATAGGTTGACGAAACAGCTGTCGCGTAAAATAAAATAGAATTGTGATACATAAAACAAAGTTATTTTATTTAACAATAATTTTTGTAATTAACGTATTTTTTTTCATTTCAAAATGTCAATTTTGTGTAAGGATTTCAACAAAACAAATTTATTTCCTCATTTGAGTCCCCCATTTTTTCTAGTCTCCATTTCTAACACGTCATCAAACATTTTGTCAAAAGGTATTACGAAAAAGCGCGGTTTCGTAATGTGCTGCATGAGGAAAGTTTGCCAAAAATGTAAGGCGCACCGTGGAACCGGCACAGCGCTCGGCAATAGGAGAAGAGAATGAAAATTGTAAATCCACCCTAATAGAATTCATAAGCTTGAAGAGAATGAAATCTAACGTCAGATGGGGAGGCGAAATTTTCTACAAAGTGTTTTTCTTTGTGTAATGTGATTTGGTTTTAATGTGAAACGTAACACGCGGAGTTTGAGGGAAATTCGTTTCTTAAAACAAGGGTGATGTATACATTTTCCCGAAACTAAGCAGCAAGGACTTTTGGCAATATCTTCCCAATCTTATTAAAATTCTGTCAACTGCGTTTCGAATTTTTTTTCTACGAAAAAACGCCGAATAACATGTAAAACAATAATTTTCTTAGAAACCAATCTAATCTACAATTTGTTTGATATTGGATGTAGATTTTTTTGTAGTATTCAGGTTTAAATAAAATATTTTTGTTGTGTAAAATTTCATGGTCGAACACAAACATCAGTGGATTATAACAAAAAAATGGATTTTAAAAACATTTTTTAAACATTTTTTTTCATTATTTATTAAGGTTTTGATTTAAACCAATACTAATTTTTAATAAAGGTAATGTGATCTTTACAACATTTATTTAGCAAAATTCCATTTATCTATTAACTGTGGACTGATCGAAAGTAGAAAAACGTGCGGAATAAAAATTAATTAACAAATCACGCCATCTCCCCGAAGAGGTAGACAGAGACAATAGGACCGCCACACTGTTCTTTCCTGACATACTTCTCTCACTTCAACATTCACGTCGATTTCTCACGTGGCCAGCATTTAACATTTGATTGTTTCGATCATGCCACCTCCTTTCCTCTGTCTTCCTTTATTTCGTGTTCCATTTACACCGTTAACAATTACTTTCTTTATCGAACTTTATTGATTTATTCTTTCAATGTATCCAAACCTTCTAAATGACCCTTTCATTATTTGGTTCATGACACTTTCATTCGTACTGCACTTTTTCAAAGTTATCAACTAAAAAATCATCGAAGAAATGCACCATTCAAACTAGTATTAAAATCATGTGAATAGTTGCAATAAAATAAAAATTAAAAATAATATTATATAAGTAAAGAACATGCTATTGAAATATAACGTAAGAATCTGAATAAAACTAAATATATATTTTACAAATAAATAAAAGTTTGTGTGTGTGTCCATGATTTTCTCGAAAATTGCTAAATCGGTTTTGCTGAATATATCACAGTTTGTTCTTATTAGTCCCAGAGAGATTATGAGAGTAGCGTGATTGAAATCCAATATGTAAAACTGTTGCTATTACGTTTTAAAATTAGTACGAAAAACGTTAAACGTGGAACTGCACTAAGGATGTTGGGCTTCATCGTCCGGACCGGAAGAGTATTCAGATATCCTCGTGTGCTCAGATATATACAACGCATTGCAATCGACGTGCGTGTATGACTCGTTGTATGAATGTGGTGGAAGCCAGAGAGATTTGTCAGGATAGAGTAGTGTGGCGGTCCATTCTCTCTGCCTACCCCTGCGGGGAAACGGCGTGATGGTTTGTTGTTGAAGCAAGACTGGAAACCAATTGAGTTCGAACAACTCAAGCCCGTTCGTTTGAGACAGATGAACAACGGGAAACAAGACTGAATACCGTTCGATTACGCACTGCTCGATGGGGAAGACTGAGAAGACGCTACTGGAGAGATTACGTGGAAAGAGCATGTTCTGAAAGAGTGATAAATAAAGCGGCAAATAAAGTACCAACAATAATTCGACCTCCAGGAAGACCACCCAAAATATGGCGAGACAGTTAGGCATCTACATCCCAGGAACAGGCTCCGAGAAATAACAGGACATATTCCAAAACAAAGCAGAAGAAGAAGAAGAAGAAAAATATATAAATAATTTTTATTACTATTATTTACATTGTGAAATTGTGTAACTGTAATTTACATTGTGTAACTTCTATTGTGAAATTGAAACACTAGATTGAATTTATTTATCTTATCAATTTTTTTTTTCAAGGATACATACAGTGAAGGAATTGTGTACGTGCAGATATTTTTACGATTAAATGTCCAAAACATTTATATAAAACTCCATATTTAATAACTAATACATACGCAACCGTCTTTTTTCGGGAAATTTTATTGGATTGACATGTTTCACCTTGCATTCAAGGCAAAATGTTACAAAATGCGCTGAAAAAACTTTTGAAAATGCCTACGCAGGGCAAAAAACGGGTCAATACCATGAAATATAATTAACTAACTAACTAAACTAACTTACCATCACGCCGTCTCCCCGGAGGGGTAGGCAGAAAGAATGGAACACCACACTGTTCTGTCCTGACATACGTCTCTCGCTTCCTCTACATTCATACATCTTGTCATGCACGCACGTCGATTTTTCCGACTCCTCACGTGTCCGACATTCAATATTTGATTGATTTGATCGTGCCACGTTTTCCTCGGCCTTTCTCTATTTCTAGTTCCGTTCACGCCGTTTACATATACCTTCTTTACCATTCTGTCTTCACTCATTCTTTCCATGTGTCCAAACCATCTTAATGACCGTTTCCTTATTTTGTTCATAACACTTTCATTCGCACCACATTCACTTCTTATACTTGCATTTGTCACCTATCATAAACAGATTTGCCACACATTCATCTTAGAGATCTCATTTCTACTGCATTTATTCTACTTTCATCCTTCTTTTGCCAGTTCCATGCTTCACTTCCATACATAAGGGTCGGCACAAGAACACCATTGTGCACTGCCATCTTAGCTTTTATAATTAAACTTTTAGAAAACAGACGTTTTTATTCGCATTCGCCCGTAAAACACTGCCACGAAACTGCAGATGAGATTTTTGTGTGCATTGTGTCGTTTGTAATTCTGTAGTAAAATTAGATTTGATAATCCATTGTTTTGACCGGAACTCTAGGATACTTCAACATTACAAAATGTTTAAAATTAAAACATTGATTTTACCTATCACGATATTGTTGTGGATAGCGCAGACGAATTACAAGTCTTGGTGTCGAGAATGTATTAGGTATGCAAGTCAAACGAATTAATGGTGAATGTCGGAAAGTCAAAGGTGATGGTTTTTGAAAGGTAAGCAAATGACAGTCTGTATGACAGTGTGAATGAAGAGAACTTGGAGCAGGTGAGTGAATTTATGTATTTAGGTAGTATGTCGAAAGAAGGATTAGTGCGGGTAACAAAGTGAATGGAGCTTTTAAAATAGTTATTGGAAACAAGAATTAATCAATAAAAGCGAAAACGGCCATTCACAATGGAGTGCTGGTCCCAACTCTAATGTATGGAAGCGAAGCATGGAACTGGCAGAATAATGTTGAAAGCAGAATAAATGCGATAGAGATGAGGTCCCTTAGACGTATGTGTGTTAGAACAATGTACGACAGAATTTCAAGTGCTGATATAAGAAAGGAATTCAGAGGGGAAAAAGGTATTATAAATAAAAACAAGAAAGGATCGCTGCGTTTGTTGGGACATATTATGTTAAGAAAGTATACGTTCATGATGTAAATGGAGTAAGGAGTCAAGACAGACCGAGGAAAACATGGCATGCGACAGCGCCGACATCAATTGTTATTTGCTCCGTCACGCAGAAGCAATCTGCCTTTGTTGATGCCAGTAGGAATAGCAATTCGGACGTTGAATCTAATCGACTTGGATATGGACATTTTCAGTGTCAGTGAGGCAGTGTTCATAAAAAATATATTACAAATTCTGGAAAGAGTACTGCCTCACATATTTGGGTTCGTTTTGATGTGTATGATTTTTTGGTTTTCATGTCGTTGTTTTATCTTCGTTACACCGTTTTGTGTCCAAATGAGTCACCTAAATGTTTTTGGTTTGTTATGTCTCATTTGTGTATTATGTATAAATAAATAAATTAAATAAATAAATAAAAATGACCAAATTAATAAAATTTTAAAGGTTGGTCATGTTAGTAGTCGGAAGAATCGACGTGCGTTGTATGAATGTGGAGGAAGCTAGAGAGCTGTGTTAGGATAGAGTAGTGTGGCGGTACATTCTCTCTCCCTACCCCTGCGGGGAAACGGCGTGATGGTTTGTTGTTGTTGTTGTTGTTCCGATTTATTTAAATGAGATACAAACAATTAAGTTGTTTTTAACACCTGATGATGTCAACATAGATTGGCGAAACTGATGTCTCGACAAAATCGTTTAAATACATCGTTACACTTAATAATATTGTTTTAATTTTAAGCGTTTTATACATTTAGATTTGTCAATTAAATGTGAAACTGAATGACTTTAGATGTATAGCATATGTTCACGTGGAAACTCGAGTGACGGCATTAGGTTCGATAAAAATATTTGAACAGTGGGAGGTAGGTAGAGCCCAATCAATACTTTTTCTGATGACTGTGGTCCGATATTCGATAGGGGAGGAAGAAAAAACATTTCCTCCGTTCTCCACAAGGAAATAGAAATGTCGCATCATGTTTTATAGCGGGTAATCTATTTCATTTTGCGTCGCGATAAAAAGGTGTATCAAAAACACCTTAGCTCGTGTAAATGGTCGAAAAGTCATAAAATATTATGGCAAATAAAAATGCGTTCACCACAAAATGTTATTTTTCCCTTTACAAGTTTCTGTAATATTATTGCTTATTTATTGTTTCTTTTACAATGATGTTAAACTCCATATTAAATAATGAATACGAATGGAAACGTCCGTTTTCTAGAAGTTTAATAATAATTTATGCTAATGACATGTTTCGCCTTTCTGAATCATTATCAAATATTGATATGATATTGTAATAGACACATACATATATTGAGGACGATAGAAGGCAAGACACTGAGGGATCGCGTGAAGAACACCAGAATAAGAGAGATATGTGAGGTTGAGGATATTATAAGATGGAGCAGAACAAAAAAAGGGACTGGTACGGCCATGTTCAAAGAATGGACACCACCAGACTCCCCTATATTGCAATGTATAATCAGCCTCATAGAACTTATCCTCGTGGAAACTCGGCCTCCTAAAATATGGACAGCGGGGAATCTACCTCACAGGAGAAGCAACACTCTGTAGAACAGACCAAATAGGTCTAGAACAAGGAAGAAGAAGAAGAAGATATGATTAATTATAATTAAATTTACTTTTATATGCCGTTCCAGTATTGTTAGGATAAATCTGGTAGGATTATTGGTGTACAGCTATACGGATGCAATACTTAGAAATTTACCACAAATGTCATTGAAAAACTCTTGGTGTTTACTCCGCTCAGTATTCAATATTTTTTGGGCCCAAACAGTGTCAAATGCCATTTCTCTGGGTCATGGCAGACGAAAGGCCAGCCAGATAATAGGTTTCTAGGTCCAAATGTTCCAGTTCCAGGCTCAGGGGCACTAGACTGGTCCTCTGCGCGTGGAAAGAGGAAGCAACCCTAACAGTTAGTTATTCTCAACTTTATAGGGCAAAAATAAATTAAAATTGCCCTATAAATAGTGACTAACCGTTATTTTAATTAACTCTAATTAGGTACTTTACTCAATTCCAGCAAGAATTTCAAAATGCTATCAAAGAAATTATTCAAATTGACATTGGAACAAATGCATATAAAGGTTCGACAGTTGAAAAAAATTATTGTAACACCTGATTTCATTGTAACAGCTGTCATTTTCATTTCATTTTTCATTTAATTAATAAAAATCACAAACATTACAGACATATAATTCCAGATCGTTTGCAATTACATTATAAGAATTTATAAGAGAAGCATAAAAAATATATATATAAAAAATTAAGCTTAAGAAATAGAAATAATCATACCAAAATTGTCTTAATATATAATAAAATTATACAAATTGTGATACCATACACAGCGTTTTATATTTGAACAGTTAATAATGTTGTAGTATCATAGTGTTTCGGCCAAAACAATGGACGGTTTTTACTTACATAATTTACAATGAACTTCTATTTAGTAATTTCGATAATAAATT
Source organism: Lepidostoma basale (assembly GCA_022606425.2). Classification (NCBI taxonomy): domain Eukaryota; kingdom Metazoa; phylum Arthropoda; class Insecta; order Trichoptera; family Lepidostomatidae; genus Lepidostoma; species Lepidostoma basale. The sequence goes on along the minus strand of JAHDVF020000296.1, from coordinate 755,597 downwards.
TGATAGTATATAGCAATATGTTTATCAAAAAGGGCTTTGTAATCTACTTATTTTGCGAATAGCACACCGGAATTGAAAATTTGCGTTTTTAAATATTTCAACACGTCGCTATAAGCTTTGGAAATAATGGCAACGATAATAAAGCCTGCTTAAAACACTACCCATACAAATTGAACTATTTAGGTTAATTCCGTGATAGTAACCAGGCGACATCTAGCGGCGCTAGCCAAACTTACAGCACAGAGCGCGCCCGTTCTACACAATCCGCACAGCACTGAGAGCTGAACTATTAAGCGCGGAAAGCTCTTTCGCTTAACACCGTGCATTACCCCTTTCGACCTGAATACGTTTAATTAAGTTTTCAAATTTCAAACTCTGAAAATACCAAAATGGACTCACGTGGAAGTTTATACTAACATCTCAAACTATTGTATTATATTATATTATAAATGTTAACTAATGCTAACAATATTCAATGAAACTAAAAAATTCAATTCATTACATTTTTTGCCAACTCAGAACTCAAAATAAGTACGCGTTGGAAAACATGTATATCCTTTATTTATGTTTTATATTAATTATTTTTTATATGGTAAGAATTTACCGTAAATTGCAAATGACAGTTCATTTTTAATTATGTATAAATATTGAAAATACATGTAATATATGAAATAAACATTAAACCAATTAAATAATTAAAAGTGAAGTTAGATAAATCTTCGACATTTTCTTTTTCTAAATACAAAAATAAACAATGCAATTAGCCTTTTTAAATTGCGAATTCACTTTCGATAAAAGTTAACGTTTTCAATTCCACCTACATTAATGGTTATTTAAATTATATTTACTATTCTAACGACAGTATTCATACGAATGAAAGCATTTATAAAATATTTGCAACATTTGATAGTACCTTTGCAAGGTTATGCATGTCGTTCTCTTAAAATATAATTTAACTTCACGAAGACAGACGTTTTCACACCGCGATTATCCCACTGTCATTGCTTTGGTGAAGAATTCACGTGACAGTAAAATGATGATAAATCTATCACATGGCATAATGATCAATATAATAGCTATACCCATACCCATCACATCGATTTGGCTAGCGCTGTAATGATGTAATAAACTCTCTAACAAAATAACAATAATAATAATAAAAATAATCTGTGACAAATAACTTTTTAATACTATCCAAAATATCAACACAAGATTTTGGATATACCTACAACATAATAAAGTGTAAGCCGTCTGTTAGGAACTTCGGAATAAATATTAAATTTGTGAGCAACTTCTATATATTTGATGTTTTCAAGTAACATTAAATGCCCACAATTTTGGTTATAAAATATTTCAACACAAAATTTTTCGCAAAATCAAAAGTGAAAATTAGATAGTATATGAACAAATGGAGAGGGATATTGAAAGAAGGGTTGGGACAGGCAACAAAGTGAATGGTGCACTTAAAGTTGTCATCGCAAACAAAAACCTATCCAAAAAAGCTAGAATGGCAGTGCACAATGGTGTTCTTCTATTGACCCTTATGTATCGAAGCGAAACATGGAACTGGCAAAAGAAGGAAGAAAGTAGAATAAATGCAGTAGAAAGGAGATCTCTTAGAAGAATGTGTGGATACTCTGTGAATGATAGAGTGTCGAATAAAAATATAAGAAGTGAATGCGGTGCGAATGATGGTGATATGAAAAAAATAATGAAAGTATCATTAAGATGGTTTGGACATATGGAAAGAATGAATGAAGAAAGAATGGTAAAAAATCATATGTTAACGATGTAAATGGAACCAGAAATAGATGAAGACCGGGGAAAATGTGGCACGATCAGATAAATCAAATATTGAATATTGAATCAAATATGAATGACCATGTGAGGAGTCAGAGAAATCGATGCGCGTGCATGACACAAGAAGCGAGAGAAATATATCAGGAAAGAAAAGTGTGGCAGTCCATTCTTTCTATCTACCCCTTCGGGGAGACGGCGTGATGGTTAGTTAGTTAGTTAGTTTATGAAAAAACACGTTTAACTATAAATTTAGTTAATGAGAAGGGTTTATGCATTCTGCTCAACGTTTTTAAGCGTAGAAGAAACGTTATTGTGTTTGAAAATGGCAAAGACGTCGCGTCGAGCACGCGGGAACTCAAGACGTTAAAGCTTCGTCGAGAGTTGAGTCAGTTGAGCGCTGGCCTGCAAAGGAACAACTATCAAAGTTAAAGACTTTGGACCGAGTTGGGCGGACTTATAAATAATGCAATACGCGGCCTGGCTGGGTACAAGTCTCGTCATCAACTTACCTACTACAGGTCTAATGTGGATTGTTGCCAACAAAAATAGGTAACGCTTAAAACTTTATACGAAAAACTAACTTTAGATGCTTGTATGTACGTTTGTATTCATACATGTAATTAATGCATTTGATTGAAAACAATATTTTTAAAATCATCGAGTGTACAATCTCAGCCACCAGATGCTACTTCGGCCTTCTAAATCGAAAATTCATCAATCCAAATATAGAAGAAAACGAAACTTTGAATAAATGACTTGGTATGTGGAGTGGAAACCTGGACACAGAAAAATGTGTATTCCAAGAAGTTTTAGCGCAAAATCCTGAAGAGAATAATTGGCCCAGTCCGCGAGGATGATATATGGTGACGCCGCCATAATTCGAGTTATTCGGCGTCGTTAAGTATACAAAACTTCAACGGTTTTGGTGGGCTTGACAACAGGTGCAAATGGAGTAGCTGAACAACTGTACAGTTGCCATTTACATGACCAGAGGGAAGACACAGCATGGGAAGACATTTTGGTTAGACGGTGTTCTGAAGGACCTGCAATTATCGGGAGTCAGACCTGAGGAATTGAAGTCTAGGGCTCAGGATAGTGTAGACTGGAGAAACATTTTTGAAGCAAACTAGGTCCACCCAGGACTGTAAAGCCAGGGAGAATAAGAAGAAGGTAGAAAATTATTCCGTGTTAAGTGACAGAAAGATTGCATTGCATTCCGGAAAGGTATTATTTTTGTCATGTATTGTACTGAAAATATGTCAAACTAGCAACAATATTCAAAACTATAGTAAGTATTATATATGCCTACTCGTAATTCATGTTCAGAGGCGATATACCAATAAAAACATTGCCGAACGTACAATATTTTATTCTACATACATCCAAATAATTCATATTTTTTTAATGTATACATATACTTGTAAACGAATATGTATACATTAAAAAAATATTGTAAAAATATATCTGGTTTAAGTTTGGCATATAGATAGGAGTGACATCTCCAGCCGGCTTCTAACAATGCGCTAATGGCGGGGTAGCCTTTCACATTGTGTTAAAAAGATGTTCTGCTTAATGCTTAATAAACATAAATCTTCATAGATGGCGTTAGAGATTAACATATAATCTTAGAGATTAACATATATAATCAAAATCTTCATAGATGGCGCATTGAAACTGACATGTGAATTCTGGTCTTGGACTTTAACATATACACAACTTCCAAATATTTGTCAGACATGGTCATAAGAAAGGTGGAATGGGGAATGTTGTAATTACATAAAGTGTGCACTTTACCCAACCAATGACAGGTCATAAGTCCTGTAAACACCTTGATCAACCATATTCAGTTTCCAATTTGCATCTTCGTCTCTATTGAGATACAATTAAATCAAATACTTCATTTTTGTTTTTAATTTCATACACAGTTAAATTCCATGCAATGCATAATTGTATTAAATTAAAATAAGTATTTAATAAATCAGGAATTTCTACTGTTCTAAAGTAAGTTTCGTGAATGAACGTGAAATGCTTTCACACGTCAGTTGAGTCAGAGAATAGCGCATTGTATAACAAATTTCTAAAGCTTTGTTAACAAGATACCGAGCCGAGGCTCAATGCTGGGGAGCTGGGAAGCTGAACTCAAGCCAGCTCCGTGGATCCTATATGCAGTACACCTCACAAGGTGCGAGATGCATTTGTTATCACTTCATAACAATCTACCAGTGCAGGTACATTGAGAAAACCTTTAAAAACTATTTTTTATGTCACAGTGTGAATTCACAAATTTAGATGGTTGTTTTTTGTAAACTTATGTAAGGAACGTTTTCGACATGAAAAAGTCCGCAAACTATTTCTTAAGAACGTTTTCGATAGGAAAGAGACCGCAACGTATTTTTTTAGTATACTTTACGTTGGACCTCTCAAAAGAGGTGATCTATGGAGACGGATTAAGATGTTAAGCTACTGAATTAAATCCGAACGCCACTGTTATCCATTCAATTATACCAGTTATGATGCGTCTTTTTATTTTAAATTTCATTTTTGATTCAATTGTTTAAAAATATTCATAAACATTGCAGATACATAAAATTAAACGATGTTTTTTAGTAACCATTTCCACTTTTGACTTTATTCCGACAGCGACCGGTTTCGCCAGGCTGGCTGGCATTGATTGACCGGTCACCAGTTTGTCGATACTAGCCAGCCTGGTGAAACCGGTTGCTGTCGATATAAAGATAAAAGTAAATAAAGTTTTTAAAAGCCTTAGTTATATTGAATTATTAATTAAAATGAACTTCCCTATTGTTTCTTAAACAATTATGTAAAACTCCATATTAAGTAATTAATACGAATGAAAACGTCTGTTTTCTAGAAGTTTTATTATATTTCATGTGAATGACATGTTTCGCTTGTCGAAGGCATTATCACACGCATTGACATTTGATTGACACTGATGAACAGACGCTTTCATTCGCATTAATTAAAATGAACTTCCATTAAGCGATTTCAATAAAATCATAAAATTACCTTAAATCCTAATCCAAAACAAAAGAAGAAAAACAAAGAGCAATTTAATTCATTAGAGATTTGTGAAGTAGCTTTATCATCGTGAAAAATGTACATGATGAGGTTTGAAGGATAGGATATATGATATTGTCTTGGCAAGTTGAAACGTGTTATTTCCATAAAATATAATAAAGATTCTAAAAATAGGCATTTTAATTCATAGTAATAAGCTTTAAAAAGGTATTCCTTTGTGCACCGATAGAAGCGACCGGCAGAAATTCTCACCAAGCGTCTAGTACAAAAACTTTAAAATTGCGAGTACAGTAAAATTTACACACACTGCACCCGCTACTGACTAGACGAGTATCTACAGCCAGTAGTTACTTATTATATGCCTCGCTTCGCTGCAGGAAAGCAATGAATATTGGCACAGTTTGAACATCTAAGCACACCGCTTTCATCATACTCCCCTGGGCGCAAAACCTCCAGGTAATTTAACGTATCTAAATAGTGGACTCAATCCCACATAGTAATCTATTTTGTTTTCCCCTATGCGTGGATATTTTATTTCGACCTAGCTGTACTTATCCACGCATTGCTGTGACTCAGTCAAGTTAAATGATAAACGGTCCAAAATGGTGGTTCAATGTTCCCCACCCAAGACCACCAGCGCACAACCATGACTCGTTCCGTTCGATTATCTTCCCAGGTCCAACCGGCCTCTACCCAAAGCCACTCCCTGTCACCGTCCTTTGGTCTTCAATCATGACCTCAGCCCCTGACCAAGATCACCACCGATACTTTCAAACTCCTCCCTACGAGGGTAGTCAGGTCCAAAAGTCGGAGCCAACCTACCACATCCTTCAAGAAACCCTCCTCTCACTATCCATTTAAAGATTAACTGTTTCATTCGCTTTCATATTTAATATTTATTTTAACCTACTGTTCACACATTTGTAAATAAAATACTTATTTCTTGAGTACAAATCTAAAACTAACTTACTAACCATCACGCCGTCTCCCCGAAAAAGTAGGCAGAAAGAATGGACTGCCACACTTTAACCGATGTGGCACTCCATCCTTCGCTATTCGCCCCGCGAGAGATGCGGTGAGATGGGTTGCGAACCTCATAGCCACCAATAGGCATCTCCCTGTATTTACGCCCAAATACTTACGCCTTAGGAGTCAAATAAATTTACAGACCTTATTTTCTTCATATATACAACAGGACGTTTGAAACCAATTATTGTATGCAATATGTTTTAGCTATTATTTTGATTCTCTTGACAAGTTATATGGTAGCTAATCTATCCCCATTTTACTGTCACGTGATTACTACACCAGACCAAAGACAGTGTAACAATCACAATTCCATCGCCGGGATCGAACCCGGGACCTTCGGTGTGTCAGTCATAGTTCTTGCCATTCTTCCATGAAGGTTGTCAAAGCAATCTAGAAATCGTTCAATGCACAGATTCCCAACCTATTATGGATCACCGCCCCCCTTATATAAAAAAAAAACTGATGCCCCCAATCCAATAATATTTACACCAAATATTAAAATATTGTGCACATTATATTTATTTTATCTATCTATCTATGTCTCATTAATCACAAATCAGAGATAAACATTGTGAAATCTGTGAATAAGTCATAACGTGAACAAGGTAACCATATTCGTATCGAAACATGTATTTGAATCATGTATTTGTTTACGAACTTGCAGACTTCGAACTAACATTGGCAATCCGCATTAGCGCGACACATTTACGCGATATAAACAATTTTTACTTTTTAGATATCGACATATAAAAAAAAATATTTTCAAACTAATTTATTTTTATAAGGATTAATTGTATCTCAATAGAGACGATGGAAACAGAATATGGTGGCCGAGGCGCTTACAGGACTTATGACCTGCCAATGGTTGGGTTGAGCAATCGTTTTATGTTTAACAACGTTCTCCATTCCTCCCTTCTTACGACCACCACGTCTGACAATGTATTTTTGGAAGTTTATATGCTAGAATGCTGCGCTTATCTTCACATTTTTTTAGTTTAGGGGAACACGGGTAGAAGTGAGCCACGGGGAGGAGTGAACCATTTACCATATTACTGTGAAACACGATTCGAAACATGTTCAAACTTGACCAACGTGTCGCATACTCGTGCTCGTCCAGCACATCCAATTGCCGCCTGAACCTCGTCACGGGTTCACGTGCTGACAGTATCGCTCGCACTTTTCGACGCTAAAGTAAAATTTACGAACTTTTTATGAAGGGTTTGACACCTTGCTGTTTAGTTGTAAACAACGGAAAGTGACTCAAAAGTAAGTACTAAATTATATAGTACCTAAAACTGTTTGTTTGTGGTGCATATTACACATATATATTTTTTTGGAAATTATTAAACTTATTTTGGGTGCTGGGGAGGACTGAACCAACTTCGATTGGGGAGGATTGAACCATGGTTCATTCCTAGCCCGCAGTCACTTTAATCTAAAATATTTATTTTATTATTTCTCCTTTGTGTGCAGGTAACAACAATACCTCGAATACATAAAAGAAAAACAGAAAATGCAAGGACTACCGAAACTGAAATGCACTGAATGCAATGAAAAATGCACTGAATTTAATAAAGGCAGGAAAGAGTTTACAGAAGTAGATTTCTTGTGCACTGTTACAGACAGAGCTATGCATACAGAAGAATCCAACTCTTCCGCAACTCATCACATCATTTCGTCATCATCTGGTATATTTGTTAGCCCTCAGAATTTCAATGGCAGGAAAAAGGAGTGACATAAGAAAGGGAAGAAAAAAAGGTCGATCAATGATTGCTACGGATACTCCTGAAAAGGAGAAAATTATGAACAGGTCATGTAATGAAAAGCTGGCTAAAAAACCCAGAAATATTCATCAAGACTTGATGATCAGCGAAGATGAATCAGAAGAAGAACCAGTATTACAGGATTCATCAGATTCAGATTATGAATTTGAAGACTTAATTATTCAAGAGGACGATTTACATAATGATTTCAATGGAGATCCTGGTGAAGGGAGCTTCGTCTTAGTTAAATTTACTATTGCTAAAAAGTCTGATATATACTATGTTGGGAAGGTATTAAGTTTTGATAATGTAAGACAAGAGATTACCATTAGTTTTCTGCGTAAAAGGGGTATTTTTTATGATGCCAGACATTCCTGATATTTCTACGGTAGCTCTAAATGATGTTAGATTGACACTTCCCCAGCCAAGGTATTCAAACACAACAAAAAGACAACACTGCCATTACAAATTTCCGGTTCAATTTGATTGTATAACGTTCGTTGATTTTTTGTCTTTTTTTATTACCTTCATTTATTTGTTATAATATTTTAATACTTGTTTCTCTTCATTTTTACTTTGATTACATTATTTTTATATAACCTTGAGAGAAATAAATATTTAGGCTAAACATTGTTATACTTTTAGCTGGTTTTATTTTAATAACACCACCATCATGTAAATGGTTCAAGTCAACCCACTACTTGGTTCAATCCTACCCGTACACGGGTAGAAGTGAGCCAGTAGGTGTCTTGCTGTATTTACGCAAATTATAAAGAACCTAAACATATTATCAAATTTGTTTTATTACCATCACATAAACAATAAACGTAGCTAACATAGGGAGCTTACTCTGCTGGTTTATCTTGTTTCCTTTCCCCAGAACAACGGTTTTAAAAAAAAGTGGTTCACTCCTACCCGTGCTCCCCTACTCTACACTAGCGTCATCTATTAAGATTGGGAAGCATCAAGCAGAAAATAATTTATTTTTAATTTCTTAAATAGGCACGCCAAGGTCGCCCCCTATGAACTGCCTGAGAGCTGTGGGATGGGCGGTATCGTCCCAGTTGAGAACTAATAGTTTAGTGCATATAATAGTAAAAAAAATACGAGTTTTTTCCTTTATTTCATGTAAAACGGCAGTCAGTTTATTTAATAAAGTATTATACCGATGAACATTATACTTGAGTCTATATTATAATACTGTTATCGATGGATGGATGTACATAGATGTTATATTTAAAAACAAGTGATGTACCAATATAATGAGAGGAATACTGAGAGAACTATATATATGTTCCCCATAGTTATAGCAGAGCAAGGGGGCATATATTATTTTATGCCCCAATTTGCCGCACAGAGGCCCTTCGAAGTTCTCCTGTATTGAAAACGATTCGTCTTTTAAATGAGGTTGCAAAAGAGATATACCTCTTAGGATGCAATTATGGCGAATTTGTGAATACCCTTACGATAAAGGCAGCTAGGAAATAGCTGGCATATTCCTATTAATAAGGTTCTATGTATATTTCCTTTTATGTTCTTTTTTTTCACCTTTTACATCGATTTGGCTCGCGCTGTAATGATGTACGGAGTTTTTACAACAAAATAATATAATAATAATAATAATAATAATAATGTTCATATCCAAAATTATTGAAATGATTATTAAAATTCTTTATGCGTCACATAAAACGCGAAACTTTGCGGCGAACAGCGAAATTTTATTCGCAGTGAACTCCAACCTAGTTGTAATGAGCAATCCCTTTTCACACACTACTAGTGAACATTCGAAATTCGTGGCGTAGTTCGCTGTCTATCGTGGCGTTAGTTCGCTGTCAGTTGTTGTAAAATAAATATTTTTAGCGTACGCATTCCAATTGATACTAAATACTGATAGAAGAAGTGTGCAAACCGCAATATTTATTTGACCTACATCATCCGAACTATCAAAACATACTTTAAAAAACAGAAGCATGGAGTATTTTGACTGGACTTAGATATTGTGTTCTCGGGAGTACCAGCCCGGAGGCTATTGCTTTCCCACATGTTGGAAATTTCTTTCAGTTGTCGTGGCGTAAGTTTGTTGTCAGTTGTAAAGTAAAAAAAATTGCCGTTCGCGCTCCAATTGATACTAAATACTGATAGAAGAAGTGTGCTAACCGCAATATTTATTTGACCTAAATCATCCGAATTACAAAAACATACTTTAAAAAACAGGAGCATGGAGTATTTTGGCTTGACTTGGACATTGCCTTCTCGGGAGTACCAGCCCGGAGGCTATTGCTTCCGGATGTATATTGTTGGATGATGAGAAGAGGGTTTCTCGGAGGATGTGGTGGATTGGGTGCGACATTTGGACGTAACTAATTAAGTAGGGAGGAGTATGGGGGTCGGGGTGGCTTTGGAGCTTCTGATTCAAATAAATAATCGGGAATTTATTGCTTTCTTACTTTTTTTGTTATGCTAATTCGTATAAAAAAAAATTCTTTAGAATCAGAATTCGTTATGGACACAACAAAGTGAACTGCCACGTTCTGTCTGGCTTACACTATCGCTACAAACTGCGAGAACATCCTTCTATTTCGTAAGACCTTTATTACTATTATTTTATAACGCCATAATAAAAGCATTTAAATTATTTCATATTTGAGCAACCATCAAAATGTTTGCTAACGATTTTTTTTTCTAACTATTTTTTTAAATCAAAGTTGATGTTAATAATTCTACAATAGAATCCATTTTAATTGGTCGTGCACGGTCACCCTAACAAATATTTTAGGATTTGTTTGTACTTGTGCGCTGTAGGGTGAATGGAAAACTCGAATGTAAACATAATTAATTGAATCTACGAAAAGCTCCTAAAAGTTTATCTAAAATTCAACGCTCATTGATACGTTTCGCGATTTTTAAAATTATTATGCTCGTTTTATTTTTCAGATTTATACCCACACAACTGCAGCTTACTTACTTCCTATGGCCATACAACTCTTGAAGAGTTTTAGCCTCCTTGATGATTTTTCGCCAAGCTCCTCGATCCTGCGCCATTTCCTGCCAATTTGCCCAACCTAGCCAGATCAGCCAGAACATTGTCCTTTAGGCGCTGTCTAAGTCTTCCTAGAGGTCTTACTCCAGTCGGTTTAGACGCGTAACCCTGTACGCGATTGCTCTGGTCTCTTCGGCTCGATATATGTGCCCAATCCATGCCAGGCGACCGGCTCTCACGGTGCTCATTATAAGGGGCTGCTGGGTCACTGTACGGATCTCTTGGTTGGTCATATGCCTCCAAGTTCCCGCTGCATCATAGGGCCTGGGTCCCAGGATCGTTCTAAGTATTCTATTCTCACACAACTGCAAATTATAATTTATTTCGCCTGGCCATTTCCCGTTATTTCAGGTTGGTTTTCCTGATGAGGCTCCGCCAAGCTTCGCGATCCTGGATCATCTGGCTGTCCAGTCGCAGCGCCCTCAGGTCGTTCCTGACTGTGGACATCCACCCTGCAGTGGGCTGACCCTTTCCTTCCTTTCATATTTCAGTTGCAGAGCCTTGTGGAGAATGTATGCATTGTGTCCATGCTCAAGTGGCCGTACCACCGCAAATGACATTTCTTAGTTTTTTCCACTATTGGAGCGACTTTTAGATCCATAGAACTGTAAATTATTATTTATTATAATATTATAATCGTTAACATCGAAAAATGAATACAATCGAATTAAAGATCACTGAGAGATATGTGCGAAAAAAGAATCTATGATAGAATACCCAACGACAAATAACGAAGAAATGTAAGGCAAATGATTACATTCTTAGTAAAATTAAAACAGGATCACTAAGATGGTTTGTACATATAGAACGAATGAACGAGAAAAATAAAAGTTAATAAAATATACAAGCAGTGTGAATGAAAAAAGAAGTCGACGACTGCCGACAAAAACAATTTATGTATATGTTTTTTTTAAATGTAACCATTTTAGTAAAAAAAAATTGGTTAATACTTATGAAATTGTCTGTTTTCTAGAAGTTTTATAACAATTTATAGGAATTACATGTTTCACCTTTCTAAGACGTTATCAAATGTGATAATGCCCTAGAAAGGCGAAACATCGTCATTTCCATGAATTATTATGATACTTCTAGAACACAAACGTTTTCATTCGTGTTAATTATTTAATATGGAGTTTTACATCATTGTTCAAGGAAATATAAATATTTTGTTTATAATGTATTTTCATAATTATTGTAGATTAAAAACACGATATGGTTGATTTGTATCCAAATTATGTTTTTACCTAGCGTGAAGAGTCAAAGTCTAAACAAATAAAAATATTAATCTTGGCTTTGTTTGTCTTTTCTTGTATTATTCAGCGCTATCGCACTGTAAAAAATATTTGCAAACATTGGATTAGTGTGAATTTGTCGATTAGTGCGAATTTGTCGATTAGTGTGAATTTGTTTGATTTGTGTGAATTTGTCGACATTAATCAGTTGTAATTTTTATCCATTTTATCGCACTTTATTTAATACCATACTTTTTTTTATCTATTAACACACAATATCTGTAGCAATTTACAAACATACTACCAAGTCGGATAATTGCCGTAGAATGAGATTACTGAGAAGAATGTTCGGTAAAACGATACATGATAGAATCTTGAACGACGAAATGTAAAAGAAATATAAGGCAGATGATGGCATCATAAGTTAAATTAAAAAAAAGGATTCCTGAGATAGTTTGGAAATATGGAACAAATGTTTGAGTAGAAAGAGAAGCTGTAGAAGACCAAGGAAACCATGGTATAACCAATATCTGAATCTCTGAATACTCCTCCAGAAATGGCGTAATGGTTAGTTAGTTAGCTGGTTTACTTGCAAAATTAATTTAGCCCTTAATTTATTTATTTTTGGATAAAATTAAAGTTGTTAACAATATTTGACGATTTTTTTTATAAATTTTAAACTCGTTTTTTTATACTTTTGAGTTAATTTTTCTCGACATATTTCGAAGGCTTACACCTTCATCATCGGGAGAGCGATATAAACTGATATCGCTCTCCCGATGATGGAGGTGTAAGCTTTCGAAACATGTCGAGAAAATAATATCAAAAGCGAAAAAAAAACAGTGTGTGGAGTTTGTGAAAATATGTAATAAATAAATAAATGAAACACAAAATCATGATTAATTTATTTTTATATTACATATTTTTGTTCTATTTTTTTACAGTACGTTGTGGCTCGCCAACAAAATGTCGCGTTTTAATTAAGAAAAATATTACACCCGTCGCTCAACGTCTTGGGACAAAATAATTTGACGTAACAATTCCTATTCCTTTTCGTTCGGGGCTGGTAGGGCTGGGCCTGCCCTTTGGAGAATGCCCGCGAGACTCGAACCCCGGTTGGCAAACAGGAAATCACTCACTTGTACAAACAGCAGCCGCCCTTCCAGACTGCCGCCCCGCAGCGTCCGGCGTCCCTCCCGAAATACAAACCGAAATGGTTCGGATGTTCAAAGATAAACGCTACAACTAATACGGTACAAGAAGCTTGAGCCAAGAACAGATTACATGACTAACGCTGCAATTACATGGCTTATGCACTTTATATTTCGTGTTGAAATCCCTTTGATATCTCAATTGGGAAGACAGATTTATGTCTTATGTTAATATGAAGATAACCCAATGTAGAGATAAGTTAATATAATTTCATATGATACACTTAATTTGTGGTTTGGCATTACCAAAAATAATTCACAATACTGGTGTACTTTGTCCTTACACGACTTTATTATGTTTTATCGAAAGCTTTATCAGGGCTACGAAAAAAAACTGGATTGAACCTGACGAAGGTCCGTCGGGAACAAAACCAGTTGGTTGGATAAAACAAAATAGAGTAGTGTAAGAAAAACGTAAAAATGTGTTTTTAAATATTTTTTTATTAGTTTTTAAGATTATATATTATTGTATTTTGGATATATGGATACTTTATTCGCCTTACTAAGGGATCAAATGTGACAAATCATCATATCAATGATATCTCTTATAGTATCATAAAACTCCACGAAAGATATGTTTTACGAAATGCTAAATGTATACTTTTGCAGTTTTATAGCGTTTGTTTTTTTTCTGCACCAGAATATTTCTTATGAAAATATTGCATGCAATTTGAGGACAGTCTGATAGTATTTACGTTTCCATTTGTGAGCCTTTGTATTATTACTTTTTTATGAGTTTGGGATGGTACCAAAGGTTCTTTTATTTTACAAATCTTTACAAGCGCAAGGAAAAAGTACTATCTCTTGCGCGTAGGGGATGATTGTTGGGGTATCGAAATACAATATCTCGGGAAGAATTCCTCCCCTCCCCTCAGCCAGGGGATTCTTTACACAGACGATGTCTCACAATGATTTTATCGCAATGTTGACTCATGGCGTGGCCATATCTGCAATCGGCAGAGCAACAAGTTTGATGATGTTTACAATATACATGCATTTATGTGTATATGGTATAACGTGAATTTAGTGTACGAGTATGTCATGTATAATACTCGAATATTAAACTATAAATCAAATTTAACAAGTTTTCTGTAACATAAAGGCAATGTTATTAAAAATTTATTTTAATGTTAACGGGTCCCAAATTATCATAATATAAATAGAAATAAAACTCGCATGTCATCAAAAAGCTTACGAGATTATTTAGAATACAAGAGAGCAAGAGAGAAATTCTTCGACTGTTTCCGAAAGTAATTCGAAATGCACACGAATGCGCATGGAACGTTTCGAGATTATTTTGAATTTTGTTCTGATTATTGTTGTATACGTATGAGAGTAATTCTAATATTTTTATTTAACACTTTCTTGCAATTGTGAAATTTTCAACGTGTGTTAAAAAAAAATTTACATTAAAAGTTAAAACTTATACTCATTACGAATATACAGTGAACCAAGTTTGTAAAGGGTAGAAAATCTTTACTTCCATGAATATTTCACGGGTTGCATTAGTTTAATATATTTATAGAAACGTGGCACGATCAAATAAAATATTGAATGTCGGCCTCTTGAGGAGTCCGAAATCGACGCGCGTGCATGATACGATGTATGAATGTTGAGGAAGCGAAAGAAATATGTCAGGAAAGAAAACTGTGGCCGTCCATTCTTTCTGCCTACCCCTTCGGAGAGACGGCGTGATGGTTAGTTAGTTAGTTAGAAATGTGCATAAATTTATCTGTTAGTAACATTACAAATGATAAATCTATTTTACATATAAAAAGACATTGACACCTGCATATATTTTAAGTAGGAATTCATAGAACTCTTTCTTCATTTTGAAAAGTAGACGAGAGCGAGCGATCAAATGAAAACTGTTATTCTTGAACTGAGAATCCGGAAACTGCATGGACCGGGCGCCTGAACATGGACGAGTGGCGTTTAAACGCTTGACTAAAGTGGGGTGGTACACACCCCTGTCGGCACTTCACAAAAACACCCCTCGCCGTCAACCCTCAATCACGTGTGATATTATTTTGTACATATTCTGTATTTCGTACGAAAATATACATGCAATGTTACATTTATAGGGGGGAGCTATCGGGAAAGAGCAGGCAGACTGGAAATCAAAAATTTGTTTAGGAGACCTATTCAGCCGTTGGGGATGTTTTAGCGATAAAGAAATAAATAAGCAGAGAATCACTGTTTTTTGAAGCGAAATTTATGTTATTTTTTTTCTTCACATTAATATGTGTTTTCTTTGGTTAGGGAATAACCAATATACCTTTTCTCCTTTGATCCCAAAACAGTCCTTACGTTTGCCTGTTTCCTTTTCGAATGAAAAATAACTATGAATGCTTAAGGGTGTATTCTAAAGAAAGTGGTTAAATTGTATTTACCATATTTTTTAATTATTTTAAAAACTTGATTGTCTGATTTACGCGGACGATGCCGTTCTCGTTGGGGATAGTGCGGACGAATTACAAGTCTTGGTGAATGTTTGAGGTATGCAAGTCGAACGATTGATGATGAATGTCGGAAAATCAAAGGTGTTAGTTTTTGAAAGGGAAGAGCAAATAACAGTTTGTAATATAAGTGTGAATGAAGAGAACTTAAGGGAATTTGTGTATTTAGGAAGCATGTTCACAGCGGATGGCCAAATGGACAGTGATGTTGAAAGAAGGGTTGGTGCGGGTAACAAAGTGAATGGAGCTTTAAAAATAGTTATTGGAAACAAGAATGTATCAATGAAAGCGAAAATGGCCGTTCACAATCGAGTTCAGGTCCCAACCTTTATGTATGGAAGCGAAGCACGGAACTGGCAAAAGAAAGATGAGAGCAGAATAAATGCGGTAGAGATGAGGTCCCTAAGACATGTGTGGTAGAACGATGTACCACAGAATCTCAAATGCTGATATTAGAAAGGAATGTAGAGCGAAAGAAGATATTATGAACAAAATTATGAAAGGATCGCTGTGTTGGTTCTGACATATGGAACGCATGAGAAAGAATGGTTAAAAAGTATACGTTAACGATGTAAATGGAGTACGGAGTCGAGGTAGATCGAGGAAAACATGGCATGAACAAATTAATCAAATTTTAATAGTTAGTCATGTCAGAGACCGGAAGAATCGACGTGCGTATATGACTCGCTGTATGAATGTGGAGGAATCTAGAGAGGTATGTCAGGATAGAGTAGTGTGGCGGTCCATTCTCTCTGCCTAACCCTGCGGTGAAACGGCATGATGGTTTGTTATTGTTGTTATTGTTAAATATTTGTATACTCTTTGGTACATTTAAGCTAATAAAACAATTGCAAACTGAACGATCAAATAAATCAAATATTGAAAATCGGCCAAATAATGAATTGAAAAATCGACGTGCGTGTAAGACATGATGTATGAATGTTGAGGAAGCGAGAGAAGTATGTGCGGCGGTCCATTATTTCTGCCTTCCCTTCGGGAAAACGGTGTGATGGTAAGTTAGTTTGTTAGATAGTTAGGAAATTGAACGAAATTTAATCGTAAGCACTCACGTAATTTACAGTATAATAATATAAGAATACATATATGTGTGTATTCATGCAAATATTAAATTAAAGTTTAAAGCATACGTTTTGATACAAGTTCAAAGGTTTTAAATTCGTGTTATCCTTTCAACGATGTTAATTAACTCGTAATTAGCAAGCTGCTGTTATGAAGTTAATGGGATTTATTGATTACTTCAGTAGCCAACTTTCAGTGTAATAAAATGAAACACGAATGTACAAATTTTTATATAAATCTGAATCACCAACAATATTACACACAGATGTATTATTATTTTAGTATATATTATTTAATTATGTATGAAAATGGGATTGGCAAATATAAGATGAAAGTAGAAAAAAACGCATTACAAATTAGATTTCTTAGACGAACGTGTGAAAAACTGTGTATTATAGAGTGTCGAATGAAAATATAAAAAGTTAATGCATTACGAATGATACTGTTATAAAATAAATAATTAAAGGATAATTATGATGGTTTGGACACATGGAAAGAATTAATGAAGAATGAAAGTATATATTAACAATGTAAATGGAACTATTAATAGAGGAAGATCGATGAAAACATGGCATGATCAGATAAATCAAATATTTAATGTAATTGACGTGCGCGCATGACACGATGTATGACTGATGAGGAAGCGAGAGAAGTATGTCAGAAAAGAACAATATTGCGGCCAATTATTTCTGCATACGCCTTTGGGGAAACGACGTGATAGTTAGTTATATTTTTTTAATTAGGTTTTTTTTTATAAGCACGTTTTATCCCTTACCGAAATTATTACATTTTGAACATCTCGTATTAAATTCTGCACTTTCATAAAAAAATACGTTTGTAGAATTACATATACTGACATAAAGAATCAATTGTTTTAATCGTTAATTTTAATTCAATAGTTGTTGAATTTCGCACATATTTTAGTAATTAGTAATTGAAATTTACACATTTAACAATTGATATTTGAACTTCGCATATATTTAAATTATTATTACGTAGTAACAAATGAATAACAGAACAAATACATTTTGAAAGCTCTTAAGGACATGAAAAATGTAAATGAATCACTATATAACTTACACACTGATTTTAAACATTTTTTCCCATTATGAAATATGATGTTGATATATTATTTTATATCTTCTTTTTCTATAATAAAAAGATATATCACGTCGAAACATTTGTGGTAAATTTTCATATCGCTAGCAAGCTGTAAATTTGATTTGGATTTTCACGAAATATTTTGTTCACGTAGGTTGTTTATATAAAATACTTTATGTAATAAAAACGCAGTGCCAGTGATTATCAATGTAAAACCGAAAAAACAATCGCGTTTTTATAATATAACTTATAATGGAGTTTTACAAAAATAAAAACCACAAATAGTAATACGTTTTTTTTTAAATTCAAACCAACCAAAAACAATAATAATGTTTTTTATCGCTAATGTTATATAAACAAGTTACATGTATACATTGACGAAAATATTGTAAAAGCATTTACAACTAAGCCGTAATAAAGTTTACAAAAAAAAAATTCAGCCATCGTAGATTAGGACGAAAAAAATGTGAAGGATGAAACTACTGTATTTTTCGGACCATAAGAAGCACTTTTTTACTCTGAAAATTCAACCAAATATTGGGGTCCGTATTAAAGTTCAATGCGTCTTATCGTCCAAAACATTTTTCGATATATTTTGGGGTGCGTCTTATGATCCGATGTGTCTTATCGTCCACAAAATATGGTAATTACACACACTCATTCACGGATACAAACAGTGTATCGTTTTAATCTCGCCACTTGTTTGAAAATTCATAAACTGATGTATTGAAAAAATATAAAAATTTAAGGAGTCATTTTATAAGAGGTATAATAAAATTGTAATATACCTACTATCTTATCATCACGCCATTTCCCGGGGGGGAGAGGGTAGACAGAGCGGGTGGACAGCCTTACTCTGTTCTGCAATACTCTCGAGATTCCTCTACAATCATACATCCTAACATGCACGCTTTCGTTGAAGTTCAACGGCTATTCTTTCCACCCACACTTCGTTTATACTAAATTTCAAACATTCTTCTCTAATCCATTCTTTCTATATATCCAAATCATCTCAGGGATCCTTTTTTAATTTTACTTGTGATGCAATCATCTTCCTTACATTTCTTCCTTATTTCGTCGTTCGGTATTTTATTATACATCATTTTCCTGCACATTCTACTCAGTGATCTCATTTCTATGTCATTTATCAAGCTTTCATATTTATTTTGCCAGCTCAAAGCTTCATATACATGCATTAGTTTTGGCACTAGACCTCCATTATGCACTATCTTTGATTCACTGTATATAATAATATTAGTAGTGTACTCTATATACTTTCTTCTATCTTTTCTATATACATTTCATAACTTTTTCCGCACTCTGACTACGTGAGACAGAAAATGTATTTTTACGTTTCCCGCACACTTGTTAAAATAATATTAAACAATTCCTTTCGACGTTGTTGTGCCATCTAATTTTTCCCAAGCCCGTGTTAATATGATCGTCTTTGAGACTACGTGATAGGGTGAGCGAACAGGGTGGATCCAGCGACAGTTCGCAGTATAATTGCTCTTACAGAGCCGTGATTGCCACCCTTCGACCCCCTTTGCATCTGCTAACTAGGCAGACATTACACTCGGACCAAGTGGAATCATCCGCAAAGGGTTCAGTTATTATTATTGTTTTGATTAGCTTTCTGCTTGTTTAGGATGAATGAAATTGAAGCGAATGAAAATTATTATTATGCACATGTTTACCGAACAAAGCAAACCCCGGTAAGAGAAGAACAACGGCATATCAAATATTGATATTCAAAAGGATAACAGGTTGAGTGGATTAACTCAGTTACAACAAAATATTTCAAAATATTCAAAATTGAAATTAAAATTGCCAATTTCTAATTGAACAATTTTTTTTTCTTTGTAACACTACACTCTATTTTTAATCTGTCAAAACTTACCACATTAATTAAAACATTTGTTTAAATATTAATTTTGTATATACAGTAATTTAACTACACTGATGAAGGGCTTCTGTATCCCGAAACATGATTGGGTTAATGTCTAATATTCTTCTCTTTGGTTAGGAATTCCAAATTCAAATTTATACAGCTATTTACTCAAGTATTTGTGTTTCGAAAATTATAATTCATTTGTTTTTTCCTCAATTGTTTTTTTTCTTTGCGTCACTCAGTTTACAAAATGGAAAACTAGAAATATCGCGTTATTTACGAGTACGAGTTCCACCGTGGCACCAGTGCTGCAGAAACGGCTCGAAGGATTAATGATGTGTATGGCGACGGTGCCGCAAAAGAAAACACAGTGCGTTTTTGGTTCCAACGTTTTCGTTCTGGAAATTTCGACCTGCAGAACAAGCCCCGTGGACGGCCGGAGACCAAAGTTGATAATGAAGAATTGAAGGCTATTGTGGAAGCGGATCCATCGCAAACCACGTCCGAGTTAGCTGCAGGCTGCGGTGTTAGTGATAAAACTGTTTTAATCCACTTGAAGCAAATTGGGAAGGTGAAAAAGCTTGAAAGGTGGGTACCTCACGAATTGAGTGAAGCAAATCAACAAACGCGCGTTGACTGCTGCGTTGCATTACTCAACCGGCACAATAATGAAGGGATTTTGAATCAAATCATTACCTGTGATGAAAAGTAGATCCTGTATGATAATCGAAAGCGCTCATCGCAATGGCTGAACCCTGCCAAACCAGCCAAACCATGCCCCAAGCGAAAATTGACTCCAAAAAAGTTGCTTGTGAGCGTTTGGTGGACTAGTGCTGGTGTCGTTCACTACAGCTTTCTTAAATCTGGCCAGACGATAACGGCAGACTGTCAGCAACTGCAAAACATGATGGAAAAGCTAGCTGTTAAACAACCGAGGCTGGTTAATCGCTCTTGGCCACTGCTGCTTCATGATAACGCTAGACCACACACTGCACAACAGACGGCTACCAAATTAGAAGAGCTTCAATTGGAATGTCTAAGACATCCACTGTACTCTCCGGACCTTGCCCCAACAGATTACTATTTTTTTCGAAATTTGGATAACTTCTTGCAAGGGAAAAAATTCAACTCCGATGGGGCAGTCCAAACCGACTTCAAAGATTTTATTGATTCCCGTCCGAATGTTTTTTTTAGTAAAGGGATCGATGAACTACCTATGAGATGGCAAATGTGCATATCGGTAGCAATGGTACATACTTTGATTAAAGAAATATATTATATTTAAAAAAAATCGACTTTATGTTCCTCCCATACAAAACGCCAATTTCATATGTAAGGACCTAATATTTGCATTGGACGCATTGCTTCGACAGATCTCATTTCTACTGCATTTATTCTACTTTCTTTCTTAAAAAAGATCTATAAGAAGAAGAAGAAAATCCTTGATATAAAACTTTTGATAATGGTTCAGTTGCAACAGAACATTCCTGTTTAGAGGTTTTGTATCAAGGGTAGAAATAGACACGTTGCTGTAGAAACATTTGATAGGAGAGGAAAAAGAAGAAAAATAAGAAATATCTAAGTTGCGTTACGCTTTGTTCACAATCCGTTTAATTTGGTATGGGATTTTAATATTTATTTTCATGTGTTCACGTATATATGCTTATAATAATAAATAAACCGTCCTTATCTTTACATAAATAGATATGTATACCACGTCTGTATAACGAGGAATACACGTACGAATTCTATTAGTCAACTAACCATAAATTGTTTTTCGTTCATTTTGATAAACTGTTCGCAAGTTTATATATCTTCATACTGTACTGTACTGAATTGATTATAATGAAAACCAGAAAAACTTAATTAATCTGAACAATAATTAATAAAGTATTTGCGCATTTTATTTCAAAAAAAAAAAAAAAAAATTACATTATCTGTAATCAATATGAATGAAAACGTTTGATGTAAAGAAGCTCTATTATATTCTATGGGAATGGCATGTTTTGCCATGCATTATACTCGTAAATTGTGATTTGAAATTTGATAACGCCTTAGCAAAGCGAAATATGTTATTACCATATAATATAAATAAAATTTCTAGAAAGCAAACGTTTTCATACATACTCGTATTAATTACGTATTTATCGAATTTTACATCATTGTTCAAGAAACAATAATAACCATATCTGTTTTTTATGTACTTTAATTGTAATAAATGAAACGATACATTTTTAATGCATGCCATATAAGTGATTCAAATTTCAAAGTACAGAACAAAATTTTGTTACATGAAGTAGAAAAATTACTCTCCCATCTTTCATATTTCACCCCCAATATCTCATAGTAAACGTTACCTAAAAGCACTTCAATCGTAGAATAATAAAGTGAGACATAATAAAATTTCCGGCCGTCTCTATTGCATCAGGACGGGGCGGTATTGAAGGGTGGATGATGAGCCCCCGCCCCGCCACCTCCACCACCCCATCATTCAGGGGTAGATCGGAACACGACACACAACTAGGGGTTGGAGAAAAATTTATGAATATTTGAAAGCTATTAGTTAACTCGGAATTCGGGCAGTTGAATGATGGTTTGTCTTGGTTTGTAAATGTGCTTTTGATATAAAACATCGACAAACTTTATTATTTCTAATAGTAATAATGAGATAAATAAGAGTGTTTGATTTTTTGGCTCGAAATATAATTTATTAGAATAAAAGTTTTAGTCGTCAGAACAGTCTGAGTACACAGAAGAAAATCTTCCCTTTGTATTGTTTATTGATACTAGTGTGTCGATTTAATTAAATTGCTGTAATGATAATGTTTCAATACGAAACCAAAATAAGTTTATAAAAACTAATCCTCACTCGTTTACTACGAAATATGTTTCGAATGGTTTTTATCCTTCACCTTTGTAAAAATCTTAAGTCAAGCTAAGATTTTTAGAACAATGATAATCATTTGAAACATACGAATTATAAAAAAGCTTTGTAACGAATTGTTATTTTTTGTATTTTTACACAAATATAAATTGACATCACAAATTGAAGAGAATTAAAGCGTATGTTTGTTGTGTGTTTTGTTTTATTTGTTTAAGGGATTATGTCACCCTGAATATTTTTTTAAATCAGAGGAGATTAAAATTCATCTTAGGACATCACAGCAACAATAAAAGACCTCATGTTCGGTTCAGGAATCGCAGTTAAAAATATTTTAAAGTGGCTGAGGTCCTACATTATTTTCTATTGCGTTTTTCTTAAGACTACCTTTTTCAAAACGGTGTTCACGATATCTCCCGATCTTTTTAACCGATTTGGTTGAAATTTACAACAATTATTTCATTTCCCCTCATGTTGTCTAAAATATGACGTTAGTTTTTTTTTTATTGAGTGTCACGTTTAAAAGTTATAAATGTTTTTAACTCAAAATTTCAATGAAAATTAGATTTTTTGAACAGCTGCCATTTCTACAATTTTTTTTAAATCCTTATTCTTACGTCACTCGATAGCTATTAAAATTCATAATAATAAACAATTTCAGAAAATGCATTATAAAGTTATCATAAACACCATCAGCAAGGATTTTCAAAACAGGGCTCTACATATCGGCTTATTATTATTATTATTATTATTATTTTGTTGAATCGCTCTTTACATCATGACAGCATGAGCCAAATCGATGTAAAGGGTATTATAGCTATCATAGTGATTCTCGTGACATGTGATAGGTAGCTAATCTATCACCATTTTATTGTTACGTGAATTCTACACTCTACAGACCAAAGACAGTGTGACAATCACACTGCCCTCGCCGGGCATCGAACCCAGAACCTTCGTGGTGGCAGTCAATGCACTTACCACTCGGCCACGAAGGTCGTATCTCCGCTATTTTTTTTAAATATTAATATTGTAAATTGTTTATAATAATACCATGTACATGTATAAAATAAAGATTAATTTATTATATATAATGGCTGTGTTAAAAAAGGTTTACTTTTATACCTATTTTTCCGAGTGCCAAGGTGGCGTAACCCCTTAAATCAAGATAGTCAGATTACTAAAGACTAAATGATATAAATTATGATATATTTGGTCTGAAAAGAAAGATATTCGATGTGTATATTGTTAATACTAAAATAAGGTTTAGAGACAACCCTCACAGAAAAATTGTCCATAAGTTAAAATGGAATGATCCGTGAAGAGGCAAAAACTTAGAAATAAAATACGAAATAAAGAAATGAGATGCCAAATCAAAGTTGGCGACATCATGGATCGTACAGCTAATTTGAAGTGACAATAAGCTGGTAATTTAGCTGGACTGGGCAGTATTAAATGAGCACCTAGAAGATTCTATTGGAACCCTGGAAGGATCAGGAGTGTCGGGAGGCCACCTAAAAGATGGACTGATGATATTGCCTGAATAGCTGAGAAGACCTTACGAAATAAGAACTAGTGTATAAATATAAAAGAGACATATTCAGCAGTAGAGAAATGAAGGCAGGAAAAAAGGAAAAAGAAGATGTATTTTGTTAAACTTTAATATACTTTTTTATTTGAATCACCCTTTCATATGCCTTGCTCGCAATTCTGAAAGGATTTTAAAAATAATTCAATCTATTTTCGAGCAAAATTTAGACTGAAAAACCTGCTCGTGTGCCAGAGGCAGACTAGGGGCGAAAAAGGCCCAAAGGCAATAAACGGCGACAAGAGCATGTCTACTTATGCAGGAGTACTTGCTCTGCAAGGGCGTAAGGGATATTCGGGGGTTAACCAGGGCCGGAGGAAGATCAAAGTGTTCCTCGGTGTGAAAGCGCATAGCGGTGGAGCAGTGCCTTTGATGGTCCAAAACACTGATTGGAAATATACACGAAGCATTAACGACAGCAATAAGACTTCTTTATTGCTATTTACGACAGATGAAGGTAATTTATAGATACGAAATTAGAATTACATATACACTTATAAATAATGTATTTTTTCGTATGAAAAACTTTATTTGTTGTGTGACACTTTGAGTTATGTATCAAAACGTCTAAAATATATGTATTTTCACGCAACATTTTATTTATTGAACTACCAACCGGTTTCGGCCCAAACAAAATCTTATCAGGGTAACAAAACAATAGCTCTGCTTGGAGCAATAGTGGCTTTTTAATAAATAATTGCATTGACGTTTGTGAAAATTGCGTTTTAATTTATTTTTAATAAATAGAAAAAGTAGAGAAAAACCGAGAAAATATGGCATGACCAAATTAATTAAAATTTAGAGGAAGGCCATATTAGAAGTCGGATAAATCGACGTGCGTGTATGACTCGCTGTATAAATGTGGAAAAAGCTAGAGAGGTGTGTTAGGATAAAGTAGTGCAGCGGTCCATTCTCTATGCCTAAAATTCTGGAGAAACGGCATGAAAGTTTGTTTGCTTGTTTAAGAAATTATGCATTTGTAGTAGTGTGCCAAAATGACAATTTATTTCAACTAAAGTTATTAATACTGTTAAAATTCATTGCACTGTTATAATATCACAATTTATTTTTATTCACTGAGAGTGTCGCGACAGCTGTTTCGCCAACATCGGTTATACTCGTATACCCGTGTTATAATTTTTAACAGTAATAATGTTGAAGTATCATAGTGTTTCGGCCAAAACAACGGACTATTTAAAGTTTTTGATTTTAAACATTTTTTCACTAAGTATAAACCACCTATACACAAACTGTTTGTTTTTTTTAATTTGTGTGAAAAATTGTTTATTTTTTTAAATTTAAGTAATGGCTTCATATCAATTTTTTTTAAATGTTTGTTTCAACTATAAATAACTGGAACATAAAACAAAAATTAAAAGCCTTCATTAAAATAAAAGTAAAATAAAATTTACTTAGGAATTTGAAAAACTTTATTCAATCCATTATTTATTTAAAAATATTATAAAAAACACTACGTGTTTCGGAGGAGACCTCCATCTTCAGGTGTGAAAATATAATAAAAACTAAACAAGGAAAGACTAATATAAAACGCATTTATAATTCCATAAAATAATTCAAATTAAAAAATTAACCTGGGCTATTTGGTATAAGTAGGTACTAACAACAAGTGTTAGTACCTACTTATTATATAACAAATAGCCCAGGTTAATTTTTAAATTTGAATAATTGTATCGAATTTTAAATGCGTTTTTTATTAGATTTTCTTTGTTTAATTTCTATTATATAATATTTTTACACCTGAAGATGGAGGTCTCTTCCGAAACATGTCTTGTTTTTACATATATAAATAATTTGAATTAGCCTAACTAACGTACAATCAAGTATGCTTTTTGGAGATATTCGAATAAAAAATAGATCTTTACATGCGTAGTTAACCTTGACGTAGTTACTGTACCTCGGATCTGCCTTAACTGAGGACGACAAATTTAAAAATGACTTATGGAGGGTGCTTTGTGACAAAAAGTCCCAATGTGTATAAAACTACACTGTGAACATGTTCTATTATTCGTAATACTGGTCTGTAATATACCAAGAAGTGACCAGGCTCGATAGATTAAACAACTACTTTACCTGATGAAGCTTCACATTTTTTCCTGTGACGAGATAATCCAGGGGAGTTCTGACATTTATGCTGAAGAGAATGTTAATTCAGTAAATTTTACATAAATATTTGAAGATTATTTTTGTATAGAATCATGTTTACCACCCCTGATCTGTATGTATATAAAGGACTAAGATTACAATAGTGTCACCAGTCTGTCGATGCCAGCGAGCCTGGCGAAACCGGTCCCTTTCGAAATAAAGACAAAAGTGGAAGTAGTTGAAAACATCGTTTAATTTAATTTTTATTTAAAATGAACTTCCATCAAGAGATTTCAGTAAAATCATTTGATTATCTGAAGAGAATGTGTGTAAATTCTGTGCGTAAACTAACTAATTAACTCACCAACACACCTTCTCCCCGAAGTGGTGGGCAAAGTAATGGACCGCCACAATGTTACTTCCTGACATACTTCTCTCGCTTTCTTAACATTTACACATCATATCATGCACGCATCTACGTGGATGCATGATACGATTATTTGAGTGATTTGATCGTGTCACGTTTTCCTCGGTCTTTCTCTATTTTTTGTTCCGTTTGCGTCGTTTACAAATACTTTCTTTACTTATCTTTATTCAATCATTCATTCTATGTTTCCAAACCATCTTAATGATCCTTGAATTATTTCGTTCACAATACTTTCAACGGCACTGCATTAATTTATTTTCTTATATTTGCATTTGACACTCTATCATCTACAGATTTTGCACTATTCGTCTAAGAGATCTCATTTCTACTGCCTTTTCCTGTATCCTTCTTTTGCCAGTTCTATGCTTCACTTTCATACATAAGGTTTGGTTCAACAACTGTGCGCATAATTATATATTATAGTACATATATTCACAAAACAATGCATTAAAGTAATATTCTAACTCACGCGTTTTCCGCAAGTTTCGAGTATTTGAACTATACGGTATATACGAGTATTTAACTTGGGCTGTCGTGTTTTCCCCGATGTTTCAAAATTATGTAAATTCATACGGGAGATTTCACAGCACCTTTACCGTCAAACGCCGCGTGTGGGCGTCGGCGTCGCGACATGTCGATACCACCGGCGTCGATGCCATAGAAGCGTTGAAACAAATTTGCCGGAAAGTTTTCAGACAACAGATTTCAGAACAGTATTTCTAATACCATACGAGTATACCAAACGAAACAGTTCGTAGCGTTAGTCTGAGGAAAGGGTTAATGAATATATAGTTTATTTAGTGCACAATGGTGTTCTTCTACCGACCCTTATGTATGAAAGCGAAGCATGGAACTAGCAAAAGAAGGATGAAAGTAGAATAAATGCAGTAGAAATGAGATCTCTTAGATGAATGTGTGGATATTCTGTGTATAATAGAGTGTCGAATGAAAACATAAGAAGTGAATGCGGTGCGAATGATGGTGTTTTGAACAAAATAATGAAAGGATCATTAAGATGGTTTGGACATAATAATTTGGAATAAATGAAGAAAGAATGGTAAAAAATATATATATTAAGGATGTAAATGGAACCAGAAAAAGAGGAAGACCGAGGAAACCGTGGCACGATCAAATTAATCAAATATTGCACGTCGACCATGTGAGGAGTCAGAGAAATCGACGCGCGTGCATGACCCGATGTATGAATGTTGAGGAAGCCAGAGAAATATGTCAGGAAAGAAAAGTGTGGCAGTCCTTTCTTTCTGCCTAAACCCTTGACGGCGTGATGGTTAGTTAGTTAGTTAGTTAGTTAGTTAGTTTATTTACATTGACATCATTGAACATATTATTTCTAGAATAACTTTCTATAATACCACATTAATTATTTTATATAGATAGCGTAGATAGAGTTAAGCTGTGGGAAATATTGTCTGAATATGGAATAAGCACAAAACTGATCACGGCAATTACATCGCTGTACACGGTAAGCACTGCTAGTATCAAAGTAAATGGAGATCTTACAGCCTGGTTTGATATCAAGAAAGGTGTCAAACAGGGGTGTATAATGTCTCCATGGTTGTTTAATCTATATATGGACAAGTGTATGAAAGAGCTGAAAGGGTTGGAAGCAGGTGCAAAAATGAACGGTGTGTTTGCTGTATGCGGACGACGCTGTGCTACTTGCAGACAACGAGCATGAACTACAAGTCCTGGTGTCCAGTATGTATGAGGTATGCAAGAGATACGATTTGATGATGAATGTGAATTATTCGAAGGTAGATTGTCGAAGACTCCATTCACTTTGTTACCCGCACCAACCCTTCTTTCGACGTCACTATCCGTTCGGCCATCTGCTGTGAACATGATACCTAAATACACAACTTCCCTCACCTGTTACAAATTCTCTTCGTTCACATATCCACATATTGTGTAGGTTTATGCCTTTTTTCTAGTTTTTAATAAATATATTTAAAATTAAAATTGTGAACGAGCGATAATATATCTTTTTTTAAATAGTGAGGTATATTTTAAAACCTTGTAAACATATTATTGTATCTAATAATATTATACTCGTATATAACCGCTGAAAAAATCGTTTAGTTAAATACTAGAAACTATAGGAATTAAATTCGAATCCCTTTTTTATTAGAGAAAATACCTACAAATTGTGCATTTTTTTAATTATTTGAAAATACACTCCAACCTTAAAATAAAAGTTTAGATTTTTACAAACTTTTATATAATGTTTGTGAGGTGAGCATTTCTCCATGCATGCATATATGTGTAAGTTTTCATAGCTCCCTAAGTTGAAAAAGAAGAAAACATGACAGTCTGTATCTTTAGTGTGAATGGTGAAAATCTGGAACAAGTGGATGAATTTTGTTTATTTAGGAAGTATGTTTACAAAGGATGGGAGAGTCGAGAAGGATGGCGTGATGGTTAGTTAGTTAGTTAGTTAAGTATTTTATATGGCGTTGTAAATGTCTAGTTAGGATATAATCAAATATATGTCCATTAATAAAATTCTAGAAGGCGAAACATGTCACTCCTGTTACTCATTCACCGTCAAACACAAGTCATACGAAAGGAGAAGAAGATATCAATATTTATTCGAAGAAGAAAATACCATTCGATTGCTTATTCACAGCACTGTAAATATATCACACTGATTATAAAAATTACGGGTAAAATAAAAAAATATTATCAGTTTACGGGACAGACTCAGAAATGAGGACATAAGAGTCAGGACAAAGGTTTCCGATGTTGTCAAGATATCGAGGCGGGACATGTCGCTCGCGATCCAGAAGAAAAGTGGACAAGGCGACTGCTGTGCTGGTGGCCAAGGACGGCAAAGCGTGGAGTTGGGCGCCCACAGTTGCGTTGGCGCGACGATATCCGGAGAAGTGCGGGAAGTGCCTGGATGCGGATCGCTCAGAATAGAAAAGAATGGAAAATGCGAGAGGAGGCCTACGTCCAGGAGTGGACGGTCAATACGGGCTGAAGAAGAAGAAGAAGATTATAAAAAACGATGAAAACGCTGAAAAACCGACGCCGATAAAAATAATCGGTCATTACAATGAAAAATCTTGGTGTATTTAAAAATTAAATGTGTCAAACAGTATATGAACTACAATATATACTTGAACAATATTTTTTACTTTGTAACACAACACTTAATTTTTAAATACAAATAAAAAAATTATTTAACACAAACATGTTTCGGGACACAAAAGCCCTTCATCAGTGAAGTTATTTAAACAATATTTATCATGAATGTGGTTAGTTTTGACAGATGTATTTTTTTTTTCATTTTAACATCTGTGAAAACTGACCACATTCGTGATAAAATTTGTTTTACGATTTATTTTGTTTAAATCATACTTGAACTACACTGTTGAAAGGCTTCTGTGTCCCAAAATATATTTGTGTTAATGCGTAATTTGAAATTTTATTTGTATTTAAAAATAAAGTGTTATTAACTATTTAAATAAGAAACTTTGTTATGAATATCACAATTGATTATATTTGGTCTAAATATAATCAATTGTGATATCCATAACAAAGTTTCTAATTTAAACAGATAATAAAGTTGAAATATCAAAGTGTTTCCGCCAAAACACTGGTTTATATAAAGTGTTGTGTTGCAAAGTAAAAAATATGGTTCATTTATGAATCCGCAACACAAAGTAATGATGAATATATAAGAAATACAAAATATTCTATTTTTTTAATGTATATAAATAATTGTAGACGAATACCGAATTTCACCCATTGCGGGTTATCATTTTTAAGGATTAATTGTATCTCAATAGAGACAAAGATTCAATTCAATTCAATTCAATTCAATTTATTTTTTTGAATCATAAGCATTACAGTGAACCAAAGCGCTTATGACTATGCAAATTGGAAACAGAATATGGTGGTCGAGACGTTTACAGGACTTGTGACCTGTCGTCAATGATTGGGTTAAGCGCACGCTTTATGTAATACAACATTCCCCATTCCGCCCTTCTTACGACCACCACGTCTGACAAATTTTTGGAAGATGTATATAAGCTACAATGTTAGGAAACACTTCACATTTTTTAGTTCAATCTACACTAGCGCCATCTACTAAGATTGGATGTAAGCAATAAGCAGAAGATCTTTATTAACGCAATGTGAAAGGCTACCGCCATTAACATACGAGTACATTGCTAGATAACGCCTGGAGATGTCTCCATGCGTTATCTAGCAATGTATGTTAATGGCGGTAGCCTTTCACATTGCGTTAATAAAGGTCTTCTAAGCATTTATCAGAAGTGGTGATCGTAAGAAGGGAGGAATGGGGAATGTTGTATTACATAAAGCGCGGGCTTACCCAACCAATGACAGGTCATAAGTCCTGTAAACGCCTCGACCACCATATTCTGTTTCCAATTTGCATCTTTGTCTTTATTGAGATACAATTAATCCTTAAATATACTATTGTTTTAAATGCAAACACACTTAAAAAGAATATATTTAATATAGCAATATCGAACGATTTTGTAGAAAAAAAAACATTCTAATGAAATTATGGAACAATTTTGTTTTTTAGCGCTTTTCGACGGTTTTATAAAATTGTTATAAATTCATTAATAGATACATAATTAATTTTCGGAGATTCTAATTTGAAATTAAAGATAAAATTCCATGATTAACAAATGCTTACACGGTTTTAAAAAAAAAATCATTATTTCGCGATAACGCAATGCACGATGTGAATTCAAAAGTGTGTTGTTGTTATGGAGTTGTTCGATATTTGAAAGCGTAAAATTTTATGTTAATGTCTCTATAAAAGTAATGCTAAAGACATCTCACGAGGACGCGGAACCCGGTTACCATGGCGATAACGAGCTCCGAGAGTTCAACGATTCTACTGTCCCAGGGTAGATGGAGGAGTGATCGCAAATATTGACGTTATTTCATACATAATGAGAGAATCACGGGTTATGACCCTCTGGATATAAACATACAACCGAAATATAATAAGCTTCCTTGAGTTTATAAACATGCATTTTATTTTACCATGTTTTATTTCGGACACAAATGAGATCTTTCACATATGAGTACAGCACAATGAAGGTCCCAGATTCGTTTAGCTACCTATCACATGTCATAAGAACAAATTATGCACAGTAACTGGGTTCAAAGAATCTGTTGTATATATTAAAAGAAATTCGGATGGCTTGACTACAGTGGGTCAGTACTGCCTTTGCCGGCCGTAACGTTGAAAGGGTGGAAAAATTTAAATACCTAGGCAGCATACTAACACAATCTCTTGTAAAAAAATCTCATAAAACGCAGAGTTGAGGCAGCAAGAGCTACGTTTAATAAAATGAAATCACTCTTCTGCAATGATAACGTAAACTTGAAACTCCGCCAGAAAATGATCAAATGCTATGTATGGTCTGTTTTATTGTACGGATGTGAAACGTGGACCTTGATAGTTAACTCAATGAACAGACTGGAAGCATTTGAAATGTGGCTCCTTCGCCGAACACTCAGAGTTCTCTGGACAGATATGATTACCAGTACCGAAGTCCTGAGGCAAGCTAGAGTTGACAGGGAACTGTTATCAACTATCAAGGTTCGAAAATTTTCACATCTGGGTCATATACTGCGTAGGGAATAGTACCACCTTCTCCAACTGATATTGGAGGGGAAAATTGAGGGACGCCGAGGGCCCGGTAGGAGACAAATGTCCTGGCTGCGAAACGTGAGAAAGTGTGGAGGAGCTGTTCCGAGCGGCACAGGGACAGGTTTTCCGAGGTGATCGCCAACGTTGGGGGGACCCGACAGGGCACTTGAAAAAGAAGAATAAGTATCTATAAAAGAGCATGTTTGATAGGCCGGAAATGTACTGCGAATCACTGACTCGCGTCTGTAAAATAATAATGACCGGTCACCGGAGCCTGGAAAAGAGTGTGAAAAGCCAAACAATAATGTGAGAATAAAATGAGGAAAGACGCGGCGCAGCTTCTCCAGGCGAGTAATTGAAAAATGGTGGCTGGTAACAGACGGAGTTGTTAGTGAGAGCTGCAGGAGAGATATAAGAGCATAAAATAAATGTATTATAATCCTTCTTATACTGATATTGATATATGCAGCGGAACACAGAGAAAAACATAATAAATATGGCCTGGAAACCCTTCGGCTTTGCTTCCAATTATTTAACGTCGGGCATGGAGAGAGGACGGGCCTTGGAATTTACATGAATGAAACAAACGAAAGGGCACCGCTGCGTCCTATAACAGCTTTGGGTGGGTCACCTTTCTGCAGCACATTATAACCAATAATAATTGAAAACAGATTTTCTACATTTCTAAAATAGATAAAAAGAAGGTTGGCCAAGCCTAAACATTTTAATAAAAGATAAAACGATATTCGTGAATTAAAATTACTGTTTTGCAGTAAGCTGGTACCCTTTCACAATAGACTCACTAGAAAAAGTAACCAAAACATAAAAATTATTTTATTAATTTTATACATTTATGTTCTATCAAAAAATGTAACATTTATTTTATGTACTCGTATTCTCCGCAAGCATTGTTTTATTGCATTTTATGCAATTTTGTATTTTTTCGATATTAGTTTAACAATCTGTTTTTATAATTATTATGTTATGTTATTTTTATAATAATACAATAAATAAATTATTTATTAAAAAGTACGCTGTTTTATAAAAAAAACGTAAAAAACTGTTCCATCCACTAAAAAATATATATTCCACACAATTGTATGTGAACAAGTAGGTTATACAATTGAATTTATATAAAAACATAAGGTGAAAAACAAAATTGCCTTAATAATAATAAAAAAAAATATTATGAAATTTTATTCCAAACAATCAAATATAAACATAAAAAAATATATAGAGAAGAATGTATTTAAAAATAAAATATTTATTTTCCGTAAAACATAAAACAGTTGAAATGATTTAAAGATTTTATTATTTTCGTCTAAGTTGGTACATTCCAGAAATAATTTCATAATTTTATTTCTAAGAGAGAAATTCCTCTTCTCAAATATAGATGCTTTTTATCAGATTTTTAGCTTAAAGCAAACTCCTCCAGATGGTAACTTGATGGATGTAACGGATATCCGGGAAACTCGATTCAATTAGACGTAGCACAAAGAAGACGGCTTGTTTTCTAATCATCCCTCATCCGTTCGCGGTCTTAGTCAGCAAACAGTATTGACTTCCGCCACTAGAATCTAGACAAATTTAAATTATTTCTACATTCTTCAAACGTTTTCAATCATTATGTGTATCCGGTACTGCCTACATAAACATAATTTATTTTTTGAACTTTGTTTACTTCAAATAATATTTAAATGTAGTTCATATGTTATTATTGGTTTTATTTTACTATAAATATATAAAACGATTTTGATATTAAATAACTACATAATACGAATGAAAAAGTCTGTTTTCTAGAAGTTTTATTATATTGAATGTGAATAACGTGTTTCACATTTGATAATGCTTTATACAGGCGAAACATGTCATTTACATAAAATATAACAAACCTTCTAGAAAACAGATATAAACCCTTATTCATAGATTATTGAATAATGATGTTAAACTCCATGTTAAATAATTAATTCGAAAGAAAATGTCTGTTTTATAGAACTTTTATTACAGTTTATGGGAATGACATATTTCGCCATTCTATTGTATTATATTAAAAAAAAGTGTTACACATTATAGTTAAGGCATTATCAAATTATAATGCCTTAAAAGGGCGAAACATGCCATTCTCATAAAATAAAATAAAACTTCTACAAAACGAACGTTTTCATTCGTATTAATCAAACACAATATTATTGAATTAATGAACGTTAAAATTTTTCAGAAATAATGTTAATTTTACTATTTTTTTTTAATAATAGAAAATCTAAAATTCAATTTGCACTGAAATATGGAGGTACGAAACACAATGCGGAAAATACAATGAAAGGACGAAACCAAATTATGCGGGGTACTTCCTAGGATGTTAATAAGGACCGGACGCGGGATATAGTGTCAGATACAAAGCAATTGTGGTCCCGGGAGTTGCGAGACAGATGTAAGCGAGGAAACCGCACCGGTGTCGTCACATTTCCATAAATTGTTTGTCGTATATGCCCACCATAAATTACCATAGTATTACATTGTTGCCAAACCGCATCGCAGGCAGGAGCAAAATCTGGTCAGCTACTGACGCGGGCTCGCCATTATCAGGTCGAGAATAATTCCCTTGCAGTAGAATAGATTTAAATATGTTGCAATAATCAAATGATATAACTGAAATCTCTTAATAGTAGATCGTATTACTTAATAATAAAATGAAATGATTTTCTTTAATTACTGCTTCCACGTAAGTCTTTATTTCGACAGAGACCGGTTTCGCCAGTACATGAAGCATATAATTTCAAATAGTCAGAAACGATACGGTGAGAGAAAAAAACAAATGTCACTGACATCATACACCGTGTAGCGACTCTAAAATGGTAATGGGTCAGTCACCTATCCAGAAGTTTGGACGAAAAATAGACAATAATCTTGCTGAGAAGATGGTGAAGAAGTGGAGAAGAACAAGAGAAATACAGGGTGACCACAAATACGATCGATGGAAGGATGACCTGAAACGACACTTCGACGTAATCTGAATGCAGTCTGCACATTCATGACAGAGTGTGAAGGCAAATGCAGGACACTTTTGTCCAAAGGTGGACGAGGATGGGCTGAATAAGAAAAATAAGAAAATCATATAAAATTTAATTTCACGGGAAAAACTTTAAAAAATATTTGAAACAAGTATTTCTGACATATTGATCATTTTGTGATGTGGGCAACATACAATTACTTATTAACTGAATACGAGACGCAAGTTGAAACTTAAAAATATGTGAATGTCTATATGTTTATTTTTGGTTTAAAAATGCAATAAAATAACTTTCCCGGGAAAAGTTTTGGCATCGTTGTCATAGAAGATCCACTCTAAAACGGAAAATCATGAATAAATACGGCATTAATCACATCCGCCATTTCATGGAGACCCGAAAAAGCAGCCAAGTCCAAGTTTCTACTGCCAACAAACATTACGCGGTCATGCCTCATAAAGCACTTGTTCTCGCTGCTTCTCGCAGAGACTACCTTAGAATAACAACAGCGTACTTTTTAACTCTTCATTTTTCCCGGAGTCAGAAATGCTAATTTATGCGGTAAGTTTAGGGAGGGGGGGGGGTGATGTTAGCTCGGCGTGGGAAACGAGAGCTTATCTTATAAAAACAAAACCACATGGAATCATAGAACCGTCCATTTACAGTCTTCTGAATTATTAAGGTTTCGCGATAGGGGTTGATCATCCCTCATTAGTATGCGCCTAATTATGCATTGTAACTTTAAGTAGATATTTATTCAGAATATTAAATTAAACAGTATCCTGCATAATTAATGATTTGTGATCATAATAATGAAATAGAAGGTTTAATTATACTTTCATTTTAATATGTAGCAAATATATATTTTTATAGAATATTTGAATTTCATACGTATTATTTATGTACGCTACATTCTATATTCCCATCTGCATATTGGTGTACACAAACCGTCGCTAGTGGCGCTAGTTTATAAAAAATATCAATTTTATTTTGACATTCGTTGACCGTTGACCTGCTTGGAGTACTGCCAGTTGATTAGACATTTTTGATTAAAAAAACGTTATTTTTAAATAAATAAAAAATAGCTACATTGCCAAGTGAGTATTTATATCATGGTCTATCAATTATTGTACGTAATAATAAAAATAATGTATTTTATGAAATATTATTAATTTAACCTTCTAGTAAATTTGCTACAAAATCTTAATTTTTTTTATATGGGGATATAAATAATAAAAAACCAAAAAATTCCTACATTCGGTTTTACAATAGATACCATAACTAAAAATAATGTTTGTTATATTAAAAAAAATCGTAAAATGGGGGGTAAAAATGGATTAAAAGTATTCTTTGAAACCGGTTTCTAAAAAAATTATAAAAGAGTAATGAAAACGTTTAAGAATTTAGTTGAAAACGACTACGTTATTTTAGAGCAGTAAAATTAAACTTAACGTTCTTTATATAAAAAGAACACCATTAACTTATTTCCATGCAGTAACACTTATGTATTACTCTTATCATGTTTAACTGATGAAGCCACGGTGACTAACAAGGGGAGGGCACGAATATAATATGGCCGAGCCATAGAGAGCTCCCTCCGCTTACCCGAAGCTGTTATAGGCGCAGCGGCGCCTTTCGTCAGCTTCACTCGTGCACTCTCTAGGCCCGTCCCCCGTCCATGCGGGACTTAAGTTAAAAAATAATATTAATAATATTTGTATATTTGCAACCAAGGGGGACCCAGACCACATTTTATCTATAGAGGGCATGAATACAAAATTGATTTCGGGCTGGGATTTTGCAGGATTGCTGTATCCCTATGAGTCGTTCATAATCAAAGTAACCAATGCCAATGCCTAGATTTTTTTCAAAGCTTTTCACCATTGCTTATATTTTTAAATTTTCGTCACTAGTTTCAACAGCTAGGCAGCTAAGCGGATGGCTTGGCTTCTCTATTTAACTGGGCGACCTGTCGCCGGTTCAAACCTCGCATCGTGCGTTTTTTCTTCTTCAAAATCCAATCCCTAAGTCAATTTTCCATGTCATACCCTTCCCTTGCTAGTGTGTGTTTTATTTATATCCAATATACGATAAAGTTAGATACAATACTTGTATATATCATGGCCCCTCTAATTATTTCTCGTTGGCTTTATTAAGAAGTCCGCTGCTTTACTGCCGAAACGATGAGTCTATTTGACGCGTAATTTGTCTGCGTGTAGTGCTTACTTTGTAAATATCCTGTTGCACAAAGTGACAGGGAATGAGCCCCATTAAGGCGTGTAGCGCCCTATGACGTCACCTTATTTGCACCCTATCTCCACACATTCAGCACAGCTATTAATCTGCAGGGATCTCATTAAAATGGGAATTTTCTAACGTAGACTAAAAAAGTGTCGGGTTATAGGCGTTGTTCCTTTTTACATGCTGTCTTTGTCGCCTAGCTCATTGGGGATTTTGGTTAACGACTTGATACTGTTGTGTCAGATGGCGAAGTAATGAT
The DNA here is from genome assembly GCA_022606425.2 of Lepidostoma basale. Taxonomy (NCBI): domain Eukaryota; kingdom Metazoa; phylum Arthropoda; class Insecta; order Trichoptera; family Lepidostomatidae; genus Lepidostoma; species Lepidostoma basale. Next base: position 717,786 of record JAHDVF020000296.1, on the reverse strand, counting down.
GTCTCTTGCAGTCTTGAATGTTGAGCAATTTGCCATAAACTTACGGTTTTCGGTTGCTCAAAGGAGACGATAATTAACTAACACAGATGATAATGAGATATATAGATATCTAGATAGAAACAAATGAAAATGAAATGAAAACTGGATTTGTCGCATTTTTTACAATAGTCGTTCAAATTAAAAACATTACCCATTGTGCATTATGCTTTGTTTTTTTTTATGTACACAACAGGTCGTTTGAACCCAATTACTGTACAATTTTTTTATTTTTTAGCTATTATATTGATTCTCGTGACATGTGATAGGTAGCCAATCTATCGTCATTTTATTGTCACGTGAATTCTACACCAGACCAAAGACAGTGTGACAATCACACTGCCATCGGCGGGAATCGAACCCAGGACCATCGGCATGGAAGTCATCAGTTTTATCAATCAGATATGATATATTCGAAATAAAAAATACATGACACTTGTTTTTTACTAATTGTTCTTCTTACTTTTCTGGGGACTTTATATTTATATTCTTCTGGGCACGTAGTCTTACTTAAACCTAAGTACTCGGCGCCTTTGGAAACGACACAAAGCGGCTAAACCATTCACCAAAATGACAAGATATAGAGGAGGGTCGAGGCTTTTTTTATTATTATCCAAAAATTAACTAATTAACTAACCATCACGCCGCCTCTTCGAAGGGGTAGGCAGAAAGAATGGACTGCCACACTTTAACCGATGCGGAACTCCATCCTTCTATATCCGCCCCCGCGAGAGAGGCGGTGTGATGGGTTGCGAACCTAATCGCCACCAATATCTCTCGTGCACATTTCGATCCCAACGTCCACAAAATAAATCTAAAACCAATAATATAAAATACAATGATGTAAAATAAAATAAAATAACAAAAGAAAATTAAAAAACATAACAAATAATGTTCTTTTTTTATAGTGCATAAATCAGCTGGACGATCCGGACTTTTGTGTTTATTTAATTTATATTCCACGCATCTACCGTTTTATAATTAACTTTAATTAGGCACATAAAACAACCTAACTTCAAAATTCGAAATCATTCAAATTGACATTGGAACAAATACACATAAAGGTTCGAAAAAATATAATCGAAACGATCTATAAAATTAGCATTCCATTGATAGAAAGAAACAGAAGATCATGATAAATAATTTGATGAAATCGCAGTAGTAAAACATCCTTATACTAAAAACGAGCATTATAAAATCATAACTTTTGATACTATTTTTGATACAATAACCGCGCTCCCCGAGGTAAAGAGACCGCAGATTTTTTTCTGCACTCGCTCCACCATCAGAGAATATCGGATCCCAGACGGTGACTCAATAATGGAACTACGAGTATATTCCAGCTGACATCTTACCAGGGAATTATACAATACCCAAAGTACCTGAGTGTTCGAAAATATCTTGGCATTTCTAAAAACAAATCCAAGCATTTTATTGGAACTATTACATAGAGCAACTACGTGAAGATTGAAGGATAATTGAGCATCAAACAGAACACCGAGATCTCTGGATGAAGAAGCTCTTCACCTGCCATTCCTCAGAGAACAGCATTTGGCACTGTTTGGGGTCAAAATATCTTAAATATTTAGCGGAGACACCTATTTATATTACACATAATTCACATTATATAATTTTTCGTAATACAATTCTTGGTTTAGATGTTTAAATGTGTACTTTTATATATATCTTGGGATATTCGCAGGTACATACAAGGTTCGAACCAATTCTGAGGTGACAGGGTGAGCGAGCCGCATACACGGGCGGCTATTGATGGTCGGCGAGTTGGAGGTAGATTAAAGCCGCTTACCCTCGCCCGGCCGCCCTTTCAATTTGGCGGGAGATCCGCCCTAACACCCTCCCGCCCTCCCACTCTCCCGCCCATCCCGACGCACCCCGCACACCGCTAAATTGCCAAAAACCCAACCACCGTATTCTAAATACTATCCCACATACATTCTACTTCGGTCTAAATCTATGTTATATTTATATATACCTAATTAACCATCATCCATGTCTCCAGGGATATGAAGAAAGGATTGACATGTCTTTATATTCGTACTTCAAAATACACATGCTTGTTGATTTATTATGATATGCTGTTCCTCTTCTTTTGACTTTTTTTCCATTTTCATTTTTTCAACACAACTTTTAAAGTTTTTTTCTCTCATCCAATCAGTGTATATGTCTAACCATCTTAATAACATATTTCGGTACTTATTTGGCAAAAGGTCCCAGATGCGTTTTTTGTCAAATTGAGTTAAATATACCATCAGTATTATTTTTGCACACTTTATGTTTTGACAAAACGTTAGAGCTTTATTTTTTATTATCACATTTTTTTTATGTGCAATTGCATTCAACCCCTATTTTTTTTAAATACATATATATTTTTATTTATTTAGTTACTGATATATCTTGTAGATAACGTTATGCTACTTAAATTGACATTTGAAATAAACGATTTGGAACAAAAATAACATTTTCATAAATAATCAAAATAATGTAAAAATCTTATTTTTGCTCTCCTGTAAAATTCATAAAAAAGGCAGTTGGGACCTTTTGCCAAATAGGTACCGATTTATTGTTTCTTGAATAATGATGTAAAACTCCATATTAAATAATTAATATGAATGGAAAAGTCAATTTTCTAGAAGTTTTATTATATTTTATGGGAATTACATGTTTCGCATTAAGGCATTATCAAATGTGATATTTGATAATGCCTTGAATGAATGGCGAAACATGACATTCCCATAAAATATAATGAAACTTCTAGAAAACTGACCCCTTTATTCGTATTAATTATCTTAATAACACTTCATTAAATTTGATCTCCCTTAAATTCCTTATTTTTCGTCTTATATCGTGTTACATACTTAACCTTAGTGATCACCTTTCTGCAGCATTGGTTAATGGTTAAACCGTACAAAATATCGAGTTTTATACCATTCCTCGGTATCTATGAATATTTTGTAAGCAATTGACACTGAACTCATCTTTTTCTTCTTAATGTAGGCCTTGTAAAATGTGTCTCAAAAGAGATTGACTATATAAATAACGGTAAATACCTAAGGGAGAGCGAAACCATCGTGCTGCGATGTACGAGTATTCAAGAAACTAAAGTAATGAATCATCACTTAACTTATTTTACTTGTTGCTATGTATAAATTCAGAGATGTTAGCCCCCTTTTAAGGGTACCTTACAGATCCCCCTTACAGGCCCTCTTATAAGGGTAGCCACTCCACGTACAAAATCATTACCTCTACAATTTGCTTCTTGTATAAATAGAAGTGTTTATGTTTACACAATAGCTACAAGTTGATCGATTTCAGCAAAGCTTACGAATCTCATCAATAAACTTGTGGAAAAAATATAGAAATCTTTCAATACTACATTTATTACGTTTATAAAAATACTTATGCAATTTGTTTTCACACTACTTAATTTGTTTTTAGAAACAACCGGTATTTTGACTCTGAAAACTCCCATCGGAGTTTTGTCAAGGTTACAAAAGAAGCAGTGTTTTTGCTTTGCTAAACTATAATATTATACATAATACAATTTGTTTTTGAATGTAAACAAATACTTGTAGACAAATATTGGATTTTACCCATTGCGGGTTAATCATTTTTAAGGATTAATTGTTTCTCAATAGAGACAAAGATGTAAATTGTTTTTTTTTTTTTTTAAACAGAATATGGTAGTTGAGGCGTTTACAGAACTTATGACCTGTCATTGGTTGGGTTAAGCATTCACTTTATGTTAACAACATCCCCATTCCGCACTTCTTATGACCACCACTTCTGAAAATTTCTTGGAACTTGTATATATGCTACTATGTTTAAACATTTCACTTTTTTTTGTCAATCTACACTAGCGCCATCTATTAAGATTATTTGTAATAATACAATTTAATATATTTCTTCTCTCTGGCTCAACAGTCCTGGGCGGACCTCGGCCGCCTCCAATAAGTTTTTCCACCCGACCCCATCCTATGTCCTGGACTTTCACTTCTCATGTCTGACTCCCAACAATTGCAGATCATTCATGATAGCGTTAAACCAATAAAACTGGCCTTAAACTTCCTCCGATCTTGGAAATGCCAACTGTAAGTGTGTTGACAGCTATTCAAATTGCACCAGATATCCAGCCCACCTAAACCGTTGAAATTGTATGAACTTGATGACGTCCGCTTGATTTATCGCGTCGCCATTAATTATTTCGGACCGGGCCAAAAATTCTCATCAGGATTTTTTCTTCAAACACCCGCAACTTCTGGGAATCCACAATACTCAGCGTTCAGGTATCCGCTCCATATACCATTACTGCGCTTATGATTGTTTTATATTAAATGTGTGAAGTTTTTTTTCAATATATGGATGGATAGTAGATTTATCTGCTGGCCGGAGTAGAATCTAGTGGCTGATATCATATTAATTTTTATTTCGTCATTTAACTTGTTATCACAAGTGATCATTGGCTAAAGGCACTTATGGTTATTCATTGACTCTATCAACGATTATCGTCAAAGCGCAAACCTGGTTTGAATTCCGAATCATTGTTATGGACAAGTAATTAGGTACATAGGTATTTAAAATTATTAAAATAATGTCATTTCATAAATGATGTGCTTCATACGATAGGATCATCATTGAAAAACATCTTATATATCGTACACAACATTTTTTTGCACTCTCCACTAAAATATGTTAAGAATGATACTTATCCTTCTCCAGTTTAAACTTATTAACAATAGAATGACACTAAAAGTTTAATAAATAATACTTAACTTAACGTCTGTTTCTTAGAAGTTTAATAATAATTTATGTGAATGACATTTGATGATGCTTTAGACAGGATAAATATGTTATTCACATAAATTATGATATAACGTCTACCAAACAGATGATTTCATTCGTATTAATTATTAAATATTGAGTTTTACACCATTATTGAAGAAACTATAAATAACTAAATGTTCACGTACTCGTATATACGAGTACTATACTAAGTAACTAACTAGCCATCACGCCGTCTACCCGAAGGGGTAGGCAGAAAGAATGGACTGCCACACTTTTCTTTCCTGACATATTTCTCTCGCTTCCCCAACATTCATACATCGTGTCATGCACCCGCGTCGATTTCTCTGACTCTTCACATGGCCGACATTCAATGTTTGAGTTATTTGATCGTGCCACGTTTCCCTCGGTCTTCCGGTTCCATTTACATCGTTAACATATTTTTTTTACCATTCTTTCTTCATTCATTCTTTCCATATGTCCAAACCATCTTAATGATCCTTTGATTATTTGGTTCATAACACCATCATTCGCACCGCATTCACTTCTTATATTTTCATTCGACACTCTATCATACACAGAGCATCCGTACATTCGTCTAAGAGATCTCATTTCTAAATTCACTTCTTTCTTATACACTTGCACTTGACACTCTATCATATACAGGTTTAACACACATTCGTCTTAGTAATCTCATTTCTACTGCATTTATTCTACTTTCATCCTTCTTTTTCTAGTTGTATGCTTCGCTTTCATACATAAGGGTCGGTAGAAGAACACAATTGCGCACTGCCATTCTAGCTTTTTTGGATAGGTTTTTGTTTGCGATGCAACTTTATGTGCACTATTCACTTTGTTGCCTGCCCCAACCCTTCTTTCAATATCCCTCGTTGTTTTATTTATTTTAATTAAAAAAGTTTACTTTAATTACTTAAATAATATTGTATTTAATTTTATATTTATATTTCACAATAAACACAAATCTTGAACACAAAACAAAAAAGGGACCCTTTAATATTTTCTCTTGGATACACACGAATTAAAGAATTTGTGATAATTAAAGTCTGAATGGTGATTGCCATCTTGAAAAGGTTTTGTAATTTCAATTACTTGCGAAAATTGAAGTCTTTGATGTGTAATAAACGATGTTGTAGAGACCGATTTTTTACCGTTTCGTCAATTGAAATTAAAAGTGTTATTTTCGCCACTCTGTTATTTTCTGTTTACAATTTATTGCGTTTTAATTTGAAGCGTTACAATCGTAATGGGGCCGAGGCGAGGAACATCAAAGAGACTGTATCGGAATTTCGGTCCTTTGTGAAGCAATTACTTACATCTAAAAACGATTCCCTTTTACCAATTTGGTATGTGCGGGTAGGGCGCGTTGACAGCACTTCCAGTTAAACTCTCCTTCGCGTACAATTACTTTTTCCTCAAAAACAAGCCCTTCTGCACAAGTTTCCATTGAGCACTAAACACACACAACTAACATTTAACCCAGTTAATTTATTTTGAGTATTATTATTTTCGGTTATTATTTTTAAAAAATCGACGAGCGTGCATTATGTATGAATGTAGAGAAAAGTCGAGAGGTATGTTATGTCAGGACACAGTAATATGGCAGCCTATACTCTGTGCTTCCGACTTCGGAGAAAAGGCATGATAGTCAGTAAGTTTTTTAGTTCCATTGTATATTATATTTTTATGTATTGGGGTTCGAATTGTCAGTAGGGTCGCGGCGAGTCACATCCTGCTGGAGGGTGTGATTCTATAAAATGCTGCGAAACGCCCAGTTGCATTCCACCGGCAACACTACTGACAAGTCCAACTCGTTAGCGTCCCTGTCGCGAACCCCGGGCAATGGGGTCACACTCATAACCGTGTGATCACAGCAGATAACGAGGGGATGAAAGGCGAGTTTCTGGCGCCTCCAAACCAGATCCAGCCAGCTAAGGGAAGGTAACCCCGACAGAAAAATCCACCAGAGAAGGCAACGGGAAACCACTCTGGTCACCCTTTCCCGGGAATCACTATGGCGAATACCTTTGCTGTAATGATCGCCAGCGTTGGGAGGACCTGACATGGCACCAAAAGAAGAAGAAGAAGAAGAAGTATATTTTTCATCGGAACTTAAGGTTGCGTCCTAAAAATAAGAAAGGGTCACCTAGATGTTTTGAACATATGGAACGAATGGAAGATGAAAGGAGGGTTAAGAAATTAAACGTTAACAATGTAAATGAAGTACGGAGTCGAGTAAGACCGAGGAAAACGTGGTATGACCAAATGAATCAAATTTTAAAGATGTGCCATGTTAGAAATCGAAATAATCGATGTGCGTGTATGAGTCGCTGTGTGAATTTGAAGAAATCTAGAGAGGTATGTCTCTTCCTGCCTTTCCGTAGAAATGGCGCGATGGTTTGTTAAACTTAAAAATAGATTATATTCAATTATTTTGTTTTATTCTAATTTCGAGTTTATTTAGAATCGGGTTGCTCCCTGCCATAATAAAAAAAACTATTTTAAAAATGTGTATACTAAATAGTCAAAATTATATTTTTGTTCAATAATATTATCAACCAGATTAAAAGATATTTAATTTATTTGACGATCAATTAATTACTAATCGAAGACAACAGAATCTTGAATATTTACTAATTAAAAGTCTAACGTTTTTCAAAACTCAACAATTTTCAAATTACGAATCGAAAATCGATACTTAATATGAACTTATAAAATTTTCACACCAAATCAAATACAGCATACCACGCTGACGGGCTGTTAAAAGAGGAAAGTCGAGGAGTCATTCTTAGAAATTAAAAAAACAAAACCGATTTTGTACAAATTAAATACTGGTCATACTACATAATATCACTGAATATGTGTTTAAAATGCTATTGTATATTTATGCAATCAATAAAAGTAGTATCGAAGGTTTCAGAAAAGTTGCAGGAACAATCAATCTTCCTTGTGTACAGTCAACCCCATACATTATGTATGAATAACAGTGCATTGGTGGGGTATACTCGTATTCAGTTAATTATACGATAGTTGGAAAACATAAATTATGTATAATAGTTTTATAGTTCTATTCTGTTTGCTATATCAAAAACGATCATTTATTTTATAAAACCTATCAAGTCATAAAAAACATGAGACGATTTTAATATAATAAAAAACTTTCCTTTCTTCAGTGTAACAAAAAATTTTATCGTAGAAATATTTATAATTAAGATGCCATCACTCGAAACATAGTTATTTTAAATATAGAGTGTAGTAAAAATACAAAGTATTTTTATTATTTTACTAGCTGACCCGGCGAACTTCGTACTGCCTCAGAATCAATAAATGTTGTATTAACTTATTAGTTGAATTAAATTCAGTTATTTATTCACTAAAAATGAATTAAGTTCAATAAATGTAGAAAAAATAATGAAAAGTGTTTTAATTACATGGAAATGAATGTAATTCACTTGGCGGCAGCAAGGGATTTGCTTTATTGAAGCGAATTGAAATTCGCGTAGCATTGTTGCACTACTTTCTGTTAAACTATTATAGTTGCTGGATGGGTTGCACTCGGGTCGATTACCTTAATTAAAGCATATTGTGATATACGACATTTTTCGTTTTGTTGTCAGGTGGGAGAACGAACAAAACGAATGGTTTGCGGACAAGTGAACATACTACGTAAAATTGACCGTGAGAGAAACATTCATTTTCTAGATTCAGGCCACAATCACCCAAGGATTGGCCTTGTGATTTGTTAATCGTTATGTGGATTAACACATAGCGCCACAGAGTCGATGATACGTGGCAGGCGTTTATTTCACATCATCAAAAAACCGTTTCATACAAAATAAGAAAATAAATTTTGCTTCATAATTTTTTTTCGTGTTTTTTTCCGATATTTCTATAGTTATTCTGCTATTCGGGACAGAGACAAATCCAACAAATTAATGATCATAAAACTCGGTCCAGCCGTTCTTTAGTTATAAATGGTGTAACTAACACGACTTGGTTTTATATTCGTATATATAGATTAGCGATTATTATGAATTAACAACACAAAGTGAAATCGAATTTGCAAGAAATAATCTTAAAACTTCAAATCGTATACGCGTGTATCAAAACAATAGTAATAAAACGTGAAGAACAGAAAAAAGTTATGTGTTCTAGAACTACATACAAAAAAATCTATATGTAAAATAGTTTGAAAAGTAGGTTCGGCATTTAGAATATGCAAGAATCATGAATTTCTAAAAACATCTTTTTTATTCGAATACAATATATAATATAATATATTTTACTTTATTTTATACATACGTGCACAAATATCCTTATTTTTTTTACTATATGTTTTAAAGCTGTGAAGTTCCTCAGTTTAAATATTCTATGAATACACTGTTATATCCACTTAAGAGAATACTGCTCTTTCCATTAATAAGAACACTGTTATTTCCACATATGAATATTTTTACAACTCAACTTATAAATGAATGTCGAATATATTATCTCAACATATACTAAAATCGGATGTATTACTAAAAGTATTCCTTTATCATCGGGTTGACGATATAAACTATCGTACTCGTATACGAGTATAACCCGATGATAGTTTGTATCTTATAGGTATTGCTCTTCGAAACCCGTAGAGATAAAGTAACTTATGTATATAAAAAAAACTGATATGTAAAGTTATCTGGTATTTGCTTAATAGGGCCTTATACGAGTATATCATACTTCGACAAATTTTACTAATATGTTTTTAAATTAATATTTTATATAAACAAAATAACGGATAATGTAGATGAAAGAAGGGTAGGTACGGAAAGTTGTAAGTGCGAATGTAAATAAGGTAGTAACAAAGTGAATTGAGATTTAAAAACGGTTATTGGAACTAAGAATTTAAGGAAAAATAGCCGTTCACAGTAGAATTGTGTAGTTTCAACCCTGATGTATGGAAGCGAAACATGGAACTGTTAAAAGAAGGATGAAAGTAGAATAAATATGATAGAGATATGATCCCTTAGACGTATATGTGATAAAACAATATACGGCAGATTTTCAATATGTGATATTAGAAATAAATGTAGAGCGGAAGAAAGTATTATAAACAAAATTATGAAAAGATCACTGGGTTGGTTTGGACACATATAACCCATGAATGAAGAAAGTATGGTTGTAAGAATTGTAAACGGAGCACGGAGTCGAGGAAGACCGATAAAAAGATGGCATGAATCAAATTTTAAAGGTTCGCCATGTTAGAAGTCAAAAGAATCGACGTGCGTGTATGACACGTTGTATGAATATGAAGAAAGCTAGAGAGGTGCGTCAGGATATCAAGAGTGTGATGGTCCATTCTCTCTTGATGTTTTTTTGTTTTCAAATTAAATTGTTCTTTCAAATAAATAATATTCGAATACCACTTGCAAATTACGTAAAATTCCCTAGCAACAATGACAGATAGCTAACAAGGGTACTGTTAAGGTAACCAAGTATTTTACGTCGCATTTTCCGCCTGTTGCGATCCCCCCATCCCCACCCTTACTGTCACATCCACTCCCTTATATCCTCTCCCTGGAACTAACGGGGTTGCTGAGGTGATAGACGTAGAGCATGATCATCGCAAGGGGTGTTAAAGAAAAGTTTTAAAAGGAATAGGGCTAAGTTTTGAGAAGAAATTTGCTAGAATGTCATTATGTAAATAATGAACGTTTTATCGAGCATATTCCTGACTACCTAGTGTTTAGAAATATTGTTTTATAAATCAGGAAGTATAATATAGTAATATCTATAAAGTAATTTCATATAATTATATCAACGAAACATATGTTTCGAATGTATTTTGTAGATAAACGGAAATTAAAACATTGTTCAAGGTTTTTGAGTTGATATTTCGATAGATAAACAGGATTTATCATGTTTGTTCAAGTTATCAACAAATTATTTGAATTGAAACGTATCGATGTACGTACGTCATGTAATTTTTATTTCGTAATAATTTGTTTATCAAAGATGTAACTCTTGTGTTATCAAACCGTCCAACTAATTCAGTACATGTATCTAATTAATATAATAGTTATGTATGTATACTAAAAAAAATATTTCAAAAATTATGTATTCATTAAATTTCAAAAATATAATGGACATATCATATTTCATCTGTATGATTGCGAAAAATAATTGTACTATCAAATAAATAAAGATGCGAAAATCATCGTATCCAAAGAGATGCCTATATGGACCAGGTGATCAGAGACATGCGCTGTGACAGCTATGCAGAAATGAAAGGACTGACTGAAGGCATGACTCAGTGGAGGAAATGAGTGAGGCTTGTTACAGACCAATCATCTTGATTGTAACCATGAAAAAGAATATATTGATAAGGTCTTGAGATGATTAAAACGTGTAATTCCTATACAATGTAAGAAAACATCTAGAAAACAGAAGTTTTCATTTGAATTTATTTATTAAACATATTATTTTTCAATCAGGATAACTGCAAAACAATAAATGGTATCATAAAATAATTAAAAACCATCATATGTGCTGTATTATTGTATTCGTATTTCTAAATATATATATTGACACGTTCTAGAGATATATTATATATTGAAACATGACATTCTCATAAAATATAATAACACTTCTTGAAAATGGAGGTTGTCATTCGTATTAATTATACTAACTAACTAACCAACTAACCATCACGCCATTTCCCCGGAGGGTAGGCAGAGAGGATGGATCCCCACAATGGCCTGTCCTGGCATACCTCTCTGGCTTCCTCTACATTCATACATCGCACCATGCACGCACGTCGATTATTCCGACTTCGAATGTGGCCGCCTTTTAGTAATTGATTAATTTGGTCATGCCATGTTTTTCTCGGTCGTCCTCGGCTTCTTTTCCCACTCACGCTGCTTGTGTACTACTTTTTAACCATTCTACTCCCATCCATTCGTTCCATATGTCCAAACCATCTCAGGGATCCTTTTTTAATGTTATTCATGATACAGTCATCTACTTACATTTCTTTCTTATTTCATCGTTCGGTATTCTATCATACAACGTTTTCTTTTTCTTTTTTAACTATACATATAATATTAAAATGTAATATACTGCAGACTATCTTATCTGCTTACTCGCATAATAATACACATTTTTATGACACATGTATAAGGTATACTACCCATTTCGTATAAAAACTGTAAAATAAAAGGAATATTACAAGTATGAATCATTTTATGATACTTGGGAAGTTGGTAGAATGTTTTGTTCTGTCGTTGAGCTTTATGTAGCCACTATAACAATTATCTGGAATTTACAGCAAGTCACCCCCGTGATATTGTCTCCCCAGCGAGCCGTCCCCCCTATAGAGCTCAATTGTCATACCAAATTGAAAAGTTAAATTTCAATTCTATCCGAGAAGGGCGCATCCCTCCTTGCTCGGGCCCAGAGCCACTCAACCGCCTCACGTCAGGATTCCAGCGATATTGGCTTCCTTGAAGATTGGGATCAAAGACAAAAACAATTATGAATCCACGGGGAAACACGAGAGTGTAAGATGATACACTTTTTAGAGTCCAATACTACGGATTCCTCGGCAACTCGATTCTAGAAATACGTACAACATTTGAGATTTTTCTCGATATTGCTTTTGGCTTCAAGAATAAAACACCGCGGTGAAATGATAAATGCGTACTCTGTGTTCACAAAAATAAATTTTAAATTATGCTTTATTTTTTTATTAATCTTTGGAGTATTTACTTTGTGGATTCTTTGTGATAAGTATATATCTATAATACATATATATTTTTTGTACAATAAATGCAGTAGAAATTAGATCTCTTAGACGAATGTGTGGATACTCTGTGTAGGATAGAGTGTCGAATGAAAATATAAGAAGTGAATGCGGTGCGAATGATGATGTTATGAACAAAATAATTAAAGGATCATTAAGATGGTTTGGACGTATGGAAAGAATGGTAAAAAAAGTATATGTTAACGATGCAAATGGAACTAGAAATAGAGGAAGACAGAGGAAAACGTGGCACGATCAAATAAATCAAATATTGAATGTCGGCCATGTGAGGAGTCAGAGAAATTGACGCGCGATGACACGATGACACGATGTATGAATGTTGAGAAAGAGATGACAGAAAAGAAATATCTGGCAGTCCATTCTTTCCGCCTACCCCTTCGGGGAGACGGCGTGATGGTTAGTTATATTTTTTGTTTTAACCATTTCGCAATGATCGCTTTTTGACCGATGTCTATATTATCCGTATCTTCGTCAGCGCGATCGTTAGTAATAGTATATTATAATACCTAAGTGATGATCTTAAAGCATTGTTTACAATAATTTACGGACAAGAAGAAAACATCATAATATAAAAGTATTTCTATGGTTGTAATTAACACTAATAGTTTACTATTTTAGATTAATATTATATTGCAATACATTTCACTTATTCTTAATGATAAATAATGATTTGTAATTTCGATAGAATAATAAACATAGTAAGGTTAGGCAGAAGCAGATGGCGTTATCCCTTTTGGAGGGTTCAAGTGGACCGTATGGAAGATACAAGAATTGCAAAATATGTATTTAAAAAAATGCAAACCCAAGTAGCAAGAGACTACCAAAAGGCCGCCGAAGAGATGGAGGGATGATTGGACATCACCAACCCAGAACAATTCACCGTCACAAACATGCCATTTGACCTAAACTAAAAGGAGGAGGAAGAATAAAAATATTAATGAATTTCCTTTCGAGAAATTTTACTTCATCTTTTGACGTAGCATAATTCGATTGGTAAAGCTTAGTTTAATCAATAAATATTATTATCAATATAAATATTTAAACAATTTTTTTATGAATGTGGTCAGTTTTCAAAAAAGTTGGTCATGTTTACAAAGTAATAAACAAGGTTAAACGAATCCGCAACACAAAGTTATGGTGAATATAGAAGAAATTTTCACATGGTTTCACAAATAAAAAATTACACTTTTCAGATATAAACATATTTGAGGGAAATTTATTCTGACTACCCAAATATCTTCGCGGACCACCAGTGTTTCGTGGACCACTGGTTAAGAAACTATATGCTAGAGCAATATAAAATGAACATTTGATATTACCCTAGCAAAGCGAAAACATGTCACTCTCATATAAGTAATGAAACTTCTAGAAGTTGACGTTTTCAGCAATATAAAATATTTATTATACTACTAACTACATTGAAAAACTCTAAAAAAAAACAGATATATTAAAAAATATCGGAATATACAAATAAGAATGCAATGATTGCAACGCTGTATACGAGCCAATATCGTATCGTATATAAGCCAAACAGGGCGTTCTTTTGTAACACGTTTCTCGGAACACGTTAGGTTATTTTGACTGAAAAAATCAAACTCCCAATTTGCCAAACATCTATTAGACAATAAACATACCCTAGTTCCAAATAACGTACCAATTCCGCTACACATTCCTAATAAAGAGTACACTCTTAATCTATTGGAACAATTAGAAATTATTAAGCATAACCAAATCCCTAACATAACTTAAACAATGAACAAACTAACATATATTCATCCCCACTCCTTAATGTAGTTCCGATATATAATTAGATTTAAAGAACTCTTGATTCTGCACTGTATTTATTTCACATTTTAGATGCAGAAATGAAGAATATATCGATTGAATCTAAGCACACAGGATGGCGATTTTATTTTATTTTGTATATGCAAACAATTTGTAAGAAGATGTTTTTCTAAGAAACACTGTATTTCGTCCTACCTCAAATAATTTATTTTTGATTTATACAATATCATTTAGTATCCCCTTACTATGTAATCATTGTCATAAAATTTCTTAACGAGTTCCAAGAAACACTTTCTAATATTTCTGGAGATACCTAAATAATTATTTGTTAAAAATGTATAAAGTCACATCAATTTTCGTTAATTACCATATTCTGCTCCATTTACTAGTGAATATAAACTGCAACGAGTTAAAGTTTCGTCACATTTGATAATGCCTTAGAAGGGCGAAACATGTCGTTACCATAAAATATATAATAATATAACTTCTAGAAAGCTGACGTTTTCATTCGTATTAATTATTTATTATAGAGTTTTACAATATTGTTCAAAAAACAATACGTACCGTTGATTATTTTGTTTCACTGGTTTTTATAGATAAAACTAATATACTGTACGAAGATGGGTGCGGCTTTTAGGGAGATTACGTTTACTTACTATGTAGGTATATGAGATAAGACTTGTATGCGAGTAGCTCTTAGTAGAAGAAAGTAGTCTGCAAACTCATTTTTCCCATTTATTTCAATTTCCATTACTCCTGTTTAAACAAACCTCCCTTTACAGCCTCCTGAATAATAACAGGATTCAATCTAAGAGCTGGGATCGTGTCTTAGTATATTTTAAGCAGACTCTCGGTAAATAGCAGGATGGCGCGCAGGTTTACTTTGCCCGGGAGGAAGGAAGGCCACCCGGCCGAATAATTTACAAGAAAGAAAATAACGCGCTTAACACAAGTTATTTTGTTATTTATGAATTCAAAGCTAAATAAAAGATCAGAGAAGTTTTTGGTTTCCTGATTTTTATACATCTCTTAACGTTTCTGCCTGTAAAAACAGTCTAAAAATAAATAAAAAAAAGCAAATACGCGTCAAATGGAGTATTTTCACTTCCAAGAGATACGCTTAAATGTATATAAAATAAATATTTTAAACTTTTTCCTTTTATTTTATAGGAATATAGGTTTAAATATACTTTATAACCGGTTTAAAAAAATCTCAAAATTTAAACGCTTCTGTTTGGTTGGGCCACCGATGAGATGGACCGATGATATTATCAAAAGGGTTGGAAAATCTTGGATGCAAAAGGGGCAGGATAGAGACGAGTGGAAGAAATTGGAAGAGGCCTATATCCAGCAGTGGAGGGAAGAAGGCTAGCAAAGAAGAAGAAGAAGAAGTTTGGTTGGCCTTTCATCACATCCTGACCTTCCACAAGTAAACTCTATCTATCTGAACCTATGTTTTTCCCGAACCTTGTTTATTTTTTTAACTACTTACTGATATTACAAATTAACATTCTATCGTATTAAATTACCATATCAGTCACAAAATACATACCCATTATACTCATTAAGTGGTTCGAAAAATTATCCAAAGCAATTTTACCAAAACAACATTGAGATAATCTTCTTTTTCTTATGCTATATCAGGTTTCCCAGATGTTTTTTTTTTCTTCTTCTTTAACCTATTTCCATCCACTCCTGGACAAAGACCTCCGCCATTTGCTTCCACGTCACTCTGTATTGTGCAGACTGCATCCAGGTTATTTAGACATGTCTCTTCAGGTCATCCTTCTACCGTAGTTGCGGTCGCCCTGTACTTCTCTTTGCCGTCCACGGTCTGCAAGTCAGCAGTCTTCTTGTTCATTTTTCGTTCGAGTTTCTGGCTACGTGACATGCCCATTGCCACTTTAGAGTCGCTTTCCGGTCAAATATCTCCGATGTTAACAACTACTTCAGTAAAGGTTCCTCTGTATTGTTTCGCCCGGAATAACCTCTCCATGCTTCTCATTCCACTCCTATTTTCATTATTTTTAGTTAAAACAATATTAATGTTTCAACAAAATAAGAAATTATGGATTTAAGTTATAATATGCTTTACAAAGTATACATTATAAATGCATATTTCGATGTAAAGAACACAACACTCTCCATTTTAATATCCGTAGTTGCCACTTACTAGCAAGAGTCCATGCAATTTACCGAGCATCTCTATACATACAGACGTACGCATGTATAGAATACCGATACGACACATGCACAATAACATAACAGTGTGTTAGGCTTGGTACACACGGTACACTTTCCAATTCAGGCATTATAATAGCACTAGCGCCTGAGTGACATAATCGATTTCCTGCCGCACCACCCGGTGTGGACACATCCTAATGATATTTACTCTCCCATACATCCAACTATATGCTACGAACCCTACGATTCAATCGGAAATAACGAGACCGATTTTTGTATATTAGACATATCAAAATAACATACTACTAGTAATAACAATTGAAATAGTCAATTATTTATGCGTTTCAAAAGATTTAAAACTGTAATGTATAAATATAATTATTATTATCACTTAAATTTAAAGGAAGTACTTGTATATGTACACTAGATATTCTGCATATAAATTAAATCCAAGTAAAATCATGAAAAAATCGTATTTATAATTATAAATTTATAATTTTTTTTTTACAAAACTAATACCTCAACCATCCTACTGAAACTTGCATTTTCTTATGCAGTTTTTCAAGCATCAAATTAACCGTATGTATTTTATACTCAATAAATTATATATGTTTCGTAGATTCATAATTCATAATTCAGCGACTGGATACTTTTGAGAGAAGGGTGCTGCGCAGAATTCTGGGACCTGTGAATGGCGGTGAAGGCTGGAGAGTACGGCATAATGACGAGCTGTGCCATATTTACAAAGCTCCCAGTCTCTCCACAAAGGTCAGACTGAATGGACTGAGATGGGCCGGTCACGTGCAGAGGATGCCGTCATCGCGAACCCCAAAAAGATTGCAGGAGTGGCACTCAGGTGGAAGAAGACCAATTGGACGACCAAGGCTGCGATGGGAGGATGAAGTTGGGAGAGATGGGGCAAGATTGTAACGAGTGTCAGATTGGAGCGTCGAAGCGGAGGACAAGAGGAGTTGGAGGCGAAGAATACTGGAGGCTAAGGCTCGATATGGGCTGTAGGGCCTTCGAAGAAGAAGTAGAAAGAAGAAGATTCTTAATAACGAATACGTAGAGATCCCCAAAACAGATTATTCTATTTTGGAAAAAAAAATAAACTGATTCTTAGAAATTGATTTATTTATAACCTTTATCTTATTGCGGTAACACTTGAATACATCGTTATCAGTTAAATGTTACCTACTTGTACTGGAAATTTGTGTTTACGGTGTGCAATGTAAACACAAATTTCCTGGAAATCCCAATGACATGATATACAAAACTTTGATGAATATTAGCGAAGCAGAGGATACCAAACAGGCCGATAATTGTTAACAGTTCAGCGGCTCGTTATGAAATTATTCTTTGTCCGCTTCTACAGGCCAGGGACTGCAAAGCGCGGGTTCCGGAGGGGAAACATCATGCTGCGGTCACCATTCTACCGCAACAATATTCAACACACATTACAAACAGTTTGTTTTATATTATATATCTATTGTTAATTGTACAGACTTTACATAGATCATTTATTATATTTAAAAAAACAAAACTTGTTTGTATTTAACATTCGTATGCTAATAAGAAGTTATGCTTTTTTGGCATAACTATACAAAAATAACTATGTAATCAAAATCTTCATAGATGGCACATTGAAACTGACATGTGAAATCTGGCATAGGACTTTAACATATATACAACTTCCAAAAATTTGTCATACATGGTCATAAAGAAAGGTGGAAAGGGGAATGTTGTAATTAGATAAAGCGTGCGCTTAACCCAACCAATGACAGGTCATAAGTCCTGTAAACACCTTGATCAACCATATTCAGTTTCCAATTTGCATCTTCGTCTCTATTGAGATACAATTAAATGATAACCCACGGTGGGTGAAATCCAGTATTCGTATACAAGTATAAGTATACATTCACAAAAAATAATAAATTATGTTAAAAGTGATTTTCCACAATACAAAAATTCCTTTCCGAATAAATAATGGAATTCCACACTGTGGACGCCTTAAACTTGAATTAAACAATTTGTTCGTGTATATTAATTGATCTTAATTTCACATCTCGGGTAACCATGCTGTGGTTTTATTCACAATGTACATACTCGTATACACACACATATTACATGTTCAAACTGAAGTCTCTCCCACGTGAACGAATAGTAATTAAGTGAGCACGAATCCTCCAATATGAGTCAGAATTAATATTCCCACATACAAACATGCCTATATGGTATACAAGTAGATGTACAAATCGTATAGACTGTAGACGAGGCGTCCCGAGAAAGTTAAATCTATTTAGTTTCACGAATAACTTATTGTTCGTAAGTTGGTGTTTTATACATAAAACGTACCGTAATACGTAATTTGTATCGGATTACTTTTGATGTATGAATTAAATGAAAATATACGATTGAGGTAAACAAAATGATTAAGTTAAGGCATAAAAATTGGAGAGACATTTCCAGGCGTAATCTAGTACTGTATAATAATTGCAAAGCCTTTCACAGTGCATTAATAAAGATTTTCTGCTTAACGCTTCCTGCTAGTGTGGAGTGAACTTTAAAAAAATTTAAAGACAAGCGTGAGATTCTAGCATATACGTATACAAGTTCCAAAAATTTGTCAGACGTGGTGGTCATAAGAAAGGAGGAATGGGGAATGATGTTAAACATAAAGCGATCGCTCAACCCAACCAAGGACAGGTCATAAGTCCTGTAAGCGTCTCGGCCACCATATTCTGTTCCCAGAAAACAATTTACATTTTTGTCTCTATTGAGATGTGATTATTTCTTGTGGATTTCTCGTAAAACACAAGTAAAATTAGCACTAAACAATTAAATCGTTTCTAAAAATCAAAATACTTTCATTTCAAATTGCTTTTTATTCTCCATATAGACAAACCTCACATGTTACGGCTGAAGTTGTCCATGGTTTTCTCAGCTGTGATTGTCTGAATCTTTATTATTGCACATGGTCCGCAGAGCTTGACCGAGTCAGAGATTTTTTTCTAGATTTAAGTAAATACAAAGATAAAATAAAGAAAGTGTATGTTTACGATGTTAACGGAACTAAAAACAGAGAAAAACGTGGCACAATCAAATAACATTCAAAAAGATCAGAGGAAAGTTAGTTTTAGGTAAAAAAAAATGTAAAAATATCTTTGTGCCAAGCAATAGTATGGATAATAATATGGAAAACCAATAAATAAATAAAATCTATCAATAAAACCAATAAATAAACAATAATATATCAAATGTCAAATTTTCGTGATTTTTCGAACCTTTATGTGTATTTGTTCCTTTGTCAATTTGAATAATTTCAAAATTATATCAAAGAAATTGACATAAGAACAAATACACATAATGTTTCGAAAAATCACGAAAATTTGACATTTGATATATTATTGTAACACCTGATGATGTCAACATAGGTTGACGAAACAGCTGTCGCGTAAAATAAAAATACAATTGTGATACATTAAACAAAGGTTTTTAATCAAACAGGTTATGTAAAAGTATCATAGTGTTTCGGCCAAAACAATGGACTATTTAAAAAAAAATAGAGTTGAATTAGTAAGTTAGTTACCTGAGTGACGACAGTGAGATTGTCCGAAGCGCAGTGTGAGCCGGGCGGGAAGTAGGCGGGTGGATCTGGCCTTGCGTAAATGTGACCACTCAGCTGGGTTGTTGCATAAGGTGAGGGCGATCGGCGACTTCCTAAAAAAATATGAAATAATGAAATCAGAAGACCTTCGTTATGTGAAACATTATTCTTCTTCTTCTACTTCTTCTTCTTGTCCTGTCACACCTCCGTGGTGCATAGGGCCTCAAGGAACCTTCTCCACCCGATTCTATCGGATGCCTGTTGCTATCATCATCCTAAGTGAGGCGTGCATGCAGTTCGTTTTATTTACTTTCTGAAAAAAAAAAAATTAACCGCAGAACATATTTTAGAGAATTATGAAAATGTATTTTCGAAGCGTGAAAATTCAGTTGCTTCTCCACGCTTATTTTGAATAGCAAACGGGTATGTAGTAGCTACATACATCCATATGTACTCATTTTTGAGCTCCATCACTGGAGTGGAAATTCAACCAAGTGTATTATAATACCCTGGCGATGAATTCGCATGCAGGCGCTTCTCAAACTACAAATAAATATTCAAAATAGAATATATGTACAACATTTTCAAATCAAGAAATCGAAGTACAAACCCATTTATTTATAATAATAAATTAACTAGGTATAGACACCAGACGATGGAAATATTGCGAACGAAGACAACAATCAAAAACGACCCCTAAAGAATTAAATTTAAAGCCCGAAAAAATTGAATCGTCTATTTCTTTTTCTCTTTGTCATTAGCAAGCAAGTCTCGTAGGATTGACCCTAAAAAAGCATCATCTCACATATTTCTCTTGCCATTGTGGTGGAAGGTTTGGTCAACTTTATGTCATTTGCAGGACACCAGTGGTGATGCTTTTAATGACCGGATTTAATGACATGTTTCCCCTTACTAAGGCGAAACATGTCATTACCTTAAAGTATAATAAAACTATTAAATATTTAAATTTGAAACACTGTTATTATGCATCACTATTTATTTGTCGCTATAGTTCTTTGCCAATCTATATTGAAATGTGTTACGAATAATTCATTGGCGAAACAGTTATCAAACTCAAATAAATAAATTGTGATACGTACTAATAGTAAATTGTAGCATATAGATTGGAGTGACATCTCCTGGCGGTTTCTAGCAATGCGCTTAATGGCGGTAGTCTTTCACATTACGTTAAAACGATCTTCTGCTTAATGCTTAAAAAAATACAATCTTCATAGATGGCGTTAGTGTGTAGATTGCAAAAACTACCATGTAAAGGGTGGTCTTGCAGATTAACATATATACAACTTCCAAAAATTGTCAGACATGGTGGTCATAAGAAAAAGGTGGAATGGGGAATGTTGTATTACATAAAGCGTGCGCTTAACCCAACCAATGACAGGTCATAAGTCTTGTAAACACCTCGATCAACCATATTCTGTTTTCAATTTGCATCTTCGTCTCTATTGAGATACAATTGATTCGTACTAATAGTGTTTCAAATTAAACATTTAATTATGTTGAAGTATCAGAGTGTTTCCGCCAAAACCTTGTGTCCTTTGCTACAGCTTTGTTTAACTAAATTTGTATGTCTCTTTATCTTAAAATGTCTTGTTTTGCCTGACGGCTCTTTATACCGAAGGGTGGTACAAGATAGTTGAACTTCCAATGTTATGTTCTTGGTGTGCACATCTAACTGAGGCATCTAATCTGTTTTAATATATATTTTATTACTTATCACTACTGCATATTGGATGCTTTGTTTGTGTACCAACAATAAATAAATAAATAAATAAATAAAAACAATGGATTTTCGATTGTATAATAAAACGTCTGAAAAACGGACGTTTCCATTCATATTAATTAAAAATGTGTTTTCTTGTCAATACACTTGCCTACAATATATGATATAATAGATGATACTTGTAGTTAATCACAATTGTTGGACTTACCCAGCGGGAACTTGTGAATGCTCGCGATCGTGGCGTAGGACCCGCTCCCCGCGCTAGCCGGTCTTCCCAGCGCGTCCAGGCGAATGAACACGTTGCCATGGCTACCGTAGGCCGCCGTGGTGTAGCTCGTGCTGCGGAGAGACGCTTTGTTCAACTTTCATCATTTCGACACAACACTTCCAGTACAATCGAAACTTCTCCTTACCTCTCGGTGGCTGCCTGCGCTCCGAATTATAATTCTACAAGAACGCGTGATCAGTGAATGATTCTAAATCAGTCGTTCCCAAACAGGTCGGAATCGACCCACAGGAGTCGATTCAGACCTGCAAGGGGTCCACGTCAATGAAAACAAAAATTAGAAGTCCACGAGAATTAATCCCAATAGGGCTGGCCGTCATATTATCTAGATTACTTTCAAAGTTTTAATCCAACCCACATATTATAATTATATTATATAATAGTATCTATACAGGTAATTACCAAATCTTTTTTTTAAATAGGCATATATTCCCTGTAAATGTATTGTATATTCCATAAAATTGTCCCTCCCATTAAAACTTTTTATTTTACGTAAAATTGTTGGATTTGCACATTGTTTCGTTTTGATTACTTAATGTACAACCATAAAACCTTCGTGGCAGAGTGGTAAGAGCTCTGACTTCCATACCGAAGGTCCCGGGATCGATTCCCGGCGATGGCAGTGTGTTTGTCACACTGTCTTTGGTCTGGTGTAGAATTCTCGTGACAATAAAATGGTGATAGATTGACTACCTATCACATGTCATAAGAATCAATATAATAGCTAAATAAATTGTAATTTTATTATACACATTTAAAACGATGTTCGTATCACGATGCAAATAGAAAATATCCACTGATTGCAGAACATAATAGTCAGTCCCAACACTTGAATTGAAAGTAAAGCTCGGAGCTGAAAGAAGAAAAATAAAGTAGGATAAATGTCGTAGAAATGAGATCACCGAGATGAATGTGAAAACGATATTAAAAAAATCCAAAGGATAATAATAATAATATAACGAAGGACTGAAAGATAGATCGATTCTCTAGAGTAAAATTTAAAAAATATTTATTTAGATCCTTATGGAACGAATGGATGAGAGAAGAATGGTTAAGAAATTGTACATTATGAATGGAAAAACAATTCATGACCGAGAAAAATATGGCACGACAAAATGAATCAATTCCTAAAAGGCGGCCACACAAGTCGAATAAATAGCTGAGTTTAGTAGTTAGTTTTTATGTTCGTATCTATATGCCAGGCTATTTTTAAATTTTCAATCAATACATCGTGATGTCATGTATAGATTATAATAAAATAATCTAATGATTTGGCGGAAATACTATGACACATTATGAACTGTATAATTTGGAACACACTTATAATATCACAATTTAATTATTCAATTTGTATAAAATGGTCGTGAAATGTATTTTGCAAACCGATGCGGCATCATCAGATGTTATTCAGAGTTGATTGTAACACCTAATGATGCCAACATCGGTTGGTGAAACAGCTGTCGCGATAATTTCATAGTAATTAAATAAGTAAATATTACAACAGTATTCCAATTTAAACAATTTAAAACTTTGTAATAATACCAAAGATGATACAATGAAAGGCGCAATTAAGGAAATACGAAAATATTCGATTTGCAAACCTAAAACTACCTAACTAACCATCACGCGTTTCCTCTAAAGGGTAGGCAGAGAGGATTCATAGACAAACTGATCTATCCTGACACACCTTTGAGATTTATATTCATGCATCGTGAGATACATACTCGTCGCCTTTCAATATTTAATAAATTTACTTGAGATATGTATTTCTCGGCATACAACTTTTTAAACATTTTATCCACATCTATAACATCCTAGCTTAAACAGAAACCAACTTAGTGACCCTATCATAATTTTATAACATTTCTTCTTAATTCTTCATTTGGAATTCCATTATACATTGTTTCTTTAATAGGTTAATTTTTCTCAATGATCTCATTTCTACGGCATTCATTTCCATGTATAAGGGTTGCTTTATTAGTTTCAGTCCATATATTTATATAGGCAATGATGCATTTGTAGTGCAAAATTTATTTTTTCATTAAAAGTTTAATTTTACTACCACCGAGGCAAATTATCTGTGAAGTAAAGAAAAGAAATATTTCATGTATATACTTTTTTATGAATAGTTCTATAACAGTGTTTTTATTATACAAATATTATTTAATGGTGTTTTTATTTAAACAACGCCAAAACAATGGATTTTTTTTTAAATTTGTTTTTATTTTATAAAAATTGTACAAAATGGTTGCATTTAAGTTATATTTCAAAATATAAATATGAATTTTAAAATATATTCATTTATTTGCGTTTCTCTTATTCTTCTTATAAATAAAATGTCTTGTGTTCAGGAGATATAATAATAAGTTATTTTCTGATAATAAGTTCTAAAAAACAAACTTATTATGTACAATATTACTTTTATTTTATTTATTTATATGATATATATCTTTCACTTGGAGTTTAGTTAATCCACTTTTACTTGAGTGGATTGTATTTGTTGAATATTTTGACCTCAAGGCCAATAAATACAAATTTCACGAAGATTTTTTTGAACATTTTTATAGCACTCTCAAAGCAAATATTCGTTTACAATTTTTCAAATGAGATTGAGTTTATCCACGGAAAACTTTTCCCGCTTTTGGCTGATACCCCGAGATCAAAAATTATCTCAAGGCGCAAAACTTTTAACGAGTTTCTTTCCGATGGAAAAACATCATCGATAAAGTGAGGAGACAAAGAAAATGGCGAAAAATTCTTACGCTTCGTGCAGTCTTTTTGCCTTAAATGCCTGAAAACTTGAAATTCTGTTGTCCAAACCAACAATACACCTATACATTCAATTTGTAATGTATCCATGGAGTATGTTAACATATTACAAATACTGCAGTGTTTTTATAATTTCGTGCGTTAATTGTCACCTTTAAACCGGGAGTGTTGTATGAGAAATTGACCATATCAAAGTATTTTTTAGACCTTCGGCACAATCTACAAGTAGAACAGTGTCATTTCAACCCCTACCATTATCATTTCATATATAAGATTAACAAACTTTGATTTAGGTACCAGATGATGGCAGCAAGCTGCCGAAACTGGTCGAAGCCACAAAACCAAATGGAATTAAACTAAATATATATTGTAAAGATTGTTTTAAATATTTATATATTTTATTAAATGAAAAAACCTTCTTTTATTTGTCAAAATTGTATTTTTATTCTACGCGACAACTGCTTCGTCAACCTACGTTGACATCATCAGGTGTTACAAATTGTAACACCTGATGAAGTCAACAAAGGTTGACGAAACAGCTGACGCGTAAAATTAAAATAAAATTAAGATACATAAAACTAGGTTTTTTAATTTAACAGTATATAATGTTAAACTACCATAGTATTTCAGCCAAAACATGGACTTTTTATTTAGTTTTATTATTTTCATTGTTTTTAATGAACTTCTTATTTTCTAGTTATCTAGTGATTATCTGGAAGTGGATGCCATGGAACAACAAAAAAGGCATAGGAAGACCACAAAAAATATGGACGGAAGATGTTATCCAACTTCCGGGTAGGTGTAGATGGCAACATATAGCCCAAGATATAATATAAGAAAAGTTCAGAAGAGGACCCAGCAGTGGAAAAAATTGACTTAAAATAAGAAGAAGAAGAAAATCTAGTGATCGCATTAATTGTGTTTTAGTTAGCAGCCATCTTTTTATTATGAATTGGTATAATTATCATTGATTTAAAAAATACATATTATTTTTATTCGTTATTATAACGTTCAATGTGAAAATGATACTGTTATTGTTTCGTACTTATGTTACATCATTAGAAGCACCCGGACAATATGTCAGTAAGTACTTGTTCGTGACAAAGTATCCAGTTCACAGAGGGGTATCTGTTTTTCGTGGCACAGAGCACATTAATCGCTGGGTGGCCAAATTAGTGTAATCGGAAACGCCATAAATATCAGCTTAAGGGAGGTGGCCCTTATCGCTGGGACTGGTGACCCGAGGGAAGGAGGGATGCGCTTAGAATATTCTAAATGATATTATAATTCACTTGTTTAATCTCAGATAAACTTCAGATAAGGTCACCGATTTGCGATAATATGCATTATACTCTTATAAAGTACTTCATTATATTTTTTAATCTTATGTTTTGTAAGTTGTCACTTATTACATCGCGAGACCAACAGGGGTACAATCTGACTTTCGATGTTTGTGGCAGAAACGGTGTCTCTCGAATTAGCCTGTTCTTACACTGGAGATCGCACCACTGATTAAGAAAATGGAGGGCTAAGGGATCCACTACTTTGATGACCAGTAAAAACGTAATATATTTAATGTTAAGGGACAGTTTATATCGTTCTCCAAAATCTCCGTTAGTCAAATAGTGGTTAAATGGTCTCCATTTAAGACAACCGGCCCACACCGAAGACCACTCTCGTTCCACTCTCTTCTGTAACCAGGACCTACCGACCCCCACCCAAGGCTACTTCCTATCACCGTCCCTCGGTCTCCACTCAAGATCTTGGTCCCTGTCCATGGCCACCCCCGACCCATCCACACTCCTACCTATCAGGATAGTCAGGTATAATGTCGGACCTTACCCACCACATCCTCTAAGAAAACCTCCTCTCACTATCCAACATTATCCAAACTCAACATCTAAGAAAGAAATTTTCAACATATGGGGAAACAAGAGATTCCGGACTGGTACTCCTGAGAAGATAATATACAAGGTAAATTCACCCGTCACATTATACCTATGTTTTATATGTTTATAAAAACACGCGCGGAAATAACTTTCACATAGACAATAACTTGACTTTTCATATTTTTATAATTATTCTTGAATATGCCTATAAATTGATATTCTGGTAAACACGTCACGATTTTTTTTTGACCTGACTCGCTCTAACGTTATGATACCGAATAGATACGAAAATACTTTTGCTAGAGCCCTATGGCTCTTGTACGACTCGCTTATATGACTCGCAAACTCTTGATACGCCTAAAAAAAAACAGTCGATGCAGACATACTCATGCTCATGCTCAGAGACATGCTCAGAGTACTATACAATTCATTGGTTCGGAGCAGACTCGAAAGTGGTTCTGTGATATGGAGTCCGCACGAGGCGAGATATTCCCTTATGCTGGAGAGGGTTCAGAAAAAATTTCTGAGGTATCTCTACATGAAGGAGTATGGTAGCTATCCATGGCTCTATCCCACAGCGTTTCTTTTGGGAATGTTGGGGTCTAATTCTCTGCAGCTTCGAAGAGACGGGTTTCTCATAACCCATTTCTTTAGGCTTATTAGGGGATATTTTGAAAACTCAGCCGTGCTGGAGGGTGTAGGTCTTTTTGTTCCCGACAGATATCTCCGACAGCGCCAGCATAGATTGTTTTACCTATCCGCCGCTAGAACCAACCTGGCTCTGGTGACACCGGTGGGAAGAGCAATCAATCTGCTGAACGCGGTCTCCTCGGAAATCGACGTCTTTCATATCAGTGAAAGTACGTTCAGAAGGCAAATACTCTTAATTCTGGAGGGTATCCTGTCTTCCTAATGTTCAACCATCTCTCATGCGTTTCTGGTAGTATATTATTATTTTACCAATATATTATTTTACCTGTTCTCAATAGATGCCTTAAAAATTAATTTTGTAATGTCTATTGATGAAATGAAATAAACTGATAAACTGAAGATCCTAGAAATGATTTACGACAAAATCCTTAATAAAAATTCATGAATTTCACACGATTCCGTAAAACAATTTTTCAGTTTAAACTCCATAAAAAGGTTACAACTATGAACTTTCTGTCAACTTTTCAATTGATCGTAATTACAGCAAGCTACCGCTTTCCTATGCGGAAGCTGAAATCGTGTGAATTATGTATATTTTCAACTTCCCGCGCTCCTAACAAACGGCGCAATTTGTCACGACGCGGTCAATTGGCGGATCATAATAACAGGACAGGGAGTCTCTCTCGACTCGAGTCGCTCACTCTAGAACGAAAATAACGATTGCGGCTACCCCCATAACTTCATCAATATGTATACACTGAAATCAGAAATGCAACTGGAAAAAAACGCACCGGTCCCACTGTAAAGTTATCCATATTTTTATGGCTATGTGTGTAGCGTGTGCTTACATAAATAATATTTTATATTACTATACATAGCGTATGATGAACAATTATAAAATGATAAAGAATGGTATTTTCGTTGTGTTGGGATTCAATCGTAGAATATCTTACATACTCGTACATACGTAATACCAATGAACTACTAATTAAAGTACTTGGTCACGTACCTCGTTTGTTACATTAGATATGTAAGACGTCGCATAGACAAAATCATGTTCATCATATTCAGAACTTTCGTATTTGAAGTATATTCGCTGTGTGGCTACTCACATACGTACTACACATATGTCCCCATTAATACTTCAATAATATAGCTCGGTGTTGAAAATGTATGAGGAATGCAAGTTAAACTTAATTTCTCACTTTCATAGTTAATATAAATGACAAACGTCAGAAAGTCAAATGTGATGGTTTTTGAAAGGGAAGAAGAAATTGTATTTTGAAACGTGATTGTCAATAAGAAGAACCTAGAGCAGCTTAAGAAATTCATTAAGGAGGTATTCTAGTGTAGAAATTTGAAAAAATCTATTTTTCTTTATTTGCATATTTTTTAAGTTTTGACCTTTAAAAATATGACGCTAAAAGGATTTTCTGTAATTCTGAATATTATCTAAGTTACAGCTATTATCTTGACGCACCAACTAAATTGGTCCGGCCGGACGAATAAACGATAAACGGCAGGCAGACTCAATCTGGGAATACCTGGGAAGAGTCCACATTATGAAAACTCTTTTAAGCCCAGTGAATCATTAGAAATCGACTTCATGGAAGGTCGAAAATTGTATGAGGCTGAGATCGATGGTTGAGAAAATAAATGTATAACACTCTATTAAACTACTCAGATTGCGGGAAACTCGACTCCAAACATTAAACGCGTTTTTCCAAAACTGACTTTTTTCGATACGGTTGACATGATATCTCAAGTTCCAATTTACCGATTTACTTGAAATTTTGCACAGAACTTCTTCATATATTTGAGTATTCCATAACATAGGGT
Organism: Lepidostoma basale; assembly: GCA_022606425.2. Taxonomy (NCBI): domain Eukaryota; kingdom Metazoa; phylum Arthropoda; class Insecta; order Trichoptera; family Lepidostomatidae; genus Lepidostoma; species Lepidostoma basale. The sequence continues at coordinate 688,380 of JAHDVF020000296.1, read as the reverse complement.
TTTTTGAAAAAAAAAATGTTTTTACTATTTTAAAAAAAATTTGAAAGTTGAAAAAAATAGGGCAAAAATGATTTATTTTTTTCAAATCGCCGCTATTTAGCGAATTTTTTTTTTTCAAAATTTCCCTGAGTCATGCGATTATAACATCCTTCTTCCTCAAGAATTTTAAAAAAAATTCTCAGATCACTAAAAGGACTGGAATCGTGTCAACCAGGACGTACAATTTTTTTGTGAGCCCCCACTTTGCCCGCCTGCACCTTTTAGGATTATTTTTTTTTTAATAATTGTACATTTTTATATTGATGAAATATCAATAAATAATTTATGAAGAATCAGATGGTAAAAATATTTGTTGTATTTTTTTATAGCGCCCGAAAAAAACACATAAAATTCGAGCGTCTAGACTAGAAAACCCCCTTAATTAAAATAGTATATTCACAGTGGATGGCCTAACGGACAGTGGCGTCGAAAGAAGGGTAGGGGCGAGTAACATTGTAACACTGTAAAATTAGTTGATGGAAACAAATATTTATGAATAAAAACAAACGAAAATGGTCGTACGCAATAGAGTCCTGGTATCAACCCCCACGTGCGGAACTGAGAAAAGAAAAATTAGAAGAGAATAAATGCAGTAGAAATATATGTGGTCTGAGTTCCTTGGTTGCACAAACAAATAATGTATGGATGGGCCAAGGGAGTACATGAGCAAAGCTGATGAAAGGCGCCGTTGGGCCTATAACAGCTTCGGGTAAGCGAAGTGAACCCTCAATGGCTCGGCCTATTTAAAATTTTCTAAGATGGTTGTGTCGTAAAGCGATATATGACAATTTTTACAAAAGCTAAAATTTGGGTGAAATAGAAGGTATTATGATTAAATTACGGAAGGAATACTGTTGGTTTGGATTCATAGAATATATGAAAAAAATGATATTTAATAAAGCATACGTTAACGATGTATGGAGTCGATAAAGAAAACATGCCATGAGAATATACCGAAATATGTTTTTTTTAAATACAATGTTTTTCAAAAGATATTCAAATGGTAAGTGTTTGCATGATAAAAGTTTATTCACAAAAAAATCTAAGAAGTATCCACTCTTGCTAATATAAAAGCTTTTGAAAGGGTTACAGATCGCCAGCCCGTCGCCATCACAGTCTATCGTCCATTTATCATCATCGAATACGGTGACGCTATTCATCCCCTGTCTGTCCTCCCGCTTCGTTCTTTTCCTCTCGCCCCTTGCTTTACGTATCCAATGGAAATATATACACTATATCACGGCTGAGATACTTCTATCTTCTATACTCAAAACATCATTATCTTTTCAAGATTGACAGTTTCTAATATTTTTATTGTATATGAAATACGTTTTTGATAGGACTATCTACTTACGTAAATACAACGTTCCATTTTTTCAAATACATTATTATTGTAATCGGTTTCGTGAGCGTCACAATTATCGTTGTATTAATAAGAGTGACGGTGTCTAAATTAATCAGAATAAATACATGAAAGTAATTATATCCTAACGTCGGCGTAAAGTACGAGTATATCAAACGTCGGCGTGGGGTGCAAAATAGCCTCGTTGAAGTGAAATTGGGCCGGCCATATAAAGAGGAAAACAATTGATCGATAGATCAGACGCACCCTGGAGTGGCGACCACAATCAAGATGGTCTGATGACATCAAGAGAGTGGTAGGAGGTCAATGGCACAGAGCGGCGAGGGATAGAAAGTTATGGAAACTGGGAAGGGAGGCATATGTCCAAATCTGAACGACTAGAGGCTGATGATATATTAAACAAACAAACAAACCATCACGGCATTTCCTCGGCATTCCGGGTTAGTATACAACTAATATACCATTGTAGACAGAGAGAATTGACCGCCTCACTACTCTATCCTGACACACCTCCATTGCTTCCACCAAAGCATCCTCCACATTCATACAACGAGTCATACACCCACGTCGATTTTTTCGACTAACATGGTCAACGAATTACTTACTTTTTTACGAATTACTTAATACTTAACCATTATGGGTTCTTCTTCCATGCATTTCATAAATCCAAAACCTACGCAGTGATCCTTCTAAAATTTTGTTCACAATGCTTTCTTCCGCTAAACCTTATTCCCGGATACCAGCATTTGAAATTCGGTCATACATTATTCTAAGAGATTTCATCTCTACCGCATTTATCCTGCTCTCGTCCTTCGTATGCCAGTTTCGCTTCGGTAGATTATTTAACATTTTAATACATATTTTTTTAATTTAATTTGAAAATTTAATGAGGGTTTTCACTTTTAATTATGTTGTTTACAAATGTACTTAAATGATACAACTATTAACGTTTTGGTTATAAAGATAATCACTGACTCGGAATAAAAATGGGAGGCAAAAGACAGGAAGATACCATGAGAATCGGAGATATTCATTACCATTTGTTCCAGGGTCCGCGGTTTGAGTGGTGGTATTTTGCCAGGGTAAACCGTCATTAACTGGGATTTAATTATGCAATTTTCACATCGCAACATTTCAGATAGGTACCATTTACCCAAATACACCCTTTAAATTAGTAAATTCAATGCAAGATAAAAGATAACCGGATCCTAGAACATTTTTGTAGGATATTTTGTTATGGGTCAATTTTTATATTTCATCGTGTTTTTTCTTCTTCATTCTTTCGATTTAATTTTTTTTATTCCGATTTTACTAGTATCTACAACATAAGTATATTACTAAGTTGACATATCAAAAAAATTATATTGACTTTTTTAAATTTATTTCAGATACCAAAGCAAACATATTTGTAATTTTAATTTATGTTCAGAACCAAAAAAATACAATTGCGGTAACGTATAAACTTGGTTTTATTAATTTATTGCATTTACACTATGAGTTTCCGTAAATATGTTTTTTAATGAATTATTACAGAGTTTTTGTCCACTTTTGTGAATATTGTACTCTATGAGTTTTTGAAACATCATACGAGTACATTCGTCACCCAGATAATGGTTTATTAAATAAACCTACAATTGTATCCAAATTACATATTTTACTTCATAAAAATAGTTGTATACTTGCATACAAGTTCATATCTGAACATAAATAAAAAATTAAATATAGACATTTTCACAAGACAAAAGTATGCTTATAGGGTGAAGATATTTGTAAAAAGAATTTCAAAGAATCGTTTTTGAAAAAGGCTGGCGTATTTTTGGTTCGTTTAACCACTTCCTGGAAGATACAACAATCGTCCGCGTAATCAAAGTAAATAGCTGACTTCTGGAAAACGTTTCCCTTTAACGTTTCAAACCCTGATCAATTTTGTAAACATGTTTTTTTCCTGTTACGGGATCCGCTCCGTAACCGGAAGTGGACCCGCCATATTGCTCGGCTTCGTTAGGGTTAACGACATCCTACATATTCATACGACACCTTCCTACCGACATACAAGCTAAGTAGTTTATAGTTAATGATGTCTTTTGATATCCATTTTTATACACTTAATCGTTATTTTGATTCGACGTTAGAACAACAGTTAAATTTAGGCCAGTTTAATCAACTCTCATGTAAAAGATTTGGATTTATTTATATACTACTTATGTTTATATGTATGTATTACTTATGTCCCAATATGTAAAAATGTCGTCATTTTTAATAACCCAATTTTTAATGCATGATCATTACTGAATACGTAGATAAAATGTTGTATATAATAACTCCATATCTTTCGTATGAACATAAAAATTTTGAGATTTAATAAAAGCTAATTTCTAATTACTTTGTTTAAAATACTATTTCTGTGTAATTTTATACGTGCAATCATTTTTTATATTCAATATTTAGTAAACTATTCGGAGGATTTAACTTCGATTTAATAAACGAATTTGAAGATGTAGCATTAATTTAGTATACAATTGAGAATATGGAAATTTTATTAAATAAACAATTGGGAGGATTTAGTGTTTATTCAAAAGACTATTTAAGGTATCTAGTATTTATTAATAAACTAACTAACTAACCATCACGCCGTCTCCCCGGAGGGGTAGGCAGAAAGAATGGAACGCCACACTGTTCTGTCCTGACATACTTCTCTCGCTTCCTCTACATTCATACATCTTGTCATGCACGCACGTCGATTTCTCCGACTCCTCGCGTGACCGACATTCAATATTTGATTGATTTGATCGTGCCACGTTTTCCTCGGCCTTCCTCTATTTATAGCTCCGTTCATGCCGTTTACATATACCTTCTTTACCATTCTGTCTTCACTCATTCTTTCCATGTGTCAAAACCATCTTAATGACCCTTGCCTTATTTTGTTCATAACACTTTCATTTGCACCGCATTCTCTTCTTATACTTGCATTTGTCACTATCATATACAGATTTGCCACACATTCGTCTTAGAGATCTCATTTCTACTGCATTTATTCTTTAATCCTTCTTTTGCCAGTTCCATGCTTCACTTCCATACATAAGAGTCGGCAAAAGAACACAATTATGCACTACCATCTTAGCTTTTTTGGATAGGCTTTTGTTTGCGATGACAACTTTAAGTGCACTATTTATCATGTTGCCTGCCCCAACCCTTCTTTCTCTCCACCCTCCCATCCTTTGTAAAGATACCTTCTAAATAAACAAATTCATCCACTTGTTCCAGATTTTCACCGTTTACACTAATGTTGCAAACTGTATTTATTAATTAAAAAACAAATTAAGTTACTAGATCAAAGTACAATAAAATGTCATTTTTTTACTCACTGTACGGAGTCGTGGTTCCTAGACTTCTGGCTGCGGATATATAGAGTAGAAGCGGCAGCAACTACGATGGAAATCATAGCCAAGGCGCACCCGGCCGCAACGTAAAACGTCCCCCCTGACGTCACCAACGAGTCCGCCGCCAGAGTAACGGAATCATTGCGGGGCGGCATTTGTGGAAAACCTGAAAATTATAAAACTCTTTATAATAATAACCTCAAATTGTTTAGTGTAATGGCCCCTTCGATTTGCATTATATAAATTCTTTCCCCCACCCTAATTTCTTTAAAATCAATATAAGGACACATTGTTTGGCGACTATGTTCAGTTTGAAAATGCCCTCGCAAGGCGAAACAAATTTGTAACTTATATTTGTATAAGAAATTATATGAATTAAAAACAAAGTAAAACCATTAAACATTCGCGTTTATTATTATAATAATTATAATGGAGTTTTACAAAACATAAACCTCAACAATTAATAATATGATTTATCTTATTCCACTTTTCATTTACGACATAGCATTATAAATTTATCTCATATAAACAAACATTGGAGGGAATATACCTGGGACACAATATTCGATTGGGCCGAGATAACCAGACCGCAGAGCTAAAAAGAAGAATTGGACTAAGCTGGGCAGCTTTTGGAAACCTGAGCTACATCCTTAAAAACTGGAAAATACCGATCAACCTGAAACGAAAAGTCTATAAAGCCTGCGTTCTGCCAGTTGGTACTTATGGTCTTGAAACTGTTACATTATCCAAAAAAAGTGCCGGGAAACTGCGAGTGACCCAAAGAGCCATAGAAAGAGCCATGTTAGAAATAAGCCTAAGAGACAGAGTCAGAAACGATGCGGTGAAAGAAAAAAAACAAAGGTCACTGACATCATCCACTGGGTGGCGGCTCTAAAATGGCAATGGGCGGGTCACCTAGCCAGAAGCTCAGATGAAAAATGGACAAGAAGACTGCTGACTTGGAGACCGTGGACGGCGAGGAGAAGTGCAGGGCGACCGCAACTACGGTGGAAGGATGATCTAAACAGACACGTCGGAATAACCTAGATGCAGTCTGCACAGGACAGAATGACATGGAAGCAAATGGAGGAAGAATAGGCTGAGGAAGAAGAAAAAGAAGACAAACATTAAAATAGTCGAAAAGACGGAACAAAACAATTTGACAGGGAAAAAAAATTATGAAACACTTTTATCAAACTTAGGATATTAGCACTGAAATTTGGAAGAAAAAAAAACACTTTGTTATTTCGTACAATGTTTCTTATTTTTAACTTTGTACACAACACACACTTTATTCCAAAAATAAAAATTAAAAAACAAACATGTTTCGAACACAGAAGCCCTTCATCGGGGATATATGGTAATTATTTTATAAATATTACAAATATTTAAAAATAATAATTCATGAATATCGCCCTGCACTTCTCCTCGCCGTCCACGTACAACAACAAGTTATTGACGTATCTCTATTATGTTATATGTGTTATTGTTACGTATTGAGGGAGCTGACGTACATTTCTGCTAATTTCACTGAGTCAAATTATCATTTTTTAACTTACGATGGATTCAATCGAGACTTTCGCTTTTTAATACATGTTTATTTACTTCATCTAAATCATGTTCGCAATAATATAAACCAATTGAATTGAACAAACAACAAAACTGAATTGTTCACTTAAAAATAAAACAAGGGCGAACAAACGTTTTATGCGACAGCAACTATTTAGGTTAACCTTATTCTATTTCTTTATAGAGTGAAGATTACTAAAATAATGTTGCTAGTAGTAAAAATTATGTAGAATTCAATTATTTTAATGTTCAAATTATTTCTATTAAGGGAAAGCTAATTAATTCAAGTTACAATATTTTTCCATAAGTGCAACATTTGTTCGTTGCTCAATATTTATTTTTTTTGTGTAATATCATTATTTTTAGTGAAATGTTTTTTTTTGTGCAGCGATTTGGTTGATAGTACAGATTTTTTTTATAAAAGTGAATATATTTATCTAAGATAACCTGATATAAAAGTTAATCATATATAAAAGAAGATATTTGGGTGCTAGCATAGGGAGCAACGGTGAATTGTTAAAACAGTCACAAAAACTACATGTTTAGAGAACATCATCTGTAATAAAACAGCGAATCCTCCAATTAATGCTTTTGTAGAAAAAACTTATGCAGACCTCAAAGATGACCTTCAAAAGGGTGGAAAAACAGCTGGCAGTCCAACTCTCTAGAAAGACACGTGTCTTTCCCATAAAATATAACTTCTAGAAAATATTCGTTTTCATACGTATAAATATTTGTATATCTATTTGAGAACATTAATCTCCATCTCCGAATTTTATTTTAGTTTTTAGAGAAAAAAATATTAATTCAATTGTCTTTTGTGTCCGTATCTGTAAAGTATTTTTTTTGTTAAAGGAAACTCACCAACCTTTATCGGATTATTTATATCGATACTTCCCGTAATTGGAACTAAAGATGTGTGGTTTATACGTACATGCTGTAAAAGAAGCCTCCTTGAATATCAGAGCCGCCATTCACACAATATCCGGCTCCCGGTACAATAAGAGATTACATCTTGCCGAGAGGCAGAAAAACTAATCACGCGCGTACCCCAATTCATCTGAAGACATAGTGAAACAAGATCTTCTTTAATGGTAAGGTTCGCTCTATTTGTAATAATGGAAATTTTTCTTATACCGAGGTATATATTGATGATAAACCTTTGTATGATTCCGTGTTGACCACTGAAATGGGAAGTGAATGAGATGCCAACGAAAGCGATATGAAAAAGGTGATTTTCAAATCATTGAAAAATATTAAACATTAGAGATCAATAAAAATAGTTTATAACATCTTCTTCATCTTGTATGTGTTCTTTTTCTATCGGAGATTAGACAAAATCATGGCTATTTTTACTGCTGATACAGCAGCTCTAAATAGGGATAGGGATGTTGGGCTGCAACTGAACCATTCTCGAAGGTTTAAAGTCAGGATTTTCTGCTTCTCTCGACACTTCGTTTTCCGATAATTATACAATGTGTATTTTCAGTTGCAGCAATTCATATTTATTGTTAATCATAACATTTTAGTTTTCTGCGCTTTATGGTCATGATAACTTATTTTTCTTTTTTCGTTCGTTTAAATTCTTCCTCGTTCGTGACTCTTTCTGTCTATGATATATTCAATATTCTACGACATACCCACATTTCAAAAACATCCAGCTTTCAGTCATAGCTTTTGTCAATGCTCATGTTTTCACACCGTAGAATTAGATAGGTAGCACGACGTAACAACAAACTATTCTCAATGAAAATTAAAATAGCAAATAAAAGAAAAATTGTGAAAAATATCCACGAAGCGATGCAAGTTCAGAAGGATTGTTGCTCTCCTCAAGACGTTTCCTTTAGTACAATGGATCTACACAGTAGCAGATGAAATAAACTATGAAAGAAGGTACAAACAAGTTGACAGCACGAAATTGAAGTAGACCGAGAAAATGTGAGAAGTCGACGTGCGTGGGTGATGCGGTCTGTAAATATTGAGATGCCGTGAAAAGTGAGTGTGCCGATCTAACTTTTTAGTACCTTTGGAGAAACGGTGTGTTGTCGGGTAGAGATTCTATTTACTTCAAATTAGAGATGTAAGAACGAAAACTGATCTACTATAAAAACATAACGTGTTTGTTGCTAGATTTTAGTTTTTGCTAGCTAATATTATTCTTAGGAAATTAAAAATATATTTGTTCAATTCACTAATTATTAAAAAAATATTTAAAAACACGACATGTTTCAGAGGATACGTCCATCTTCAGGTATAAAAATATAATAAAAACTAAACAAAAAAACACTATTATAAAAACGCATTTAAAATTCGATACATTAATTCAAATTTAAAAATTAAACTGGGCTATTTGTTATAAGTACTAATATTTATTATTTTAACAGTAAGAACTAATAAATAATAATAATACATAATGATAATATAAAAAAATATATATAAAAATTGTAATTTAGAAAAAGAAAAGACACAATTTATATAGATATTAATAAATGATTATTATGCATTTGATTGGGAATGGGATCTTGGGAGATTAAATGTAGACAAAGTATTTAAGGAGAAAGGAGTAAAAGGAGGAATCTGATTATTAATTATGTTTTCAAATTAATTGCTGTTAATTATTATTAAATTAAAAATTTGTTATTTTTTATTCAACAAATTTGTATATTTAAGAAGTAAGGTTATTTTAGAATGTTTTTTTAAGCTTTCCAAATGATTATTCACTGCTGACAATGAGTTAACGACATTTTGTTTGAACACATTGAAATCCATAAATGGAATGTGAGTACCATTAGTTTTTCTCCCTATTATCCCTTTTGAACTTCAAAATCATCTTTAGCACTTTTGAGAGTTCAACGTGATCTGGGTAGCGTCTTTTATATTCAATATTTTTTTAATAAAATAGCGTATATGATATTAATAGTTTATTAGTTCTATAAGCAAAAACTTATGTAATCTACATAATTTTTTTGAAATAGAATTTTGGTTCCCCTAACAACGATATAAAATTATATTCACCCCCGACAGGGAATTTAGCTCTCTGCGCGACCATCCCCTTTTACCCTATTTCGTGTTGCTTTTTTTTATTTTGTCTACTCGGTCTTGCAAATTTGCTTTTTACAAATTATTAACAGTGATTTACTCCTCTCGCTTAAGTTAATTTTACCTTTAAAGTGTGATTTTTGTTATAAAAGTATAACATTTTTTTCATCTAGACATGAAAGAAATAAAATCTACTGAGAAAGCAATTGGTTGAATATGTATACAAGCTCAAAGCGCATTCACAATCTAATTGAATTCTCAACATCATCAATTTAAAAAATGTTTTCTCGTACTTGAAAATAAATACACGTTGAATTTAACATCGCAAAAATAGGAGCTACTTGAGTGTAAATATTGTTGATTGTATCAGCAAAATCTTTAAAAAGGGTGTTTGCTAAATAAAAGCTTTTGAATTGTGAAATTAAAGTCATTGAATAGACGCTTGCTAATTATTTAATCGTTTTTTTTTTATTTTCCGTTATTTACACTAATTACGTGACTGAAGTTTTGTCAGACATTGATAAAATAACAAATTTAAGAGCATTTTGGTTTAGGATGCATGGGGCCCGCTATACACCCAAATATGTTTTAGAACGCAGCGATGCCCTTTCATAAATTTTGCTCTTATATTTTCTAGGCCCACCCCCCAGCCATGCAAAACTAACTTTAACTTATGATTATGAATGTTACAAAGCAACGGGACCCCAAGCCACTTTAATCTACTTTTTTTTAATTTCTAATATTAAATTTTATCTAATTTTTAACTAACTAACTAACCATCACGCCGTTTCCCCGAAAGGGTAGACAGAAAGAATGGACTGCAACACTTTAATCGATGCTGCACTCCATTCTTCTCTTTTCGCCAACGCGAGAGACGCGGTGTGATGGGTTGCGAACCTCATCGCCACCAATAGGCATCTCCCGCACACACTTCAATCATTCAACGTCTACGTAATAAATCTAAAACAAATTATACAAAATACAATGATATAAAATAAAATAACACATAACAATAATTTAACACATAATGTTATTTTAGATGGTGCACTTGTCGTCAGCTGGACGATCCGGACATTTGTGTTTTTTTAATTTTTTATTCCACTGTTTTCATTTTAATTAGGCACTTAAAACAATCCAACACCAACACCAGCAAAAACTTGAAAATTTGATTGAAGAATTTATTCAAATTGTCATTGGAACAAATGAAAAATTTATTTTTACACCTGTCAAAATTATTTTTATAAACGAAAAAACTTGTATTACTTTAACATCAGAAGAGTGAAAACGTATTTTTTGTCACAAATAACTATCACAAAGTGCGGCAACAATCATTCAAAGTTTTGCCAAAACTGCCACATTTATCATTATATTTTCTTGTCGGTAAGTCATGGCCACCCCCTTAGCTTCTTTAACGGCCTCCGTGTGCTTCTGGGGCCGCAACCTCCCCCATTCTAGTATCCACTGAGATGCAATTTCATGTTGAGAACCATTCCTGGGGTCACATGTAGTGGTGCTTGGCATCAGACGGGTGATCTGATAGACGATAGGCGGGGAAGGATTCATAAGGCCCTATCCAACACGGAGGTGTTGCAGAACACTAATCTTCGAACTTCTTTCCAGGACCATGTGTGATTGCTAACTTAATAGGTTCCCACTGGGAGGGGTACAGTCATCCGGTAGGCGACAGTGATTTCCATGGGGGCGGTATGACGTCCCTATGCCTATGCAAATGGGGGGCGTTTAGCCAGTCATTGAAGGCGGGCATGGTGTACTTTATATTTTTGATTCCCACTTTCAATGGCCGTACACCTCTTGAAGAGTTTAAGCCTGCATGATGATTTTATTCCAAGCTCCTTAATCTTGCGTTTTTTGGTCCCAACAGTCCGTTTCACCCAACCTAGCCAGATCAGCCATAACATTTATATTTTCACAACACTATACTTTCAGCAGACATGCTTTAAATGTGACACAAGTTTTATTGATGCACAAATTTTAACAATGAAATGAAATCCGTCACCCTTACACAAATTAAAAGAAGGTAGAGTTATGTATCGGGGTAGGTAAAAAATTATTTAATTAATATTTGGGGAAGGGGGGATAATTGAACATTTTAAACTTGGGAATAGAAGTTAAATTTAGGGTTTTTTTCTTCTAAAACTTCTAGATTACTGATTTAACGTGCTAAATTTGAAAACCGTTATCTTTATTACAGTGTTAATTTAGTCATTCTAATATGAATCCACAACACAGAGTGAAATGAATAAAGAAGAAATTACTTTAAACATTCGAATATATTTAAAATGATACACTATATTCAATATATCCCTTCAATGTTATAAAATGTTAATAACTTTATATCACAAGTAAAAATTTGCCGTATATATGGATATATACAACTTTTTATATTCAATAGTGTCTCTTGAAACAAATGGAAATCAAGAATATTTATTCAAATCGACGAATTTTATGCGCACACTTAAGATACCCTCTTGAAAACAAATATTTAAAAAATGCGTGGTAGTGGCGTTTAATGTGATAGTTTCCCGTTGTTTTCCAATTTTTTTATATATATAACTGGTTATTTGAACCCAATTGATAAAATAGTATAAAACTCCTATAAGACAGACGTTTTCATTCATATTAACTACAAAAAAGATTTTAGTTAATAAATGATCCTACACTCGATGTTCTGTATCTACAATCATTATATAAATAGGCAAAAACCCAAATGTCGTCAAATAAAGAGTACGAAAAAATTTTGAATGAGAGAGAGTGAGAGAGGAATACATCGTTCTCAGCGAAAGTAGTTTGAAATGTACACGATGCTCATGTCCGAGAACGTAACTGCATTTTGAATTTTGTTCTGATTATCGTTGTATGACATTAACCAAACAAGCAAAACATAAAACGTTCTCTGCGAAAGTAGTTTGACATGCACACGATGCGCATGTCCGAGTTCGTTTCTGGATTATTTTGAATTTTGTTCTCATTATCGTTGTATGACATTAACTAAACAAGCAAAACATTAAACTTAATGTAGAATTTGGTTTACTTCCGTGAATATTTCACGGGTTGCAACAAGTTCCTTCATGATTTGATATTTAAAACAAAGAAAATTGTATGGTTTCATCTGATAATTAAAATCTTTTGGATAGCAATCGCCGTAGAATTCACACGGAATGTGTTCAAATGTTAAATAGGCGTAGTCAATATTGATGGTTCGAAAAAAAAATGTGAATATTTCGAGTATTTCGTTCACACGACGCGATGGGATTTTATTAAAACAAATGATTCTCCTGAAAAAGCACTCTTTTTGTACTCTGAGAAGATAAACGACCGCCCTACGAGTTTTTTACGCTCTCAGCTTTTTGTTAACTGATAATAATAACGCTTTTACCAGACTGCATTGTATACACAGTAATAATACCCAGCCCCACACCCCTCGAATGGATGCCCAATAAGAATCTCGCATGTGCTTTTACGCCGTGATGATGTAATGTAAAAAGAAAATACCACCTCAAAATATTGAAATATCATTAGTCATATTGTTCCAATGGTTTGGACACATGGAAAGAATGGATAAAGACAGAATGGTGGAGAAAGTAAATGTAAACGACGTGAACGGAGCTATAAATAGAGGAAGGCCGAATAAAACCTTGTCGACCTTCGGGGCACAGTGGTTAGAGCTCTAACTTCCATACCGAAGGTCCCGGGTTCGATTCCCGGCGATGGCAGGGTGATTGTCACACTGTCGTTGGTCTGGTGTAGAATTCACGTGACAATAAAATGGCGATAGATTGGCTACCTATCACATGTCATGAGAATCAATATAATAGCTAAAATAAATTGTATACAATAATTGGGTTCAAACGACCTGTTGTGTACAAGGAAAAAAAATATTTAAAATTTGAAAATGTGGCATGATCAAATCAATCAAATATTAAATGTCGGTCAAATAAGGAGTCGGGGTAATTGAAAGTCATGCATTACACGATGTATGAATATAGAAGAACGAGAGAAGTATGTCAAGACAGAACAGTGTGGCGGTCCATTCTTTCTGCCCACCCCTCCGCGAAGATAGCGTAACGGTCAGTTAATTAGTTAATCTTCTTCTTCTTCTTCCTCAGCCTATTCCCGTCCACTCCTGGAAAAAGGCCTCCTCCATTTGCATCCATGTCATTCTGTCCTGTGCAGACTGCATCCAGGTTATTCCGACGTGTCTGTTTAGATCATCCTTCCACCGTAGTTACGGTCGCTCTGCACTTCTCTTTGCCGTCCACGGTCTACAAGTCAGCACTCTTCTTGTCCATTTTTCATCTGAGCTTTTGGCTACGTGACCCACCCATTGCCATTTTAGAGTCGCCACCCGGTGAATGATGTCGGTGACCTTTGTTTTTTCTCTCACCGTATCGTTTCTGACTCTGTCTCATAGGCTTATTCCTAACATGGCTCTTTCCATGGCTCTTTGGGTCACTCGTAGTTTCTCGGCACTTTTTTTGGACAATGTAACAGTTTCAAGATCATAAGTACCAACTGGCAGAATGCAGGCTTCATAGACTTTTCGTTTCAGGATGATTGGTATTTTCCGGTTTTTAAGGATGTAGCTCAGGTTTCCGAAAGCTGCCCAGCTTGGTCCAATTCTTCTTTTTAGCTCTGTTCGTCTTAATAATAAGAAGGCTTACTTGTATAGCGCCGATTTTGTGAATAGCTTACCTCAAGGGCGCTTGTTCCAATCCTGTGAGATAAAATCACTTACTTACATATAGTTAAAACGATGCATGACAGAATTTGAAATGCTAGTTTTCTATTCAAATTTCATTCCTAGGGATAAGTTTGCGGTAAAGTATTTTATCATCTTTGCTAATTCAGAAGTAAGGTCACAGGTGGATAGGGCTGCAGCGGTTGCGGGCTGCCAGAAAGATGTCATATGGAGAAACAAGGACATGAGGACTGACAGCAAGGTACCGCATCTATAAGACCTGTGTGCGACCAATCCTCACATATGGCATTGAATCGAGGGCAGACACTGTCAAGACAAAGAGCATGCTCAGGACAACCGAGATGAAAACACTCCGCGCTATAGCTGGCAAGACCCTACGTGATCGAGCTAAGAATACAGCAATCCGAGAAATCTGCGAGGTCGAAAATGTGGTCAGATGGGGACGTCAAAGACGGCGATACTGGTATCAACACGTAGAAAGAATGAGCTCAAATAGGATACCACACATAGCTCTCCATGGAACGCCAAACGGACAACGCCGACCAGGAAGACCCCCGAAACGGTGGAGAGAAAGCTGAAAGAGTTCTGCGTCTCAAGAGGACCCGCCTGAAATAACAGACTCCTGAGTCTACCAAAAGTGAAGAAGAAGAAGAAATTGATTCTTGGGATGCCACCTTTTGAATATGGTAGTTTCCCGTTGCTTTCCACATGATGTATACAATAGTTAATTTAAACCCAATAAATGTTTTCAATTTTCAGCTACTGATTCTCATGACATGTGATATGTAGCTGGTCTATCTCCATTTTTATTGTCACGTGCATTCTAACAGACCAAAGACAGCGTGATCTTTTTTTCACATTTTCATTGCCGGGAATCGAGCCCGGGACCTTCGGTGTGGCAGCCATATCTATTTCCACTCTACTATAAAAGGCATCGAATGCCGATATTAGAAAATAATATAAAAGTTATGAAAGTATTATAAACAAAATAATGTTAGAAAAAATATGGTTAAAAAGTATACGTTAACGATATAAAGTGATATTATGGAGTTTAGGAAGAGCGAGACAAATATGGCAGGATCAAATTAATCCATTTTTATAGATCGGTCACGTTTAAAGTCAGAAGAATCGACATTATGAATGTGAAGGAAGCTAGAGAAGTGTCACATCCCGTTACTTGCTTACTTGATATAACTATATAATATTTGTGTTTATACGCGTATATGCCATGTGGTAGGCGTGTAACTATTATATGTATGGAAGCGAAGCATGGAACTGGCAAAAGAAGGATGAAAGTAGAATAAATGCAGTAGAAATGAGATATCTTAGACGAATGTGTGATACTCTGTGTATGATAGAGTATCGAATGAAAGTATAAGAAGTGAATTCGGTGCGAATGATGGTGTTATGAACAAAAAAATTAAAGGATCTTTTAGATGGTTTGGACATAAGTAAAGAATGAATGAAGAAAGAATGGTAAAAAATATGTTAACGATGTAAATGGAACCAGAAATAGAGGAAGACCGAGGAAAACGTGCCACGATCAAATAAATCAAATATTTAATGTCGGCCCTGTGAGGAGTCAGAGAAATCGACGCGCGTGCATGACACGGTGTATGAATATTGAAGAATCAAGAGAAATATGTCAGGAAAGAAAAGTGTGGCAGTCCTTTCTTTCTGCCTACCCCTTCGGAGAGACGGCGTGATGATTAGTTACTTAGTTAGTTAGTTAGTTACAATAGTTACAGCAAGTAAATAACGGGATGTGACACTTCTCTAGTATCCTTCACATTCATATAGCGAATAATACACAAATGTTGATTCTTCTAACTTTTAACGTGACCGATAATTAATACGAGAAGTTTTATTATATTTTATGGGAATGACATGTTTCGCCCTTCTAAGGCATTATCAAATGTTAATGGACATTTGTTAATGCCTTAGAAGGGCGAAACATGTCATTCCCATAAAATATAATAAATCTTTTAGAAAACTGACGTTTTCAGTCGCATTAATTATTTAATATGGAGTTTTACATCATTGTTCAAGAAACAATAAACGTGACCGATCTTTAAAATTGGATTAATTTGATCATGCCATATTTATTTCGGCCAATACCAGCAAAGATGATAATAGACTTTGCCGCAAACCAATTCCTAGGAATGAAATTTGAATAAAAAAACAGCATTCAAAATTCTATCATGCATCATTTTACCACACGTGAGTAAGTGATTTCATTTCCACCGCATTTATTATGCTCATCAATATATTTCTTCTGTCGGTCCATGCTTCGCTTTCATACAAAAGGGTTGAACAAGATGAACTAACTAACTGACGTCATAACGTCACGCCGTCTTACCGGAGGGGTAGGCAGAAAGAATGGACCCCCACAATGTTCTCTCTTGATATTCCTACTTCTATCGTTCTTCTACATTCATTCAACGATAGTCTTCTTCTCAGTCGTATTCCTAATGATTGAGGGTCAAGTCCATCTGTCAGTCTCCAGGCTGCAGCTAATGAGAGACCAGTCAGATCCCTGATTTGATCGGACCAGCGGCTCGGTGGTCGTCCTTTTGCCCATGATGATGAGCTTTTCAATGTTGTCCTGATCTCTCTGGTCTATGTGTTCAAAATATTTCATCACTCTTGCCTTGACATCGATAGTACTCGTATAAATTTGAACTGTTTTGCAGAAATTATGGGTTTTGTGGAGGTTGATATGTTTTTAAATTTATTATTATATTATTAATGAACTTTTATATTGTAGCCGAATAACATGTCATTATACCCCTTTTCAGAAGTCGATTTATAGATTTTATTTCCAAACATGAAAACATGAGTAACTTATACGAATCGTAGAATAATGTGTTTTCCAAAGTGCGGTGAGCAACCTTCATACGACTCAATTCCTATTTTAGCAAATGCAATGCCTTTGTTGTCCGATGGAAAGTTTTCTCAATTTGATTCTTTTTGGAGTCGAACCGCATAAGGGAGATAGTGAATAGTCTTCTCTCCTTTGTTGAGCGGAGATTAATGGCTACAGTAAAGATCATTTCAGAAGTAAATAAAGCATCGTATGATTCGGCACAACTAAAACTTTTTAGTAACATAAAGTTTCCAGGCAAATAATTCCATTATTGTAAAACTACTGACCGTAATCGCTACTTTGTGATCATCTTTAAAGGATAATTCATAATGCTTAACTATTCAAAAATAGGCATGGTGTAGGATTCGTCTCAAATATATTTTCTTTATTTTTGATCAATTGTTCAAAATATCAAAATAATAATTTATGTCGACTAGTCCAATTTGTTTTTGAGATAAAAGGCGTAAAAGCGATTTGTATTTCACGTTTATTTTATTCCAAAGAAGTTAACATCAAAAACACATCATCTACATTTTAATTTCCAATGGTTTGAACTTATTCCGGCAGCCGCTTGGTAGGTACTCCACTCGACTCGAGAGCTCTGTCCGACACTCAAACAAATTAACCCTAATACCAGAGGGTAGGTACTTGGAATAAACAGCTGTCTGATTGGTTAGGGGTCGCCGCGGGTCGAATGGGGAGGGGAGAGCGAAAATCGTTCGACGCTTAATATCACAAAGCAATCGTATTCACCGCAAGCACTTTGGAATTAGAAAATTAGAAAACATTCGAGGATATTGTGTATTTCTACAACTTTAATTATTTTGTACCTTCGTAATTTAACGCTATCGTAAAAAAATCTCATTTACGTATGCAATATGCAATATTATTTGACGGATTTTTATATTGACTGACATTATTGACATATGATTGATTTATATCCACAATTTCGTCGGTCGTGTATCTTAAAAAATTTACAATTTAACTGACTCACCTTTGGCGTTACTTGTATTACTAATTTGCTTCCCAAGATTTTCAATTTTCAGAATTAATACTATGGTATACGAGTATAACCGGCTATAAGCCATTCTCACTACCTACAAAATTATTATATTACAGACACAATAAACGATCGCAATGTCTGGGTATGGTAGTTCGAACCGATTAGAGATCTACAAAAAAATATAACTGCAAAATAACTTTAAAATATCTGATGCATATTTGGTTAGTTATATGAAGGTTTGGCTTCGAAGGTACAATTATTAAATTGCTACTGTTTTTTTTAATGCCAAAATTCTTATTCGTTATAAATCGAAGAGTCTTGATGGCATTTGTTTTATTTTTAATTATTATGGATTTCATAACTCTTAATGAAAAAAACTTTGTTTTTATATCACAATTTTATTTATTTTACGACAGCTGTTTCATCAACCAATGTTGACATCATCAGATGTTACAATGTCAACATTGTCAACATTGTCGACATTGTCAACATTGTCAACATTGTCAACATTGTCAACATGTCAATCAAGTTTTTTCATTAACAGTTATAAAATGTTAAAGTATCATAGTGTTTCGGCCAAAAAAATGTATTATTATTGATTTCATTAGTAAACAGAACACTTCTTATACATATATATGATTATTAACTTCCACACGTTTCAAAGGTAGAATACACAACAATTTATATCATTATTTGAGTAATAAAAAAAATTTACACATTCGTGCATATCGATCATCAAAGTAATTCAGAAAAATAAGTAATAAAGTACCTTTAAGGCATATTTTGTTTCTTCTAAAGTTGAGCCACGTATCCTCGTGCATTCTGTTGACTGCAGTGATGTTTAGCTGCAATCGCACTTCGATCTCTGCACTCCTCAATCCGGTGCAAGGAAGTCGAACTCTATTAACCATAAATTAAAGTATTAGCTGCATTTGAATAAATGTGTGCATGGGTTATATTATACATGTTTTTCTAGTATTTAAAAATATATATATATAATAATATAACAGATGATAGTTTGTAACATAAGTGTGAAAGAAGAGAATTTGGAGCAGGTGAGTGAATTTGTGTATTTAGGTAGCATGTTCACATCGGATGGCCGAACTGATAGTGACGTCGAATTAGGGTTGGTGCGGGTAACAAATTATTGGAAGTAAATAGTTATTGGAAACAGGAATTTATATTTTTATAAGCGAAAACGGCCGTTCACAATGGAGTTCTGGTCCCAACCGTAATGTATGGAAGCGATGCATGGAACTGGCAGAAGAATGAGATGAGGTCTCTAAGACGTATGTGTGATAGAACGATATACGACAGAATCTCAAATGCTGATGTAAGAAACTAATGTAGAGCGGAATTATAAAAGAATCGCTGCATTGGTTCGGACATATGGAGCGCATGGATGGAGAAAGAATGGTTAAGAAAGTATACGTTAATGATGTAAATGGAGTACGGAGTCGAGGCAGAAAAACATGGCATGACCAAATTAATCAAATTTTAAAGGTTGGTCATGTTAGAAGTACTCGCTGTATGAATGTGGAGGAAGCTAGAGAGGTGTGCCGGGATAGAGTAGTGTGACGGTCCATTCTCTCTTCGAAACGGTGTGATGGTTTGTTGTTGTTATATATAACAGATTATTTAGTCCTCTCAACCCTGATGATTAAATACTCTCGAAACATGTCGAGAATAATATCCGCTGTGCTTTTATTCGATTACCCATCTTGATTATGGAATTCCATATTGTTAACTTCTTAAGTGTTATACGATCAAAAAAAACATTAGTTTTATGCAATAAAAAAAACATTAACTTTATATACTCGTATATCATGAAATGAAACTTGAGGTAGGCAAAACACTGAGAGATGAATATAGGATAAATTATGTAAAATACAATAACTTCGAAGAATATTCTAACACAGAATTGATAAATATAAGTCGGAAAGATAAGAATATAAATATAATGCATCGAAAACAGACCGAGAAAATAAGGAAGATTTGTAAGGCAAATGAATGCACTCTGCAAATCGGTGAATGTGAGACGTTCTTGATCGAACCTCAACTAGATGGTTTGGATATACGAACAAATGGATGATGAAAAGTTGTTAAGAAGTTTCGTGAATGGATAAAGAAGTGACATATGCTTAACATGAATTTACCAAATCAATATATTGATAATAATAGTCATATTCAAAGTCGATAAAATCAAACAGCATACGTGTCACTATGAAAAAATATATATTATTCCGAGATGTATTTCAAGGTTAGTACTTTTAATGATGATATGTCCATATCAGTAGCAAAGACCAAGAGTATGGTATTCTCTCGAGCTCAGGTGGGATGTAACGTGTCTGTGGGGGGTATTTCAGTGAAACAGGTGGAACAATTTTGATATCTGGGTGTGGACTTGTGTGGGAAAACGGATCTAACCTGTGTGAAGTGATGGGGCAAATAAACAAGGCTGCGGTCATTTCAGGATGCTTGAATAATTCAATTTGGAAAAACCCTGACATGAAGATCAGCAGCAAAGTGAGAATCTATAAGACTTGTGTGCGACCTATCATGACATATGGGATCGAGTGCAGGGCGGACACCACAATCACAAAAAACACGCCCAGAGTGTCAGAAATGAAGACGCTCAGATATATATCTGGCAAGACAATGCAACAGAAGATAACGAATACACGGATAAGGGAGATATGCGAAGTCGAGGATGTCGTTAGATGGGGAAGGCAAAGGAGAAGATACTGTTATGCACACGTGAGGAGAATGGATCCATCCAGACTCCCCTTCATTGTGTTGCACGGCCAGCTCGACATCGCAGGAGGCCAATTCCTCTTAAGAAACAGGCCACTAGGCCTACACTAAGAATAAAAAGAAGAAGACTTTTAATGATGATGACTAATGATAGTCTTCTAGGATGAACTAAACATGCACATAGTATACACAATAATGGTATGTTCTTGGTTTAATCAAACGTGTAGCCACAAGTTCGCGATTGGCGACGTATCGCGTGTCATTTAGATCGATTGTTTTCTTTTATAGTGCTTGAATATTTGAATTGACTTGGGGTGATTCATACGTGAAAACGCATGCAGCTGAGTCAAAGAAATCCCCTGAGCAATGCTTAAAAAAGACATAATATATCATATTTAACAAACAGGATTGAAGTCTTACTTGCAAAAAAATAAGTTTGATTTTGTATTGTGATATCATACAATATTTTGCCATCAAGTGATACGTGAAAATTTTCTATTGAATTCGTTTAAAATATAATAATTTATTTCTTCATCATTTTCCATTACTTAGTATTGTAGATTAACATTAGAATAACATACTATTTTCACAAAACTTTCAAAACACGTCAGAACACAGGTCAGAAACGTGTTTGTGAAAAGTGCAAAAAAAAATATTTGAAAATTACGATTTCTTCCGATAATGTTTAAATATTTCAAAAACTTGTTTGTCTGTTTTTATATGGTATGTGTAAATATGTTAGTCTTAAATGTGAGACATGAAGAAACTAGAATGTTGATATGAACATTACATTAATGTCCGAGTCATAGAGGGCTCCCTCCGCTCTCTATGACTCGGCTACCTAAAGCTGTTGTAGGCGCAGCGGCGCCTTTCGTCAACTTAACTGATGCACTTCTTTGGCCCGTCTCCCGTCCATGCGGGACTTTGTTAAAAAATAAATTTAAAATATGAGTGTGCAACCAAGGGGGACCCAGACCACATTTAAACTACGCTACTCTCCCTCGATGTCTCGCTTTACATACGAGTACATGATAATACAATAGTAAGAGAAAATACAAAGCAATGAAAGATACAATAGATACTCGTAGCATGTTACAGAAAGGAAAAAAATGCACATTATGAGGCACAGGAGGAACACAGTTCATATGAACAGTAAGAAATTAAGGACTCATACGGTTGAAACAATCATGGAAATAGTTAGACGTTCTGAAAGCATCAGAACTTTTACTTCAATTAGCCATTCAAATATTTTTCAGAGCCTCTGTCGAATGATTACCTAATCAAACAATAAGTTAATAAAATAAATAAATTAATGTAAAGAAGAAACTGACACCTTCAAGATTTTGAAAATCAATTTGAGAATTTTTTGACATTCATGAATGAATGTGATCCCAATGGAAAGTATATATCTCAAGTATGAATAACAGTTTTAAAAAGACGTGTAATAGACACATTATAGAAGGTTATATTCAACTATCTCTTGACAATTGCATAAAGAGACCTAATTCACTTTGTTTTTTTGTGATATTCATTAATAAATAAACATCTGAAAATATTATTTGTATGAAGCACTATTTGTGGTGTGGCATTATTAAAAATGTATTTTTTTTAAATCCATTATTTTTTCACAACTTTATTTTTTAATTTAAACAAACTGTTTCGCTCCCGCCAGAGCTTTGTCAGGGTAACAAAACAATTTGATAATAATTTTTGAAAATACATATCTTGCTGTCTTTATTTACATTACTATACTTTCGCACAAAGAACTTTCGCACACATTTTCTAGAACCAATATGCGAAAGTCAAGGGCCGCCTATATTTAATCTAGATAAACGAATAATATAGTTAAAAGGAGATGTGAAACATTTAAGATGTTATTTTGAAAAAAAAAATTATTAAAAACATTAAAATTATGTAATTGTGTGGTTGCAGACTACTTGGATTGAAGCATCTGTAATGTTTGTGATCTTCTTGTAAATAAAATTAAATGAAATAAAATGTCATGGCGTGTGTATGTTATCATGTTTTTTTTTCATCTTGCCTTTAATGAAATACGTTGACTCACCTGAATGTCTGCACTGTGATGGGAACAGTTCCGCGCTCAGAAATGTTCACTTGTGGAGGCAGAAGCGCCCCTTGGCTGTCATACAGAATTGACATAGCGTACGGCAACTGAAAAATATACAAATATTAAAAAAAAGAGTTCAAATAACTTGGGTTCAATCCTGGAAATAACCCAGTTCCTGCTTCATAATTAAAAATTTCTAATCTATTGTTTCTTGAACAATGACGTAAAACTCCATTTTAAATTATTAATATCAATGAAAACGTATACTTTCTGGAAGCTTTATTATATTTTGTGGAAATGATATGTTTCGCCTTTATCAAATGTTACATTTACTAATTGAAGCAATAGATCTGGCACTTTCAGAACTATAAAATTATTTACATATTTGATTTGACCTCATGACTCATTAATTTCTTTTATTTTGTTCTATAAACATTCTATTTTCTTCATTTCTCACTCATTTTTAAATAACTAACTAACTTACCATCACGCCGTCTCCCCGGAGGGGTAGGCAGAAAGAATGGAACGCCACACTGTTCTGTCCTGACATACGTCTCTCGATTCCACTATATTCATACATCTTGTCATGCACGCACGTCGATTTTTCCGACTCCTCACGTGACCGACATTCAATATTTGATTGTTTTGATAGTGCCACGTTTTCCTCGGCCTTCCTCTATTTCTAGCTCCGTTCACGCCGTTTACGTATACCTTCTTTACCATTCTGTCTTCACTCATTCTTTCCATGTGTCCAAACCATCTTAATGACCCTTTCCTTATTTTGTTCATAACACTTTCATTCGCACCACATTCACTTCTTATACTTGCATTTGTCACTCTATCATATACAGATTTGTCACACATTCATCTTAGAGATCTCATTTCTACTGCATTTATTCTACTTTCATCCTTCTTTTGCCAGTTCCATGCTTCACTTCCATACATAAGGGTCGGCACAAGAACACCATTGTGCACTGCCATCTTAGCTTTTTTGGATAGGCTTTTGTTTGCGATGACAACTTTAAGTGCACCATTTATTCTGTTGCCTGCCCCAACCCTTCTTTCAATATCCTTCTCCACCCTCCCATCCTTTGTAAACATACTTCCTAAATAAACAAATTCATCCACTTGTTCCAGATTTTCACCGTTTACACTAATGTTGCAGACTGTCATGCTTCCTTCTTTTTCGAAAATCATTACTTTAGACTTATTCACATTCATCATCAAATCGTATCGCTTGCATACCTCATACATACTAGACACCAGGGCTTGCAGTTCGTGCTCGTTGTCTGCAAGTAGCACAGCGTCGTCCGCATACAACAAACAGCTTACTGACACACCTTCCATTTTTGAACTTTCAGCTCTTTCATACACTTGTCCATATATAGATTAAACAACCATGGAGACATTACACACCCCTGTTTGACACCTTTATTGATATCAAACCAGGCTGTAAGATCCCCATTTACTCTGACACTAGCAGTGCTTTCTGTGTACAGCGATGTAATTGCCGTGATCAGTTTTGTATATAGGCAAAATATTTATACATAGTAAATAAACAGGTAAACCAGTTTTCGCAATATTTTTGCGTTATCGGAAAAATATCTCCAGGAAAAAGTCAGGCAAAAACATGTCATTCCCATAAAACATTATAAAACTTCTATATAACAAACTTTTTCATTCTGATTCAAAAGATTTCTGTTTACATTGGAATTTGTTTAAAAAATTCTAAGATCCACTATGTGTACAGAATAATTTGAAGCCTTTAGAGCCAGTGTTTTCTTTTTTCTTTTCACGATAACAATAATGTTACTTGTGATAAAATAATATAATATATCTCGTAATACCCCCACGTTCCGTAAACAAAGATTGCTTCCTCCCCTATTTATTCCACACCCCTGTGCCTCCTTCCCCAAACTCGCAAGCCCGCCGTCCCAACCGGGTTTCATGGGGCTCAACAAACACAATGCTTATAATCCCAGTAATTAATTCTCGATCTGATATCAAGTGTTAACGCATCCCGCAGGATAGATAGAGCGCTCGGCGTACATTCAATTATAGAATTACTTTCAACAATATTCGAATATTATCCTACATGATGAGCTCACTATACTAATATTGCAAAACTATTTAACTGGTTAATTAATATTAATAAACTTAAGATATGAACACTGTACACGTGCGTAATAATGAATTTGTTTTAATTTTAAAACTTTTTTTTTTAATTATTAGTTTATTTGTCTAGATTTTTAAGGTCCTAAGATCAATTACTGGAAAAACCCTCCGAGATCGTGTCCGCAACGTAGACATAAGAAATACCTGCGAAATAGACGATATCGTTCAGTGGAGTAGATCCAGAAGAAGATACTGGAGGGACCGTGTAGCCCGAATGGATGGTGACAGACTCGCATATACAGCCGCTTATGAAATCCCCTCCGGACACCGCCCACCTGGAAGACCGCCTAAGAGATGGAGGGACAGCTGGATCTCATCATCCGACGAGATATGATTTCTGTGTCACAGATCGTCAGATCTATTAAAAGAATAAGAAGAAGAAGAAGAAGAAGATTTTTAACCTTATTTTTACAACCAATTTCAGCAGCTCGCTGCTATCTTCTTGTGTCTATAGTCACCGCATCACGTAAGGCAGCGAGCTGCAAAAATTGGTTTGGACTAGAAAAATAAAACCGCTTAATGAAGTTAACTGCTGAGAGTCGTGATCCGTGGAGTTGCCCTTGACTAAGATAAAAAAACACCTATTTACAATCCTCCAAATTCTCCGCAACCCGCACCGACGAGTAAAGGTCTCCCTCTTTCGTCTCCTTAATCTAGTTACACCATAACATAGAAAATATGCCTCTACTTCTTTTATATGAAACCCTCTCTGTGACAAAACTTTTTTTTTTAGGTAATCCAGCTCTCTTCTGCCAAAGTTAACAAAGAAACTCAAAAATCACCTACTGTATACTACAGACAGTAGGCTCATTAAGGACCGAGACATTCGTCCTTTTTGCAGTTCAGAGGATCACCTTTAAAAGACGCCAATCCTCGCGCGATCACGAGATTTCATTGTCTAAGCTTCAGCAGCGTAAAGAAATATCGGGAATCTGAAGGTGGGTATTATATTATTTTAGTGGAATTGTAAATACCTCGATCTTTCTAGACTTTGTTCAATCGCATTAGAACATTTTTTGATGTGGCGATTCTCCTTTTTATTTCCTTCACACACCCACCCTTGGTAGTTATTGAGAACCCAGGTATAGAAAATCTTTTACGATTTGCAAACCGTGCAGTCTTCCGATGGCTATAGGATAGACTTTAAATCGTTAGTTTAAGTAATTAAAAATATTTCCATCAAATGATTACTATTATTACTAAGAATGAATCTAATTTTATATATTTTTCCACTTTCCAAAATTTCAATAAAAATACTTCTTTGTTTTAAATAATTTTAATAGAGACAGTGTAACAATTAGTCTAAAAGAAAATAATTTATGACAAAGTTCCGTAACATTCTCAACGTAACTGCTCACCTGGCTTTAAATATTTAATGGGTTGGAGTCCTTCCTAATGACATAAGCGAACGTGAATAAATGAAAGTCGATACTGTAGAGAATTGTCCATAAATTTATTAGGATATACCGTCAATCAATACCGCTGAAGCATTTGTATCTATCCGGCAATATTCTGTATATCAGGATACAAAAACGCGTATTCCGATATTTTTTAATGTGAAGGTTTCACGCGATTAATTATTCATACACATTATACTAACGATTTTTCAGAGTAGGAATAGGTAAAGTTTAATAAAATTACGTTACAATGGTTTTCTGAAAAAAGTATATATTTTTATAAATATTGTATATTCACATCACAAGTTTGCAGCCCCTAATATGGTCGCCTAACATGGATTGGGCACGTATGTCGAGCCGGAGAGACCAGAGAAATCAAGACCTCAAGACCGACCGGAGTAAGAAGTGTAGGAAAGCCTAGAGAACGCCTAATGAACTGGCTGAATATTCTGGCTGAACTGACTAGGTTAAGCAGTACAAAAAATACGTAAGATCGAAGAGCTTGGAAGATAATCGTTACTAAAACTTCTCAAGAGTTGAATGGCCATAGAAAGTAAGTATGACCATAGTACTTGTAATTTTGTAAAACGCGTCAAAACAAGGAGCGTCTTTAGCCCGAAACACGTTTCTGAAAAGTGCAAAAAGCGTTGTGAAAATACGTCTTCTTCTTCTTAGTCATATTCTATTAAATTATGGTCAACTCTTCCTGTATGGCGTCTCCAGTCTGGGCAGGCTCTGGAGAGATACGGTATCTTATAAGACTAGTAAATCAAATTCATGTCAACTTTGGCCTACCAAGTTCTCTGGTTCACTGGTCCGTTTTCATCTATCTTTGATTAGAAATGTTAGATTACTGCTCGCAGGATGGAACACGATTTAATGTGTATTTATCGCGCTCGCGAAATTGTGATAATGTTGCGATAGTAAGACGTAAGTGTAAACCTTATTACACGCAATAATGCAACACACTGGTATGCGTTCGATTGTATTGGTATAATTTGCCCGATATAAGATAAAATTCATCTTCTGTGTCCAAAAAATATAAATTATGTAATAATTGACGATACATACTACATACTACAGCGATGCATACATACTACAGCGAAGGATTATCAAAAATCTTAACCAGATATATTATAGTTTTTAAGAAATTACAGTTATTAGAAGCTACGCCTACTCCCTATACAGTATCGGTAAATGAATGTTAAAGAATATCTATTTTTTTTACTATTACAAAAAAAAACGGTGGATATGATGGTTAGTTAGTTAGTTACAAATAAAATAAAAATGACTTTTTATATTATTTTAAATAAGTTTTGGAACATAGTTACAAGTAGAATAATGTTCCTATCGTTTCATGTATTTATGGTACAGGTTCAAAAACAGAATATTTCTGGCTTAAGATAATTCGAAATTATCTTTAGCGTGATTCATGTTATTAATTAGTTAGAGCGAGAAGAAAGATGTGTTTAAGTTCGTCATAAAGATGCACTTCGATCTTTTCGATTCGATTTAAAGACATCCATTTCCAATGCCAAATCTGTAAAAAGAAAATAAACTAACTAACTAACCATTAGCCCGTCGCCCTGAAAAGGTAGGCAGAAAAAATGGATCGACACACAATTCTTTCCTGACATACTTCTCTTTCTTCCTCAACATTCAATTTTTTTAAAAGAAAAGAAAGGTCTTAATACAAGAAAGTTCTATGATACTCTGGTACGGAAATTTTTAACATAAAATAAGACTGTTAAATTAATATAACTTTGTTTTTGTATCACAATTGTTATTTATTTTACGCGACAGCTGTTTCATCAACCTATGTTGAATAAAATACAATTGGGATACAAAAATAAAGTTATATTAATTTAACTAACTAACTAACTAACCATCACGCCGTTTCCCCGAAAGGGTAGACAGAAAGAATGGACTGCAACACTTTAATCGATGCTGCACTCCATCCTTCTCTTTTCGCCAACGCAAGAGACGCGGTGTGATGGGTTGCGAACCTCATCGCTACCAATAGGCATCTCCCGCGCACACTTCGATCATTCAACGTCTACATAATAAATCTAAAACAAATTATATAAAATAATTTAAAAGTATTAAAATGTTAATATACTCGTATCACAGTGTTTCGGCAAAAACAATGGATTATAAAATAAGTCGTAACTCCTAGCTCCATAGAGGTTTAAATGAAGTTATCTTCCTCAAAGTTCATACATCGTATCGTAGGCGCACGTCTATTTTCCAAATATTCACGTAGCTGACATTTAATATTTTATTAATTTGATTGCGCTACGTTTTTCTCGGTCTTTCTCTATTTTAATTTCCATTCACGTCGTTAACGTATAATTTCTTTACCATTTTTTCTTTATACAGTCAATCAAATTTTTTATATTATTATACGACAACAACAACAAACCATCACGCCGTTTTCCCGTAAGGGTAGGCAGAGAGAATGGACCACCATACTACTCTATCCTGACACACCTCTCCAGATTCCTCCGCATTCATACAACGAGTCATACACGCACGTCGATTTCTCCGACTTTTAACATTACCAATCATTAAAATTTTATTATGTTATTATCTAATGTTTCTTTCTTTATATACTTTGTAAACAATACTCTCATTTATTAATAAAAAAATTAATTAAATATCAAACATGTTTCGGACTAACCAGCCCTTCATCAGTGATATTATATAAATATTTAATAAAACATTATAAAATTGTTTACAAATGTGGTCAGTTTTGACAGATGTTATAATTATAACTGACCATATTTGTAAACAATTTTAATATTTTAAATATTTATATCATATCACTGATGAAGGGCTGCTTAGTCCGAAACATGTTTTATATTTAATTTAATTTTTTTAAGTAATTATGAGTGTTGTATATAAAGTATAAAAAAAAGGACCATTAAACATCTACTACAAAAAGTTATAGCGAACATATAAGAAATATTAAATTTTCTAAGTATATCACAAATAAAATTAATGTATTGTGAAACATGTGACTTTTTATATTATTTTGAATAAGTTTTGTCACATGGTAACCAGTACAATAATGTTCATGTCTTTTAATGTATGATACAATATTTACAGGTTCAAGAGTAGAACATTTCTGGTTTAATAAAATTCGAATTTATCTTTAGTGTGATTCGTGTCAGCTTTACTTATACGAAGAAAACAGTTCACAATTCTTTAAATAAGATTTTATGTAAGCCAATGTACGAGTATGTCCAAGCACGTATCCTAGAAAAATCCTATAAGATTTATGCAGTTTCATTAGACCAGGGTGAGATGACCGCTCTGCTGTAAACCTCTTACCCTACTTATGTTTAATGGCAAACCTTTTCAATCTATCAAAGGTTCCAACCTATGCACATATGATATTATAATCTAATATTCTGTTATTTTTAATTCAGGCTATTAATGAGTAATTCTAATTCATCATATTGTTAATACCTGGAATGAAAAATATATTAACCTTAAAATTGTGTTAATTCAAAACTCAAATATCTTATTTGATACGATGTTTAACATTATTGCCAAATAAAAAGTTTAAAATGTATTTTTTTGAGATGATACTAATGAAATATAAAGTGCTTTGTAGAACATAATATGAACATACGAGTACATTAAACGGTTCAGTTAAAAGTTCATTTCGAGAAGGAAACATTCATATCGTCAGTATAAATGTTTAACTTACAATCAGTGGTGTGTTACAGGGTTTCGTATATGTCTGTAGTTCGTAAATTACTATAAGGATCTCCGTACGAAAGAAATTTAATGAATAAACGATGGCGCAAAAAAGTCTCAATAAATTATCTCCTATGCATGTATTATATACTCGTATGTGAATGAAGCTTTGCTGCTAACAAATACGAGTAATTAACGTGGCTCAAGTCTTCGCTTGAACTTAGTTTTTCCGCTAGTTGCATGAGTTGTTCCGTTGTATAAATGCGATCGAATAAAAGTTTAATACTGCTGTTTTGCACGTTATTTGTCTTGTTCTACGGTATGGAAACGTAGACCTTGATAAATACCAATGACCAAAAACCTGAATGCCTTTTAAAATATGGATATATGATAGAATATTAAAAGTACCACGGACACAAAGAATTTCAATCGAAGAAGTACTGCATCTTTAAGGAGTGGTACGTCGGGGTCACCACTTTGGGGGATGTGGTGAGAGTTAAAAGCAGGGGAAGTTTCAGCGTTTATTGCAGATCACAAGTAATCATACGTTAACAGTATTATGTACTCGTAATGGAGCGTATAATGAAGAATTAATTAGAAATTATTATAACAATAATGAGCGGAATATTTTAAATCTTCGGGCATGTTATAATAAAATAAATGAGGAATATTTATTGCTGTCATTGATTATTACAGATAAAATTTTAGAAAAACGAAGTATCGAGAGAGGAAAACCATGGCTAAAGCCTAAAGAATGGTTCACTTGCAGCACATCATTGTTAAGAGCTGCATATCCAAAATAAAAACAGATTTGATGCTGTCTAACTTCAGTTAGGAGAGGAACAAGACAACGTCGATATTGGACAAAAAATATTTGAAAAATCAGTTATATATTTATACCTGAGGATGGAGATCACCTCCGAAACATTTCATGGTTAATATTTTTATTGTAAAAAGATATTTAATAAATTAAAGTGGAACATAAAACGCGTTGTTTTTCAATTCTAAGGTTATTATTTGAAAAATGTGATGTAGTGGAAAATTTAGAAAATATGCAAAACAAAATCAATCAAATTATAATAGCAGATGTCGCCAGTAGACATAAAAACGTGTATCACACATTACATTAATGTGAAGAAAGCAAGATAAATATACAAGAGTATAAAATTACTATAGTCTACCTTCCTTGGTTCATCTACTCTCCTGAAGTAAACGACGAGATGGTTAGTCAGTGAATTCCAATTTAAGAGTCGTCTCGGTAAGATGCGAATCGGAGAAGTACCACCGAAGTATACATATATTATACAAAGGCCAGGCCTCAACTGTCCAATTTATATTTGTCCGATTTAGGAGTTTAGGGAGAACTCCCAAGAATGTGATTCATTAAGGTTGAAACTGTCACCTTACTGCGAGAAGCGCCAATATTGGCCAAGTAATGAAATTTACTCCAAATTCCTAGAGTTATAGGTTGTTTCCTTTTCACTAGGCGTGTGCACAGAAGATTTTAAACATGTCACCAACATTTGTGAAATAAACTAAAAGTTGCTCTTCCATATCTAATCAATAGGATGGAAATGTTCTGCTTAAAAAACACATTTTTTTTAATTTTCACAAACTTACGGAACACTGTTCTTTTGTTTTTGAAAAATTTGTTTTGTTCATGTGGTGCTCCTGTTAATTTGGAGATATTTCGCGTATAAGTGAATTGTTTTGGTCAATTTAACTGTTGCCGCACTTTATAATAGTTAATTGTGACACGTAATACGTTTGTACTGTTGTTAAAATTATATTAGTTTTATCGTTTTTATAAAGAATTTTGACAGGTGTAAAAATAAATTCTTCATTTGTTCCAATGACAATTTGAATAATTCCTTCAATGTTATTTCAAAGTTCTTGCTGGTTAAGTGCCTAATTACAGCTAATTTCAAAAACGGTGGATACGTGTAACATAAATTAAATAAACACAAAAGTCCGGATCGTCCATGTCAACATGTGCAACATCGTAAAAAACATTATGTGTTATTACATTATGTGCTAAATTAAAAAAACGACGGATTCGTGGAACATAAATTAAATAGACAATATGTGCACCATCTAAAAAGAACATTTTGTGTTAAAAATTTTTTATTTTTTTATTTTATTTTATATCATTGTATTTGATATTATTTATTTTAGATTTATTTTGTGGGTGTTGCACGATCAGAGTGTGCGCGGGAGATGCCTATTGGTGGCGATGAGGTTCGCAACCCATCACACCGCGTCTCCCGCGGAGCGAAAAGAGAAGGATGGAGTGCCGCATCAGTAAAAGCGTGACAGTCCATTCTTTCTGCCTACCCTTTCAGAGAGATGGCGTGATGGTTAGTTAGTTAGTTGGTTTACGGAACACTGTTGAATTCCATAATGACTTGTTTTTTCCACCTTTGAGTTTATTTTTCTCGACAGGTTTCAAAGATTTTACGCCTTTAACGCCAAGAGAACAAGAAGAAAATAATAATAAGTTTATATCGTTCTCCCGATGATGAAGGTGTAAAACATTTGAAACATGTCGAGAAAAACAAACTCAAAATTGGAAAAAGGTTTTTTAATTCATAAAAATAGAATATTATTTGACCTTATGTTACATAAAAAATTTCCAATATTGTGTGATTCAAACAATCGCATACTTAATATCTATCAAAGTACTAGCTAAATAAACAATTTTGTATCTTATCACGAAATCAAATAATGCAAATATTCTTTAAATTTTCTTTTTTTATCATAAAAAAGTTTTCACTCTAAAATTAAAAAAATATAAAATAGTGTACACTTAAAAATACTTAATTGGTATTTCGCTCTTTTTTAGAGTAAGTGTAAGTCTATAGCAGTACTAATGCAATAAAAGCCTCACATAACATCCAATTAAGTCGTATAGGTTGGTACTGCTAATTCAGTTATCAGGCACGGGGAACGGTTATTGCATTCGGGAGGGAGGGGGGTAGGTGTAGTGTGCCGTGAAAAACGGTGATTCTTAATTTAAACCAACAGAACTATTCCGACACATTTTTTTATTCAATTACGTTTTAAATTGGCAGTTCTTTCCTGACACACTTTTCTCGCTTCCTCAACATTCATAATCGTGTCATGCAA
Source organism: Lepidostoma basale (assembly GCA_022606425.2). Taxonomy (NCBI): domain Eukaryota; kingdom Metazoa; phylum Arthropoda; class Insecta; order Trichoptera; family Lepidostomatidae; genus Lepidostoma; species Lepidostoma basale. The sequence continues at coordinate 655,176 of JAHDVF020000296.1, read as the reverse complement.
GCACGTCGATTTTTCCGACTCTTCAAGTGACCGACATTTAATTGACGAACTTCGTGGCAGAGTCTCATGCCATCAGCCATGACTGCCACACCGAAGGTCCCGGGTTTGATTCCTGGCGATTTTTGGGCTGCTGTAGAATTCACGTGATAATTAAATGGCGATAGATTAGCTAGCTAACACATTTCATGAGAATCAATGTAATAACCATACTCTTTACATCGATTTAGCCCTCGTTGTAACGACGTAAAGAACTATTCAACAGAATAACGATATTATTTGATAATTTTAATATTATTTGATTAATTTAATCTTGCAACGTTTTCCTCTGTCTTCCTATATTCCTTGTTCCGTTTCCATCTTTAACATATACTTTCTTTATCATTATTTCCATTATCAAACCACCATATTTCTTAGAATTATTTAATTGCTAAGTAATACTAATGGAATCGTCTGTATTCTATAAGTTTAATTATAATGTATTTTGTGGTATGACATGTTTTGCAATGTTGAAGTATAAACATTTGTTAATGCTTTAGGAAAACGAAATAGGACATTCTACAAATTAAAAAAAATATATGAAAACGGACGTTTGTATTCGTATTAATCATTTAATATGGATTTTTACATCATTATTCAAGAAACAATAAATATTAAATTGTTAACGATGGTAAATCTGTTTCGAATCAAATATATCATATCTCATATTTTACTGATTTTATTGAAGCTAATGAGCGTTTTCCCTTCTTCTTCATATACTGGTCGAAGGCCGTTAGGGCCTGTTTATACCGAGTTTACCTCCTCTTGCAATGTGGACTTCCAGTTGTCTTTCAATCTTTTGGGGGGTCTTCCAGAGATCCTTCTTCCCTTTGGTTTTCCATGTGAGGCAAGGTGCGGTTGACTATGGGCCTCCATTATTTCCACATGGTCTCTCCAATATCATTTTCTTATTCTCTCCCATCTGACAACATCCTGAATATCACACATTTCTCTGATCGTGGTGTTTCGTATTTTGTCGTATAGAGTCCAGCCTGCTAGGTTTTTATCTCGATGCAATTTCAATAAAATCATTTTTTATTTTTTTATATTTTTAATGACCTACTACAAAATGAATACATACGGAAGAATAATATAAGTTTGCTCACCGGTTGCTTAGTGAGACTCTGCCAGGAAAATTCTAAATCGAATACATGCGCCGGAACTGGCACTATGAAGTTCATTGCGTATGTGTTAACGACTCCATCTCGTACATAGTATAGTTCGGCATTCAATCCTGAAAGCACACCGGGACATTAAACATTCAAAAAATTTCATATCACATAAAAACAATTAAAATCATCCAGTTTATTCGTCATTTAATCAATTATCCTTAATCCTATTAACATTTTTATTTGTTATAAAAAAACGTATAAGGATTGTTGTAATTTATCAGTATGCATATTTTTAAAACTTTAAAGATCTTTTTGAGTTTTTCACCGGTTTCGATAGCAAAATCGTCGTCTTCTAGTGTAAACGATTTAAATAAACCACCAGACAGAATATTTGCCTGTACCATAATCACTTTAAAAAGTATGTGAAATGCATTTTTTAATTAATATTTTACGAAAAAAAATACTAATTCACTATTTTGTTAAACTATTTGCCTGTATTTTGACTGTTCGCTATTGTAGATAAAAAAAAATATTATGAAAATAAATAAATATTTTTTTCAATCAATTATCTTTCTTGAACACCCTTCTGAATATATTTTAATTAAGTTATTGGATACGTTTATTTCACAAAACAACTTACCTAATAGTTTCATAACTTCAGGCTGAGAGATAAAAACATTCAGATGCGCATTAACAGAAGTTAAAAATAATATCAATAATTGAAAAAACATGATTTATACTTGTATATAGAATTGAATCAGTGCATTTTTTCAAATAGCTTTTCCTTGAAAGAGATCGTCTACGTTTATATAAAAAACACAAAAAATGTGTAATTTATCTAAGGGTTATAAATATATACATTAAAAGCTTTAATAAATGTCTTCATAGTTGAAAAAAAATATTAGGTTAAGTGATATTTCTGGATGTGCAGAGATATTTTTACGAACTTCCCGCGCGAATCTCACACAGCGTTCAGAATAGTATACCGACGAATATGTTTAGCGTCGAGACGCCTAACGTATACTGGGCGTAGAGCCGTTTGTAGCAACGCGCCTCTACGCTACGGAAGCTGTGCGCCTGCTCTCTACGCCCATGAGTACGTAGAGTATATTAGCCAGAACTTCTGTGATGCAAACATGTTATTACTAAACACGTTATAACGACTTAAAAGAAGAAGCTTTCCTTTCGTTCTTAAATTCTATTTACTCACACATTATTACAAAGTGAAAGCAATAGATATCTTTTCTACTAAATATGTATATTTTCATACTTTTAATACAAATATATTTTAATTTTGACGTTAAAGCAGTAATAGTTAATTACTTAAAAAAACAATAATTTACTTTTAATAATGATGTCATCTTCATTGTAGATGTTTGAATATTGAAATCTCTAAAACTTACTAATCAAATGATTTTACTGAAATCTCTTTGATGGAAGTTTATTTATAATAATAATCAAATAAATATCTGTGGAGAAAAAAAAACTTTTATTTAATTATTATTTAAAACTAACTAACTATCGCGCCATCTCTCTGAAGGGAAATGGAACAGAAAAAATGGACCGCCATATTTTCTTGACTTTTCTGACATATTTCTTTTTCTTCTTCAACATTCATACATGGTTCGATTTCTCCAACTCACCACGTGGCCGACATTTAATATTTGATAGTATTGACCATTTCAAGTTTTCCTCTGTCTTCCACTATTTCTTGTTCCATTTACATCGTTAAAATGTACTTTAATCAAATTCTTTTAAAAAAATCCGTCTTACGATGGTATTTATCTAATCAATTTCGGAAGAAAAAAATCGAGTTATCTTTATTCAACGAAATGATAAGAATTCTTCCATTGATAAAACCTTTTTTTTATCTTAACCTTAATATCAAGGTTAATCAAATGGTACGAACATAGAATTATAAGAAGATCAAATAATGTATGATTCATCATCATCAGCCGTCTGTTATCCACTGTTATGACATAGAAAGAAGAAAAAAAATCAACCTGCCCCGATTTTTCGATATATTAAGACGATAATTGATAAGCTTATCTTATATCTTATTATAGATAACGCAATGTATAAAATCCTTTCATTAAATGCGAAAATTCTATAAACAGTGCACGTACATATAATACAAACTAGTGATTTCTGTGTCCAATAATATATTAAATATATATGTTTTCGAAAGGCCAGAGTAACAAGTGATTTTTAATAACATGGTGTGAATCAATCACAATTATCAATTTGAAATAAAACCTTAAAGGATTATAGAATAATGTTCATAAATTTAGTTATATAATATAAAGTTGGTTAGACGATAAATTCTGACGTATTTTTCAACGGATAAGTCACCCATAATCCGAAAAAATGCGGGAGTGAATTCTGCCAATTCATGTCGAAATAAACATGGATCACAAAACAAAGAATACTGGAGACGCTCCTAATGGAGTGGTTTACACTTTCATCCAGAAAGAATTTGGACGTGGTATGTATTACTCAAAATAATATTGTATGTGTAGACTTGTAAAAAACAAACAGCATTGACAAAAAATATGTATGTTGTATCTATTGTTTCTTGAACAATGATAAAAACTCTATCTATATCCAATAATTCATCCAAATAAAAACGTATGTTTCAATGACATGTTTCGCCTTTCTAAGGCATAACCAAATATGATTTTGATAACGCCTTAGAGAGGCGAAACATGTCATTACCATAAATTATAATAAAACTGTTAAAAAACAGACGTTTTCATTCGTATTAATTATGTGTATTGTACTTGAATACAGTATCTCTTATTTGTACATTACTTTGAATAATGACGAAAAGTCGAAATAGCTCTCAGAAATGCCTCAGTTCAAACCTAGAATGAAATTTATTATTCTGATTAGGTTTAGAATTTATTATTGTGACGAGGAAGTGATTTTTTGAATTTGTTGGATAAGCCATCAATATATATAAAAACATCTATATGAGAAACTACGTAGATCTACGTAGATATATTCATACATACATTCACAACCTCAAAACACCAGTTTCTCATATAGATGTTTTTTATATATTGATGGCTTATCCAACAAAATCAAAAAATCACTTCCTCGTCACATCAAACCAGTATATTATACACGAATTCAATCTTGGCGATCGCTTTTTAAATTCTGAACAAAAACAGACATTTGGCAAAAAAGTGGCGTATACAAAATTAAATGTAAAGATTGTGATGCTTTTTACATAGGCAAAACAGGACAAAATTTTAAAACACGTATCAATGAACATAAACAAGCTTTCACCAAACATTCTGTTTTTTCTGAGATGGCTAACCATTGTATTAAATTTGACCATAGTTTCGATAAAAATGACACAAAATTTCTACACACAGCTAACAATAACAATAAATTAAACAAACTTGAAAATTTAGAAATCCTCAATTCTGTGAAATTGGGTGAAAATATAATTAATAATTAGATTCCTCCTTTTACTCCTTTTTCTTTAAATACTTTGTCTACATTTAATCTCCCAAGCTCCCATTCCCAATCAAATGCAAATCAATCTTTTATTAATTTCTATATAAATTATGCCTTTTCAAATGTATATTTTTTCTAAATGATAATATCATCATGTTATTGTTATTTATTATTTTACTGTTAACCAATAATTTTTAGTACCTACTTATAACAAATAGCCCAACTTAATTTTTTTTTAAATTAAGAATTTTAATTAAAATTAAGAATTAAGAAAGTTTGTATCGAATTTTAAATGCGTTTTTTATTAATCTTTCTTTGTTTAGTTTTTGTTATATTTTTACACCTGAAGATGGAGGTATCCTCTGAAACATGTCGTGTATTTTAATATTTTTTTATTAAAAAGTGGTTTAAACAAAACTAACTAACTAACCATCACGCCATCTCCCCGAAAGGGTAGGGAGAAAGAATGGACTTACACACTTTTACTGATGCGGCACTCCATCCTTCTCTATTCGCCCCGCGGGAGACGCGGTGTGATGGGTTGCGAACCTCATCGCCACCAATACTCATCTCCCGCGCACATTTCGATCGTCCAACACCCACAAAATAAATCTAAAACAAATAATAAAAAATACAATGATATAAAATAAAATAACAAAATAATAATAATTTAACACAAATGTTCTTTTTAGATGGTGCACGTATTGACTATTTAATTTATGTTCCACGAATCCACCGTTTTTTTTAGTTTAGCACATAATGTAATAACACATAATGTTTTTTTTCGATGTTGCACATGTTGACATGGACGATCCGGACTTTTGTGTTTATTTAATTTATGTTGCACGTATCCACAGTTTTTTAAATTATCTGTAATTAGGCACTTAACCAGCAAGAACTTTAAAATAATATTGAAGAAATTATTCAAATTGTCATTGGTTTATACAATGTTTTTTTAATTCCTATAATAGATTACTAATGTTTATGCCTTAACTTTCAATAAGTTAAATCAATTTTTCTATTATGTTAATTATCATTTTAAATATTTTTCAGATAAATTTATATAAAAACAAAAAATAATTTTGATGATAATTCTCCGAAACTTGTTTCGTCCTACTGGATCGACATCGACATCAGAATTTCTATCGCTTGATCATTTAACAATAAATAATTTTCTTAGTTCTAATACATCAACATATTGTAGTTGCTACTTATAACTGAGCTTAAATATGCCAACAGTTACATAAAAACAGTAAACTTAGTAAGCAACTTAGTAGCAGGAAACATAGTTACAGCTCTGTAATACTATCCACCTGCAAATCATGACCCAAATAGGATATTTTACGGACCTTAATAAATGTCAACAAATTGAACTGACTTTCTGACTAAATCTGTCCACGGTATATGAAGCATTCCTCTGTGTAGTCACATTTCGAATGCTCCTAACTGATTCATAGAATGCACATTCGGAGTCTAAGTATCAGATGATATCATAAGACGAAACTTGTCCTGATGACATATAAAATGACAGAATTTTAAACAAATGTGTTTTTTATAAGGATTAATTGTATCTCAATAGAGACGAAGATGTAAATTTTTTTCTGGGAACAGAATATGGTGGTCGAGGCGCTTACTGGACTTATGATCTGTCATTGGTTGGGTTAAGCGATCGCTTTATGTTTAACAACATTCCTCATTCCGCCCTTCTTACGACCACCACGTCTAACACATTTTTGAAGATGTATATATGCTACAATGTTGAGGAACACTTCACATTTTTTAGTTCAATCTCTAGCGCCATCCATTAAGATTGGGTGTAAGCATTATGAAAAAATCTTTATTAATGCAATGTGAAAGGCTTTGCAATTATCATACAGTGTTTGTATCAAAATGTGTTTTTTTGTTTATGTATGATTAATATAATACGGCAAAATAATTTCCAAAATAGCATCGAATTTATTATAATTAAATGTGAAACAATGTATAAAATATTTTATTTACAGGTATCTTTCCACGAAAAGGTGCCTGTGTGGATTCAGAAAACATCACTAGAGCCTTTACACAGCCAAATTATGTGGTGAAACCTCCCTATATAGATAAATCCACAAGTGAAATCGAATACGCTTTAAATGATGGTAAATTTTTAATGCTCGTAAATAAAATCACTTGAGAGACTTTATGAAATGTTGTATAGGAGCGATGCAAATAAGAATAGAAGTCATGCCAAATCGGTAAAATTATTGCGTTACGTTCAATCCAGACTACCTACCCAACGGAAACTTTATAACAAATTTTGTATCGCCGTTTTCGTGAAATAATTATTCATTTAAACCTATAGCACTGACTTAGCACATTTTAGATTTTGGAAATAATGAAAAATTTCGGGAATTATTAAGAAATTATTAGTCATTTTTGATGTACACTTTTTTATTAATTTATTGATTTTTAAATGGATTTTTAGCATCAGCCGAAGACAATAGTAAATACGCACTCATAGTAATAATAATAATTTCACATTTTGATATGATTGGCGAAATATTGACTAAGGATGGAAGCATTATGGAAAAAAGTGTTATGGAATATTTTGATGGATTAAAATGTCCAGATCTCATCGAGACGCCGAAATTCTTCATTTTCCAGGTATGTATGTACACACCGTTTGCATTTTTGATGACAGAAATTAAAACTACAAAAAAATGTATTTGATGATATTCAATTAAACATACATGTACGATTTATATCATATATTTAATTTTTTTATTTATAGATATCGAAATGTCAAAAATACACTCTAACTCCTTCAACAAGTTCAGTAGAGGCCGACGGTGGTACAGAAACATTTGAACCAATCTTCACACTTCCCAACGAAGCAAATATTCTAACATTTAGAAGCTCCTACGAAGGAGGACCAGAATTTAAGCCGGTGGATACGGGATCTTACGTAATTAAGACAATTTGTGAACACATGGAACAGAATGGAAAAAAACATATTTTTGATATGATGCACGGTGTCCTATACGACATCAAAGAAAATAAGAAAATGAATCAGGAAAGAGGAGCACAAAATAACTCAGTTTATACTATTTTACCTGAATTATGCAGTACCTTGACTGAGGATTTGTATTTTGGGGACGAACAAAATAATCGTGCCTCTATACCAATACAAATGTATGAAAAAAAAAAGAAAATGGGAAAAGTATACATAATCAATTACCTGAATGTGTGGGATAAAAAAAAGAAAGGTGGGAAAACATTTTTAATTGAGTTTTAAGTTGTTTTTTTTTTAAAGTAACATAGAAGTTCCCGCCACATATCCGAGGCTGTTATAAGGCGTAGCAGCGCCCTTTTGTCAGCCTCGCTCGTACACTCCCTGGGCCTGTCCCCGGTCCATCCGGGACTTACATTTAAAGACGGCAACAACAAGGGGGTGCCAGACCACATTTAATCTACCCCATCTTTCTTTTATGCTCCGCTGTATTTTATTGAATAAATAAGCATAATATATAATACATGAACATTTTAGAAACATTATATAAAAGATAAAAAGAATGATACACCACTGGAATATACAGCGGGAAGAACAGGAGAGGCCGAAAAGACAAATGCGGGATGGGAATAAATATGTGGAGTACAGTTTTTGGCATGTAGGACAAATGACGAGGTTTAGGAAGCATTTCATAATATTAAATACAAATAATATTAATTAAAACTATTTATTTAATAGTTTTAAGTATTACATCATCGTCATCATCTTCAGCGTCCCAACCATTGATGGATCGTAGCTTCCTACAAGAAACTTTCCTCCATCCTGTTCTGTCTCTAGCCACCACCTCCCAGTCTTGCTGCCGCGGTGTCTGACTGTCTGGCTGTCTGCCACGACACCACATAACCATCGCAGGCTCGGCCTGCCGAAAATTCTTCGCTCTAACGGGTTGTTAAACAATCCTCTTTTGAGGGGCTCCAATCCCCCATGAACTAGCTAGCATAATCTAATAATTTAAATAAAATTTTCCACATTGACGTCCTGGTATGCGAGTAGATCGTAAAGCTCCATCAATATGGATTCAATAATCTCTATCATGTCTGATCATCCTTAATAGGTCTGAAGATCCTACGGAGAGAATATTTTTTTTTACTTTTAACTCCACCAGATTTAATTCAAACAATCAACGATTTCGACTGGTAACTGGTAACTTCACCAATATGAAGATAATATTATAATATGTTTATTTTAAAAACATTTACAATTTCTTTTAATATTCGTATGTGTATTCATATATCGCACGCTTAATAGAACACTGGCTTAACTCAAAAGAGCAAGTTTTGCTCAATCTGACATGAGTAGATGTTTTAACAAAAACAGTCGAAAAACACATACGAATGAATAGCGATAACATTGTGAAAAATAGATGGATAGCGTTAACACAAGCCTCTGTCTAATGTTAACTCAATTATGACCTAAACCATAATCGGTCAGTTTACTATTAAGCGTGGGATATATCATTCACCCTAGGGGGGGCATGCTTAAGGATTTATGCATATTTAAAGTAGTGAAAAAAAATTATTCAAATTTTTCAATTGTTGTGGGAATATTGTTGGAATATTACAATGGGTATTTCAATGTTTGAATATAAAATATTATTTTGCTTTTTCCATTCATCAAACAAACCCTGTCACTAACACTGATACTAAGTACCTCCCTAAGACGTACTGTTCTATTAGAGCATACAAATATGAAGGTACGAAAATATCTCAATCAACTGAACGCAACATACTCGTATTCACTTCGTTTGGTCAGAAAACATAACGCATGTTTGTAAAAAGTAACTTACTTTCAACAATTATTTTAGAGATCCTTGGTAGAGAAGGTTCAGAAAAAGACGTAAAAGCCATTTTAAAATGTTTTTCTGGCCTTGGTTTCGACCCGAAACAAGTGACTGACCAAAAGAAGGATGATATGATTACCACACTAAAGGAAGATTTACGAGGTGAATATAATTTATATTTGTTTCTTTTAATTTATTCATTATTTTATCGTTCAGACTAGTGTCTTCTAACTGTTATAATTTCATATATCTATAGATACTCGTATTTATCTCGACAATGCCCGTATTGTGATGTCTATTTAATAAAATTTAATTATTCTTTATACATAGCTTTAGCAATTGAGACGGACAAAATAGAAAAGTCGTTAATTTATTTAAAATCCTCAATAAATTTATTAAATTACTTTAATAAACTGAGTTTATATCATTCTCCAGTTGATGAAGGTGTAAAATGAACTTAAAAGGGGGAAAAGGTGTGTTTTAATTCATTGAAAATTTTGTCATTATGGAATTCCACAACATTAACGCCTTAAGTTTATCGAAAATTGTATTTATTTATTTATTATTTGTTTACTTATTTTTATTTTATTTACTTATTTACTTATCACCATTATGCAGGTTGGTTCTGCGTGACGGAACAAGGAACAATTGATGTTGAACAATAACAATGATTTATAAATATTTGAATTTGTTCTTTTAACGCAGATACGCCGGCAGACAAATACACATGTATTGTAATATTTTTCATGACTCACGGGATAAATGGGAGCCTGGGCACAGCTGATTTACCTTTGACTGAGGAAGAACTGTACTCTATTCTATCGATGGAAAAGTTTGATGGAATACCAAAAGCCATATTTTTTCAGGTAAATTACAACAAAAATTTTCACTTGTGATGATTACAGATCCAGGATACACTTCCTATCTAAGTCACGAACAATTCAATTCAATTATTGCATATTGATATTGTGATGACCAAATAACGCTCTATAAATTATCATTAGTAACGTTGTGTACAGTTTACACTTTCAGATTTTTCAATTACAATTACAATTTTTCTAATTATGTGTCCTGACTCTAGTCATTCATGATCTGCAGCTGAAACTTTGAGAAATAACAAAGTACGAACAATTCACAGATAAAAATATTGTATTTTAATCCATCAATTAGTAACATTTATTCATATATAACATTCTCACAGGTTTGTCGGGGGAATGAACCATCGGTTCCAGTACCGCGGAAAAGCGTTATAACAATACCGAACAATAATGTTTTAGACAATAATGAATCAACACTAACCAGTGACAGCAAAGCAAGCGCTAATGAAGAAGAAAATATTAACCCACTAAGCCATGACGACTTTTTGGTATTCCACAGTTCTTATAGCAATCGCAGTTCGCATCGTGACGAAAAATATGGAAGTTGGTTTATTCAAACCATTTGTACCGAATTTGAAAAACTCGATGATTTTGTTTCCCTACCAAAAATGTGTATCAAAATTTCTAAATTAGTGGCCGAACTTCCAGTTCGTTTAACAAAAGATTATAAAGCTGCTAAACAAATGCCAGTTTTTAGAATGACATTCACAAATCCTTTAACACTAAACAGATTTGATAAAGATTTGGCAAATAATGCACCTCCCAGCAATTACGAGACTGAAGTCACCCGAATGTAGAAGACTTTTTTGTAAAATTTATTATATTTGGATATTCTGAATGAGTTCTATCTGTGGGAGATATCCTAAAAATCCTATAAATAGTGACTAACAAATGACAATATTGAACTCGAGAGAAAAATAGATTTACCTCGATGATAAAACAAAAATCAAAACTAATGGGAAATATAATATGTAATAGTAAAGCCAAGAACACATCTATTGGCATCAGAAAGGGGATATTTTAATTTCATTTCTATGTAACTGCATATTCAAAATTATCACTACAGAGGTTTCTTCTATTAAGTTGAGACACACTTGTTAAGGAAGCAGCGGGAATCATCAGTTGCTTGCAGAGATTGCTAAATTGCAAAATATCAGTACGTTACTATACAAACCAATTGAAAAAGTAACCCAGTTCAGAAATCTTGGCAGTAAGCGGCACAGCTCTCATAACCTTCCCGGAGAAGTTAAGCTTCAGGTACACAAAGCTGTCTGTAGTATGTATAGTGTAATAAAGATACGTTAGATATAACAGTTAGCATGTTACACATTTAAGACGAGGGTGAACACTGCCAATATCAAAAATATGCTTAGGACAACAGAAATGAAAACACTATATGCTATTTCTGAGAAGACTCTGCGTGACGATCTAAGAATCACTACAATTGAAGAGGGCCTACGAGGTTCTGGATATGGGCAGATAGTACTGGTACCAACATGTGCAGAGAATGAATCCCACCAGAATGCCATACATAGTTCTGCATGAAATACCAGATGGACAGGATTCACCAGGGAAATCCCTAATACAATAAAGAGATACCTGGAGTTCTCTAACTGAAGGAGAATTCTGTAACTACAGATTCTTGAGTCTACAGCAAGTTGAAGAAGAAGAAGAAAATAAGTGTTATTCTTCTTCTCTGGTTTCAATCCTGGGATTGGTTTGCAGAAATTTCCTCTATTTTTCTCTTCCATTCTCACCTGTCTTGTGCGGCTCTTTTGAAATCTGCATATGATGAGCAGCGCACGTCCACCAATAGGTCCTCCAGGTACTCTCGGCGTGGGCGTCCCCTGTTTTCAACTTTGTTCACCAAAGTATGATAGTGACATCTATGTGCAACCTTACAAAGTTATAACATACAATTAATAAATGTAAAGTGTTATTATTAATATTATTATATGTACGCGTTCCAGAGAAAACTCAAAATGTATTGTTACTATTATTTATTCATTTATTTTGTTGGGAAAACCCAATTGGGTTATAAAATACAAAGATATTTATATACTTTACATGCTAATATATGATTTTTGAGGTTTATTTTAAAGATATTTTTAAGTAAGTCAATGAGTAAGTTTAATTAGTTACAATGGTAGGTCATTGTAGAGTTTCAGTCCGTTATATATTATTCTAGATTCTCCTGTCTTTGTTCGTGCTTTTGGTAAGTGATATCTGTCATACAATAGTTTCTAGTCCAGCGGCTGTATACGTTTGAGTTTATTTATTAGTTTGTAGGTATTGTCCATTGTCTGTTCCATGATCACTCTGTGTACTATTTTCAAGGTCTCAAATTTGGTCAGATCTGATATGTCCAGTTGTTTTGTTTATCTGTATACTTGAATAGTTGGGGTCAAATACTTGTAGTAGGCTAGTTTTAGTATTTTATTTTATTAAATAAAAATTCATTATAAATAATAAAAACAAAAATATTGTTTTATTAAAAAAAATCGTTTACAATGCATATTTAGTGTTATTGTATATGTTTATTTATACATACCATTAAGAACATATGAAATGTTTTCAACTTTGTTCACCAAAGTATGATAGCGACATCTATGTGCAACCTTACAAAGTTGTAACATACAATTAATAAATGTAAAGTTAAAATACAATGCCAACGGGTTATTATTATTTTTCTGCTAAAATTGATGTCATTTTATTGAAACTTAACCCTTATTATGACATAATTTTAGTAGAAACAAACGATTGGTTAACCCGAATATGTTATAATTTTCTTCAGTTGTACATAGATGTCGCTATTCGACCCGCTCGTGAATGGATGTGTCTGGAATCGCCGGGGATATTTTTTTGAAATTATATGTTCACATAGAATTTTGGAAGCTTTTAATATAAATTTTTCGGGTGTATTTTGGTACTCACCTATTATTACACCAGTCAATGAGATCACTATCCCTATCGGCTATCCAGCCATGAATATTAAATTAAGGCGTTTACATGAATGACGAACACACATGTGATCAAATAATCTGACGACTTATTATACGAGTATACTTCTCATTTGATTTGATATTTTTTAATGAATTGCAATGACAAACCACTTTCACGCTATCAATTTATCAAATCAAATCGGTTCATTTTCTCAAAAGATATTACGAACAATTTTAAGACATTTATTGAGAACAGGTGAAATATAATAAATATATAATAACGCATGAGAGATGGTTCGACATTAGGAATACAAGATATTCTGCAAAGTCAAGAGTATTTGTCTTTTGAACGTACTTTCACGAATATGAAAAACGTCGATCTCCGAAGCGATCATGTTCAGCAGTTTGATTGCTCTCCACACTGGCATCACCAGAGGCAGGTTGGTTCTACATGCTGGAAGATAAAACAGTCTGTGATGACGCTGTCGAAGAAAACCCTCTGGAACATAAAGATGGATAGCCTCCAAGATAACGAAGTCCTCAAAGAATCCCCTGATAAGTCTGAAGAAATGGGTAAGTGTGCACCCATATCTTCTTATCTGCAAACTATTGGTCCCCAACAAGCCCAAAAGGAATACGGTGGGATAAAGCCACGGATAGGTACCAAACTCCCTCATGTAGCGATATCTTAGAAATCTTTTCTGAGCCCTCTCTAACATGAGCGAGTACCTCGCCTCCAATATTAAATTTAGCATTCCATTGTGCTCAATCCGAGCCCTCCAGACAACAGCTCCAAAGCAATTTTAACTTACCACAACAGCTCTAAACATGCTTTCAGCGTTGGGGTCGCTAGTCATAAAATAGTTTCTCTGTTAATTATAAATGTGAGGGTAGAACTGCTATTCTTGGTCAATATTTTATTAGTACGCCCTTGGGGTGCTTTTTTTTATAAACATACAATAGTTACATTGTATTCCCATGAGTAGAAAACTCATTATAGGACATTATACTTTTTCGCATAACGATTAACTTCAAAACGTAAATCGTCATATGTTTTTTATAATTATCGCGGTGAATAACATAAATCGTCCTATGTTTTTATTATTATCGCGGTGAATAAAGTAAATCTTCAAATGTTTTTATTATTACCGCGGTGAATAACGTAAATCGTCATATGTTTTTTATAATTATCGCGGTGAATAACGTAAATCGTCCTATGTTTTTATTATTATCGCGGTGAATAAAGTAAATCTTCAAATGTTTTTATTATTATCGCGGTGAATAACGTAAATCGTCATATGTTTTTTTATAATTATCGCGGTGAATAACGTAAATCGTCATATGTTTTTATTATTATCGCGGTGAATAAAGTAAATCGTCAAATGTTTTTATTATTATCGTGGTGAGTGAAGGAAAAAATATACTATTTTAAAAATCTCACTGTTCACCCAAAGCAGTCACTGCTTCTGCGCACAGTAACAATGTCTGTGTCTTTTCCCTTACAAAACAAATAAATACTCCATTTAAAAAAAATATACATATTATTTCAAAATAATGTTTTAGAGTTAGTGTAACCTGAAATCATGAATTCGAATGAAAATTAAAACATACTTTTTAAAAGTTTTATTATAATTTATGGGAATTACATGATTCTCCTTTCTGATGTATTATTAAATGTCAAATATGAAACATGGCATTTCCATAATTTATAAAAAAAAAATTTAGAAAACGAATGTTTTAATTCTAATTAACTTTTTTTTTACATCATTCTGTAATTCATTTTCTTATATTAATCATAAATTTTTACAATATATTTTTTTAAATATTCAGTCAATAAAAATCGCTTTAAGTGTTATATTTGTTTTTTTCTGTGTATGCTAAATAATACCTAATTTTAACCTTCGATTATAAATTACATATGAATGTTATTATAACAAGGTAAACAATTGCATTCAACCTTAATATCATTTTAATGTGTACTTTAAAATAAATTGTTTAAAAAAAATTTGTTGTTTTATTTTTACTTTTTACTTCAAGTACCATATTCTAAATCAACTCACCTTTTTTAATCTTATGCGTTATAAAAACGGAAAATTACAGCTTCATATAATGCAAATGAAAAGCCCTTATCATTTTATTTATATAATAAGCAGTAGTTTTGTGATTAACCAGTAAACATCTTTTTACTCTGAAGTATTCGTAATAAGTATAATACATAATATAGTGAAACCATATAGCATATACGAATGACCTTCCGGGTAGGTAGTGGGTCCTTTTTTAATTGTGTTGGCAGTGTTGGCACGAGGTGAATAAATCACATTTAAAAAAAAACACTGAAGAGAAGTTAAATATTTCTATTGTATTTGTTACAACAAATTCATTAAACGTTCGAAAAAAATCATTTAAACATCTGTCAAAACTGACCATATTCAAGAAAAAAAAAAACAATTATTTTGTATATCCAATATTTAACTAAACTGATGAAGGCCTTCTGTGTCCCGAAACATGTTTGTGTTAATATAATTTTTTTAATTTAATTTATATTTTAAATAAATTGTTGTGTTCAAGTTAAATATTGTTTATAAAAGAAAAATAATTCTCGAGATTATCTCTCTTGCTTCCAATGGAATCAAATCTTTAAACATAAAATATAAAAATGACTTTTATTCGGCACGACGAACTGCGGCGTTGATATCTGAAAAAATAGTGTGAAGAAAAAAAAACTGGTGTTCTTGTAAAATATGCAAGCCATACTTTTGGGGTATTTATTGTGCTTGACAAACAAAACAAATAAGTACAAATGAAATGTATCCACTATTTTAATAAATTGTGATCACTAATTAAAACGTAAAATAACCAAGTTCATTTTAATAATATATTGTGAATTTATACATATTTACATCAGTTGTTTTCTTGGACTTTTTCTGACAAACACTTATTTTATTGTAAACATCTACAATACAGGGGCACTCTAAACAAAATAGTTATAATTTGTTCTTCTATATAAAGGTCAAGGGTCCATTTATTGTATAATTACATTAATTGCATTTTTCTTTTAACAGATTTCAGTATTTTCCGTCGAAATAATAAATAGATACCTAAAATATTTAAATAACTAAAAATAAATAGCGTTGGTTAGTTCATCGTCTTCAACTGTGACGAAAAAGCGAAATCGTGCAAAAAATCGCTTTAGAGTCACGGTGGAAGTAAAACAGTTAGGACTCGGTTAGGAAAGGGGGCGGAGAGGGCGGGAGGGAAAGGGCTCGAAGCTCGACTGTCGGGCGGGAGACAGAGAGGACTCGGATATCCGACACGAGCATTCATTCGATTAATCATACACCAGACGATCTTTGGATCCTTGAAAGTCTTCTTCACCTTTTCGCGAACTCATACACATTTTATACATTGTTTAAAGTCTCTTAATGGGTTTAGGAGCACTAATGGCATATCTAGTTAGCTACTTTCACGAAATCCGTGTTGTCGTAAGCCGCACCCACGAAGGCGGCACTGGCGGTCTTGCGGTCCACGGCGCGCACGCGCACCAGCAGGAAAGCCGCCACCAGCGAGGCTACTACAAGGACCAGCAGCAGCATCACCAGGCCTCCCACGAAGCTCGGCAGTGACATGCAGATCGTCTCCAGGTCGGCCTCTCGCGCCGACTGCACTATCACGGTCTCGTTCCCCGCCGCGTTGTTCAAGGCGAAGTTCACGTCCCCGGGAGCCACGACTTGGATAATCCTACTCGTATTGACATCCGTCATTTCTTGTGCTTCTCGCTTGTATATTCTGGACACGACGAACTCGGCGATATCCGGGTTGCGTCTCCTACGGGCACCGCGTAATTGATCTGGCAAGTCATCTGCTGATCTCGGTCTGCCGCCTAGGGAAGCGAGGTTACCTTCTGAATCGTCCGCGATTCCAGACTTCCTCTTCACTGTATTGTATTGGAAACGGCCAGAGGGCGGTGGGGAGAGAATATTTACATCATCGTCATTTTTAGACTGCGGCTTTGGAGACGAAAGATTGGGGGCATTGGATGTAGATGTGGAGACTTGAGCTTGAGGAGGAGGTACTTTATCCTCGCGGTTTTCCGAAAATGCCCCTGAAGAGTCAGCAGGATGGCGAGGATCAGGGAATGCGGGAGGCACACCGTACTCAGAGTGAGGCAAGGATGGAGGGGGTCCATATTCTGATGGCGGGGGTCCATACTCGCCCCCGCCCAAGCTGTTTCCTCCCAGCAGAGGGACTCCATACTCCGATGAGAGCCCGTGACCATGACCAGCACATTTGGGCTCGGGGCAATTATATCTACACACTTGTATGACGCACTGGAAATGGACATTCATCGAATCGGGGAACTTGAATGCCTGGAAATATGCGAACGAAACCACGGAAGCTGATGGACCAAAATTCTTTATCTTTTGGAATCTACTCATAATTTTAGGCCTCACAACGCATCCGTACTGGTCTACTAGCTGGATCGGAGCCCTTTTACCATCGTGAGCCACACAATTACGGACTAGCATATCAAATTTATTCTCATCGTCTTTAATTGCCAACACCATTGTCATCGTTTGTCCAATCTTGACTATTCCAGAAACTTCAGAAGCCCACGGTCCTTTTCCAACTTGGATCTGCATCCAACACTGCAGGTTGTCTCCGAGGAAGTTAGCGGTGACTGCGTGAAGCATGTCGACCTGAAATGGCCGAAATGTGACGGCTTTTTCGTAAAAATCGTACCACGTACACCTGAGCTTGCGTGCCTGATCCCATACTTCTTGTACATATGGATCGTACTGGATAATGATGGTGTTCTCCACGTAGCTACCGCTCGGCGCGGGGCTGCCATATGCCGCGGCGTTGTGGTTTGCCGAGCTAGACATACCACAGCTATTAAGGAAGATCTCGAAGGTGGCACTGAGGTGGCCCGTTCCAGGCTTCAGATGCACGCAGTGGGGGTCGCTGTAGAAACCCTTAGAGAAAATCATTCCATAGAAGGGCCTATCGAATTCGATATTAACGCGCATGTGCGTCTTCTCGCATTGAACTTGTAAGTGCTTGATCTGCGGACTATCTGGAGAAGCAAGGGGCCACGCCTCGTCAGACCGAGAAGTCTGAGCGGCTCCGGAAGACGCAGAGGCGAGAGGAAAGCCACCTCCGCGATGCTCCAGCGGCAAGGCGGATGAGTCCACGAGCGGAGCATCAGAACGTGCTTCCTGGAAACAAAATAATTTATTTCATTATTACCGTGGCTTTAGTTCGTCGAGTATTGAATATCATATTCCAACTAGTATTATAATGTGTTTATCACTACACAAAAAATATATTTCAACGTCTACCACACACATTTTAAACAAATATGAGAAAAAAACGAAACAGAAATAAATTATACAATAAATAAAAATGTTTCGTTATATATGCACAGACAAGTTCTAAATTGTTATTAGTAGCCAAAGGTAATGTGCATAGCCTCTAAATTATTTTTGAAATAATTAATGTAATAATAATAAAAATTATAAAAGGTCAAATAAATTTATATGAATAAAAACATCTATTTTCCATAAAAAAAATTATATTTTAAAAGAGTGACATCTTTCGCCTTGCTAAGGTAAAATCAATGACACATATGATAACACCCAAGAAAGGCGAAATATGTCATTCCCATAATTTATAATAAAACTTATTAAAAACAGGAACAAGTATGTGCCGGAGAATATACCATTGTACAAGTAAGCAACAAAAAATAAGCAAAAGTTTTCAATTATGTTAATTATTTAATATGGAGTTTTACTTCATTCATTTTATACGTAAAAATGTATCATTACATTACACGCACATAATATTAGATAATTAATACGAATGAAAACGTCTGTTTTCTAGAAATTTTATTCCAATTCTTGAGATAGGCATATTTTGCCAAATGACATTTGATAATGCCTTAGAAAGGCGAAACATGTCATTTCCATAAATTATTTTTTAAATGTAGAAATTACTTATCTAATGTGGAGTTAGACATTATTGTCAAGAAGCAATAGATAAAGAATATTGAAAGAAGTGTTGGGGCAGGCAACAAAGTGAATGGTGCACTTAAAGTTGTCATCGCAAACAAAAACCTATCCAAAAAGCTAGAATGGCAGTGAACAATGTTGTTCTTCTACCGACCCTTATGTATGGAAGCGAAGCATGGAACTGGCAAAAGAAGGGTGAAAGTAGAATAAATGCAGTAGAAATGAGATCTCTTAGACGAATGTGTGGATACTCTGTGTATGATAGAGTGTCGAATGAAAATATAATAAGTGAATGCGGTGCGAATTATGGTGTTATGAACAAAATAATGAAAGGATCATGATTAAGAATGAATGAAGAAAGAATGGTAAAAAAATTATATGGTAAAGAATGGTAAAGACCGAGGAAAACGTGGCACGATCAAATAAATCAAATATTGAATGTCGGCCATGTGAGGAGTCAGAGAAATCGACGCGCGTGCATGACACGATGTATGAATGTTGTGGAAGCAAGAGAAATATGTCAGGAAAGAAAACGACGACGACCTTCGTGGCAGAGTGGTAAGAGCTCTGATTCCCATTCCGAAGGTTCTGGGTTCGATTCCCGGCGATGGTAGTGTGATTGTCATACTGTCTTCGGTCTGGCGTAGTATTCTCGTGACAATCAAATGGCGATAGATTGGCTACCTGTCACATGTCACGAGAATCAATATATCAGCTTAAACAAATTGTATACTGTAATTGGGTTCAAGCGACCCGTTGTATACGTAAAAAAAAAAAGTGTGGCAGTCCATTCTTTCTGCCTACCCCTACTGGGAGACGGCGTGATAATTAGTTAGTTAGTAACAATAGATAATACTAGAGCTCGCTAAACAGTGTGTTCTTCAACGTGAATATTAGCATGTCGAGGAATATTACAAAAGGCCGGATGTTTCTGTTTACATCGCAGAACCGAACCAACGAAAGTTGGGCCGTATTCGTAATCAAATCGTGGAGGCAGAGCGCGTTGCTCCCTCGCTCGCCTGCCGCCGCCACGATCTCGGCCGCCGGAGCGGTGACTTCGTTGACCCACTTTCCGAAAGCATCCGGATATTATTTCACTTTCTACTGCTCGCCGTATCCTGGTAGAGGGCGCCTATACTCGCCGTTCGCTGTGTTACGTATACTCTATAATTGTAATATGAAATACTCTCTCGTTGTCACGATAAACACGTGTTCGAGTACATTGAACTAAGCCTTATTCGTTTTTATTTTTCAAAATATGCAACTATCAAATTAAAAACATTTTTAACACCAATATCTCTACAAAAATGTACGCTGCAATTAAATTTATAAATAACCGAGTACTGTCATTTGATGTATGTTGAATAATAATTTATAACTGTTGATTCAAAAACTTTGTTTTATATCACAAATTGTATTTATTTTACTTTACGACAGCTGTTTGATATAAAACAAAGTTTTTGAATTAACAGCTATAAAATGTTAAAATATCATAGTGTTTCGGCCAAAGCAATGGACTATTTGAATAATAATTCAAATAAACTTGATCTGACTTTATATATTGTATATTTATAGGTATATTTTGCATTAATCCCTATAAAATAGTATTACCAAAATCTGAATATACGTACCGCTTTTAAAGGAAAATATCAATAAGCAGATTATTAAAAAAGGTTTCAAACGAAACACAGTGTGTAATATTGAAAAGACTTTTGTAATTATGATTACTGAATGAACGAATTGAGCACTATCGCTGAACGAGCGAAGACAGCGAGAAGTAGGAGTATGCAGAAGGATCCAAACATCTGGCGGCTGTCGACGGCAAGGTATCGCCACTAAGTATCAAAAAATTTCGTCCTTGGAGTCCCCAAATTTGGTCCCTTTGACTATAAAGCATTAAAATGAAACCCTCTCAAACCCTACGCTCAATTCTTTAGAATCGAACACAATATGCTAAAAACAAAAAACAATACCATCATTGAGAAGGAGTAACAGACGACACCCAAAGTCTCACTCCAACAAGCCATCAGGTTCAAGTCCTAGTCAAACTATTCTGAGCTTTTAAACCAAACATCCATTTTCTGAGAGTTCTAAGCCCGTAACAGGGCTAGTCACTCCTACAGCTGTGGAGTCCTCCAGCCCTAAACACAAATACAATCCACCTATGTCTGCAACATACAAAATACTATATCCACATTTTTTTCTCTTGTTTGGAAGAGATTGATTTGAACACTTTAAAATAAATGAGAAGTATATCTATCGGCAGTAACGCCAACTTTGACTTAATTTATTTCGTAATACAAATTTCACCAACCTTTGGTAATGTCAAATGAGAGACCTATAATTACTTTCCCATTAAAACTTATTTAACAATAATGTCTAAAACTTACAGAACAAATAAACATCACGCTGTCTCACCGAAAGAGTAGATAGAAAGATTGGACCGCCACACCGTCTTTTCCTGAAATACTTTTCTAGCTTTCTCAACATTCATACAACGTGTCATGCACACACATCGATTCCTCAGAAACCCCACGTGTCCGATATTTAATATTTGATTACTTTGAAAATGACACATTTTCCTCGGTCTTTTAATATATAATAACATAATATTTCCTTTTCCGTTCACTTCATTAACGAATACTTTTGTCATTTTTCTTCACTCATTCTTCCAATGTATCCAAACCATTTTTATAAACCTTGTATCTAAAATCTGTTATTCAAATCTACTATTGATTATTTTATATCAGTGGGGTGAATTTCGTAAAAACGATACAGTATTGTAAAAATAACAGAATCCCCTAAAATTACTCACAGATATAATAATTCCACCTGTATTTTCTTTTATCCATTTTAGAAATGCTTAAATCGATCAACTCTTCACCATTTTGTTTGATTTTTTCTGTGGGTGTGTACTTTTATTTTGTACTATTCAGTTGCGGTTTTTCATTGTTCAGTTACATCTGTATAAATTAATAACTGGGAGACAATAGAGATCTTCAGTTAAGACCCACTCTGATTTATATAGTATGCAATATATACTCTTAATATTCTTTCATTTAAAGCACAAAATTTTGTGGTGTGGGATTATTAAAAATAATTTAAGAGATTAATTAATAATTAATGTTTGCAATTCCATGGTTATTTTATAAGTATTATTTTATTATTATAGTACACATAAACCATTATAGTTCGATATAACATAAGAAAGTGGTATAAAAACTAAGTACTCAAATATTTTGAATTATTTTCAATATATAATAAACTATTGAATGTATAATAATATTTCATATTTATGGTTATCTTGGACAGCATCAGCACAGACTTTTTTATTTCGCAACATGCAAAACCAACCTGCCTTTGGTGATGCCGCTGGGAAGAGCAATCAATCTGCTGTATTTGAACGCTTCAGAGTTCGACTTCTTTCATATTAGTGAATGTACGTTTAGAACAAATACTATTGTGTTTAGAGAAAATGTTGGCTTCCTAAAGTCGAACCATCTCTCATGTGTTCCTGGTATTTTACGTGTGCTCAAATAGATGCCTTAAACTATGATACTAATATGTTTGTAATATCTTTTGAGAGGAATAAGCTAATTTTATTTTGATTTAAATTAAGAAGACTGACTAGAACGTCAATTATATATTATAATTATCAGATTATTAAGATGCCAAGAGCATTTTCCATAGAATATTGCAAATAATTATTCACAGTTATTAAACAATCATATCATTTCATCGACATCGAGTTAGAGAACCGTTTAAAATATTTGAAATATTTTCTTTTTTCTCGAATGTCTTCTGAACTAAAGAAAATGTTATAATACGAGTATGAAACGGTTTTATTATAATGATTAATTGAATTTCAATACAGACGAAGATGTATTTTTTTTGGAAACAGAATATGGTAATCGAGGCGCTTACAGGACTAATGACCTGTCATTAATCCTTAAAAAATGATTAACCCGCAATGGGTAAAAATCCAGTATTTGTCTTCAAGTATTTGTATACATTAAAAAAACAAAAGGTTTTATTATATTTTGAAAAAGGGAATTTCGGACATTATGGATATAAACATAAAAGAACTAACTCACTAACTGACAACCACCCATACCCCCCCCCCCCCTCAGCGGCGTCAGTGCCGTACTTTGAAAGAGGCCTTCGTTCATCAGTGGACGACAGACGGTTGATAAGGATAAGGAACTAACTAAGCATCATACTGTCTCCCCGATGGGGTAGGCATAAACAATACCGCCACACTGTTCTCTCGATTGCTCAACATTCATACATCGTGTCATGCACACACGTCATTTCTTCGTCTTCTCACGTGGCCAACATTGAATGTTTTATTGATTTGATCGTGCCACGTTTTTCTATGTCATCCTTTACTTACATTTCTTGTTCCATTTACGTCGTTTCCATATGCACTTTTTTCCATTCATAATATAATAAATAAAATGAAACTTACAGAAATACATTTCGCACGCTTAATAAAACACGGGCTTAACTCAAAAAAACAAGTTTTGCTCAATCTGACATGAGTCGGTGTTCTAACAAAAACAGTCGAAAAACACGTACGAATGAAAAAGACCGATATAGTGTAATGGAGGTCAATTGGCGGAATTTTGGTTTAATTTTAACACGAAACGATCGATAGCGTTAACACAAGCCTCTCTGTCTAATGTTAACACAATTATGACCTAAACCACAATCGGTCAGTTTACTATTAAGCGTGCGATTTCCTAACATATAATATTAAATACTTCAGATATCAACGTCAGTAGAACTTAAGATAAGAGTGAGTAGAACTCGATAAGAAATGTTCTATCTCTAAAACATCACCTGCGTAAGAAATACATAAGTTTTTACATGCATAACATACATAGATAAAAGGTTCAAATGACCTGATGGATACAAATATGTGGAAAGCATCGTGAAACTCCCACATCACAAAACGCTAGGATTGAAATTTGAAAAAAAAAAAATTATAATGATTATTAAAATGTGCAATCTTGAAGTTTTTAATTTTATAGTAAATTCCAGAATGGCACAGTTTTCTTGAAGTTGCCCAACCACAACCCATTGTCACACACTCGCTCATTTAAAAAATGTAACAAACTTCTGGACGACAACGTTTTTGGATAATGATGATAGCGTTATAATAAAGGAAAAAATGTCATTATGTCAAACAATATAACAGCCTGTTAACTAAAATGCATCTGCACAAAAGAAAGTATCTTAATTCGAGAGGGAAAGCATCAAAAGTGTTAAAAGTGTTACCAATTTTACACAATAGAAAATACTTTTCTTTTCTATTTCACTCAACTCGTGACAAATTGGCATTTACCGGAAGAATACTTTTGTGGAAAACGTGATACTTAAACTCTTTCAATGCTTTGAGAATCTTTTATTTAGTTCTCACCTTGTTGCCAAACAAAAACATGTGTTTAAACACATTACTCGTATATCAATAATTTAACGTTTATAACCAACTATTTAGTTTTAATCTACCTACTAGTAAAAATAAAATAAAACGTTGTATTCAAGTTTTCAAAACTAGAAAATTAAATGTAAAAAATACCTCATTGTATATATTAAAAAGTTAAATTCTGAAATTTCTCCTAGCTAGGGCATTATCAATGTCCAGCGAGAGTTCAAATCAAATCAAATCAGTTTATTTTCTCAAAAGATATTACAAACATTTTTTATAGTTTATGACATCTATTGAGAACATGTAAAATGTAATAAATATATAATACCAGGAACGCATGAGAGATGGTTCGACATTAGGAATACAAGATATTCTCCAAAGTCAAGAGTATTTGTCTTCTGAACGTACTTTCATGAATATGAAAGACGTCGATCTCCGAAGCGATCATGTTCAGCAGTTTGATTGCTCTCCCCACCGGCATCACCAGAGGCAGAAGTTGGTTCTGCACGCTGGGAGATAAAACAGCATGTGCTGACGCTGTCGAAGATAACCATCCGGAACATAAAGATGGATAGCCTCCAGGATGACGGAATTCTCAAAGAATCCTCTGATAAGTCTGAAGAAATGGGTATGTGTGCACCCATCCCTTCTTACCTGTAAGCTATTGGTCCCCAGCATGCCCATGAGGAATGCAGTGGGATAGAGCCACGGATAGCTACCAAACTCTCTCATGTAGAGATATCTCAGAAATCTTTTCTGAACCCTCTCTTACATGAGCGAGTATCTCGCTTCGTGGGGACTCCATATCACCGAGCCACACTCGAGCCAGCTCCGGACCAATGAGTTATACAAAATTCGCTAAAACATAGGGATTCTTGAAAACTCTACCAGTTCGGAGAATAAATCTCAACATTTTTAGTGCAACTCCACATAATCTCTCGATGTGAGCATGGAAAGTCATAATTGCTTAAATTTCCTTAACATTGGCTAACCTTTCTTATCCTTTCTACTGTTAACCTTTCTTAACATTGGCTAATGTGAAATCTTGTTTAGCGCATATAAATTTGTAATAGAAACACGATCGTGTAGATTTATAAACATTTAATCATATTTATTTCTGCAAATCTCGATTTGTCGATGTCATCATCATGTCCAAAGAAGACAATCCTTCACGGTTGTGGGTCGGCGTGTGGCTAAAGAGCCCAATCCTGGACCCACACACTCTGGAACAACTAGGGCAGGGGAAGGCGTTGGCAGTGGAAACGCCACCGTCTCCCGATGGTCTCTCCTTTCTCCTTCTCCTCCCCCTGCGGCTTTGTTTTTACGCTGTGCTTCAAAGTCCTGTATACCTTTATGTACTGTTATTCTCCACTGCCTTTTGCAGTCTCTTCCCAACATTCACTTTCGATGTTAATCCTTTGGGTGTTTGCTTTTAGGTCCTCTTCTGACCTCCGGGTGAACGTTTCTTCTGGGTCAACTGAGAGTACATCTTTTTTTTATTGTTCAAATTTGCATGTATGTAACAGACAACTTTCAAAATGTGTCCTAGAAAGGCTATACCTTATAAAAATATTGTTAGTGTATACTCCATTAATTCGCGGAAACACTATGCTACTACATAATATTATAATCCGAGTAATTTAAAACACCATTGTAATATCGAAATATTGAATTATATTTAATTAATTTCTTTGAAATCATCACGTTACAGTTTCACCAACCGCTGTTGGCATCATCGAGTGTTAAAATCAAAATATTTGTTGGTGAAACCTGAACATGTCAATATCGGTGGGCGAAACAGTTGTCGCGACAATTTCATTATAGAAATAAAATTAATTTATTTTGATTTTATAACAGTGTTTCAAATGAAAAATTATAAGTTAAATCTAATCTTCATAGATGGCGCTAGTATGTAGATTGAAACTAACATGTGAATTGTGGTGTTGCATATTAACATACGAGTATATACAACTTCCAAAAATTTGTCAGACATGGTGGTCGTAAGAAGGGTGGAATGGGGAATGTTTTATTACATAAGGCGTGCGCTTAACCCAACCAATGACAGGTCATAAGTCCTGTTAACACCTCGATCACCATATTCTGTTTCCAATTTGCATCTCCGTCTCTATTGAGATACAATTAATCCTTGAAAATTTATAATATTGTGTACTCTTTAAATACAATGACGGGGTCATATGTGGGGTATACCGGGTCATGTAACGACGTAAAATAAAATAATATCATATACGAGTACACAGCACTAATATAGTATAAAGTACATAACTACACGTATTTGCACTACAATATACGTACATTTATTTAAACGAAACATTCGAATATGTTTTTTTTCCACATTTTTTCATAATTTCAAATTAAATTATTTGATTGAAAATTGTTAGATAAAAATGTTTTTTATTTTCTTACCAAAATGTTACCTGAAGATCAATGCAAAATATAAATAATTAGTAACATTTTAAAATGAATAAAATAGACACAGATGCGCATTACATTCATAAGTTGAATATGGTCTCTAAGATACATTTTAACATTTCATTTTATTCCTGCATAAAATACACGTCACAGAAAACAGCTATAAACACATAACAACTGTTAGGGGTAAGCAGAAATAATGTACAAGTCATGGGGCAGGCAACAAAGTATGTCATGAATGGCGCACTTAAAATTTCATAGCAAACAAAAGTGTATCCAAAAAAGCTATGATGGCAGTTCACAATGGTGTTATGGGGACGAACCTTATGTATTAAAATGAAGTATAGAACTGGCAAAACAACGATGAAGGAAGAATAAATGCAGTAGATTTAATATCGCTTGGAGGAATATCAAATTCGACCCCCATATTATAACAGAACAACATGGATTCAGGAAGGGGCGCTCTCTTAACTAATCTCATGGTATTCACAGAATACATAACAAGGGCCTTGGATAATGGTCACCAAGTTGACTGTTCATATAATGATTTCTCAAAGGCCTTTGATACTGTGAACCACGACATTCTGATAGCAAAACTATCTCAAATTGGATTCTCTTCTCAGTTGATTATGTTTTTTATTAGTTACCTCGAAGGGAGAAAACGATTCGTCTCATACGGAATTTTTTTAATCGGAACCTTTTTTTGTAAATTCAGGGGTACCACGAGGTTCAAACCTAGGGCCAATCCTCTTCACCATCTTCATAAATGATATTGCGAAGGTGATAAACTTCTCGCGATTTCTTTTATTTACCGGACATTGATAATATTGTTAACTGGAGTCACAGTAATAAGTGCGCTATGCTATCGTTTACTAGAGAATTGAGAACTGTGTATCATAGATACACAATGAACAACCAGCAACTAACACACGTATCTACGATGAAGGATCTCGGGATCATTTATGAGAGTAAGCTGACTTTTCGTGCACATATCGAGAGGATTTGTGACATTGCACTGAGGATGTTGGGCTTCATCATTCGGACCGGAAGAGTTTTCAGAAATCCCAATGTGCTCAGAGTCCTATACAACGCGTTGGTTTGGAGCAGACTCGAAAGTGGTTCTGTGATATGGAGTCCTCACGAGGCGAGATATTCCGTTATGCTGGAGAGCGTTCAGAAAAAATTTCTGAGGTATCTCTACATGAGGGAGTATGGTAGTTATCCGTGGCTCTATCCCACGGCCTTTCTTTTAGGAATGCTCGGAACCAATTATTTACAGCTTCAAAGAGATGGGCATCTCATAACCCATTTCTTTAAATTAATCAGGGGATATTTCGAGAACTCGGCCGTGCTAGAGGGTGTTGGTATTTTTGTCTCTAATAGATTTCTCCGACAGCGACAGCACAGATTGTTTTACCAACCGGCCACCAGAACCAATCTGCCTCTCGTAACACCAGTGGGAAGAGCAATTAGTCTACTGGACGCGGTCTCGTCGGAGATCGACATCTTTTATATTAGTGAAGATACGTTCAGGGGACAAATACTATTGACTTTAGAAAGTATCTTGTCTTCCTAATGTCGAACCATCCTTAATGCGTTCCTGGTACTTTGTTGTATTTTTATAATATTTTACCTGTACTTAATAGATGCCTTAAACATGTTCCTGTTTGTAATATCTTTTGAGTTAATAAACTGATTTGATTTGTCTTGATTTGAATATAAGATGTGAATGTAAACACCGTTTTTTTAAATAAACCAATGAGAGGTAAATAGAACTTTTTTTCGTACATTATTACGTTTTTTCGAATAATTTCTTGTTTCATGGTTGGAACCTTTAAAAGTTTATTCTACTTTGAGATTTTGGAGATTGTGTACTATCGAAATAAATTGGGGGGGGGGGGGGTACGATGTAACCAGTAGCCACAGGTAAACAATGTACCAATTAAAGTACATATTTCTTAAGTTTACATGTTTTTTTAGTTTCAATCCTAATGATTGGTTTGCAGCAAGTTTAACATCTACTTGGGTATTTAATGTGGTAGTTTCCCGTTGCTTTCCACATTTTTGTACAACAGGTTATGTGAACCTAATAAGTGTATACATATTTTTTACCTATTGATTCTTATGACATCTATTAGTAACTAGTCTATCGCCATTTTTATCGTCACGTTAATTCTACCAGACCAAAGACAGCATGAGAATTCTGCCGTCATTGCCGGGAATCTAACCCTTCGGTGTGGCAGTCATAGTTGTTGCCACTTTGCCACGAAGGCCGCCACATGGTTTAAAATGAATGCACATAAAATTATTTCTTCCGATCTCCCTTTAGTTATGCAAAAAAATAAACAGAGCGGAACAAAGAAGCGTTTTTTTTCACTTCAATGCGCACTGCACTGCTTCGACGCAGTTGGAAGGGTGCACTCTCATAAAATACATATGATCAGTTACTCACAAGAGAAAACAGTAGTTTTGGGGTAAATATATTAAAATGAAAATGAATCTTAAATAAACAATGTAACTATATTTTTCACCACCAAAACAGCACAAAGGTATAAATTTTCACAATCAAATATTATTTAAGGGTGGCAAGATGCGTATTGGCCAGGATTATTCTCACATGGATCATTTATATATCAATTTTGTCCACTAGTTGACGATGTTTTAAAAAAAGGTCAATATCACAATTTGCTCATCCAACAGGACACACCCAGCACGTATACGAGCTAATTTAAAAAACGGTGGATACGTGTAACATAAATTAAATAAACACAAGTGCGGATCGTCCATGTCAACATGTGCAACATCGAAAAAAAACATTACATGTTATTACATTATGTGCTAAATTAAAAAAAAACGGTGGATTCGTGGAACTTAAATTAAATAGTCAATATGTGCACCATCTAAAAAGAACATTTTGTGTTAAATTATTTTTATTTTGTTATTTTGTTTTATATCATTGTATTTTATATTATTTGCTATTTGTTTTAGATTTATTTTGTGGGTGTTGGACGATCGAAGTGTGCGCGAGAGATGCCTATTGGTGGCGATGAGGTTCGCAACCCATCACACCGCGTCTCCCGCGGGGCGAAAAGAGAAGGATGGAGTGCCGCATCAGTAAAAGTGTGACAGTCCATTCTTTCTGCCTACCCTTTCGGGGAGACGGCGTGATGGTTAGTTAGTTAGTTGGTTATATTAAACCTTACTCAACAAGCAAGCAGAACAAAGCATGTATATCACACCCTTTAAACAATATAATGAATATGAAGGAAAACGTCTGTTTTCTAGAAGTTTAATTATGTTTCATGGGAATAACATGTTTCCATGTTTTGCTAATGACTAATAAAGGTGAAACATGCCATTTTCATAAAATAAAATAAGTATCCGCTTGAGAAAATGAATCTTACATATTATTAAATGTTACTACAAAGCAGATAAAAAAAACAATTTTTCATCATTCAATCAAATATGTATTTTCTCTGTATTTCTTAAACTGTATTCTATTATATTTATTGATGATATAATGGGATCAAATAATGATACTATAATTATCCTTTTTATCCCATAGTGAGTTGTCTTACTTATGGGAATCCAATAGAACTCTTGATTGCTTATAAAGTAAATAAAAATAATAATGAAAACTTCTAAAAAACAGACGTTTTCACATTATTTTTTAATAATTATAATTTTTATCATGGACCATTAAACTTACAAAACTATCAAGGGATAGACAGAAAGAATGGACCGCCACACCGTTCTTTCCTGATATACTTCTCTCTCTTCCTCAACATTCATACAACGCGCACGCACTCACGTCGATCAATTACGATATTGTTATCTATATAATCAATAAATATTAGCACATGTCGTAAACGGAATATCAACCAAAAATATCATTACAAAATATATTTTTTATAAAGGCCTCAAAAGTTTTTAACAAATTTCTGGTTATATTTTTTTTATATATTTGAACTCCCAAATGAAATAACGACAACATATCGATTTAATTTTTCCCCACCAACCACCACCTAGTGATTTTAAAATAAGCATATTTTTGCAACAGACATTAGACTTTCATAAATAACACAATCTTTGAAATTTTGAAAACAGTCAATGTTTTCGGTGGGATACATTTAAGAACAAACAAATTTCAACGAGAAAACTCAAACGAATGGTCACGACTGAAACCCGTGCTTGTTTATAAAATGAAAAATTTTACAATTGATTTATATTAAGAAAGCAGTATAAACAGAACGTCAATATGCTTACCTGTAACCATAAAATAGCTATGGCAGCTATAATATATCTCGTCCGCTTCATCCTTTTAATTTTGTGTTACGTTTTCGTCCCGATTTCTGAAATGGAGAGGAGTTTCAATTAAACACACGTTTTTTTAAACAATTGTCAAAAAATTGTCACACAATGGCACTTCACAATAAAAAAAACAACTTTCATTTAAAACTAAAACAAATAAACCTTTTCGAATTTGTCGTTTTTAATTTAAAAACTATTTGTAGTTCGATGCGCTTTCCCGGTTGAGTGTTCGATTTTCAAACGTTTACTAGTTTCGGCTATAACATTATGGCTCTTGTTGCGCGCGCGGCGCATGCGTAGTACCGCGACGGACTGAGCAATGCGCGCGCCGTCTGAGCAGCCTGACCCACTGACACACTGCGCCCCGCCTCACCGTCGGATGGAGGCGGCTAAAGACGGAAACAGCCGAATGGCCTTTAATGGGAAAATTACCCGTAACTTCTTCATTTATTTTTTAAAATATGAAGTAAAAAACGGATTATATCGCTTCCGTCGAATGCACCTTATGTTATGTAAGATTTAAACATCGACACTAAAACAACTAAAACATGTCATTTCTATAAAAGCTTATTCAGTATATCTTTAACTACAGCAACACAATGGAATGTAAAGGTTTTATAGATACTTTATCTTCCTAAAACACTTTTTGTCTCCAGTTCGAAAAAATCATAAAACTTAAAAAAAAACTATGCATTTTTAGCTAAAAATGTATCTCATAAATCGAACCTGCATACAGAGTATATTTGTTTTGAGAAACATAGTAAAGTATTAATTCAGTGATAAACCACTGTAGAGTAAATTATAGTGAAATGCGTACTAATATATGTAACTACTCGTATAACATACTACGAGTATACCTACATATTCGTTGGATGGATGTTTAGTATTCCTATCGGATATTTTGGAGACTCCGTTCCACATACTTTTAGTATCAAATGTATTTTTACCATTACATCATTCATGGTAACAATTCATTTAATGTCACAACACTCTCACACACGAAATAATTAATGCGTCATTGTAGCGAGAAAATTTCAACAGCTTAAATATAGTAAATGGATTTAATGCCATTTTGTATACGTATGTATCAAACTTTGCACAAAATATGTTTTATATCTATAAACAAATAGGTGTTCAATAATATTTCAACGCGTAATGTTTACATAATTAATGCTCTCAAATAGTTTATATATTTTTTTTATTTTTCCGTATAATTATGAAATATCTACCACGAGTTTTATATGCTATCGTTTTTAAATAAACGTCAAGACTAAAAAATTTCTTGCTTTGGCTCCAACAATGATATCAGATTGATTACATTTATAAGCTTAATGTTAAAATTAAAGTTCAAATAGGGAGAAAACACTTCAGAGTTAAAAGGCTCTCATTAAATCTGTGCAGCTTAGAAAGGGGAGTTACTGCTAGTGTTTTGTTTCCATTATAATATTTTAAAAAGTGGCTAGCTAGGAAATGTACTAAGAGGACAGACATGTATATAGATATAACTTATTCATACAAGGAAAATTCGAGAGACGTCATGGAGGCGGCAGAAAATGAAGTCCGTGTCTTTGAAACAATTGTGAATGGATCAGCCTTATAACTGTAAATGCGCTATCGCATGGATAAAGAGAGGCTTTCTTCTTCTTGGTAAGACCTAATGTAACACGAAGTGAATAATAAGTTATAAATAATAAAGACAAATAACTTTCCGTCAGATATCATTCCGAGTTCCGTCAATGATAAATAATTTTTCGTTACTTGTAAAATACTTTTCGTAGAACAAATATGTAGAAACGGAGTAAAGGATTAAAATATGATTAGCTCTAAATCACTGAGTTCCGAAAAACGATGTATGATAAAGCAAATAAATACATCCTAATTAAAATGTTGAAAAAGGTTTGCATATTTGGAACGACTTTGTCATGAAAAGAATGGTTAAAAAGTTGTATATAAATATGTACCTACTTAAATGATTCTTTTGGAAACTAAATTGCGAAATAGAAAATTTAATGCTGTCTATAGAGCATTCTTATTTTTTATTTATAATCATAAAATAGTTTTATAATATTCATAAGCGTTGAAAACTCATTTTAGGACAAAAAGAAGATGTTGCATATATAATATAATAATTACATAAAATTAAAAAATAGTAAAAACATAGACTAAAAAACTTAAACATCTTACAAGATTTTCATAAATTGAATTGATCATCTTGTTATCAATATTTATAAAAAATACAATTTGAAAGGAATATAAAAAAAATGTTTTATAAATGCATGATCAACTAGCTCTAAATACGTGGCAAAACAGTGTGATTGGGAAAGCACTACTAAGTGCTGGTAGTATCGGTACACGTAGTTTGTTTAATAATAATACTTGCATCCGATAAGTCAACTTCGGCTCCCTGCGGGCGTCCAAAGAACCTACTTTTCAGGCTTTGGTGAATAACTCAAACCTGCATACTTAAACAGCCATTTCTAATTAGTAACTAGTGCACTTAATCCATTGGAATCCATTAATAAAATGACGCATGAGTATAATTCACCATCTATCTCCTCGAGATTATTTCAATCTGCTTTAAGTCCTATCATATAGAAATCAAAACACATTATTTGACAATTGTGCTTCTTTTTCTTCTTATAGGTCTGATGACCTGTAATTGGTTGCATCTCCGTTCACCTGGGATGTGGACTGCCAGATATCTCGTCATATTTTTCGTGGTCGGCCACGCGGTCTGGAACCCTCCAGTAAATTTTATCTTTTAATCGAATTTTCGAAATTTTCGATTCGATATCGAATTTTCTGGCATTTGGGAGACTTCGTTCCAGTATGTTCTCCTTTGACACCCCCATCTGACGATGTCTTCAGCTTCGCCAATATTTCGGTTTTTTGCATTACTCGTATATTAGTTTTTTAGTCAGTTATTACTCGTATATTATTATATTATATTTTATTTATTTTGAGGTCTTTTAAAGATAGTTCTACTACATTTGAAGTATGGGAAAGTAAAAGCGAAAATTTTTTATGGAAAATTAAAAAAATAAATGTAATTTTATTATTTTCTTCTATGTTCACCATGCTTTGTGTTGTAAACGTTTTATTTGGCTTTTTCTTTTTTATATACTCTGTATATATGTACAACACTAACTTTAAAAAAAAATTAAATATCAGACATTTTTCGGACAACTTGTCCTTCCTCAGTGATATTATAAAGATACATATTTAAGATATTTAATTATTTTTTAATGTTAGTGTTGTATATACAAAGTACATAAAAACTAAAATGCCGAGGAATTTTATTAATTCAAATGAACCAACTTTTATACAACAACAAAACCTATAAAAATTTCTTTATTATTATTTATTTAGTGTGCTTCCACTTGTGTCTATGTTCGACCGGTTTCATCTTCTGGTACCTACATCAAAATTTATTTGATTTATATAATAAATGATAGTGGTTGTGGGTTAAACTTTTTTTCCTGATTCTAAATAATGTATTACTGCTATTGATTTGTAGTTGAAATGATTCTATAATATATAATGTAAATTTATTATGTTTTGGGTTAGCTTGTTTACTATATAATAAAAAAAACAATTACTAGGGTGGCTAATTCTTGGAATGTTTATATATAATGTGATTTTTTGTGTTTGAGATAATTAACACTAAATACATAATAATAAAGAAATTGTGTATCATTTTTTTTTTGTTTTCATTTTTTAAAATGAACAAAATAAATTTCTAATTAAAAACATTTATTATTTTAAAAAAATATTAGTTTTATTGGCCAGCCAGGTATTTTGGATTTCAAAAATAGTGGACATATAAAGAGGGACTTATAAATGTTGTGCATACAACAGATTGAAAGGTGCACTAAACGTTATTAATGCAAACATACTATAAAATAAAATCCTATCTTCAAAAGTTGCTTTGACAGAGGACTATGTGTATTTGTATAGACTATAGACTATTACGGATGTAAAATGTGGAACTGACGTAAGAAATTTATGGTAGTAGAAAGGAAATACCTCAGTCAGCGAAATCTTTGTATGATAGAGTGTCTAATGACGAAGTAAGATCACGAAAGCGTTAAAATCAAAATTATATATGAAAGGTAGAAAAAGCATACGATAGAAACACGAAATTGACAAGGTCGAGGAAAACGTTGCACGGCCAAAAATTTCAAATTGTTTTAACATCCGCCATGTGAGGAGTGTTAAAAATCGACATTCGGGTATGAGATGTTATATGAATATTACGACAGTCCATTCGTTCTGCATCAGAGTAGCCGCGTGACGGTTTGCTAGATAAATATTTAAATGAACTTAGACATGTCATGTGAGTATTATGATGCTTCATGAAATAAGGCGCCACGGCGGAACAAATCTAGAGCAAATCAAAAATACTTTCTCTTAACTAGCAAGAGAAAAATTAAAGCCATAAGAAGATAAATTATGGGTACTCTGAAACATGTCCCAATTGTATACAGTTTACTTGCTTAGCGATCTAACCGTAGAGAATGTTATTCACAAAATTAACTTTAATGGCACAAATTAAACGGGTTATACTTTATAATGGAAGTGTAATTAAATCGAATGCAGGGCCAATTTGAATTTATCATTCATTCAAAAATTATTCTAATTTGTAACCCACTAAAGCTAGCTATATTACTTAAATAAAACTAATTACCCATTAATATAAAGTTGAAAACATTTTTTATATTGATAAAACTTTCCAATTGAATTCAATAAATTTATTGTTTCTAGAAACTACTGGGTAAAACTATACGAGTATACAAGTATTTAATGATAAATTTGAATACACACGTCTGCTTTCTAGAAGATTTATAATATTTTATGGGAATGACATATTTCATCTAAAAATTAAGCTTTAGTATACTATTATGGCTATAGCAAAACGAAATATGTCATTATAATAAAATTTAAAATACCATGCGTTCTCATTTGTATTCTGCTTACAGTTATAACAAAACATTTAATTAAAACGTTTATGACTTTAAAGATACATACATTAAATACATTGGTTTGTTTTATTGATCAAATTTTAAAAAAACAAATTGAGAAAGAACCGTCTAGCAAAATAATTAATGTCGTTCTGACACTGGTGTACAAGTATATAGGTAACCGCATCGCGAATTCCAGAGGTTTTTCTTTTTTTGTATTTTGCTTCTCTAACCACACCATAAAGTAGAAGAAGCGTTTGAAAAATAACTTTTGTTTTCATGCCGGTGGCATCCATTCCAAGATTTGTGGCCTTTTTTTATTCGTGAAGTGTGTTAAAAAACACGTTTACTGTCGCGCGAGAGACGGAGACAGAGCTCTGCGGTGCCCCTACCGGAATGGCCCACTTTCTCCGTCTATCCCGCTCGCACTGATAAACGGTAATCAACCTGCCAAAGGTGACGCCAAGATAAGCCCACAATAATTAGCCGAGGAATCGATTCAACGCAAATATTCTGCCATGAATACAGCCGTGCTGACTTGATTAGGATGATGGAAACAAGATATTCAATAATAATAAAATCTTCCTCTTACTATAGAACAAACTATTTATGTTTT
Source organism: Lepidostoma basale (assembly GCA_022606425.2). Lineage (NCBI taxonomy): Eukaryota > Metazoa > Arthropoda > Insecta > Trichoptera > Lepidostomatidae > Lepidostoma > Lepidostoma basale. Next base: position 618,160 of record JAHDVF020000296.1, on the reverse strand, counting down.
CGAGTATATAAAAGGGTGCCCACGGCTTACCCGAGACTGTTATAGATCGCAGCGGCGCCCTTCCGCCAGTCTCGCTCGTTCACTTCCTAGGTCCATCTCCCATGCATCCGAGGCTGACGTTAACAGTTATTTCACTTGACTAAATCAAAAAGGACACCAGGTCACAATTTAGCTACTCTATGTTTTCCCCTTCTAAAGTCAGCACTTACAAATGCAAATACATGGTTCATAACAACAATAGAATCATCTTATCTACAATGGAATATTATAGCAAAAAAAAAAAATACGTACATAATATAAGGAAGGTGGGACACATTTGGGGGTGGGAGAGAGTAAATGTTAAGTCTGGGTATTCTATAATATGATATACAATCACTAGACTATTAAAATTACAAGTATTAAATAATTAATACTTAATGGCAATAAAATCCACTTCCTCTCTCAAGGCCATTAGAAAACAAAAGCATCTTTTGTCGACCTCACACCTTCACTACAATTATAAGACACTTTGCATTTTATTGTGTGGATAATTAGTGTAGATAATCAAATGCACAGATAATGTTTTGAATGCTGGTCATCTGATTCAAAATTAAAAATACCGTAAATTTAAAATTGTTAAATAAATACAATTAATTAATGAAACTCAGAACTTCTTAAACAAACGAGGGTTTCCGAGTATGGAAGTTGGAGGATGCTATATTAATAAAACTCAAGTATGTTAAATTATCTCCTCCCTAACGTAAAAACAACCTGTCAATGTTCTTTCAAATAAATTATCTATGAGTGAATTTCAAAAGAAAATATTCGTACAAAAAAAATATTCTTAAACAATTTTGGGCCCATACCACCCATTAAAACGATTCAGATATTATCTTAAATTTTGGCTTATTTTTAAATGGGAATGGGGAAAAATTTATCTTCTGACAACAGAATAAAAATCGGCTTTAATAATTACGATTATTAAAATAATTATTTTTACCACAATATTACAAACATCTAGTTGTTATTTACGAATATTCTTCACCATCTCTTCGATCTGAGATATTTGTAATAATGTAATGTTCATTTAACCCGGCGATCTTGGATGAATATTAGAAATTAGAACTTCAATCAAGAGAACGAGAAGAAATTTTGTTTTAGAGAAATTTTACAAACAATTGTTTCTTTTTTATCTACGTAGGGCACATGTTAATCACTACTGTCTACATGAACCTTATGCAGTTCTTGTCTGGAGGCGCCGAAAAATAAAATTGTTATTGTATAGCGTTTCCTGTCCACTACAGTCGATCTCCAATATGTTTCACCTAAAGTGCACCAATTATCTATCTCACCACATATAACAAATGTAGCTTTGGTATGTCTATGCTTCTTTGTCCTAGTAGAATCAGTTGTATCTTAATATCTTTATGATGACAATAAAAAGTCATTTATTAATTAATCTTCTAGCGGTTGGTGCCGCAGCAGCAAGAATAACCCAAAACAGAACGCATGCAGCTGCCTTTCTTCAGCGGGACCAGAAGTGACAAAACCTTGCCAGTGATATTTTTAAGAGAACCTTTAACCCAAGAATTGACCTGTTCTCACACGGAAGATCACACCGCTGATGAGTAAAATGGATGAAGAAAACGAAGAGTGAGGAGATCTTCGAGGCCTTCTGGGATGACGAATCTCTTGAAAAACAATGTACCAAATAATTTTGTGTGAAATTTTAATTCATTCCAATACTCTCTTTAAAGTGATTGTGTACATATTTACGAAATGAATTAAAATTGGAATAGAAACATACATACACCTTTCTACTACCTTCTTCAGAAAGGGGTGTCGATACCGATTGATGACTAGTAGCACCGATATCTCTAGGCATCAAGTACCCTCAAAAAGGTTTCAGTGGACACATCTTGGCTATCAGCCTCAGGTGGGTCAGACCCGGCGCGAGCTTTATTGGACAACTTCTTGCGCACTAATCTAGTTACAGCCCGTGTGATCGTGTTTAGAAAGTAGAACAGAGGAGCGCTGCAGACAGGTTGAGCGTTCAGCGCAGCCTACATGGTGCAGATTTCAATTTACGATCGCACTATTTTCCATTACACTGCGCGCCGATAGTCGTTACATATCATTTATCTGTCTAACCTGCGAAAATGACCTTAAAGCTTATTTACGCATTACACGATTTCAGTTCAGTGAGAGTTAAATACAACGAGCCTGTATGTCAGATTTCATTAAAATATAATTCACATGTAAAACACAGAGCACTCTTTTTACGAATCGAGCATTATGGTCACATCAGATTTTTGTTTTTAATTTGTACGACTTTAATTTTTATTAATATTTCCATGGCGACCGTACAAATAAATAATTACGATCAGTTCTACGCTCTATACAATACTCAATACTTACAAATATGTAGACAACAAGAATCTGACAAAAATACTAATATAACTTCTGTAATTCTTCTGAAGGAAATAATAAATAAGGATGGTATTGAAACCAGTCGACAGTAAATTTAAAATAAATAAACCTAAATAATAGTGATTTAATAGTGAATACTAATAAGGAATGTGATATTGAATATAATAGAGAAGAAATATAGTATTTCAGAAAAAAATAGAATAACTATACTTAGATAAACAAGGCATTATTGGCACTGTGGAATTCCATAATGGCGATATTTTTATGGATTAAAACACTGTTTTATCCACTTTTAAAAGTGAAAAAAAATCAGTGTTTTACTTAAAAAAAAATCGTTATTACTAATATTCAAATCTTTATTCTTCATAAAGATGGCTCCGAATCCAAGATAAAACCTATTAAAGCTAACATTTGAATTTTTACGGTGTGCCCCCTAAATCGCGACCCGGATATCTTTCCAATGTTTTCCGTAGTTTTACACATTAATCGCTTTCATTATTTCTATTGGTTCTTCTGTGAAATAGTCTAAATAGTAATGGGTGATATCCATAATGTGTGTTACCGGTGTCAATGTACAATATCGAGTAGTTTCCGAGTCTCCCATCTAAGTGAGGTATTGCGCTTTGCGGAAACCAGTCGTAGAGATGTTCGAAAACTCATCTTACATCGCTCGAGGCGGCGGATTACTTTTCAGTGCCTCTCTCGCATGTCTCTGGGCTGAAGTATAAATGAAATCGCCCTCAATAAATCCTGATCCATTTCATGGAGAATGGTTCAATCATTCTTAATCCATAAACATGTTATTTTAGTTTATAACATGACAAAAGTAAAGGAAAATATACGAAGCTTATTTCGTTTATTTCCCAAAATTGTCTAAACTCTCATATCAATTATTTCTGCCATTATTTCAGTCTCGAAAACTAATCATCATTTTTTATTACACAACCGTCAAAGGGGAAGTGTTTTTTAATTGCATACATGTTCCTATTATTTATAGTGCCAGTCACCTGATCAAATACCAGCGCCAAGTACTGAGATGCAATTAGCCTAAACAAATGCTACATTCCTCGTGTCTGCATACTCAGTACGCTTAGGCAGTAAGCTTAAAAACAACTGGGCGATTTACTTCGGCGATAAAGTGAACCTCACCAAACCCAACCCGCACTGAAAACATTTGAATGAGGTGTGATTGTACTTGCATTTAGCTAGTTTGCGTTTTAGGTGAGCTTAGTCAATATTAACAGCAAAATGTGCTCTAGGTGATTGGGGTCTTGGTGAAGCAATAAGTGAATGGCCCATCTAAAATACTAGAGCAGCAATATTACCAGGAGGTGTGCTCGAACATTTTAAGGTATATCTTTTAGGGAAACTTTTATACTGTACAACGGACAATATATTTAATAATAATGACTGTTAGTTAATAATGTTGTCAAAGAATGACAAATATTTAAGTTAATGATTAAATAGAGGGCTCTTCGATCCATTGCGGAAAAGACAATACAAGACAGGGTATGTAATTCTGAAACAAGGAAACTCTGCTATTTCGATGATACTGTGCGATGTAGAAAACTGAAAGACGATACTGGAGAGATCATGTGGAGATAGGAAGTTCTGAATGAGTGATAAACAAAGCGGCAAATAAAGTACCAAAAGGCATTATGATCGCTTAGCCCAACCAATGACAGGTCATAATTCCTGTAAACGCCACGACCCCCATATTCTATTTCAAAACAAAAATTACATCTTCGTCTCTATTGAGATACAATCAATCCTTACCGATCGACCTCCAGTAAGACCCAAAAGATGGCAAAAGAGTTGGACGTCTACATCGCAGGAACAGGATTTAAAGAAGAAAAAGCTTAAAAAGACAGAACTTCCGAGGAAAAGTAAAAGGAAACAGAAAATCTTTCCGTAAATTTCTGAGGACCACGTGAGTAATTGATGTTTCACGTAGTACCCAGCCGCCTCCGCCCTACGCTGTGAGGAGATGAGGAGCAGAGTAGAGCGGCCGGCGCCGGCTTCTCCCAGCAGCCGTGATACTTTCCATTGTTGCGGAGGTTATTGTTTCCTTAACAATACTAATTATTCCCGTGCGAGAGCTCAGATCTCGATCTGTGAACCCACTACTTCGGCCGAGGCACGCTTCATCTGGGCTGCTCCAAATCTTATCTCGGCGTATCTCATTCAACATGAAAAGCATACAAGCTTTGACTTAAATATGTAAATTAAATTTCTTGTTCCCTTTAATGTGATCTGCCTTCACTCGTATAATAATTAATGTGGACATAAGACGGAACTTCTAATCGATGATTCGTTTCGATAAGTAAAATATCGTACATTTCAATTTCAAACAGGTTATGAACCAGACCTTGCCTAGTGGAAATATTCTTCTTCTTCTTTTCATGTAGGCCTTGCGGCCTGTTTCTTAATAGGAATTGGTCTCCCGCAAGGTAGACTCCCAACCATCGATCCATCTCTTTGGTGGTCTGCCCGGAGATACCTTCGGGTTGGCCGTGCAACACAATGAGGGGGAATCTGGATGGATCCAGTGTAAATATTAATGATTTTAATTTTTGTTAATTTAATTAAAATAGTAATTTAGTTAATTTACTTAAAATAAAATAAATTTAGATATAAAATATAAAGTACATTTTTCATTACTTTATATTCAAAGATGATAAAACAGGAAAGACTCTTCGCAATAGGGTGAGGAATACGGCCATCCGCGAGATCTGCAAGGTGGAGGATGTCGTGAGATGGGGCAGACAACGCAGAAGATACTGGAATGCGTACGTGCAGAGGATGGATCCCACCAGAATCCCGCACGCTGTGGCGCATCAGATTCCTGCCGGCTGCCGTCCCCCCGGAAGACCGCCGAAGAGATGGAGAGATAGATGGGAGTCAACCTCCCAAGAGAGGCCAGGCTGATTTCAGGAACAGACCAAAGGTCTTTAAGTAAAAGAAGAAGAAGATAAAAGAAACAGTTGTTTTCAATATTTTATTGCTTATATAGCTCCAGATTAATAATATGCTTTGTTTCATTTTATCAGATTGATATGTCATATCAAATCATTCAATTTGTAACTTATATCTAACGAATATAAATGCCGGATAGAAAATGAAGAAGACATGAGTTTGATCACTTTGAAGGAAACTTTCTCGATTCGGTAGATTGTGTAAATTTGTTCAATCCGCAAGAAATAATAAAAGGCAGTCGTAAATAACAAGAAATTTGAAAGCGAATAATCCACTGGGAGTATAAAATGCATTGTCAGAAGGAGCATGAGAATCTGTGGAACGTTTTTGCGTGGAGCCCCATACGCTTTTCCAATAATTCGCATAAAAATCTTCATTCGGCATTCAATCATACAATGAAGCATGCTATCGAGCAACAGTAAATATTCCGAGAGCTCGTAGCGGAACCTCACGCAGTCTTCCTACGGTAATTTGCAGAGCAATTTTTTTATAGAACATTTCATAAAGAAAATACCGGGGAACTGATTTCATTAAAATTCGTTTTTAATAAAATTAAGTTCGTAAGAAGGGCGGAATGGACAATGTTGTATTACATAAAGGGATCGCTTTACCCAACCAATGACAGGTCATTAGTCCTGTAAACGCCTCGACCACCGTATTCTGTTTCCAAATAATTTACGTCTTCGTCTCTATTGAGATACAATTAATTCTTAGCCAATTAAATGTTTGAAATACACTCGTACTCATCGCATTCATTCTATTATAATTTAACCTATTTTGATACATAAATAGAATGGTTGTAAGAAAGTACTGTTGTTGAAACCTGAAATGCAAATGTCGAATAATTGAAGAAATGATTATTTTTTCTACTTAGCCACTTTTCTCGTTACAGGCTATTCGTAAATTGAGATAATTGCTTGAACCTGGCTGCAGTGCAAGGTCAGTAACTTTCACTTCACGCGGGCCGTACCCTACGAGCGACTACGGACCACTCGCGCTTCCGCTGCTCGACTCGTTTGGGCGAAAAGCGTCGGCAACGCCGTTCTGTGTATCCATTCAAACCTCACGCAGCACAACACTACAAACCGCGTTCGAAACTTGCGCTCGGCGAGAAAGCACCCAATCATTTAAGCGTTTTTTTATCGTCACGTTAATGCCTCAAATGTTACTGCTTATTATGTGCCGAGACGGGACGTTCAGCACGCAGGTTAAATTAGACAACGTTCTTGCGGAGAGATTCCATGGAACATTTTTTGTCGGAAGATTCTAATTTGTACTATACCCGGTGCCTTTCGACTCGGCTCTCTGTGCCGCGTTAGTACGTGTACTATCTAGGTCTATTCGTTACTTTACAATTAGCCCTTTTGTTGTTGCGCATTAATTATAGGGCTGCAATAAACCCAACGACGCGCTCTTCCTCGCCCATGTATATTTGTTAGATATTTTCCATATAATTAAAATATTTTTACGATTTCCGCCCTAGCTGCTAAACATATTACGAGCATTCATAGTACGTGGAAGACCTGGGTGCACTATAATATTTTTATTACTTCTTGAAACTCCATGAAACGCATATGCTAAGCACCTAAATCACCAGTATATGAACTCCACGCATTGTTTTTTAAATGCTTTTATGCACATACCATGCACCCAAGATATGAAAAAGGTTTTTCCACGTGAGTGAAATTTGTTTTTTAAGTCAATTATTTCATATATTTATATTCCAAACAAACTTTCATTAAATTCTGAAAATATTACAAAACAATCTTAATTTTAATAAAATTACAACTATATGGTAGCGCTGTGGAATTCGATATTGATGATTTTTTTTTATAAATTAAAACACTGTTTTTAGTTCTTTCGGGAAAACTAAATAAATTGAGTTTATGTCGTTTTCCCGATGATGGAAATGTGTGCCTTCGAAACAGGTCGATATAAATTAATATTTATTATAACAATGCTTATTTCAATTTTAAAAAGTTTATTCTTAAAAATAAAAACAATAAATAATTTAATTAAATAATCTTTCGTTCGACGGGTTTCGACGTTTCACTGCTCATTTTCATGAACAGAAGAAGGCTGCAAGCTACTGAAACCGGTCAAAACTTGAAAAATAAAAATAAATTGAATTCAACTAAATTACATATGAACTGCAAAGAATTTGTTTTCGTTTTTTTTTTCATTACATAAAAAAAATACGTTTGTATAAAATATATTGTTTAATTTTTTTTAAATCATTGCATTTCCATTTCCAAACAAATGTACTACAACCCAAGTTATGGTATGTGCAGATGTTTGAAAAATAAAGATTTCAAGAAATTGCAAAGGAAAGTTACTCCATATTTGATTTAAAAAAATGTGTATTCAGTAGTAACGATTTTTTTATAAATTGAAACACTGTTTTTTTTACTCTTATTTCTAATATAATTGAATTCCATAGTGAGAATTTACTTTTTAATTAAATTGAATTCATGAGTCTTGACGTTTATAAAAAACTGAAGTTAATGAAAAAAAATACTTTAATTTATTACAAATTAAACTTCCTTAGTAATTGTGGCGCATTTCTTTATTTTCGCTAATCGAATATGATTATTGTGGCGCATACTCCGAAGAAAGTCTGACGCCACGCCGGCCGCGCGGAAGAGATTCTTGGGAGATTTGAATGTACACCTCTTAACAGAAGCAGTTCGAGAAAGTGGGTAAGTGTAACGATGGTATTATATGTATGCACACATTCGAGCTGGATTATTAAGTATTTGAGCTAACTGCTTTACTAATTACCCGCTAAGTCAAAGTGCCGAAAACGTCGCTACTCCAGTTCTTAATATTCATTAATCCATTATTACGACACGTGCATTTGAATGTTGACATTAATATGTATCAGCTGATAGACAGACGACGCAGTCTAAGTGATGTAACTCGTCAGTAATTCTATCCAATCATTTACTACTCATCATTCAATTTATACTACTATTCCTTTCGTACTTCTTATTTTTGATCTTCTCCAATCGAAGGTTGGAAACCATCATGATTTTGTATACTTTAGATGCAGCAACTCTTAATAAGAATGTTGGGATCCAAATAAACTACTTTTGAAAGTATTTTAATGAGGATTTTCTCCCAGCACTTTATTTTCTTTCAATATTACCTTGGATAATCAAATAATAACTATTCGTACTATCGTAGTATCGGCAAGGCTATATGGACAAAATAAACTATGGTAAATAAAGGTGGTTTGGATACATATAAAAAAAATGAAGCAAGGATAGTGAAGGATATATACGAGTACGTTGAGACAGGCCGAGTGAGAAGTCGGTGGAATCTACATATTGCATGAATATACGGGATCCTTTCAACCTACCCCTTCGGGGAAACTGGGTAAGATTAGTTGGATAGTTAGTGATACTTAAATATTTGTTTCTGATATATTCTTATCTGTGTACTATGAATTTAGATTTGAATAAAATTAAAAATTCTAATAAATTTACATCTCTTAATTAGAGTAAAAATAAAAATTAGAAAAAATGTGTTGTTTTCATTAAAACACTGTTCTTTCCGAGAAAAGCAAACTTAAAAATCATAATTAAAAGTTATAGGAATTTTATAATTTTGGAATACCACTGCGTAAACACTATAAGTTTATTCAAAACTATCGATGAAAAAATAATATACAGATGTTGTTTTTTTTTCAAAACTACCTAAAACTATCATCAAATTGGAATGATATTTTTTTAAATAAACTTAAGGCGAAGCTTTTAAAACTTTTAAAGTTGTTAAAGCTTTTAAAGCTTTTACAACATTTAATGCTTTTAAAGCTTTCGAAGCTTATAAACAAAGAACTAAGGAATTAATTGATGGTTGTGTTTTTAATTTGGTAAAACTCAATTATATAATTAATGCATAATAAAAGCTCAATAGCTTTTTGGATTTTACCCCTAAATTTATTTAAATCATCTTTATAAGGATACACTGTTTGGCGATTAGGTTTAGTTTGGGAATGCCCTCGTTAGACGATTAAAATTTGTCATTTTTGTTTATATATTTTTGTATATAAATAAGTCAATGTTAAACCAAAAAGCAATCGAGCCTTCATTATACATTAATAATTCATTTATAGATGCGTAAAAGATCAGTTTATAATTGAAATACATCTCCGTACTCGAAGCACAAGATTTCCTTCCGCCTTAGAACATATGAAGTGTGTTTTGTTAATGCGTGTACGCATTTCAGCTAAGAAAAGCGAGTCGATATATATTACGATGATTGAAAAGCTATTGAAGTATGTCAAGAAAGAAAGTGCGGCTCTCTACCGCCCTACCCTTATACGGTATAGAGCTAAGCGAGATATCAGAGAAAGCCGCAGTTCAGAAAACGCTCTGTAGATGACCGTCGGAGTCTGTGGCGAAATTAACCACGGGCGAATAATGCAGAAAGTGAAATCAAAAACGAATTTCCCATAGCTAATGGGGGGGTTATCGAACAAAACGATTACCCTAAATAGCGACAAACAGTGTAATAACCCACACACACACATTTACAATACGTAAAAATATCATATACATGCATACTTGTTGCTGCTTCTTAAGAACAATTTAAATCGAATTTCGAATACCCAAAAATTACTCTTAAAAAGAATGTTTACCTTTATACACTTTTTATTGAGAATATGAATTTTTAAAACTCAAAAATTAAATATTATAATATTGTGTGTGAGAGTACGAGTGTATGTGATGCGACTTTAAAGATTTGGCAATGTTTACTAACTTAAAAATATGAAGTTTAAAATCATTTCAATTGGGATTTGGAATAAAAACGATATGCTGAGGCACATTAAGATAATACAAATATCTATGTTTATATCTTTGAACAAAATAGAAAAGATTTGCACTTTATGATACTTTGAAAACAGTAGATTTATATATAAATAATAATAATAATAAAAGAGTATTGATAAAAATTACTGTATTCTATAAGTTTTATTAAACATCATGAGAGCGACATGTTTCGCTGTGCTAGGACATTATAAAATTATCAAAAACCCCGTGTCACTCCCATAAAATAGCATTTAAATTAAAGTCATATTATATTCTAAATATCTCAAATTGATTTAATTTCATTATCTGTAAAATATAAACTACAAAGATACGAACAGAAATATATTTGAATTAAGAGTATAGCATATTTAAAATAGTTGGGTGAAAATAACAAGTTTCATGTAATTTCAAATACTTCATGAGTACAGTGTTGTTTATAGCCTTGCGTTAATATAATACAAAGAATAATGACGAGCCATTCATAACAATGTTACTACAAAGAATACTTATTTACGCTAGTATACGTAGCTTGGTCTATAGCGAAACGTTAAGTAAACGCCATCTGTAATCTATGCAAAGCTTAAGCGATCAAACATTATACGAGTATAATACATTTCATATAGCTTATTGACTATTATATGATTTTTATCACTGAGGGTAGGAAGTAGTCTGCTGTATAACTGTGTCTAAAAAATCTGATGTGGAAAAACAAATACATCCAGCAAGGTGAACGAGACCCGAGCCGATAATGTACGAATCAAAAGGCTTCTAAGATCATCTGTGGTGAAGGTCTGAGATGTGTCGCTGGAAGAACTCTCCGAGAACGTGGTTGTAACGTAAACATAAGATTAACTTGCGAAATAGAAGACACGCAGTGCGGCACTTAGGATAAAATAAATTGGACAGCCCTACATTATACAGTATAATACTTTAGTATTTTTACGAATGAAATCAAACATTTAATTTAATCAAAATTAAAAGCGCATTCTAACTACATATCGTGGGTATACTGGCAAAAAACGTTAAGTCTAAAATCGCTGTTTTGAGAAATCAATCATTTAAGTTTTCTTTAAATTTGAAACATATAAGTGTCGTTGTCAAAAGTCAATCGAGGGAATTTTTTTCAGCCAAAGACAATAAGTAGAGTTAACGTTTTTTTTCAAGTACAAAAATTTTCAACAAGACTCTTCGAAAAATATTAAGTTATTTGAAGCTTTTAGCCTGTATGAAATACCTTTTGTACGATTTAACGTTAAATTTATTTTTAAAACTAGAGAAAAAATCTGTTTCATTCGACTTCGTGTATTTTGCCAATTTGTAGAGCATTGTAAACTTTACAATACTGCATCACTAAGTCAAAACTGCCAATTTTCGACTTAACGTTTTTTGCCAGTATACCCACGATATATAAGTGACATTAAAATATTAAACTTTTACTATTTAAATCAGAGGTACCCAAACATTTTTGTCCCATAGACCCCCTGCCGATTTATTATATTTTGTGTAGACCCCCTACTTTCATAATATCGTTTTTTTTTACAAATTTACTTATAATTATAAAATTAGTTTTTGAAGCTGACACAGAGCCAAATCAGGCCAATAAAAAAAATAATCTGGAATTCGTTGTCGACCTTTTTTTTGCTCATTCGTGAAAATCGAACATCGCAACATCCTCAAAACGTGGAACGTCGCGTAGCTGTTCCGATTTTCATAAATGAGCAACAACAAAAAAGGTCGACAACGGATTTTGGGTTTTTTTCGTGGATATTTTTCGTTACCGATTTTTTTTCGCTCATTTAGAAAAATCAAATGCCGCGGCTGGTCCGCACAATTTTTTTTTATATTAAACCTTGCGCGAACCCCCTGAATGATCCCGGGGTCCGTAAGGATCACTTTAGGAACCACTGTTTTAAATAAATACGTTTAAATATAAATATCTTTTATCGAAAATTGTTTGTTTGCGTAATCTGAAATTTAAATATCGGTATTTTATTTTAATGTCAATTTAAAACTCAAAGAACGCATAAAGTCAATTATTATAGCAATACTATTTAGATCCACATATTACAATATCAACAACAACAAAAAAACAGATTTTATGGACATCAATCAATAATGTATTTATTGTGAAGCATCCGTTAGATCGATTTATTAAAAAAAAATCTACTTCCAGATCAGTTTAGCCTGTAATTCAACATATTGGTATAGAAAACTAGGTGTAAAAACAAGTTGTTAACAATAGAAATCTGAACAAGTTACCGTCCCATATCACTAGTTACCTTCCGTATATTTCCTCTGGCGTTGTCTCATTGGAAAGCGGACATAAGCAAGCATTGTCGGAGTGCAGTCGCGAGGAATTCAGATGATTATGCCACAGACCTCTGGGTGATTATTGCTCATCTCTTCGACACGCTTCAGAATCTCCGACGAATGGTAGGAAACCTTTGTATCCCCTCGTGACAATGCATGGCCGTTTCACAACGAGCCAAAGTATTCCCGAACAATCGCCCATTGTATAACAATAATTTGAGGAAGCGATGGTAGAACTGAAATCGCAAGTTTCACATTATGCGGAGAAATCGTCGTCAATTATTTTGTTGTGAAATGCAAAAAATAATTCATTGCACGTATGGATCTCGTGTGTAACATCCGAAATATTATTTTTTCATATTTACTTTCATTGAGCTCAGAACATAAAAATTGGGTGTCGCTTTGTTAATGCACTTACTCACGGTAAGCACGAGCCACACAGCTTAGTGCATGATATAGTGTAGCTATGAGAGATGTAAGTTGCTTAGAGCATGATATATAGTATCTATGCAAAATGATACCACAATTTATAAGAGTAAATCTTAGATGACGATTTCGAAAAGCATATCGGTCTACGAAATTAGCGTAAAAGGTGAAATTTCAAAAAAGCGGGTGAAAATGTACATGAGTTTGTTAAACGTACCACGGTAATTAAGATGGGTAAGTGCAGAAGGATTTTGAAATACGGTTTTGTGCAGGCAACAATAAAAGTAGTAATTACAAAAATAAAATCCAAAAGTGAGACATAATAAAATAATTTCAATTTGAATATGGAATCTCTTAGAATAATACATAATTGGTCCAATTTAATATCTCCCTAATCGGTAATAACTGATACAGTGGTCCAAATGTGTTCTATATACATTAATCATCATCATCAGCTGTCCCTCGTGTCTGAGGAAGACTGTCCTTCACAGTCGTGGGTCCGCGTGTGGCTAAAAACTCCAACCCTGGACCCACACACTCTGAGGTATTTACGTTGGCAGTAAAGCCACCATGTCTCCCGATGGTCTCTCTTTTTTCCTCCTCCATCCCTCTGCGGCGTCGTCTCTGCGCTGTATTCAAAGTCTTGCGTGTCTTATATTGTTCTCACTAAACACTAAATTGGGTTTCAGAATTACCAACGATGGATATCGTTGATAAAGCCAAGTTATGTTATATCGTGATAAATATTTTTCAAAGAACATTGTTTTATCACATAACTTATTTACTATGCTTCATCGGTATTTGAAGGCTTACAATCAACCAAAACTTGTCAACAAAAAAAAAATGTAATAATGTTTTTTAACTTATGTATTTATTCTTTCTTGACCAATGACATAAAACTCCAAATTGCACATTAATGAAAACGTTTGTTAACTAGAATTTGTATTTAATGAGAATGACTTGTTACCCTTTATCAATTATCAAAACGACCTTCGTGACAGAGTGGTAAAAGCTCTGACTTCCATACTGAAGATCCCGGGTTCGATTCCTGGCAGTGGCAGTATGATTGTCACACTGTCTTTGGTCTGGTGTAGAATTCACTTGACAATAAAATGGCGTTAGATTGGCTACCTATCACATGTCACGAGAATCAATATAATAGCTAAAAAAAAATTGTATACAGTAATTGGGTTCAAACGACCTGTTGTATACATATAAAAAAAAAAAAATTGTTAATGCTTTGGCAAGGCAAAACATATCATTCTAATAAAATGTACTTAAACTTAAAAAAAAACTGACATTTTCATTGATATATACTCGTATATGTATATTTTTTTAATATAATATTTGTGTTTATTCAAACATTAATAGCTATGTATGTGATCGTGTATAAAAAATTATACGTAATGTGATGTATTAATTCATTCATCAAAGTAAAATTATATATGCTTGAATATATAGTACTCTAGCCCTTGGGTTGTGTCTTTGATAAATATGCAGTCGTTTTAAATAACAGACCTCGAAAATCTTGCATGCATTATTAATTTTCTGAGATACATCCATAATCGATACATAACACGAGCTCACTATTCAACTTTCACCTAAATATAGCAATAAATACAAAATTATCCGGCATTACTTTGTAGATCGGCCCGTGGCCTTGATATCAGTTACCACCGCAGCAAACCCGATGGTCAACTTTCTTAAATGCTCTTGGCGGGGCTTATCTCAACCATCTGCTTCCATTCCTCCGCTTATTATATCGTCTCTACCGTGTATTTAAACTAAGACAAAAAAAACAAATTTCATTTTGAAACACTTTCTTCAAACCTCAAATTGTTGCCCGATGTGGTTTTGCAGGTGAATCACGAGCGTCGTATTTTAAATCGATTTTAAAAGAAGGTTCATACATTTTCTGTACATAATTAATAAAATATGATATGAATTTGGTCACATAAGTATACGTTGTTGAACATTAAATTGTATATGATAATATTTTCGCTATAGCAATTCAGACAGAGCGCAATCGCAAAGTAATTACTGTAATAGAATCGCGATTTCTTATGCATTAAGTAATGCTAAAATATTGTTTGATTAAAAAATATTGTAGAAATTTGATGGAAAGCCTAAAAGTGAAATCTTTATATATTACTATTGATACACATCTAGTCTATTCATAATTTCGTATTAATTTATTTTTAAATAGTAATAAAATTTTATTCTATGGCCGACGGTAATGTAACATACACCTATCAACGATATGAAACTCCAGTTAGAAAATAAATAATTATCGCGTTCGCGTTTTTACCGATAAATTTCTAACAGATTTGCAATAGTTCAAGGCGAGTACACAACGAGGTAGGAAACAGAATTTCCGACTTGTGGTATTTATATATGGAACTTGAGTAAATATAAATAAGAACTGCAATCACGTAATAATACTACAGTGATTTAGACATTATTTTCTAATTGTGACGTGCACTGTATATTTCGAAGACTTTAATAAAGAAACGTAAAAAATATTTATATTAGACTAATGAATATGTCGATAAAATAAAAACTGAAGTAATTCAGTCAATCAATCAATCAAATCAGTTTATTTTCTCAATGCAGTAGAAATGAGATCTCTTAGACGAATGTGTGGAGACTCTGTGTATGATAGAGTGTCGAATGAAAATATAAGAAGTGAATGCGGTGCGAATGATGGTGTTATGAACAAAATAATGAAAGGATCATTCAGATGGTTTGGACATATGGAAAGAATGAATGAAGAAAGAATGGTAAAAAAATTATGTGTTTACGATGTAAATGGAACCAGAAATAGAGGAAGACCGATGAAAACGTGGCACGATCAAATAAATCAAATATTGAATGTCGCCCATGTGAGAGAGAAATCGACGCGCGTGCATGACACGATGTATGAATGTTGAGGAAGCGAGAGAAATATGTCAGGAAAGAAAAGTGTGGCAGTCCATTATTTCTGCCTACCCCTTCGGGGAGACGGCGTGATGGTTAGTTAGTTAGTTAGTTTAAAATAATATATGTAATAATACCAGGAACGCATGAGCGATGGATCGACTTTAGAAAGACAAGATATTCTCGAAAGTAAAGAGTATTTGTCTTCGGAACGTACTTTCACTAATTGAAAGACATCGATTTCTGAGGAAACTGCGTTCAGCAGATTAATTGCTCTTCCCACCGGAGTCACCAGAGGAAGTTTGGTACTGGTGGCTGGTAGGTAAAACAGTATGTGCTGTCGCTGTCAGAGATATCTATCAGGGACAAAAATACCACCACCACCCCCTTAAAAGAAACAAATTTTCAACGCCCCCTCTCCTATAATAGATAAATGTGGCTACACATTATATACAAATATTTATAATCACGAAGTTAATATTATAAAGATTATTAAATTTATCAGAAATAATATGCAATAAAACGATGTTTTGTAACTACTTTACTTTTGTCTTTATTTCGACAAATAGCGGTTTCGCCAGGCTCGCTGGCATCGACAGACTGGTGATATATATTCTGACTCATTGATATACATACAGTAAAATCATCGTTATATTAAATTATTATTTAAAATGGTCTTCCATCAAGAGATTTCAATAAAATCATTAGTTTATCAGAAATTTTACATTAAGATACTTTTTTAATTAATGAAAATAGTTTTTTTATAAGTATTGATATTTAAAAAAACATAAGCATTCAATTGATATTTATTTTAAAAAAAAAACGTCCCGCTCATTTACATCTGGACCCTCTACCGCCCCCTGGGAGGGGGTACCGCTTCTGTTGTGAACCTATTAGTAGTACCTAATAGATAGTGTTCTGGCAGACCTGGCTAATCTGGGGACTGCTGGAAGCAAAAGGTGCAGGATTGAGGAAGTTTTAAAAAAATTATCGAGGAAGATCTTTTAAACTCTTCGAAACTGGTTTTGTGAAATAAGTAATTATCAAAAAAAAATGTATGGAAGCGAAGCATGGAACTGGCAAAAGAAGGATGAAAGTAGAATAAATGCAGTACAAATGAGATCTCTTAGACGAATGTGTGGATACTCTGTGTATGATAGAGTGTCGAATGAAAATATAAGAAGTGAATGCGGTGCGAATGATGGTGTTATGAACAAAATAATGAAAGGATCATTAAGATGGTTTGGATATATGGAAAGAATGAATGAAGAAATAATGGTAAAAAAAATTATTTGTCAACGATGTAACGATCAAATAAATTAAATATTAAATATCGGCCATGTGAGGAGTCACAGAAATCGACACGCGTGCATGACACGATGTATGAATGTTGAGGAAGCGAGAGAAATATGTCAGGAAAGAAAAGTGCGGCAGTCCATTCTTTCTGCCTACCCTTTCGGGAAAACGGCGTGATGGTTAGTTAGTTAGTTAGTAATTATCAAAATCTTTATGCGAATAGTCCACAGGTGCCAATTCTCAATGGTCAGAGAATTCGCCCGAAAAAAAAAAACAGGTTGCGAATTGGTGTGGCACTGGTAAGCTTAGTGGCTATATTTTAAATTCACTAATTTTACTATAAATTTCTCGAACTTGCTTGTTATTAGCGATAAGTAGCAATAACATTATTCTCAAAAAATATAAATAGGATTCCAATAAATGGATTTGGTTTGCAAATCTGCCATTTAATGAACTACTTAGTTCCAAAGATATACTAAACAAAATAATATTAAAGAAATAAATATTTATACGATTGACCTATTTAAATTTAATTAAGATACAAATTAAAAAACAAAGGTAATCAAACAAATGTTTAATATTTCGCATATGAAAAATTATAACATGAATTTAAAAAACGTGATCCAGTTAGGAGTTCAGCAATCCGCGAAATCTGCGAGGTCGAAGATGTGGTCAGACGGGGACGTCAAAGACGGCAATACTGGCATCAACATGTAGAAAGAATGAGCTCAAATAGGATACCATACATAGCTTTCGAACTCATTCTCCATGGAACGCCAAACGGACAACACCTACCAGGTAGACCCCGGAAACGATGGAGAGAAAGCTGCAGTTCAGCGTCTCAAGAGGACCCTCCTGAAATAACAGACTCCTAAGTCTATCAAAAGTGAAGAAGAAGAATTTTTAAAAATACCATGGGTGACAAACATGATCTGTTCAACCTAAGACGAATTATTATTTTAATGTTGCAATAAATTAATTATGAAATGATGAAATCAATTGTGAAATGAAAAATTCTTTTGCTCTTTTCTTCATATATTACTAGAATTTTAACTATTCTCACAATAAATCAGTAATTAGAAACTTCTTCTACAACTGGAGGAGTTTCTGTTGTGTCATATCATGAGTATTTAATTTTGCGATTTATACAATATGAGCATTGAAAACCATGGCTCAAATATTATCACAAGTTGTGAGAAAGAATTCGACACAAATCAAGGAAAAAAAACATGTTTATAATGTTTATAATAAATATTGAGATTGTTGGTATCACAAGTAACTTTTTCAATAAAATCTTATTCTTATATAATAAAAACTAAATTCGATAAGAGTTTTAATGCGCATTTTTTTAGGAATGCACACATGTTACAGCGAAAACGTGTGGCAACCCTAACTCCGGAGAGTGACACACTGACTCGCTTTCCATCCGCCTCCCTGCCCAACATTGCCTTATATTACTATCGCATACGGTGTTTCGGAAGTATCTTCAGCTATTTTCTAATTAGTCATCATTAACATTGGATCAAAATAAAAATGGCACTGTGCCAGCCAACATAAGCGTTGGTGGAAAATTATAAAACATTCACATGTTAACTTGTGATTATTAAAAAAAATATATACAAATTATATAAATTTTAATAAGAATCCATTACTTGGTGGTTGGACATATTTAACACTTAATTAAACACTTTTGTACTTGGTAAACAACCACTTTATCTGTGAGGATGAGGACCTACCGGTTTCGCTCTATGTGAGCTTCCTCAGGGCTTTACACATACTGAGTATGTGTCTCACTCTGTCTTACTCAGTATGTGTAAAGCCCTAAGGAAGCACGCATAGAGCGAAACCGGTAGGCCCTCATAAATTCATAAATGGCAGGAACGATACATGCAACGATTTATTTAATACCATTGGAATTATATTAAAATAATAATAATAAATTTGTAGATTTTTAAAGAATAAATTTATCAAAACATACATTTTAAAATATTGCATTCCCATGAGTTTATATAATTCATTAAGTACAGTATAATCATCTCCATTGTGCTAAAGAAAATCCTCTATTCTATGAACTAGTTAAAAATTATTATATAATATTAAGTATGGGGGCTAGTCCATCAACATTTGGGATAGGATTATTTGAAAAGGTGCGTTTTAAGTCTCGATTTAAAATCGTGTCGGGTTCTCAATGCACCTGAGGTCTGCAGGAAGATTATTCCAGGTTGAAGGGCCGGCTACCGCTGAGGCTCGGTCGCCAAAATTTGTGTTCTCAGTGATGCAGTGTAGCTGGTGCCATTCCATCGAACGCCTTAAAGACAGTCCAACAGAGCTTTTGATGCATTCTTTCTGGATATTTCAACCCATGGAACTCTTTATGGTGTTTCGTTTAATAACAACTCTTTGGCATATTTATTTATCACTCTTTTTGCCGAATCGATAAGTTATAAGGTACTAAATTTCGATGATTTACTTCGATTTTCCACCTTTTTAATCGTCACTTTTAAATACAAATTACTTAGTTCGAACATGATTTTTTTGTTAACGTGCGTAAAGCATTGTGCACATTGTGGAATATTTTTTTTTATTCAGTACTTTTCTGATAGGGCTGTACATATCACTCGAAAAATGTCTATTTACAATTTCTTCGCGCCAATACACACACATCGTTGTGAGTGTATAATATAAATATGCATGGCTATAGTATCGCGGTCATTAACTATGTGAGCTAATACCCGCAGCGCATGCGTATGTATGTGTTCACGTCCGGAGGAGAGTCAAAAAGTTCCATCCATGTATATATGTATACATGTTTTTTTTAAACAAATAAACTAGCCCGCTAAAAATATATGTACCTTACTAATATAGAAAAGGGTGGATTATTATAACCCATGTAAAATCAAGGTCCATTTCGAAAACTTCATTTTCATAATGTAACCTCTTATTCATCATTAAAAACATATTTCGGTACCTATTTGGCAAAAGGTCCCAACTGCTTTTTTATGAATTTTACAGGAGAGCAAAAATAAGTATTTACGTTATTTTGATTATTTATAAAAATGTTTATTTTGTTCCAAATTGTTTATTTCAAATGTCAATTAACGCAGCATAACGCGTTATCTACAAGATATATCAGTAACTAAATTTAAAATGTATATATATTATAAATATTTTTTTTTAAATAGGGGTTGAATGCAATTGTACATAAAAATAAAATAAAAAATTTGTCAAAACATAAAGTGTGCAAAAATAATACTGATGGTATATTTAACTAAATTTCACAAAAAACGCATCTTGGCCAAATAAGTAGCGATTTTCTCACGTACATTATTTATAATATGCAAAAAATATAATCCGCTTCTTTATTTGCCGGAAAGATGAAATTTTAATTTTAAAAAATGTAGGCGTATGTGACAACAGAAAAACACAAAATGCAGGCTTAGGATTTTAGTTTCACCTTGATATTTACCAATTCATGTTTATTTAAATTATCATTGATCTATTTTCACTATTAGTGATACTATCACAATCACTATTGTCACTATTACTATCACTATTATCACTATTACTGATACTATTACAATCACTATTGTCACTATTACTATCACTATTATCACTATTACTGATACTATTACAATCACTATTGTCACTATTACTATCACTATTATCACTATTACTGATACTATTACAATCACTATTGTCACTATTACTATCACTATTATCACTATCACTGATACTATTACAATCACTATTGTCACTATTACTATCACTATTATCACTATTACTGATACTATTACAATCACTATTGTCACTATTACTATCACTATTATCACTATCACTGATACTATTACTATCACTATTATCACTATTACTATTACTTCCACAATAATCTCGTAATTGACTGTTATGTCATTTTAACTAGAATCGCCTTGAAAATATCAATGATTTTGTCGAAACCGATCTCCAGTAGTAGTGTTCAGAAGTTTAAACAACAACAAAAATGTGAAATATCTAGTATAATTTTTAAGGCGTAAAAAAATATATAATTCAAATCAAATCAGTTTATTTCATCAAGTTTCATCAAACGTAATAACTGTACTTTTACTGTGAATTTATCATATTTTGTAAATTCTATTTTTTGTGAATGTATACTTATATTTGTATACGAATACTGTATTTCACCCACGGTGGGTGATTAATTCATGAAATTTAATTGTATCTCAATAGAGACAAACTGGAAACTGAATATGGTTGATCAAGGTGTTTACAGGACTTATGACCTGTCATTGGTTGGGTTAAGCGCACGCTTTATGTAATTACAACATTCCCCATTCCACCTATTTCTTTATGACCATGTAAGACAAATTTTTGGAGGTTGTATATATGTTACAAATCTATGCTTAACATCACATGTCAGTTTCAACATGCCATCTGTGTAGATTTTGATTACATATGTTTATCTTTTTAAGATAAATCTATATAATCCAAAACTAACGCCATCTTTGGATTAATAATTATTTATTCTTTTTCATTTACATACTAATAAATTTTAAAACATATCATTTTTATGATATAAAAAATTTAGTTAACTTTTAAAAAAAAATCTTTTTATTTAATAATAAAAATCAGCTCATGTTAATAAATATTTGTATACAATATAATAAACCTTTTGATCTCGCCTGGTTCACCTGTCAGAGGCAGCGAATGATTGTGCTTAATGATAGAACCGCTCTCTATAGCGCGCACAATGTCATGGAAACGACCTTAAGAAAACTGTTCACAGCGAAAATAATACATCTGTTTACATTCATTTCCTATTGAATACAATTAACATAGTGAAATGCAAATATAATTTTTTTTATATAATATAATAATGTTTTGATTACTTCCTTGCAAAATGTAGGTGAAATATTTTATATGAAACTGTTGAAAATATCCGTTTTCTAAAAGTATTATTTGATTCAATATGTAAGTGAAATGTTTGATATTGCTAGGGTACTTTATTAATTATCATTCAAACTTGTCACTCATATACACTATAATAAAACTTCCAGAAAACTGGCGTTTCCATAAGTATTAAATTTTATGAGTATATTTATTATTTCTTGAACAATCATATAAAATTTGAATGAAAACGTCTGTTTTCTAGAAGTTTTATTATATTTTATGAGAATGACATGTGTCGCCTGTTTAAGGCATAATCAAATGATTATTTATTAAGCAATTGATAATGTCTTAGACAGGCGAAACATGTCATGCACATAAAATATAATAAAACTTCTAGTAAACAACCGTTTTCATTCATATTGATTAGAATGCATGTAGGTTTTCATAATGAAGAAGGTTGAAGAAGAAGAAGAATTTTTACATATTTAATTGTTCAAAAACAATAAAAATGTGACATACCGATTGCTAAAATAAATTCGAATGGTTTTTTTTTATCAGTACATCCAACAGAACCAAACATCTCCCAAGAATAGCTTAAATGAAAAAATTACGACCTTTCGTGAGTAGAACCCTTAGAGATAGGATACCAACGAAGAGATTTGCAGATCCAGCAAAATTGATAACATATTAAGATGGAATAGGCATAGAAGACGATTTTGGACGGACCACATTGAGAAATCTAGGGAAGACTGGACGTCTTCATCATAGGAAGAAATATGAAGAAATATAAAATGATATCCTATTTAAACAAATCGAAAGATCAACAATAAGGAGAAGAGGAAGAAGATATCGAACTGCAAAGCTAACAGAATGCACGATAACAAATATATATTAGCAGTCAGGTAACACAAAAAAATAAAAAGTAACCATAAATGATTCAAAGGACTTTAAACGTACCTATCCTCATATAATTCAATAAAATGTATTTGATTTATAGTTCATTTCAGTTATACCATTAATCAATGGTTGGAGTTATACAATCAAATAAGGTACCATCAAAATGATACTAATAAAATAAAAAATATTTTATAAGGGCTATATTTTTTTTTTAATAATACAACCATTTCGTTTGTTCTATAATGAGCCATTTATGATAAACGTTATTATAAACTCGAACGAGAATAGCCCATTGTCAGACTTGGGTCGGAGGCGTCAGAAAATTTAAAATATAAACCTTTGTTTCATATTTTCTCATCATTAGAAGATTCATCAGATAACCCCAATGTTTATTCCTAAGCAACTGCAGGTGTATGAAGTAGCAATAACGTTTTCGGTCACGTTTTTAAGGGTTTTGGGTTTTTTTATTCAAGTATACATAACATTAATAAATTGGAAGATTTATAAAGCGCAATTTATGAAATATCAATCTCAATGGCGCTGAGTTATGTTAAAAATGTATTGATTAGATAATCCATTTCCACACTTTTATATTTCAACATTATTATCTGTCAAAATTGAAATACTGCTATAGAATATCACAAGTGATTTATTATTAAGTATTTATTTTTAAAATTGTCACGACAGCTGTTTCGCTTACCGATGTTAGCTTCAATCAACTAAAAAATTGTTACCTGACGAAGCTAGCATCGCTTAGCAAAACAGCTTTTGCGACAATTTCAAAAGAAATAAAATCAATTGCAATATTAAATAACAGTGTTTTAATTAAACAGTTAAAGATGTATAATTATTTTAAATACGAGAGAAGAAAAAAAATATTAAAAAACACTTTTAACCAACCGGTTTTGCTTCATCCGAAGCTTCGTCAGGATAACATAAACTTTGTAGTTTATCGTCAAATAATGGGGTTCAAGTGGATATTTTGAGAGTTGTCAAATTTATTTTTAATAATGCTACACCACAAATTGAGTGCTTCATACGAATAAAATATTATTTCGAATATCAGTCAAAGGAGTCTGAGTTCTGGAGAAAAAAATTAAAAATAAAACTGCATTATAAACGTTTTGCTAACGAAACAAACTGCATGAAGTGCATATTTTCGACAACATATTTGAGTGATGAGCGTTGGATAATGTACGTGAATAAGGCCACTTTCTGTGCCTCTTATAATGGTCGCTTAACGAGTGGTGCGCACTAGATATTTCCGCATAAATCAGTCTCCGCTTTTCCTACAATATTCCGCAGAAGATGCATGCTCAGTTTTCCGTCGCACACCAAACTGTGGTTCGCAATGTACTGCTGATGTTGAACCATTACCATCTTATCGGGCCGGAGCAACCGGCCTCTAATTTGATAACTCGGATAAGCTCATGGATAAGTTATAACAATACATATCCATTGTTTTGACGGTAAGACTATGACGCTTCAACGTTATTAACTGTTTAATTTGGAACACTATTATAATATCAGGATGGTGCCAACAATGGTTGACGAAAGAGATACAATTTCATAAAATTTAGTAAAAAAAAAATGGTATCATAACAGTTCAAAATGAAACAGCTAAATACATATCAATTAAATTGTTGCGACAGCTGTTTCGCCAATATCATTAGATGTTAAAAACATTGAGTTGTTTGTAACACTTGATGATGCCAATATTGCTTGATGAAACAGCTGTCGCGACAATTTCATAAAATTTAAATAAATTGTGATATTGTTACAGTATTCTGACAATACTGTAATAATATAATTAATACGAATGAGAACGTTTTAGGCTACCCCACCCACCTTTTCTCACCTTAACCCATCTTTTCAAAATAAAGCATAAAATATAAACAACTATTATCTGATTGCTAGTGTCAGATGAAGCTCTCATGTCTAAAAACATTGTCAAAGCGCCCATGAGGTGAGTTATTTACGAAAACTTTATTAATTATTCACATAAAATACAATAAAACTAAAAAAACAGACGTTTTCATTCGTATCATTTAATACGGAGTTTTATAGCATTATTCAAGAAACAATTAACAATAAATGCATATCGTTTAATATTTTAAAAAAATATTTTATAACTCTATGTAATTAATTGTAAATAAAATCTTGTGAATATATCGAAATTCTCTCACCCCTGCAAATAATGACATCTAAATTAGAAAATATCACGTAGTTTTTATTATTAATTATATTTTAAAATATTATGAATGGAATCGAACCATGGAACTGGCAAAAGAAGGAAGAAAGTATAATAAATGCAGTAGAAATGAGATTTCTTAGACGTATGTGTAATACTCTGTGTATGATAGAGTGTCGAATGAAAATATAAGATGTGAATGCGGTGCGAATGATGGTGTCATGAACAAAATAATGAAAGGATCATTAAGATGGTTTGGACATATGGAAAGAATGAATGAACAAAGAATGGTAAAAAATATATATGTTAACGATTTAAATGGAAGCAGAAATAGGGGAAGACCGAGGAAAACGTGGCACGATCAAATAAATCAAATATTGAATGTCGACCATGTGAGGAGTCGGAGAAATCGTGGATGAGACGATGTATGAATGTTGAGGAAGCGAGCTAAATATGTCAGGAAAGAAAAGTGTGGCAGTCCATTCTTTCTGCCTACCCCTTCGGGGAGGCGGCGTGATGGTTAGTTAGTTAGTTAGTATAGAATATTTAAAAAAATCTAATTCGTGTTTTTGGTACACTTTTAAAAGAGAACACAAAACCGTTTTTGCTATTACAAGAACATATCTGTTAATCTGGCAAATTGCACTTTCTTCACATGTGCGCTTCTCGAAATCATCCGTGGTAAGATTTGTATTCTATGTATTTGTTATAACAGTCCCGTAAATTTCTCCCGATGCAGTTATGTATTGGCATTGATTTCGCGGCAGACGGTGAGCGGGCAGCGCGGCGCCCCACCCGCCGAGCCTCAGATCCGGCGCATCGTCTTGTGTTCCGCGTAAAGTGTAAACTTTCGTCCCAATTTTCACATTTATTTCTAATTAATTTTGAACGGCTCGCAAAATTATTTCAAAGATAACAGTTAGTCGACGTATTTTTAATTGCCAGTGGCAATATTTAATTGGCGGAACAGAGAAAGTACACGCGTGAAAGTAACCACTTGTAATACTGGACAATCATTCCGTTTTCCTCCATTTTTGGATTTCATTGTATTCTTGTACTGGACTGTGGATATACTAATTCATCAAATAGATATTAATCTAACTATTGCAATAATGCGCTGGAGGAAATGTGAATTTTATATTATACTTCAATTCACACAAACGAATGCGGAACGGAAAAATGATAAATCAAATCAATAGATTTTATTTTTGTAATATAAAAAAACTAACTAACTAACTAACCATCACGCCATCTCCCGAAGGGGTAGGCAAAAAGAATGGACTGCCACACTTTTCTTTCCTGATATATTTCTCTCGGTTCCTCAACATTCATTCATTGTGTCATGCACGCGCGTCAATTTCTCTGACTCCTCACATGGCCGACATTTAATATTTGATTTATTTGATCGTGCCACGTTTTCCTCGATCTTCCTCTATTTCTGGTTCCATTTACATCGTTAACAGATACTTTTTTTACTTTTCTTTCTCCATTCATTATTTCCATATGTCCAAACCATTTTATTGATCCTTTAATTATTTTGTTCATAACACCATCATTCGCACCGCATTCACTTCTTATATTTTCATTCAACACTCTATGATACACAGAGTATCTACACATTCGTCTAAGAGATCTCATCTCTACTGCATTTATTCTACTTTCATCCTTCTTTTGCCAGTTCCATGCTTCGCCTCCATACATATGGTAAGGGTCGGTAGAAGAACACCATTGTGCACTGCCATTCTAGATTTTTTAGATAGGTTTAATAAACATAATATAAACATAATGCTTAATCTATAATAATACAAACATTATTTGGCTTTGCTAGACTAAAAACCCAAACTACACACCAAGTCAAATATATTGAAATCGATAGTATCCACTTATTTTATAGGTATTTATTTATTTGGGGATAAATTTTTGTTATATGACGAATTTTGTCTAGTATACTATTCGTATTACGGCATATGTGTAGCTTCAGAAAACAAAGTGTAGTTATTTGAAAATAAATTAAAATACATACGTTATTTGTTTTAGCATCACTTCATTTGTTTTTATTTACAATTAACCGGTTCTGGTCCCAAAAGAGCTTCGTCAGTTTTTTGTTTTGTTACCCCGACTAACATGAATGTTTAAATGTAATTTAAATATTTTCACACCACAAATTAAGGGCTACATTTGAAATTATATATATGAATTGAATTAATTGAACAATTGAAATAGTGTGTATTTAAATACTTGTATTATATTTTATGTAATATTTTACCTACCTACGTATCTTCTATTGGGTGACAATAGAAAAATAATATTTTAACATCTGCATATTGTGTTGCAGAGAGAGTATTTTTGAAATTTACTGGGAATTATCTCGTCATAACATTTCGCCAATCAAATAAAAGAAATATATATTATATCCGGGTCAGTTGGAATGTAAAACACCGCGGTTTCGATGTGTGAAAATTAAAAATCACAGGTGCTTAAGATTTTTAAAACTGTTCGCTCTGATACATAAAATTATTCACCATTTGAAAATAACTATTTTTCGAACTAAACAACTACTCCGACCAGATATAGAAACATGACAAGTCAAATATCATCAATTCTCGGAGAAAGTAGTACTTTTTAAAAAGAAATCAAAGTAATCTTAATATATTACTGATGTAAATTCTAAGGCATTTTCTACAATATGGTAATGAAAGTAGACTCAAGCAGAACATTTTACGTGTATGTGCGCTTGCTCAGTGTGCAAGATAAATTATTACATGTAAAAACAGATCATGTACCTGTGTACAGATATGTACATATACACCCAATAGAGTTGCATGCGTGCATTTACTTTGTGTATTCATTAAATCGTTTTCTATTGTAGTACTTACTTACGTTCATCAATTTTAAACAAAAATCTGAAATATGAGATACGAGGTCTGTTCAAAAAGTATCGCGAATTTTGAATTTCCGCTGGCTACGTATATTTGATTTTTGATTTTTTTGTAGCGTTATGTTGGTACTCATGTCCCTTACTTATGCTGACAAGGTCGGCCATTTTGAATGTTTAGTTAATTTTTGACAGCTGTTTTGCTTGGATGTGTTTTGGCTCGTCTTCGATTTTTGCCTATTCCAAAAAATGGATCAAAGAATCTGTATCAAATTTTGTGTGAAAAACAAAATAAAGTGCGCGGACGCATTTCGAATGTTGACTGTGGCATATGGTGAAGCTACCTTGGACCAAAGCAACGTTTATCGGTGGTACAAAATGTTCTCAGAGGGCCGAGAAGATATGAACGACGAAGAGCGTGCCGGACGCCCGAGCACGTCAACAACAGACGAAAACATTGATAAAGTGAAGAAATTAGTATTAGCCAATCGTCGAATCACCGTTAGAGAAGTTGCTGAGGACCTAAACATATCGATTGGCTCGTGCCATTCGATTTTAACCAATGATTTGGGCATGAGTCGGGTCGCCGCGAAATTCGTATACTCGTATTTCACCATTGTTATGCATTCCTCATGTGGCTCGCGATAACCTCATTTATATGCTATGAAAAACTATAAGAATTAAGTTAACATTATTTTATAATAAAAAATAACTAATACAAATATCTGTTTGAAAATTTTCTTTTACACTTTTCACAAACATCTTTCGGGTCACAGACGAATTTCTTCAGGATAATTTTTTTAACAATAATCTTAATAGATGACGCTAATGTAGAGTGAACTTAAAAATGTAAAGATAAGCGCGGGATTCTAGCATATATATAAGTTCCAAAAAATTGTCAGACGTGGTGGTCATAAGAAAGCGGAATGGGGAATGTTGTTAACATAAAGCGATCGCTCAACCCAACCAATGACAGGTCATAAGTCCTGTAAGCGCCCCGGCCACCATATTCTGTTCCCACTAGTTCCCAGAAAACAATTTACATCTTCGTCTCTTTTGAGATACAATTAATCCTTATAAAAAAATTAAAAAGATCTTCACTTATATCCTAAATAAAAGGAGGGGGAGAAGTCTTGAAGTAGAGGTAATTGTTATTTAATTAAGCTTGTAGAACAGAGGGGACGAATTATTGATTGGACTTAAAGTTAAGTTTGTTTTTTTATAAAATTATGTTTATTTAAAAAAAAATCATTTTATTTCTAAAATTTGAATGTTTTATATTATTAAGGTGTAAAATTTCAACCCCATTATTTTTATTAAGCAAATACTATTTTATGATGTGATGTTTGGGAATTTTAACAAATTATTATTAGAGAAAAATCTTATGTGCTTAAGATAATCTAATGATTTTATTGAAATCTCTTAATGGAAATTCATTTTATATAATAATTTAATAAAACGACGTTTTTATTAATAACTGCATCCACTATGTGGAACTTCCACCAGTATGTCGATACCAGCTAGCCTGCCGAAGCCGGTCGTTATCAAAATAATGCCAAAAGTGGAAGTAGTCATTATATTGATATTTTATAATTAAATTAAAATTACTTTTTTACATCAAATGTTGGGAATCATTGCATTTCAGTTTATAAACTTCCAATATTTTACCTGTGAGAATTTTTTTATTACTTGTTATTTTTGTTTAATTAATCTATATCAAATATCCCTTGAAATGACTATTTGGTACCAAAATATAACGCTGTGAGTCAGATTTATTTCAGAATAAACGCAAAGTGGAACACCATGACAAATATTCTAAAATATTTGATCAAGGCCTGTCAATTGAATACATAAATATTCCATCAAAACAATACAAGTCTTAAGACAAACAAATTGTTAAACAATTCATATCGTTCCGAGACCGCAATATTTAAGGTAACTTGTTTTTTTGTGCCATGTTAGCGATTCCAGACTATTTTTGTATTTTATTCAAATGTGACTTTTCGAATTCTTACTGGGTTAACGAACTCGTGATCTGAGAGGTTTACTTTTTCTCTCAATAAATTTGTGTGCGAATGATAGCATCACCCAATGAAAGTTGACCTTCAAAACTTTCTGCGAGCTGAACTGACACATTTATTTAATGTTAAAATCAATTCTCAAGTATGCATTTACATGTGAATATACATAACTGTTCGTTTTTTTCTTCTTCTTATTTTTATTGTTTCTTTAACAATTATGTAAAACTTTAGAATTCAATATTGATAATAGTACACAAAATTGTTGAACTTGGAAGAAAGCAAACGTTTTGACTATAATAAGGAGGGTGGAAGTGTTATTCCAGAGGGCGCTAGACAGATAAACCTTTAAATAAGTGACAGCCAACATCGGAGAAACCAGCTATAGCGTAGAAATAAGAAGGCGATTAATGAACATTTGTCTTTAAAAAAAACATTTTTGGCAGAGACATTTTTCGCCTTCCTAGGACACATCAGAAAACCGAAATCACCATACCAGTATTAGAACAGTAGTGGCATATGAATGCGAAGCGTAGACATTGACATCTTAATCCACAGAACTGCAGGATACCTTCAAAAGAAAAGTTTTGCGCAGGATCTAGGACCCGTGAATAATGGCGAAACATGGAGGATACGATACAATGACGAGTTGTACAATATAATATCTTCAAGGCTCCATGTCAAATTATACAGGAGGTAAATTAAAATCTGTATAAAATAACGAATAACTGCGAAATTGAAATAATAATAAAAATAACTATGTCGAGTACCGTTTGAATTAAAGTGATTAAAGCGATTTAGTCTATTGTCTGGAAAACCAAAGCTCGGTGCTTGGATACGGCATAAGAAATTTGTTAAAGAGTGACTACAATGAATACAATAATGGTGTTCGATTTGATAGACACCCACATATCCGGTATATGCTTTGAAAAAACACAAGATTTGTATGTATGAAGTCGATTTTCATTCATCTTTTAGCGAATTTATTTCTCCTTCCAAGGAAATTTGTATATTACTTCTAATCTAGTGAGCGTGGGATTGATCTCGTTACTGTGTCAAGCTTTGTTTTAACAATACGCGCAATTTGTTAAAATCGTAAAAGTTATTCTTATCCAATAAATAAAGTAAGTTTCTGATATGATTTGAAGATTGTTTCTTTTTACATATTTTTTTTAAATGTTCTTAATTTTTGTTTAAATCGTCTTATGTTTTTTTTTTCATACTAAAGGTACTGTTTCTCTTTACTTCTTTATTTAAAAATAGTTCTTGTTTTAATTGTTATTGTAATTGTTATTGTAAACGAATTGGAAAATGTTATTCTGTAATGTTTATATTTTTTTTAATAAATTGAAATTGAAATTGAAGATATAAAAATACTAATATTACATATCTATGTTTCTAAATATTAAATACTTTCCACCCCTATTTACTAACTGACTAATGGTTGAAATACAAAAAAAACTTAAAACAGTAACGCATTTGAAAAGTTAATTACATTTTTTATATCATAGTGTTTGTTGCCTATTTCATTTGATTAGGGAAGAAAAAATATATTAATAAACCTGTTTCATCTAGTGTTTCTTGCGCAATGGTGTAAAACTCCACATGAATACTAATTAAAACGTCTGTTTTCTTGAAGTTTTATTATATTTTATGGGAATTACGTGTTTGATGACATAAATGACATTTAATTAGCAGGCAAAACATGTATCTCTCGCAAAAAAAACAACACTACGCCTAGAAAACGGACGTTTTCATTTATATTAATTAATTGTGATTCACATCATCATTAATTAATCTCATAAAAATATTCTTTTCAAAATCTAGTCATATGCATATTCATTGTTTATTAAACAATGATGCAAAATAATGCAATCAATATTTTGTTCACATTTGACAATTGATACATTAAACATTGCCTTAGTAAGGCGAAACATGTCATTCCATATAATATAATAAAACTTATACAAGGAGAAAATAGACGTTTACGGTCATATTAATATTTATACACATAATTATTTAAGATCTCATAGATGAATATGTAGTAAATTTGTATATGATAGTGTTTTATGAACAAAATAATTAAAGGATCATGATGAGGATCATAAGATGGTTTGGACACATGAAAATAATGAATGAAAGAATAATGGTAAATAAAGACTATGAAAACGACGTAAACGGAACTATAAATAGAGGAAGACCGATGAAAACGTGACACAATCAAATCTGTAAAATATTTATTGTCGGCCATGTGAGGAGTCTGAGAAATCAACGTGCGTGCATGACACGCTGTGTGAATGTTGAAAATTCGAAGGAAATATGTCAGGAAATAACAATGTCCATTATTTGTCCTTATCACTTTGGGGAGACGGCGTGATAATTATTTAATAAGTTTTCAATTATTTAATATATAGAAATATATCCACTAAAGTACAATAGAAATGTATCCACTAAAGCAAAGATGGCAGTACACGTACATGGCAGTCATTAAAATGACATCACTGAGAAGAATGTGCGGGAAAACGATATACAATAGAACACCGAACGACGAAATAAAGAAGAAATGTAAGGCAGATGATTGCATCAGAAGTTAAATTAAAAAAGGATCCCTGAGATAGTTCGGATATATGAAATGAATGGACGAGAGAAGAATGGTTAAAATGTTGAATACAAGCAGTATTAGTGGAAAGAGAAGCCGTGGAAAATCGAGAATGCATATAACAAAAATATTCAAATATTAAATGCCGGTCACGTGAGGAGTCGTAGAAATCGATGTGCGTGCATGCTACGATGTACGAATTTAGAGGAATCTAGAGAGGTATGCCAGGACAGACCAGTACGGCGGTTCATCCTCTCTGCCTACACCCCCGGAGAAATGGAGTGATAATTAATTAGTTAGTTAATGCAGTAGAAATGAGATCTCTTAGACGAATGTGTCGAATGAAAATATAAGAAGTGAATGCGGTGCGAATGATGGTGTTATGAACAAAATAAT
The DNA here is from genome assembly GCA_022606425.2 of Lepidostoma basale. NCBI lineage: Eukaryota > Metazoa > Arthropoda > Insecta > Trichoptera > Lepidostomatidae > Lepidostoma > Lepidostoma basale. The sequence continues at coordinate 585,153 of JAHDVF020000296.1, read as the reverse complement.
GAAAGGGTCATTCAGATGGTTTGGACATATGGAAAGAATTAATGAAGAAAGAATGGTAAAAAAATTATATGTTAACGATGTAAATGGAACCAGAAATAGAGGAAGACCGAGGAAAACGTGGCACGATCAAATAAATCAAATATTGAATGTCGGCCATGTGAGGAGTCAGAGCATGACTCGATGCATGACACGATGTATGAATGTTGAGGAAGCGAGAGAAATATGTCAGGAAAGAAAAGTGTGCCAGTCCATTCTTTCTGCCTACCCCTTCGGGGAGACGGCGTGATGGTTAGTTAGTTGGTTAATATATCGTCGGTTCAAAGGTAAAACTCATTAAGTGACATTTCATTTATTTTTTTTGAATTCTTGTGAATTCTACGTCAGAAAATAATCACCAAGTGTTTTTATTAAAGAATAACTGTTATTCTTTGATAAATACACTTGGTGATTATTTTCTGACGTAGAATTCACAAGTCTGATACAGAAATTGCAAAAAAATAATAAAATTTTAAAATGTCACTTAATGAGTTTTACCTTTGAACCCACGATATATAGGTTTATATGGTGTTTCGATTCAAAATTGTGTTAAAAATCAAAGCTACGCTCGCGAATTTGCAACAAATGCGCAAATGATTGGAAATTGGAGAGATTGAGATAGCTGGGTGTGGAAAGAAACCAGCCACAGCCATGGAGAGGCCTCGTGACCCACATTCGCGGAACATGTGTCTTCGCGGCGCCGCTCCGACCGCGACCGCGCCTCTGTCAGACTTGGTTATCCCACTTGGTTGGCACTTTTATTTTTTCAAACTCACGTGAATTTTCAGAAAAACGATTAAAATAAAATCACTTCTATATTCGCCTTCACTAAGGATTCAACTAACTAACTAACTAACCATCACGCCGTCTCCCGAAGGGGTAGGTAGAAAGAATGGACTGCCACACTTTTCTTTCCTGACACATTTCTCTCGCTTCCTTAACATTCATACATTGATCGTGCCACGTTTTCCTCGGTCTTCCTCTATTTCTGGTTCCATTTACATCATTATCATATAATTTTTTATCATTCTTTCTTCATTCATTATTTCCATATGTCCAAACCATCTTAATGATCCTTTCATTATTTTGTTCATGACACCATCATTCGTACCGCATTCACTTCTTATATTTTCATTCGACACTCTATCATACACAGAGTATTCACACATTCGTCTAAGAGATCTCATTTCTACTGCATTTATTCTACTTTCATCCTTCTTTCATATTTGAATAAATAGTCCATTATTTTGGCCGAAACACTATTATACTTAATAATAGTTAATTGTGACATGTAATAAGTTTATAATCTTTTGTGTAAAATTATATATAAGTTTTTTCGTTAATATAAAGAATTTTGACAGGTGTAAAAATATATTTTTCATTTGTTCCAATGACAATTTGAATAATTTCTTCAATATTATTTTTAAGTTCTTGCTGGTCTTGGTTTGTTTTAATTACCTAATTACTGCTAATTAAAAAAACGGTGGATACGTGGAAAAATTAAATAGACAATAATTATGTGCGCCTTCTAAAAAGAACGTTACGTGTTAAATTATTTTTATTTTGTTATTTTATTTTATATCATTGTATTTTATATTATTTGTTTTAGATTTATGTTGTGGATTTTGAACGATCAAAGTGTGCGCGGGAGATGCCTATTGGTGGCGATGAGGTTCGCAACCCATCACACCACGTCTTCCGCGGGGTGAAAAGAGAAGGATGGAGTACCGCATCGGTTAAAGTGTGACAGTCCATTCTCTCTGCGTACCCTTTCGGGGAGACGGCGTGATGGTTAGTTAGTTTAGTTTTTACTATGATACTTCAACATTATTAATGTTAAAATTTATAACCCTGTTATGTATCACAATTTTTAATCTTCACTTTTTGAGTGTCGCGACAGCTTTTACGCCAATCGATGTTCGCATCATCGGCAGTGGCGGTACTCCCATAGAAGTCCAGAAGTCCGGCTTGCTTAAGAAATTTTGAATCAAAACCTCTTCTGGCTTACAGAGGTTCAGCTCTTGTGGCTATTCCTCTTACGTCTGATAGGAACATTGTTGGAAGGTGATGTGGTGGGTGTTGGTTTATGCGGGGGCACGATTTCTTAGATTTGGGGGTTTGATTCAAAATTTCTTACGCAAGCCGGGCTTCTATGGGAGTACCGCCACAGATCATCGGGTGTTACGAACAACCCCTGTTCCTCAAAAAGTGAATAATAAAAATTAAAAAATTTAACAGTTAAATAAATAGAATTACACTTTATATTTTCACAACACTTTATTTTTTTATATGCTGATATTTTTCGGTTATTCTTCGACGGGCAAATTATAAATTTCATTGTTTTTTTTAATTCTAAAATGTGTACATCGAAGAAATACCGAAGAACGACCGAAACATGTATTCAAATAAAAAAATAAAGTGTTATGAAAATACTAATTGTTATTATATTTATTCAGAAATAAAATTACTTCCAGCAATTCAAAACTTTTATAATGTATTACAGTAGGCGGTGACCACAATATAGAAATATGAAGTATCACTCCTTATTTATTGTTTTTTACACAACGATGTTAAACTAAATATCAAATAATTAATACGAATGAAAACATTTGTTTTTTTAGAAGCTTTACTATAGTTTTTGGGAATGACATGTTTCGCCTTTATTTGATAAGAATCAATTAGGTATATTTAAAATAAAAAAGGAAAATGTAGGTTTATGTTTTCTGAAAGTTATAATAGAAAGGTGACATATTTCTCCATACTTGGGTTATCAAAAGAAATTAAACATTTGTTATTGTACAACATTTTGAATATATACAAATACTTGTAGACAAATACTGGATCCCATTGCGGGTTGGTGATTTTTAAGGATTGATTTTATCTCAATAGAGACGAAGATGTAAATTGTTTTTTTGGAAACAGATATGGTGGTCGAGGCGTTTACAGGACTTATGACCTGTTATTGGTTGTGTTAAGCGATCGCTTTATGTAATACAACATTCCCCATTCCGCCCTTCTTACGACCACCACGTCAGACCATTTTTTTTTAAAGATGTATATATGCTAATATGTTGAGGAACACTTCACATATTTTTGTTCAATCTATACTAGCGCCATCTATTAAGATTAGGTGTAAGCGTTAAGCAGAAAATCTTTAAATCGAAAATCATTTGTTATTGCTCCACCAATATTACATTTATAATATAGAGTTTTTACGTAATTGTTCAAGCAACAAGAAACACTTTGATGTTACATTATAATGTGGTAATAAACCTTTTTAAAAAAAGGAATTGGTGAAATATCATGTGTTTCCGCGATTGTGAATAACAAGGACATATTTAAATTCATTTACTTTCCAAAATTATTAAGCTTATTATTTATGCTGCAGTGATCACAGTAAAGGTTTTTGTTAATATGCACAAAAACGAGTTGGGTTACTTTACGTAATATTAATCGGGAGAATCTTTCCATATTTTCGTAAGTATATAAAATTGAAAATATACTACAAAATAAGTCAATTTGAAAAGTAAAACAGATGCTAGTACCAAGACCTACATTCTGAGTGACAAACATAAGGAATAATGCATGAATTAGGTGCACGCCTTTTGCATGTACTTACTTAAGACTTCTGGTATGAATGCGTGAGAAGGGTACCTGATCTACTTATGCGCTATATTATAGGCCTATAAGCACGCTGATTGGTTATTCAACTTGTTTGATTCTCAACATTATGTTAATACAAATTCCTTGTTCCTAAAATATGGTCAATTAATAAGCGCGTCGTTATTGAGACAAAACTAAAAAGTTTAAATGGATCAATAAATTAAAATTGTAAAAAATATATTAATCATTTTTGATAAAATTTTGGTTTTATAAATCGCACACAATCCAAGGTACGGCAAATGCGGTAAATGGTCAATGCTAACATTTTTTTTCCAAAAATATTAAAATTTGACAAACGTAAAGCGTTAACACTGTGGAATTCCATAACTATTATATTGTATATTAATACAAAAAAACGTTATTGAATTTATTTTACTCGAGGCGTTTCGAAGATTTTACACCATCATCATCGGGAGAGGTATATTAAAAATAAAAATATTTAAAAAAAAACAGCAAGTTTTTTTATTGATGGTTGAGGTATGAGTTGTGTAAAATTCCATATTAATTAATAATAGTAAACACGGTTCTTCAGTGGTTTTACTTGGATTTAATTTATATAAATTATATAAATTAAATCCAAGCAAAACCACTAAAGAATCGTGTTTACTATTATTAATTAAGTTTTTTATGTCTCTCCTTATAATGAAGGTATTAAACCTTCGAATATATCCAGAAAAATAAACTTAAAAATTATAAAAATGTTGTTTTAATTCATAAAATATAAAAATCATTAGATTAGAATATTTCATAATAATTTATACAAATAAGTATTACAGATGTAAACGAATTTTTTAAAAATTAAAATAAAACTATTAATGGAACGACATATGGAATGAATAAGAACTTTTTAAGTCAAATCTTTATTCAATCAAATGACGCCGATAATTTTTTTTTCACATCAAATTCTTACTTCGTTTCATGTGTCATAAAGAAGGTTTTTTTGTATATTGTATAAATATTTAAATCTAAATTAAGATTTTTTTATTCACAACATATTCCATGATATAATTATATAGTATCTATATCGATTTTTTAACTATTGGTGTTAGTAAAAAAAAATGAATGCGGAATTTAATAAATCAGCTGTGTGATTAATTTTCTAAAACATATAATCACAATATATAACAACTTCTGCGCCTCTATTCACTGTACACTATTCACTTGCACAAATACTCGTACAATACTCTATCTTTCATTCTTTATACGAGATGATAAATTAAATATTCACCTGCTTGCTATTGAAATCTCACGGCAATAATCCAACGGAACTGGGAGAAGTAACACGGTCGGTAACCGAGCACTGTTCAGTTTGTTTCAGACAAATCAACACAAAACACACGCACTGTACGAGCCAATTATAAAAAAGTATAACACGAATGAGATGTATTCGTTGTCTGCGTACGCGTCTGCGCACGGGGTTACGCGGGAAAAGTGAGTGCAAGGTTGGCCGCGCTGCGGTTCGTCACTGGGTTGAGATGTACAATGGCCGGTGGCTTATATAGACGTGAAAGTCACTGCTGGCTCGCCCCTTTCCCTGGCGCTGGTTGCCGGTGGAGATGGCGCAGGAGTCTCGCATCTTCGGGAGATGTCCTTCGATAATTTTCTTCGCCTTCACCGGCGCAAAGATGAAAAATTCCCAAGAATTTTTAAGGTGTAATAAGCCATTTCAACGTAACCATATTATTTTATTAAAACTCCGTTGGCGCTTAAGGACCTTTAATTTAAACTTTGGAAAGAAGCTATTACTTGGTAACTAACTAACTTACTAACCATCACGCCGTCTCACCGAAGGGGTAGGCAGAAAGCACGGACTGCCACACTTTTCTTTCCTAACATATTTCTCTCGCTTTCTCAACATTCATACATCGTGTCATGCACGCGCGTCGATTTCTCTAACTCCTCACATGGCCGACATTCAATATTTGACTATTACTTGATGGTTTGACATATTTAAAATTAGAATTAAACACTTTTAAAACGTTGTATAAAACCACTTTATTTTGAGTCAGGAGCGCCAACCGGTTTCACTCTGTAACGAGCTTCGTCAGGGCTATACACAAACTGTTTGTGTATAGCCCTGACGAAGCTCGTTACAGAGTGAACCCGGTTGGCGCTCCTGACTCAAAATAAATTGGTTTTATACAACGTTTTAAAAGTGTTTAATTCTAATTTTACCTTCAATTTAATTCAACCGTTGACAGGCATATATGACTGCCACGGCGTATTGGTAACAATTGATGGCAGTCATATGTGACTGCCACGGCGTAATGCGTATTAACCAGTAGGAATATCACGCTATATGTTGACGAGGAGAACACATGTATAACAAAAATCCTATACGAAACCGGACGTAAACACTTTCCAACGAAGCGTGATGGAAAGAAGTCCAAACTTTCCAGCGAGACACTGGAACTCATGAAAAGGAGACGAGAAATAGCTGGGTCAGATATGGCTTCAATTACTTCCCGAAACTTGAGTAAACAGATCAATTCGGCGATTCGAAGGGATCTTCGAAACGCAAACACACAAATGATCAAGGACGCAATTGAACAGAATAGGGGGTCCAAAGTGTTTACACAAAAACTGGGCAGAAGCCAACTGACTAAACTGAAAAATGAAGACGGCAATATCGTTATCTCCAAACCAGAGTTACTCGCGGAAGTCGAAAAATACTATGGACGTCTCTACTCTAAACACGCTCTACCCGTACTACATGACGAAGATGGTGATCTCAGAGCTAAAATAACCCGCCACCATACTGACGATCTCCCAGAGATAAACATAGATGAAATTGAAATGCCCCTGAGACAGCTGAAAAACAACAAGGCACCAGGAGAAGATGGAATCACCACAGAACTTCTAAAAGCCGGAGGACTCCCAATTCTATGCGCACTACAAAAAATGTTTAATTCCGTACTGCGTAAGGAATGCACACCGAAAGCGTGGAGCGAAAGTATCGTGGTCCTCTTTTTCAAAAAAGGAGACAAGACTTTGTTAAAAAACTACAGGCCGATCTCACTCCTAAGCCACGTTTATAAGTTGTTCTCAAGGGTCATAACAAACCGTCTTTCCCGCAGATTTGACGATTTTCAGCCTCCGGAGCAGGCTGGGTTCAGAGCAAACTTCAGCACCATAGACCACATCCATACAGTTAGGCAGATTATCCAGAAAACAGAAGAATATAATCGACCCCTATGCCTTGCCTTTGTGGACTATGAGAAGGCCTTCGACTCTGTCGAGACCTGGGCTGTTCTGGAGTCTCTGCAGCGAAACCAGATTGATTGGAATTACGTACAGGTGTTGAAATGCCTCTATAATAACGCCACAATGTCCGTTCAAATCCAAAACCAGAAGACCAAACCGATTGAGCTGCAACGGGGAGTCAGACAAGGGGATGTGATATCTCCGAAGCTGTTCACTTGTGCTTTGGAAGATATATTTAAAACTTTGGACTGGTCTGAACGTGGCCTCAACATAAATGGCGAATACATATCTCACCTTCGTTTTGCGGATGACATTGTTATTCTGGCGGAATCTGCTGGGCATCTAGAAGGCATGCTAGATGAACTGAACACTGCATCCAGACGAGTGGGTCTCGGGATGAATTTGGACAAGACGAAAGTCATGTATAATGAACATATTATCCCGGGATCAGTAACCGTCGATGGGTCGGCTCTCGAAGTGGTACAAGAATACCCATATCTTGGCCAAATCATACAATTAGGACGAAACAATTTCGAGAAAGAAGCCAACCGAAGAATTCAGTTGGGTTGGGCAGCCTTTGGGAAATTACGTCATGTTTTCACTTCCAAAATACCACAATGCCTCAAGACTAAAGTCTTCAACCAGTGCGTTTTGCCAGTCATAACATACGGAGCCGAGACGTGGACATTGACAAAAGGTCTATTGGCCATGGAAAGAGCCATGCTTGGAATAACCTTGAGGGATAGATTTAGAAACGAATTTATTCGACAACAAACCAAGGTGACTGAGGTGGCTCTACGGATAGGCGGGCTGAAGTGGCGGTGGGCTGGCCATATCTGTCGGAGAACCGACAGCCGATGGGGAAGACGGGTTCTGGAGTGGAGACCGCGTACAGGATTCCGTAGAGTTGGACGTCCCCCTGCCCGCTGGACCGACGATCTGAAGAGGATTGCTGGACATGGATGGATGGGAGCGGCAATGGATAGGGGGCGGTGGAGGGCTTTGGGAGAGGCCTACATTCAGCAGTGGATGACAGACGGCTGATGATGATGATGAATATCACTTTAAATAAGATAGAAAAATAAAATAAGGCTCCCATTCAGAAAAAACAACACTCAGAATTCCTTAGTGTTTATGTACATTTCAAGTAAATAAAAAACAACAAAAAAACAATAAACCATCTCGACGTTTCCACAAACGGATAGGCAAAAAGAATACACCGCCACACCAATCTAAATAAATAAATAGAATTCCTTATTAGACAATCTTAATGAAATTCACACTGCTTTCTTTATAACACATTCGTAGCAGAGTGGCAAGAACTATTTTTCTCTTTTAAATTTCAAATCAATTTGAATGCAATACTGTAATTATAAATGCATATGTTTTAAATACCAGTAAATATATTAATTTTATGTTTAAAATTAATTATAATTTGAAATCGTCTTCAGGAATAAATAATTTTGTTTTCCGATCAATTTGGTATTATTTTTTAATTACCGCGGCTACAAGATATTGAACTATAAAACAAACATCGTCCACAATATTGATTACATAAGATATAAACTCGATAAAAAACTTAAAAAGTATTGTGACATTTCATCAACCATATTACAAATATTAATTTTTTTACTAATTAGAATGTCTTATTACTAAGAAGAATGTGCGGAAAAACAATGAATGATAGAATATCTAATCGTGAAGTAAGAAAGGAATGTAAGTCGAATGAATGCGTGATAAATAAAATTTAAAAAAGGGTCACTAAGATGGTTTGGACATATGGAACGAATGGATGAGGGAAGAATGGTTAAAAATATATATGCAAGTAGTGTGAATGGGAAAAGAAGTCGAGGAAGGCCCAGGAAGACATGGCATGACCAAATTAATCAATTACTGAAAGGCGGCCATATTCGAAGTAGGAACAATCGACGAGCGAGCATGTCATTATGTGTGAATGTAGAAGAGCAAAGAACGACCTTCGTGGCAGAGTGGTAAGAGCTCTGCTTCCCATTCCGAAGGTTCTGGGTTCGATTCCCGGCGATGGCAGTGTGATTGTCACACTGTATTTGGTCTGGTGTAGAATTCTCGTGACAATAAAATGGCGATAGATTGGCTACCTGTCACATGTCACGAGAATCAATATATCAGTTTAAAAACCAATTGTGTACTGTAATTGGGTTCAAGCGACCTGTTGTATACGTAAAAAAAAAATTAACAATGTGGCGACTCATCCTATCTGCCTACCCCTCCGGAGAAACGGCGTGATGGTTAGTTAGTTAGAATGTCTTAAAAAATCTCTGTTATAGCAGCTGTTTTTCTTTGTCTGTAGTAAACAGGAATATAAAATAATTATTTGAACCGGTTGACTGCCGCTGGATATCATATTGCGCCAGGAGTTGTTAATGTCCGAAAAAAATGACTGGGGGTCCATTCATGCCCCCCTCCTACCGGCCCACGCCACTGCGAAGGCCAAGATCCGGGCCCCCCCTACCCCACCTCCCATTGTTACGTTACGCGCCCGAACTTTAGTTGGCTTCCTGGTTCATTCGGGCGTAGTAAGAAACTTTCTTTTTCTACCTCCAATAGGATATGCTTTCGATCCAAGGTCCTGCTTACAAGCGTGAGTGTGAATTATCCATAAACATGACGCTGGTAAAAATTACCTGGGTAAAACATAATACTTATGTAGTTGTGAAATAACCAAGTCCGCTTTCGGAGAACTACAATTCTCAATAATATCCGTTGGTAGTGAAAACTCAATAAGTTTGTTCCATCTGACAATGGTAAAGATTATATCTAAAACTAATCACGGTTTAGGTTGACAGAGAACATTTGTATCAATCCTAACTAACATCAAATGAGTAGAATAAATAGAATCATATCGAATCAAATCAGTTTATTTCATCAATAGACATTTCAAAATTAATTTTTTAGGCATCTATTGCGAACAGGTAAAATAATATATTGTACTCGTATATAGTATACTTTCAGAAACACATGAGAGATGGTTTAACATTAGGAAGACAAGACACTCTCTAGAATTAAGAGTATTTGCTTTCTGAATGTACTTTCACTAATATGAAAGACGTCGATCTCCGAGGAGACCGCGTTCAGCAGATTAATTGCTCTTCCCACAGGTGTCACCAGAGGCAGGTTAGTTCTGGCTTCCGGTAGGTAAAACAATCTATGCTGTCGCTGTCACTGATGTAAATATCCCCTGAGTAATCTAAATAAATGGGTTGTGAGATGCCCATCCCTTCGAAGCTGCAGAGAGTTGGTCCCAAGTAATCCCAAAATAAATGCTGTGGGATAGAGCCACGGATAGCTACCTATCTGTGGCTCTATCCCACGGCATTTCTAGATGCTTTCCTGGGATATTTCTTAAGTGTACCCACTAGAACAATTAATAAAGTTCATATCAATCTCAGGACTAATTTGAGGGTATTTAATTAACTGTTGGATATTCAACGAGGCTTGCTATAACAGTAAAGAAAGATAAAAATATAATCAAATAAGAAGAACATCATTTTGAAAATTACCTTCATAAAATGCTGATTGTAAACGATCAGAGATAAAATCTATCAACTATTCTAAGCAAATTCATCATTGTTAGGATGTCTTTTTCTTCTTTCGCCTAGCCATTTTCCGTTCCTCTCCTACTATGGCTCCGTCAAGGTTGGCGATCCTGGGTCATCTGGCTGTCCAGTCCCAGCGCCCTCAAGTATTTCCTAACTGTGGACATCCACGTTGCGGTGGTGTTAATAAACATATACCCGACGCCCCTGGAAACGACACAGTCAGCCAAAAATTTCACCACAATAGCAGAACAAATATATGATGAGGGCTTGCCAATATCATGAAGAATAATAAGAATGGGTTAAGTTATTAATAATAAATGCTGTTTATCTATGATAAAATATGATTGATATAATGTATGAAAAAATAAATCACTCGTTTCTTGCGGATGAGGCATAGCAATCTATTTTTATTCAGAGTATCATTGACGTATGTAAAGAGATTGCAAAACGTGGGGTAATCCGCGTTCCGAGGAGCTCGCGCAACGTTTCTTGTTCATGCTTTTCTTTCAGACATCCGTGAGTGAGTCAGACATTCTTAGTGCAAGAACGAAATTTATTTGAAACTCTGTAGGCATTATTACGTAAAGTTATGTTACTGCTATAACAGAGCGAACCTAACCTCAATAGGTATAATTTTCGTTGCCTCAGCTCGGGAAACTTTTTTTCTGTCATCATGCGGAGATATGATATTCCCGTAAATACAAGTAAACCGTTTCTTTTTTTAAGTTTAATTATAGTTTACGAGAGTGATATGTTTCACCTTGTCGAGGCATTAACAAATGTGATGTTGGAGTACGTAGTTGTCACGTTTGGTAGAATTATATTTTCCCGGGATCTTGGGTACGACCTTGTCTCATGGTATGATCTTTGACCGGCGTTTCGGAGATGTGACGATATTCGAAACGTCAGTCGAAAGTGATACCATGCGACACGAATGGACCTACCCAAGATCCCGTAAATATACGGAATATGAACCATTACGTGATTGTTGAAAACACAATAAATAACATTTTGTGATATTCAAATGATGTTTGGGTAACAGAATAAAATTATGTGTTAGTTTGTATACTAATATCATTAATTATGCACCCCCATTTACTACCGTAATGATAATCATTATCTTTTTATTATAATTTGTACTTTTATTTCAACACAATATATTGAGCGATTGCCATTACTTAGTATTGGAAAACTTGGAATGAAAAAATTCACTTGTTGAAATTTTGTATTTTCTTCAATTATTTTAAATCACCATTATATTTTTATTAAGCCCCAATTGGTGCGGCTGCCTTCATTTGCAGTAAAACATTGTCTCGAACTTCGGTTGGCTGCATTTATAGTTCAGCCAGATAGTCCCAATGTATCTTGATATTGCGTTCAATTTAGTAGTAAAATATGATTAACTGTAAAATATGATATTAAAATATGAGCTGCAAATATAGTTTGACGCAGTTCGAAACAATGTTTGAACTGCAAATGTCGCGAGCCGCACTATAGGGGTTAAATTTTACCAGAGACATCAACTAGCGGACATCAAACAAACCGTAATCACTTAAGAAAACAATAGATGCTCACTTGAACCCTTAACATGCAGATCAAATTAAAAAAAGTTAGATCAAGTTCACCACAAGAAATGGAAGTCTTCAGGTAACCTCAACATCTCCAAGTGTTTTGTAATGTCGTTTACACGCGCAACTAAAACAATTCACTTCTTATATCTAATGGATAAAGCCCAGCTCGAAAGAGCGGTGACGTCCATGGATCTAGGGGTGTTGTTCGATGCTCGCTTGTCGTTTAGTCTTCACATAACTTCACTATGTAATATCTCCCTCAAAATGCTTGGTTTTGTCATTAGAAATGGCAAGATCTTTCGTTATATTCAGGTGCTGAAGCTGCTGTATAACTCTCTGGTGAGAAGTCGGTTGGAATTAAGTTCCATTATCTGGGCGCCGCATGAGGTTCGATATTCCCTAATGGTGGAAAGGGTGCAGAAAAAATTTCTGCGATACCTCTATCTTAGGGAGTATGGATATTACCCGTGGCTCTTTCCAACTGATTTCTTGCTAGGGATGCTAGGCTACCAGTCACTCGAGAGGAGACGAGACATTCACTTGGGTGCTCATTTCTTTCGACTGATTGGCGGTGGTATACATAACTCAGAAATCGTGAGTGATGTAGGTCTATTCGTCCCTGATAATTATCTTCGACAAAGGGGCCATAGATTGTTTTATCTCCCACGATGCAGAACCAACCTGCCAATGGTTACGTCGGTAGGTAGAGCAAAATCTTTGCTTAATCGTATCACCTCGGAGTTTGACGTATTTTGTGATAGTTTGGCTCATTAGAGGGAAGTACTATCTTTATTATAATTGTTTGGTATATTTATTTTATTAAAAACACTCGAAGATGTCCTCATAAGACGAAACACGTGTCGTGAATATTTTTTATCACTTATAAAATTTTTAGTTCTTCTATTTTTAAACAACTTTTGTTTATTTTCTTTTCATTGTGGAATTCTATAAACTCAATCATACATCGATTAATATTTATTTTATTAATTTGTCATGCATCTTATGTTTCTCGCTCTTTTTTTTAATCTATTAGGTATAACTTATTATTGTGTATTTCTTACTTGTATCTTTAGTGTATTGGAAAAAAAATTCTGTAATGCTTTAGATATGTTTATAATAAATAAATGAAATGAAATAAAAATAAATATGAAAAAAATGAAATAAAATTACCTAAGTAACATTATGTTTTGACAGACATCTCTAACTAAAACTAACTAACTTACCATCACGCCGTCTCCCCGGAGGGGTAGGCAAAATGAATGGAACGCCACACTGTTCTGTCCTGACATACTTCTCTCACTTCCTCTACATTCATACATCTTGTCATGCACGCACGTCGATTTCTCCGACTCCTCACGTGACCGACATTCAATATTTGATTGATTTGATCGTGCCACGTTTTCCTCGGCCTTCCTCTATTTCTAGCTCCGTTCACGCCGTTTACATATACCTTCTTTACCATTTTGTCTTCACTCATTCTTTCCATGTGTCCAAACCATCTTAATGACCCTTTCCTTATTTTGTTCATAACACTTTCATTCGCACCACATTCACTTCTTATACTTGCATTTGTCACTCTATCATATACAGATTTGTCAGACATTCGTCTTAGAGATCTCATTTCTACTGCACTTATTCTACTATCATCCTTCTTTTGCCAGTTCCATGCTTCACTTCCATCCATAAGGGTCGGCACAAGAACACCATTGTGCACTGACATCTTAGCTTTTGTGGATAGGCTTTTGTTTGCGATGACAACTTTAAGTGCACCATTTATTCTGTTGCCTGCCCCAACCCTTCTTTCAATATCCTTCTCCACCGTCCCATCCCTTGTTAACATACTTCCTAAATAAACAAATTCATCCACTTGTTCCAGATTTTCACCGTTTACACTAATGGTTACATCGAAAAAAACAAACGTAAACTATTTTTTCGTTCAAAAAACAGCTCAACTCAAATTATCTTTTATTGTTTTCACCCAACGCGATGAATCACTTTTGATAAAACAGGAGGTAGTTAAGTACTTACGTATGCGCACGAAACTTTCGATTTCTAGCATCCAAAAACCATTGAACTTGCATCATTACACGCACGTTACATTGAATGAACAATGTTGATGTCATTGTGTCCGAAAAGGCAAGCAAATGCTTCGCAAATGAAAATATTATTATTCTCACAGTGACCTTGTAACTGAGTGTCCACTTGGAATTATAAATGAAAATACTGTTTCTTATATGATCGAATGTATGTGTTTTCTATTTAAATTATCAGTGATCCCGGGTAGACGAACTCATTTGCAATCTGATAGAAGGCCCGTGTTTATAAGTTGGTAAGCTCTGGTTATTTTCATCATCTTTGTTTTCGATCTGTTGATCCTCTCATTAAATCCAATCCCTTTCTGCTCTCCTGATAAGTTACACAAATATTAATTATAGTGCGATTAACACAGTAGTGACCTATGGATGTGAGGCGTGGACAATGACAGCGAAATCCGTAGAGCGACTGGATACGTTTGAGAGAAGGGTGCTGCGCAGAATTCTGGGACCTGTGAATGACGGTGAAGGCTGGAGAGTACGGCATAATGACGAACTGTACCATATTTACAAAGCTCCCAGTCTCCCCACACAGGTCAGACTGAATATACTGAGATGGGCCGGTCACGTGCAGAGGATGCCGTCATCGCGAACGCCAAAAAGATTGCTGGAGTGGCACCCAGGTGGTAGAAGACCGATTGGACGACCAAGGCTGCGATGGGAGGATGAAGTTGGGAGAGATGGAGCAAGATTGTTACGAGTGTCAGAGTGGAGGGTCGAAGCGGAGGACAGGAGGAGTTGGAGGCGAAGAATACTGGAGGCTAAGGCTCGATATCGAAGAAGAAAGAAGAAGAAGAAGTACGATTAACCTATAGACAAATTTGCAGGAATGCGAATTGGCAAATCAAGAAAACATATCGATCGAACTTTTTCTTTGATATATTGATAAAAATATAATTAAATAATGACATATTGTTGAAAGTTTTAGTTTTAAGTGTATACTTTTGCAATTTTCGGAATGCTATATAATTATTGTCTATGCAAATTATCCCTAACTAACTAACTAACTAACTAACCATCACGCCGTGTCGCCTAAAGGGTAGGCAGAAAGAATGGACTGCCACACTTTTCTTTCCTGACATATTTCTCTCGCTTCATACATCGTGTCATGCACGCGAGTCGATTTCTCTGACTGTGCCACGTTTTCCTCGGTCTTCCTCTATTTCTGGTTCCATTTACATCGTTAACATATACTTTTTTACCATTCTTTCTTCATTCATTCTTTTCATATGTCCAAACCATCTTAATGATCCTTTCATTATTTTGTTCATAACACCATCATTCGCACCGCATTCACCTCTTATATTTTCATTCGACACTCTATCATACACAGAAAATCCACACATTCGTCTAAGAGATCTCATTTCTACTGCATTTATTCTACTTCCATCCTACTTTTACCAGTTCCATGCTTCGCTTCCATACATAAGGGTCGGTAGAAGAACACCATTGTGCACTGCCATTCTAGCTTTTTTGGATAGGTTTTTGTTTGCGATGACAACTTTAAGTGCACCATTCACTTTGTTGCCTGCCCCAATCCTTCTTTCAATATCTCTCCACTCGCCCATCTCTTGTAAACATACTACCTAAATACACAAACTCATCTACTTGCTCCAAATTTTCACCATTCACGCTAATGTTGCAGACTGTCATGATTTCTTCTTTTTCAAAAATCATTACCTTGGACTTATTAACATACATCATCAGATCATTTCTCATGCATACCTCATACATACAATTCAACAGGACTTGTAGTTCATGCTCGTTGTCTGCAAGTAGGACAGCTTCATCCGCATACAAGAGACAGCTTACTGACACTCCGCTCATTTTGGCACCTACATCCAAACTTTTCAGCTCTCAACGATAAAAATACAACAGAGTTTATATCGTTCTCCTGATGATAAATGAATAAAACTTGCCAAAAAAATAAAAAACTCAAAAGTGAAAAAACAGTTTTCCATTTTTTTTTTAAATATCCTTGTGGGATTCCACAGTGTTAACGCCTTAAGTTTATCAACATAAAAAACTAAATCTGTGATACAAGTGATTTTGGAAATTTTATTCCTGTTTTAATAGACTCATTCACACATTGAATTTATTAGGTCATATGATCCTAATAAATTCAATGTGTGTTCTTCTCTATTTCTTCTTCTTCTTCTTCTTACTCAGCCTATTCCCGTCCACTCCTGGACAAAGGCCTCCTTCATTTGCTTCCATGTCACTCTGCCTTATGCAGACTGCATCCAAGTTATTCCGGCGTGTCTGTTCAGATCATCCTTTCACCGTAGTTGCAGTCACCCTGCATTTCTCCTTGCCGTCCACGGTCTCTAAGTCAGCAGTCTTCTTGTCCATTTTTCATCTGAGCTTCTGGCTACGTGACCTGCCCATTGCCATTTTAGAGTCGCCACCCGGTGGATGATGTCAGTGGCCTTTGTTTTTTCTCTCACCGTATCGTTTCTGAATCTGTCTCTTAGGCTTATTCCTAACATGCCTCTTTCTATGGCTCTTTGGGTCACTCGTAGTTTCTGGGCACTTTTTTGGACAATGTTACATTTTCAAGACCATAAATACCAACTGGCAGAACGCAGGCTTCATAGACTTTTCGTTTCAGGTTGATCGGTTTTTTCGGTTTTTAAGGATGTAACCTATGTTTCCGAAAGCTGACCTGCTTAGTCCAATTTTTCCTTCTCTATTTATCTTCTTTATATTTCAGATTTCTAGAGAGACTAATTTTCTTACTTTTAAATCTACATATCTCGTCCAAGGCAGAAAACCAGTTAATCTTTGAGTATGTATCTTAGGTATAAGCTTTCGAATTTAATATTTTAATTATTATGTTTATGATTGTTACGATATTAGACCTACACAAAGTGGGCCAAAGGTAAACCACGGTAATTAATATTTTTTTACATAACATCTCATTATGTCCATATATCTGATCACATAGCTTCATAATACTGAGGCACTGGTTACTAATTCACGTTTTACGACTACCCTTCTGTGTTTACGATAGTCATTAAAGAAATACTTTATTTATTGTCTGTGTTTTACGATTTCATTTACAATTTCTCTCTAATTATAACCATACAATGAGAAATCAAATTATGAAAGTAAAAACCACTGTAATGAATATTTGTTTTTAAATAAATAAATAAAAAATCTTGTTTCTTGATCAACTGTATTCAAAAATTCAATTATATCATTATCACATTTGAATGAAGAAAGAATGTAATGAATGGTGTTCTTTTACCGACCCTTATGAATTGAAGAGATTGTTGAATGAAAATATAAGAAGAGAATGCAGTGCAAATGAAAATGTTATGAACAAAATAATGAAAGGAGTATTAAGATGATTTGTACCCATGGAAAGAATGAATGAAGAAAGAATGTTAAAGAAAGTATATGTGAACGACGTAAACGGATCTAGAAATATAGGAAGACTGAAAAACTTGGCACGATCAAATTAATCAAATATTATAATGTCGACCGCGTAATGAGTCGGAGAAATCGACGTGCGTGCATGAAGCGATATATGAATGTTGAGAAATCGAGAGAAGTATGTCAGCACATAAAAATGCGGAGGTCTATTCTTTAATAATTAATTAGTTAGTTCAAATTTCCTAAAAGGCCCTAAAAAAAATTTTACGTGATTTTATGGGATTTAAAAAACTATGAATGATATCGTAATTCGGAACATTGAATTGACTTATTTACGTCTCAGATAAAAGATATTTTATTATGATATAATTTACCATATAAATGAAATATGCGAGGGTACTCTTTTACTACTTTCTTAAATTAGAAAATTCCGCAGAAATTTTGATTTCGAAATATGTAAAAGTGTAATTTTATCAACAACCACAATGCATTCACAAAGTGATTAATACTTTTTGTTATATTTTATTTTTTTATTTCGTGCCGCAAATAAACGCTATGCGCACTTTTCAATGCAGGTATCTTAACAGGCGGATCTAAATTTATAAGTTTCATATCGATCGAAAACAAAAGGTTTATTCGTATATATGAACTTATTTGGTTACGTATAATTAATATGCGCTCATTTTTACGTCGTGCCGTCACATTACTGGCGTCTTTGCGCGTTCCACTCTGTGAAGCAAGCCGGCTCGGTACCGGATGTGCGATGTCCTCAAAAGAAAGTGACTCGACCGTTACGGAATATACGAGTACTTAACGAACGCCCCCACACGGCAATTTGGTGTTAGAATTCATTATCGATATAACCATTGTTTATAATACCTCCGATCTATTAAGACTTGTATCTTTATAATCAGAAGATGGGTCACAGATATATAGATGTTCACGTCCATCTGCGCTTATGACACACAAAAATAAACACCGTATAGTATATTTTAACACATTATTATTCTTCTTGTTCTTCTTCTTCTTCACTTTTGGTAAACTCGGGAGTCTGTTATTTCGGGCGGGTCCTCTTGAGATGCTGAACTCCTGCTTTCTCTCCACCGTTTCGGGGCTCTTCCTGGTCGGCGTTGTCCGTTTGGCGTTCCATGGAGAGCTATGTGTGGTATACTATTTGAGCTCATTCTTTCTACATGTTGATGCCAGTATCGCCGTCTTTGACGTCCCCATCTGACCACATCTTCGATGATCATTATTATTATTATTAACTATTAAAATTACAGCGCTGTTAAAATATCACATTTTTTTTATTATACACTTTTTGAGAATGTCGCCAACCGATGTTGGCATCATCAGGTGTTACAAGCAACTTCGTTGTTTGTGACTAAGTTGTTTGTAACACTTGATGGTGACACCATCGGTTGGCGAAACAGCTGTCGCAACGTTCTCAAAAAGTGTATAATAAAAAAAGGAAGAAGAAAAAAAACAGCGCTGTAAATCAGTTAATAATGTTGAAGTATCAAAGTATTTCGGTCAAAACAATAGACATTATAATTATATACAAGTAATTCATTTTTACTGAAATGGTTTATGATTATGATGTTCAATGTCAGATTTTCATAATGCTTTTAATCCATACAAGAAAACTGTATGTCTTAACCAATACTTTATATAATACTGTACATTGTGTATTGGATATTCTTATTCTTCTTCTTCAAGTCTTCAAGTCTTGGTGTCGAGAATGTATGAGGTATGCAAGTCAAATGATTTAATGATGAATGTCGGAAAGTCAAAGGTGATGGTTTTTGAAAGGGAGGAGCAAATGGCAGTTTGTAACATAAGTGTGGACGAAGAGAACTTGGAGCAGGTGAGTGAATTTGTGAATTTGTGTATTTAGGTAGCATGTTTACAGCGAATGGCCGAACGGATAGTGACGTCGAAAGAATCGACGTGCGTGCATGACTCGCTGTATGAATGTGGAAAATCTAGAGAGGTGTGTCAGGATAGAGTAGTGTGGCGGTCCATTCTCTCTGCTTACCCTTGCGGAGAAACGGAGTGATGGTTTGTTTGTTTGTTTGTTCTTCTTCTTCTTGGCACTACATTACGGTGTGGGATTTTGCCTCCTCCACAACAATCATCCACTGGCTCCTATCTGGCTCTACAATCTTTAAATCTTTCAAATTTCTTTCACTCCTCTTCCGCCCGTCTTTTTCTTGGTTTCTTATCAATATCAATATAATAGTATATAACCAATATATTTTCATATAACCAAATATAAGGCACCATTTATATTCATATACAATTTAATTGATATTCACCAGATAGAAATTTCTTTTTGGCCTATCAGAAACGCGATTAAGAAAGTACCAACTGGAAAACAATAATAGCAGCAAGCAAAAATAAGTCATCAGATAATATCTGTACTCTCTTTTCTTCTCAGTTTTATCGCAAACTGACTTACTGCTACCTTGTTTACGGAATACACTCAGCGCGTATACCACCGTCACTTTGAATACTCGAGAACGGTTCTATGCACGAATAAATTAGAATCCAATGTTCGAGAAAGTGAATTTCACAAATAAATTTATTTGGATCATAACCACGGCCAAATAATAATTATTATTGTTATCCAAACAACACACTGAGACAATACATCATTAAAGTTATTTTATGATATTTCTTGAGCTCTCTTCTTTATTAATCTTTGTTTTATCTTAATGATAGAATTCATACAGCGTCATTTTCGCGTATTCTAGGCAATTCACTTCAGGGGTACAAGGCGTCTGGAAAACCGTTCTCGAAATCAAAATTTTAAAGATACTTTTGTTATCTTAACTATGAATATGAACAGATAGTTTGTTCATTCTGCGTAGCCGATAACAAAAGCATCGATCTGCAAGATCGAAACACCTGCGCGCCGTGAGACGAGAATCAAATCAAATCAAATCAAATCAGTTTATTTTCTCAAAAGATATTACAAAGAACAATTATAGTTTAAGGCAGATAATTAAGAACAGGTAAAAAAGAAAAAATACATAATACCAGGAACGCATGAGAGATGGTTCGACATTAGAAATACAGGATACTCTCCAAAATCAAGAGTATTTGTCTTCTTAACGTACTTTCACGAATATGAAAGACGTCGATCTCCGAAGCGATCATGTTCAGCAGTTTGATTGCTCTCCCCACCGGCATCACCAGGGGCAGAGGTTGATTCTGCATGCTGGGAGATAATGGATAGCTAGGAATGTTGTTTTACATAAAGCGATCGCTTAACCCAACCAATGACAGGTCATAAGTCCTGTAAACGCCTCGACCACCATATTCTGTATCCAAATAATTTTCATCTTCGTCTCTATTGAGAAACAATTCATTCTTAATGATTAATACACCCGTCATGGGTAAAATCCAGTACTTGTCTACATGTATTTGTATACATTCAAAAAAAATGTTTTATTATATAAATGTTTACAAATATTATCAGTTTTGACAGATGTCTGTCAAAATACAACACATCTCAAATCAATACATCTATCAATACTGATCTTATTTGTAAACAATTTTATAATATTTTAAATATCTTTATAATATCTATTTATAATGTTTCAAATATCTATTTATCCTACCCGAATTCACAGTGTATTCACAATATTTTCTTTATTAGCAGTCATCAGTTGGGGCCACATTTTTCGTGTTAGTTAAATTCAAAATGTATTAACAACTGATTGAAACACTTACTTAAAATATAAATAAATATTGTTGTGACTACTCATCTTTTACAAACTGCAAAATCAATAGTTAATACCGACATGTATTGATTAACATGTAAAAAAAACGTATACTATAATATACTCGTATGTTATAATGAGGAAATTATCATTCAGCAACAGGACGCGCCTACGAAATAATCAAAATGGAACACTGCATATCTAAAGTAGGTACTCTGGCATCGTTTTCCTTTCTAGTGAATATTGCTTATACTTCTTAAATACTGGATATTGAGACGCGAACATACTGGTGGTTCTATTTGTGTTATATTTATCCAAATTTTACGTTTTTAACAATTTTACGTTTTTTACGTTTTTAACGTTTTTAACAATGGCTAATCAATACCCAGAGAGAATGAGAACCACCTGCCGGAAGCGCTTCCATCAGTTCTCGTCTAGTGGTGCCCATCTTACCTCTGGTGATGCCGGTGGGGAGAGCAATCAAACTGCTGAACATGATCGCTTCGGAGATAGATGTCTTTCATATTCGTGAAAGTACGTTCAGAAGACAAATACTCTTGACTTTGGAGAGTATCTTGTATTCCTAATGTCGAACCATCTCTCATGCGTTCCTGGTATTATATATTTATTATATTTTACCTGTTCTCAATAGATGTCTTAAAGTATAAAAATTGTTTGTAATATCTTTTGAGAAAATAAACTGATTTGATTTGATTTGATTTGATCTTCCCATCTACTCATCACCATGTTGTTGAATTAAATATTCCTGTGTTCGATCCTGTATTAAGTAACTTGTTAATTTTACGAGATGCAAATGTTAGTCTCGCATTAGCACACCACCCAACACAAAAATGTGTTTATTTGATTTATTTTTTGTTAAGAATGATGTAAAAAAAACTCCATATTAAATAATCAATACGAATGAAAACAGATGTTTTCTAGAAGTTTTTCGTGGCATGTTTCACCTTACAAAGGCATTATTAACTGCAAAATCATTTGATAATGCATTTGTAAAGCGAAACACGTCATTCCCATAAAATATAAAGAAAACTTCCAGAAAACAGACTTAATTCAGTTATGTTTAATCATTTAACCGTTTCAGTACTAGAGAGCGAGAATTTTCAAATCAACACTGAACTCTCAAATTGCATTATTAATGGGTTTCAATTATCCCGTTTAGTTTTTTGTAGGTTGTAATACGTCATTCTTGCACTGTCTTAATTCTAAAAAAAAGTTTAATTGAAACGGTTAAACCGACAAATTCACTAGCCAAAAGATCCTAATATCAGTAGTACGAGTACATCAATTTGATTTTATTTTGTTTTAACAAATCGTCACCTGGGAGTAAGAAGGTTTCAACTGCCAAAAGTAAAAAGCTGAGAAATATGAAGTCAAAGTTTTGATGGTTTCGGGTTTATATCTTGGAATAAAAGGGTTCCATCTGAAACAGAGGAAATTCTTTTACCGAGAAGCGTGTAAATTTTCTCTGGCGACAGTTGGAATAATAAAGTTCTAAGTGTAAATGAATCCTTCTTCAGTGAATCGTGTGTTTTGAATGATCAGATTGAACTTGATTATTTTCGTAACATCAAAATGACGATACTATTACATGTTTTTTTTATTGTACGTTTAGATATGTTAGTAAGAACCATTTTCACGAAAAAAAGCCAAATGTAAAATTTTGTTAGTTGGAACCCTCTTACTCTCAGGTTACGAAATCTTGGTTTTGGTTGTTATTTACAACTAGATATACTGAATAATACTATTATATCAAATTTATCAATTAATATTATTTTTATAAAATTAATATAATATAAACATTGTCATGTTTAATTTTATCAATGGCCTTGTATTTTCTTCGAAAGCTTGTACAAAACAAACTTATACATTTTTTTTAAAAAGTATATATGAATGACTATGTGTAGGTACTGACATTAAAATGAAATTTTAGGTAACATAAGTCTGAACTATTACGATGTTTTTTACGCTCGCCGTCTACTTCGTTAGATATTATGTTGTAACTGCGTTAATAAACTTTATGTCTTGACACTTTTTTTAAAGAATGTTAACATATTAAAACACTGAATGTATGTAAATATATTCATGAGATAATTATAAAATATCCGTGTAGTTAAATTGTGTTTTATGGTTTTAAAACCAACATCTCAGTTATCCTTATATTATTTTATTCAGAACGATTTCGTCAGCTCTATTATATTATATTACGAGTTAAATATACTATAATATCAAACTCAATTAATCTTCTTCTTCTTCTTCTTCTTTCTGTCCTGTCACACCTCCGTGGTGTATAGGGCTTCAAGAAACCTTCTCCACCCGACTCTATCGCTTGCCTGATGCCTAACATCATCCCAAGTGAGGCCAGCTGCCTTAACCTCGTCCTGCAGGGCTCTTCTCCAGGTGGCTCTAGGTCTGCCTCGCTTTCTCTTTCCCCCCATAGGGGACCAGTCTAGTGCACCCTGAGCGATACAGGCTGGGTTCCGTCTCATAGTGTGACCGATCCACTGCCATTTGCGTCTAGTGACTTGTTTTCTAATTGGCTTTTCGCCTGCCATGGTCCAGAGAACGGCATTTGACACTGTTTGGGGCCAATAGATTTTTAATATTGAGCCAAAGCACCTATTTATAAACACCTGGAGTTTACCAATAACGTCCGCGGTAGACTTCCAAGTCTCCCATCCGTACAGCAGTACGCTTTTAACGCAATGAACAAGTAGAGTTATATTTAAAAATATATATTTTAAATATGTGAAGTACTTGAAACAATGAAGACGAATATATAACAAACTCAAATAGTTCATTTCGTTCCCCCGATATTTAATATATAATCTTCAATGCGGAGAAAAATAAACTAAAAAGTGGAAAAATCAGGGTTTTAATTTTCACAAAAAATAGTTATTATGGAATTCCACAGTGTAAACATTTTATTCTTTCTCTTTGCCTTTTCCCGTTACTCGGGGTCGACTTTTTTATCATTTGGCGACAGGTGTTTGGCTGGTAGACAACTTCCCCCTTAAGGCTCAGGGTCTTCATATTCCTCTGTACATTCATCAGCCAGGTGGTTTAGTATATTTCTCTCCCTCTCTTCTTACTAGCCCCATATACAATCTGACTTTTTATATAATTCAATCAAATAACAATACGTACAATGCTAAGATTGATTTATTGTTTCTTGAACAATGGTGTTATTATACATATTAAGTAATTAACGAATGAAAACATCTGTTTTCTAGACATTTTATTATATTTTATGCGAACGGAATGTTTCGCCTCGTTTAGTCATCAGTTTATTTCATCAAACACAATTACAAAATTAATTTTTAAGGCATCTTTTGAGAACAGGTATAATAATATATTGTGTATAGTATACTACCAGAAACGCATGAGAGATGGTTCAACATTAGGAAGACAGGATACTCTCCAGAATTAAGAGTACTTGCCTTCTAAACGTACTTTCACTTATATGAAAGACGTCGATCTCCGAGGAGACCGCGTTCAGCAGATTAATTGCTCTTCCCACCGGTGCCACCAGAGGCAGGTTGGTTCTGGCGGCCGGTAGGTAAAACAATCTATGCTGTTGCTGTCGGAGATAATGATATTTGATAATGCCTTATTAAGGCAAAACATGTCATTCCCGTAAAATATAATTAATCTTCCAGAAAAAGACGTTTTTATTCATATTAATTAGCTAAGATTGAATTTTATTATTTCAACCCTATTCGAAAAAATTATCTTGTTATTGTTTTATAAATAAATATGTGTGTTCGTCTAATATGGTCCCAGATTTAAAAAAAATTGATTGTTTATACAAATGCCAATCAACTTGATTTCAAGCATGCAATTATTATATTTCACTATTCTCTTGACAATGAGTCATGTCACACCTTTTTTCCTATTTCTTTATCGAGATAGTTTCTCTATTTTGAGCCATGACGACCGACATCGACATATGAATTATTCATCACATCTCACATTCATGGCCAGTCGTAACGAACCATTACAATATAGTGGATAACAAATCAATATTTATTCCAAAAAGTTAAACTTTTTTTTTCATCTAATATTATATAATCCAGTGTTTCTTGGGCAATTATAATATATTAAACTTATTGAACGCTAAGGCATTAACACTGTGGAATTCCATTACTTAAGGAAACTTAAGAAATTAAAATAACTTTGTTTAATCCACTAATTATTAAAAAAATATTAAGAAACACGACATGTTTCAGGTATGAAGATGGAGGTATCCTCCGAAACATGTCGTGTTTTTTTAATATTTTTTTAATAATTAGTGGATTAAACAAAGTTATTTTTAATTTTCTAAGTAAATTATATGAAACATCAATTTTCTAGAAGTTTTATTATATTTTACGGAAGTGACATGTTTCACCTTACTAGTTCATTAATATATGATAACCAGACAAGGCGAAATATGTTACTCACATGACATATAATAAAAATTCTAGAAAACGCAATTTTAATTAATATTAAAAAATAATATATAGTAGGTATTTATTAAAAAAAAAACTCCACAACTGCGATTTTATATAGTCAGTATTTCAAAACATTTCTTTCAAAACACTAATAATAAGACCAGTCTTGATATATGAAGCGGAGACCTGGACGCTGAGTGTTATGGACTCCCAGAAGTTTCGGGTGTTTAAGCGCAAAATTCTTAGGAGAATTTTCGGTCTATTCCACGAGAATAATATATCGCAACGCCAACACAACTCTGAGTTGTACAAACTATACAATTAAAGTTATAAAACTTCAACGATTTAGGTGGGCTAGATATCTGGTGCGAATAGAGGAACTGTCAACTCCTGCACGATTGACATACTCGTATACGCACCCGGAGAGAAGACGCTGCTGGGAAGACACGACTTCGTTGGTTGGACGTAGTTGTGAAGGACCTGCAAACATTGGAAGTCACACCTGATAAATGGAAAAGAAGGACTCAAATTAGGGTCGTCAGGAGAAACTTTTTGAAAGAGAACGAAGTCCAACCAGGACTGTAAAGCCATAGAATAGAATAAGAAAATTAACTGCAATATTATTATATATACCCCTATCGAGCTTCTTACTTAAAAGTATGTGTGACTCTAAAACAGTATTTTCTAAATATAATAATAGATTCGAAATTCAAATCTCCTTTCATACACAAATAGACCACATACTAATTTAAATCATTGTTTTATATATTACAGTTGAGGCCTTACAAATTATTGAATAATTGTCCCATAATAATAATAGTCACTTGACTATTGAACTTGACTGGGTGATTGTCCTGGTAACCCATTAATATTTTTATAAATTGTATTACCAAATGGCGACCTTCTCAACAGCACATTATTAAATCATAAATCTTCGCTAAACTCTGCTTGATTGCGGAGTGAAAGTTCACTACTAATAACGTACATTAGAGTCATAACTCATAACACAATCAAAAGAGCTCACCCGCCTTTGCTTTGAGAACGGCTAGAAAATTAAGCAGGTATTGAACAATAAGCCTAATAATTATACGGGTTAAACAGATTTACTTAATGCATCGTGGTAAAATTACTCACATTATAGTTTTTTCATTATTCGAATATACCCAGGAGTTTTATTACGTTTGCTTTGCCGTGGTTTTATTTCAATATCAGCTCTTTTATTTCATTAAAACATTATGTATAACATATTAACTGTTTCTTGAACAATGCTGTAACACGCTATATTAAAAAAATAACACGAATGAAAACGTCTGTTTTCTAGAAGTTTTATTACAGTTTAGTGGGAATGACATGTTCGACATTACGTTGTTTCTAAGGCAATATCAAATGTCACACGAAACATGCCGTTCACATCGTACCGTGAGTGTAAAACCGAGATAAGTGCAAATATACATTTTGTAGATATGGGAGTTTCAAGACTTCATATTGCTTGGAAAAACTGTTTTTTTTTTTAAAGAAACCAATGATTTTTCGTTTATAGGTATATTACTATAAACCGAAAATCATTGGTTTATTTAAAAAAATAGGTTTTCCAAGCAATATGAAGTCTTTAAACTCCCATATCTCCAAAATGTATATTTGCACTTACCTCGGTTTTACACTCACGGTGCGACACAAACTTTAATGAAACTTCTAGAAAACCGACGTTTTCAAATTAATAAATTACACTATATAAACTTACACTTCTTCTTTCTCCTCGCCTCTTCCCATTACTCGGGTTGGCTTTTTTAATCGGTATGCACCTTCTTCCTGAAGGCCTATAGTCTTCATGTCCCTCTACACATTCATCAGCAAAGTGGTTTGGGGTCTTCCTCTCCCTCTCTTCTTAGTAGTCACAGTAGACATATTTCACGGTTAGACATGACATGATATTGAAGTCACATAATTCGGATATTTTTCGGTTATCAGTGCAATCTTGAAACTTCCCCTCACATATTCGTTTAGCACGTTGTCTTAATCTGGCTTTATGGATTATTTTAAAATAATGAATAAATTATTTATAGGTATTATTAACAATAATGAGAAGTAACAAAATCTTTAAAAAAAACATTTTTATTTAACTGTTTAAATTATTAGTAGTAATACTTATTTGATTTGATACATAAAACCATTTAAACGTAGGTAGGTACTTTATATTGTACATATCCTATATAAAGAGAAAAAATATTATTTATTGTTTCTTGAACAATGGTGTAAAACTCAATATTAAATAATTAATATTAATGAAAACGTCTGTGTTCTAGGAGTTTTATTATCTTTAGATGGAATGACATGTTTCGCTCTTTTAAGATATTAATATTTGATAATGCCTTAGAACGGCGAAACATGTCCTTCCAGCTAAAATTTAATAAAACTCCTAGAAAACAGACGTTTTCAGACAGACAGAATTAGAATAAATATAAGACCTCACATTATTTTTAATTGATTACGAATTATATAGTTCTCAAAAAAAACATCGAAACATGTCGAGAAACATAAACTCAAAAGTGAAAAAACAGTGATTTATTTTTTATTATTCCAGTGTTTACGCCTAAAGTTAATAAAAAAATAATAATTGATTGTGGCTTGTGTATTGGCGAAAGGTTTTTTAGAAGCGTCAAAAATACTTTTATCTGGAACGCGCTGTATTAGCATAATATAAATATATACTCGTATGCGATAAGCATTGTAACAATTATAAAAATAATTTATTTCTGTAATTCTTGTACCTTCAAAACATGTTTTCCGCCCCTGGATTTACAGTATAAGGCACATCGCACACTTTTCAGAAGAAAAAAAATAACAGGCTAAGACAAGAAAGAACATTGAATAGTGTCAAGGTCAGATATTAAAAAGAAAGTCAATAAAAAATAAGCGGTGTGGGTTATTGTGAATATGGAATAATACGCGGATCAAACTATTATTCATAATAAATAATCTCCGGAACATTCATGTTGTTTGTTACAACAGCGACCTCATTTAAAAATCAAATTTAAATGTCTTGCACTAAACACATCCTATATCCTACTTATTATCATCATCGTATCAACTAAGTATCTAACCGTCACGCCCTCTCCCCAAGGGGTAGGCAGAAATAATGGACCACCACTCTGTTCATTCCTGACATACTTCGCTTGCTTCCTCTACATTCATACATCGTATAATGCACACACATCGATTTCAACGATTCCTCACGTGGTCGACATTTTATAAATGATGAGTTTTCCTCGTTCTCCCTTTTTTATTGTTCCATTTATATAGTTAGCATTCACTTTTTTTTTTCATTTTTTCATCATTCATTCTTTCCGTGTGTTCAAACTATCTTAGTCACCCATTAATTATTTTGTTCGTGACACGTTCATTCGTACTGCATTCACTTCTTATATTTGTTTAAATTTGACACTCTATCATATATAGATTTCAACACATTCGTCTAAGCCAGAGGTTCCCAAACATGTTTGTCCCGTAGACCCCTTACCGATTTTTTTCTATTTTCTGTAGACCCCCTACTTTCCTTATATTGATTTTTTTTACAAATTCATCTATAACTGTAAAATTACTTTTTGAAGCTGAAACAGAGCCCTTTAATAGGGTTTTAGGAGAGAAGAAGAAACTGTAGAAAAGAAATCTTTAAAATAAAATATATGTTAAGTTTTATAGTTATACATTTTAACTGTTAAATTTACAACACTTATAATATCACAATGTTGTATTATACTCTTTTTGAGAATAATCGCGACAGCTGTTTCGCTAACCGATGTTATCATCAGCAGATCAAACAGCTGTCGTGACATTCTCGAATAGTTTATAATAAATAATTGTCACATTATAACAGTGTTGTAAATTTAACAGTTAATAATGTTGAAGAATCATAGTTTTTCGGCCAAAACAATAGACTATTTAGACATACAATCATTAATTAAAACAAAACAAAATGCAAATCCAACATTTTTACATAAAATAAAAACAATGTTCTAATAGGGGGGATGAGCCTGATGCTATGATATCAAAATTTCAATATTTGGCTTCAATTTAGTTAAACCATCTCGTGGACCCCCATTTACAACTCATGCACCCCCAATTACTTTTCCAGTTGTTGTAGACCCCTTGTAAGTCGAAATCGACCCCTGGGGTCGATATAGACCACTTTGGGAACCACTGGTCTAAGCGATCTCATTTCTAACCTTATAACCTCATCGTTATTCTACAGTGCTCTTTGGCTTATCAGCCGTCTATCGTCCATTGTTGAACGAAGGCCTTTTCCAAAGCACACCACTATCCCCTATCCATATCCTCTCTCGTCCATCCACGTCCAGCAATCATTATTATTTCATCAATACAGCGGGCAGGGTTGTCCCAGGATATTCTAAGCATGGCTCTTTCTATGGTCCGCTGGGCGACCTGGAACTTGTACACTAGATCCTTTGGTAGTGTCCACTTGTTGGACCCATGTGTTATGACTGGCAAGTGCCAAGACGCATTGGTTGCAAACTTTAGTCCTGGGGTACTTAAATTATGGTATTTTGACGCATCAGATTCCTGTTAGCTACCGTCCCCCCGGAAGACCGCCAAAGAGATGAAGGGATAGCTGGGAGTCAACTTCCCGAGAGAGGCCAGCCTGACTACAGGAACAGACCAAAGATCTCAATGGAGATGCAGAAGGAGAAGAAGAAGATGGAAACAATCCAATTTATTTATTTGGTTGGCTTCTTTCTCACAGTGTTCTTTACGTTATTAAAATGGACTCTTTTAGTCCTGATTCTTCTGATTACAATTAAATTATTAAGTATTATATCCTCCAATATTTTCGTTTAAAACTCTACGAATCCAATTAAGAACAGTAATTAGAACAAACAAACCATCATATCGTTTCGCCGCAGGGGTAGGCAGAGAGAATGGACTGCCACACTACTCTATCCTGGCAAACCGCTTCCTCTACATTCATACAACGAGTCATACACTTCTAACATGACCAACCATTAAAATTTGATTAATTTGGTCATGCCATGTTTTCCTCGATCTGCCTCGACTCCGTACTCCATTTAGATTTTTATTATATAGACTAATTAGTATACATAACCACACTATCATAAACCCATATATAAGAAGGAAAAATGTATGTTGTAGATACTAATAAAGAAAAACAAATTTTCGAAATCGCTCGGAACTAGAAGAAAAATATGTGAAAAATGTTTGTTTCTAAATTATAATGTGATTTTTTTTTATACACGTATGTAAGAGATTTTCATTTAACCTAAAAAAAACTTACTTACTTCTGTAAATAAGTATTCAACATTTAAAAATCATTGGAAAAAACTAATACTTAATAAAATTCTCACTCTTGAAATATCCCTGAACTGTAAATAAAAAATGTAAATGCACGCATAGTGTTAACTCCGTCTATACCCAATAACAATGAAATTAGCGTATTTGTATAGGGATCAACAGACATTTGTCAACTGTCAAAGAAAACTAAACCACGCGCTCTCGGCCCATCAATCAAGTAAGGTCCGAGAGTCCACTAGTCATTAGCCGCAAGAACTCCCGAAATTGTATAGTGTGTCCAAAATATTCCATTCAATGTTTAAATTCAAATTCAATTCCTTTATTTGAACAAAGACAATAAAAATATCAAATACGTTTAAAAACGTTAATTTGTATACATCGAATTAGAAATAAGCGTGTGAGTTCTACACGAAAGTAACAGAATACTCCCTAATATTTGTCTCCTAAACCATTGCGTAGATATAAAAAAATACACAATAAATATTTTTAAAAAGAAATTGTTTTATTTCAGATATATATATATATTGCATCATCTCTATCCGTGTTTGTGCATGCTTATAATGGTTGTCATGTAAATCCTTCGCAGATATAGATATGTGTTGAATTCGAATACGGGTAGGGTAAAAAGTTGTCGAATAGTTATGGAATCAGCTCATTAACATATATTTTTAATGTAATTACTTTCACAATCAATAAACATCGAAACAACCCTACTTCCGCAGCCTAAGCAAGTAGGAACTAACGGAGCTAACAGTGAAACGCTCATCGAGCCAGTGGAAGAGCCGCGGCGGCGGAATGGGAAATGTGGTCCACCTTGTGAGAGAACGTCTCCGCACTCGGCGGGTAAGTACCCACTCGGTGAAAACATGCCGCTCTATAAAGCACGGCTGCACCGGCTGCCGTGGAACATTCATATTTGCATGAGCCTAATTAGATCTCGAGTGATCCAATGATTTCAATTTTATTCCATCCGCCATTACGGTTCGCCGGCATACCACCGGCTGCCGTCCGACGGAGGCGCAGGCGGCAGCCATGATGGATTATTTTTATTAATACAATAATATTTCTTTGTGAATGTATACTTATACTTGTATACGAATACTGGATTTCATGCAATTCAGTATTCGTATACAAGTATAAGTATACATTGACAAAAAAATATTGTAATCATATCTGGTCTAAAGTTTGGCATATTGATAGGAGTGACATCTCCAGGCGGCTTCTAACAATGCGCTAATGGCGGGGTAGCCTTTCACATTGTGTTAAAAAGATGTTCTGCTTAATGCTTAATAATAAATCTCCATAGATGGCGTTAGTATGTAGATTATATATAGAGTGATCTTAAAAAGATTGACATATGTAATCAAAATCTTCATAGATGGCACATTGAAACTGACATGTGAAATCTGGCATAGGACTTTAACATATATACAACTTCCAAAAATTTGTTAGACATGGTCATAAAGAAAGGTGGAATGGGGAATGTTGTAATTACATAAAGCGTGCGCTTAACCCAACCAATGACAGGTCATAAGTCCTGTAAACACCTTGATCAACCATATTCAGTTTCCAATTTGCATCTTCGTCTCTATTGAGATACAATTAAATCAATAATATTTCATTCAAATATCATAATTGAAACAAAATGCGTTCGATCCACACAAACTAAATGAATGCTCTCCCATTAACCAACGTTAACAATAAATTGATACGAGAAATACTCCTTTTTGTAAAAAATTATTTATATACTCGTTTTTTTTTTTTATTTCTTGAACAATGATGTTAACTCCATATTAAATAATTAATACGAATGAAAACGTTTGTGCATGCTTGTAATGGTTGTTTATTGTTTCTTGAACAATGTTGTAAAACTAATTAATTAATTAATTAATATGAATGAAAAAATATGTTATATATCATAGAAATTTTATGTTAATTGATGTGAATTAATCCTCCATGTCATCAATCAATAACTTAACTTTTATTTACATACATTTTTTAAAACTTGTAATTGATCTTAATAATTATAATAGATTTTTTTTTGTGTGCAAAGATTCATTAAACTACTAAAATTTAATTATGTTCCATTGAGATTCGATTTAAATAAATACATTAATATTTTCATTAAATCCATAAGAACTAGATCAGGGTATAGAAGTGAAGAATTTTGTTTTTAGGGCAAACTTCAATTCCTGACAAATGACGCACAACATCTATGAGAACTAATAGGAATGAAAACGCCTGTTTTCTAGAAGTTTTATTATATTTTATGTGAATGACATGATTCGCCTGTCTAAGGCCTCCATTAGTAACTTTGATATTTCGTTCATCGCCGACTATCGAATCTTGAAAATCACGTTGAGGGATTTATTTTTTCTTTGAATTCTTTTGAATATCACAATCATATTGATATGTTTTTGCTTCCTGCGATACTGTCAGAATAAAAGAGCTATAAATGTATTGACAAATACATAAACATATGCATTAAAACTAAACAATCCTCATACAGTACTGAAACATTCAGATAAGAAACACAACTACAAAGTTTATTAGTAAATATATTATTACTATGGACACTATTTTGTATTTTAATACTTAAATTAATACTACCGTTATATCAGAAATCGGTGAAGACATATTAGAAATGAACTTCATCGCCCATCATCAAATTGCCAATGAAACCGAGATTTTGCTTTCGAAATAAAATACGACGATTTTTATTTTATTAACAATATAATGTAATATAATAATATGTACCGAGTATAATACAATAAAATTTCCAGTAAACATACAGTTTTTCAGAATATTAAATATTTTATACGAAATTTTACATAATTTTTCTAGTTAATGTATATTTTATTTATATATGTATTCTTCGTCAGCATGTCGCCATCCACTGTTGGACGTAAGCCTCTCCACCCCAACGCCATCCCTCTCAATCTCTCGCCAGTATTCTCCAGACCCTTCGCGCCGTCCGCACAATATCATCGCTCCACCTGGTAGGCTGTCTCCCGACACTTCTCCGGCTCAATCTTCCATCATCCCTTCAACCTCGCAATGCGTATCTCTATATCAGTGACACAGGCGCGTCTTCTAATCTCCACTTTGGCTGTATGATTTATACCTATATTTAATTTAAAAACAAGAGTGCTGGAGTAGTGAGCAGTGTCTGTGATGACCTATGGATGTTGACTACAGAGGCAAAGCACAAAATCAAAGTTGCACAACGGGCCATGGAAAGATCCATGTTGGGTCTTAGGGATCCATCTCACTTAGAGTCCATACATGTATATGTATACTTTGTACCTACTCTATTTCGTTATAAGAGCCAAATGATACGCTGCGAGAAGTATCGATTACATTGAATAAATTATGTGTACATAGAGAAATTGCAATATCAGCGACACAGCTTTGAATTACACGTCGCACTCGTTGCTCGCACCCACATGAATTTAAATATTCCTGGTGAAATTTTCGCTTAGTCAGATTCGATTCATCACATTTTCATCGGTGGCACGACGCAAGTAAACTAAACAGTTAAAAATAATGTACAGTATATAAAAATCATATGATTGATACGAAGTTTGGTTAATTGTGTTTTATTTGTCTTTTTTTTATATTTATTTTGTACATACAACACTATTCAAATTACATATCAGACATGTTTCGGACAACCAGTCCTTTTTCGGTGATACATATTATAAAGATACAAATTTAAAATATTATAAAATTGTTTGTAAAAAATATTTATAAACAATTTTTATAATACTCGTATTTTAAATATATATCTTTATAATATGTATCACTGAAGAAGGTCTGGTTGTCCGAAACATGTCTGATGTATAATATTAATAGTGTTGTATATACTCATACAAAGTATATAAAAAAAAGAAAAAGACAAATAAAACATCTACAACACAAAGTATGGCGAACATAGAAGAAATTGTGGTTTATGTTCAAATCATAAAAAAATATTATGTACATTTGTTGCTTTAATCCAGTATCGAAGGGCTTTGTGTATAATTGCTTTAACGCAATTTAAATATGCACAGATACTCGTTCATTCAAATTCGAATGAATAATCAATATTCTTTTGTTATTCCTTTCCTATCGGAAGTTGGACAACACCATCTCTATTTCTACCCTTGAAACAGCAGCACTAAACAGGGATTCTGTGCTCCAACTGAACCATTCTCTAAGGTTTCTAGACAGAATTTTCCTCTTCTCCCGACACTTCGTTTACCTTTAATTTAACCTTGGACAATCAGTTACAGCACTTTGAAAAATCTTTAAAATAATAAAATAAATATTCAGAAAACACTTGAATTAAAAATACGTAGTATCCGTCCATTCCCGGAATTTCCATCTGCTTCAACGTCTTTCGATCCTGGTCAACACGCATCAATGTCGTACCTATGGTCTATAAAAGACGTGGATCTCCGAGATCGCGTTCAGCAGACTGACTGCTCCTCCCACCGGTGTCACCAGAGGCAGATTGGTTCTGGCGGCCAGCAGATAAAACAATCTATGCTGGCGCTGTCAGATATATCTATCAGAAAAAAATGCCAACTCCCTCCAGCACGGCCGAGTTCTCGAAATATCCCCTGATTAATTTAAATAAATGGGTTATAAGAAACTCATCTCTTCAAAACTACGGAAAGTTGGTCCCCAACATTCCGATAAGAAATGCCGTGGGATTGAGCTACGGATAGCAACCATACTCCCTCATGTAGAGATACCTCAGAAATCATATGTTTTTCGACAAAATATCTCCCGCAATTATCCATCTCACCGGTGGTCGTTACAATTTATGTATTCTATATCACTATTAGTTGCGATCGTAAAACACAAAACCTAAAAGTCAAAGTAATATTGTATTAACCTTTTTACATCCGACCATGCCGCCCGTAGAGAAATCATAATTTACATTTTTCGAATGACTGCCTGTTTCGAGTCACATAACCCTCAATTAGAAGCAATATGTGTCTGGTATAATATGCGAATGGCTTTAGACTATTTATAGCAACATATTATTGTCGGTGAATGTACTTACAAAATGTTGGACGCGATGAAGCACGAACCAATTCAATTTAATATAAAACAAAACAATTAATCTCTATAATACACTTTTTCGCAATCAAGTTCACTTTCTAACCAGGTATATATTCTACTTGCTTAGTATAGTAAATTCTTGAGGGCATCATTATCAATTTCCCAAATAAATTAAGCAGGCATGTGGCTGGCAATTTGATAGAAAGAGATAACGACTATAATTTATGACTTAGTGGATAGGTACTTCAACACAAATTTTAGAGGAATAGAGTTTTTAGTTCTATTTTATTTTGTTTCGTAAAGTATCGTTTGTCTGAGAACCTACTTGCAGATTCAAACAATTTGATAAAACAGACAGCTGATTGATGATGTGCAAATCCAAAAAAAAATCTTAAGGTAATGATAGTGTTTTTAACTCTCACTTAAAATAAAACGGTTGCTAATATACAGATTTCATTTTGATTGCTGGATAATTCGTATACATTGTGATTAGTATATTTACAGACAGGTATGAAAGTAGATTATTTTTAAAATATATCCATAACGACGCCTATGTATGGAAGTGAAGCATGTAACTGCGAAAAAAAGGATGAATGAGTTAATAGATTTTAGTTGAATGCTTGGTAAATCTGTATATTGATAGAGTGCCAAATGCAAATATAAGAAGTGAATGCATTGCGAATGAATGTGTTATGGACAAAATAATAAAAAAGGCAATTAGGATAGTTTGGTCACACGCAATGAATGAATGAAAAAAGTATTATATATTTTAATTAATTACATTTCATTTATTTATTTTAAACATATCTAAAGCATTACAGAATTTTTTTTCCAATACACTAAAGATACAAGTTAGAGATACACAATAATAAATAATACATAATAGATTAAGGAAGAAACCATGACAGTCTGCAACATTAGCGTGAATGGTGAAAACTTGGAGCAAGTAGTTGAGTTTGTGTATTTAGGTAGTATGTTTACAAGAGATGGGAGAGTGGAGAGGGATATTGAAAGAAGGGTTGGGGCAGGCAACAAAGTGAATGGTGCACTTAAAGTTGTCATCGCAAACAAAAACCTATCCAAAAAAGCTAGAATGGCAGTGCACAATGGTGTTCTTCTACCGACCCTTATGTATGGAAGCGAAGCATGGAACTGGCAAAGGAAGGATGAAAGTAGAATAAATGCAGTAGAAATGAGATCTCTTAGACGAATGTGTGGATATTCTGTGTATGATAGAGTGTCGAATGAAAATATAAGAAGTGAATGCGGTGCGAATGATGGTGTCATGAACAAAATAATGAAAGGATCATTAAGATGGTTTGGACATATGGAAAGAATGAATGAAGAAAGAATGGTAAAAAAATTATATGTTAATGATGTAAATGGAACCAGAAATAGAGGAAGACCGAGGAAAACGTGGCACGATCAAATAAATCAAATATTGAATGTCGGCCATGTGAGGAGTCAGAGAAATCGACGCGCGTGCATGACACGATGTATGAATGTTGAGGAAGCGAGAGAAATATGTCAGGAAAGAAAGGTGTGGCAGTCCATTCTTTCTGCCTACCCCTTCGGGGAGACGGCGTGATGGTTAGTTAGTTAGTTAGTTAGTTAATAGATTAATAAAAAGAGCGAGAAACATAAGATGCATGACAAATTAATAATCAAGTAAATGGAACAAGAAACAGAGGAAGGCCGAGAAAAACATCTTCTTCTCCGGTCTCAACCTAAAGATTGGTCTGCAGCAAGGCAACGCATCTCCTCTTCCACTCCGCTCGGTCCTCGGCAACTCTCTTTAACTCCACAAAAGAGGTGCAGCCCCTATCTCGGCAAATATGGTCTAGGTACTCCTGGCGAGATCGTCCTCTGCCAATCGATCCCTCGACCATTCCCTCCAATACATCATGCAGGAAACATTCGTGTCGCAACACATGACCATCTACCTCGATCCATCTCGCGCGCCTCTCCGCTATGGTGTTCAACATGTGCCTTTTCTCTTCAACTCTGCTGAGAACCTCCTCATTTGTAACGTGGTCCCTCCATGAAACATGGGCAATTCGTCGGTAGTTCCACATTTCAGAAAAACACAACACGATCAAATTAATCAAATATTTAATGTCGTCAAAGTGTGGAGTCGAAAAAATCGACGAGCATGCATGATATGATTTGTTAAGATTACGTTAAGAAATTGATAGAAATATGTCAGGAAATATCAGTGTTATTTCTGCCTAGCCCTTCGGGAGACAACGTGATGGTTAGTTATTTAGTTTAAAATACAAAAAAAAAACTAAAATGGCAGTGCACAATTGTGTTCTTATACCGACCCTTATACGAGTACATGGAAGTGAAGCATGAAACTGCCAAAAGAAGGATGAAAGTAGAATAAATGCAGTAGAAATGAGATCTCTTAGAAGAATGTGAGGAAAATCTGTGTATGAGAGAGTGTCAAATGCAAATAAATATTAGAAGTGAATGCAGTGCGAATGAAAGTGTCAAGAATAAAATTATTAAAGAATCATTAAGATGGTTTGGACAAAAAGAAAGAGTGAATGAAGAAAAAATGTTCATTTTAA
This sequence comes from Lepidostoma basale, assembly GCA_022606425.2. NCBI lineage: Eukaryota > Metazoa > Arthropoda > Insecta > Trichoptera > Lepidostomatidae > Lepidostoma > Lepidostoma basale. Next base: position 546,501 of record JAHDVF020000296.1, on the reverse strand, counting down.
CGATGTATGTGTAAACGGAACTAGAAATAGAGGAAGAGAGAAAAACGTGGCACGATCAAATCAATCAAATATTGAGGAATATGAGAAATCGATGTGCGTGCATGACACGATGTATGGATGTTGAGAAATCCAGAGAAGTTTGTCAGGAAAGAACAATGTGGCGGTTCATTCTTTCTGCCTTCGCCTTCGGGGAGACGGCGTGATGGTTACTTATTTAGTTTAAAATAGAAGAAAAAAAGTGATTACGTACCTACACGGGGATATATATTACGAATTTAAATGTATAGATTTACTATTTTGTAGGTTAATAGATGAATTTTGTTTTAAGAGTGTGCTTTACTTTTAAAACTGTAACAATAAGCCACTAAACGAAGTTTCAGAAATAACTCTAGTTTATCCTCCATTAATTTCGCTGTGAGATATTAACCTTAATAGGCTGACAATTGAATAAGTTTTTCTAGAGTACCAACTTTTCTTTAGTACCATTATCAAAATAAAAGCAACAGTGTCCGTTCCCACGTAACCAAATTGTACCATCTTTGTTTGTACATATGGTGACTACACGTTTTCTGATAGCGAAATTTTACTAGAATAAAATTTATATTTGTTCTGTGAAATCCAAAATCTGTGAAATCCTCTAGGGCTCTAAACTCCATAATATAGAAAAACAAAGACATGGCCATTAAGAGTAAGATGAGAAACTATCTATAAAGCATGCGTAAGACCAATTATAACATATGGCAGTAAGGACCAAACAAGTTTTGAGGACTTCCGAAATTAAGACACTGAGGACGATAGCAGGCAAGACACTGAGAGAAAGCGTGAGGAACACCAGAACAAGAAAGATATGTGAGGTTATTATAAGATGGAGCAGACAGCGAAAAGGGGACTGGTACGGTCACGTTCAAAGAATGGACACCACCAGACTTCCCTATATTGCATTGCATAATCAGCCTCATGGGACTAGTCCTCGTGAAAGACCTCCTAAAAGATGGAAGGATAGCTGGGAATCTACCTCACAAGAGGAGCAACACTCTGGAGATCAGAGCACATAGGTCTACAACAAGGAAGAAGAAGAAGAAGAAATTCAAATATGTTGTTTTTCATATCTTCTTCTTCTTAGCCTATTGTGGCCTTCTATCCCCAGCGATATCCCCAGTTGCGTCCTCGTCCTCGGGCACCAGCACAGCCGCCGTCGTCCCCACAGTCGCCTTGTCCACTTCTCATCTGGGTCACGAGTGGCGTGTCCCGCCCATCGCCACTAAGGGTTGATGGCGTCGGAGAGCTTCATCCTGACTCGAATGTCCTCATTTCTGACTCTGTCCCGCAAGCTGATACCCTTTTGATTGATGACAAGAAAAGGCTAAATTAAATTAACGTAAGTCCCGGATGGACAAGGAACAGGCCTAGATAGTGCAGCGAGACTGACGAAAGGGCGTCGCTGCGTCCTATAACAGTCTCGGGTGGTGGTGGGAACCTAAAAAAAAAAAGCTGATACCCAACATGACTCTCTCCATTGCTCTCTATGTGACTCTCAGCTTGTTGTCACTTTTTGTGACATTGTGACTGTCTCAATACCATAAGTGAACACTGGTAGAACACAACCTTATTTACGGAAGTGAAGCTTGGAGCTGGGAAATGAAGGATAGACGTAGGATAATTGCCGTAGAAATGAGATCTCTGAGGGAAAACGATGTATGATAGAATACCAAACGACGAAATAAGAATGAAATATAAGGCAGATGATTTCATTCTGTGTAAAATTAAAAAACATTAGATGATTTGGAGGTATGGAAAAAATGGACGAGAAATGAATGGTTGAAAAGTTGTATTGTATACAACTTTTTATGTATTATATATGTAGAAGTGTGAATGGAAAAAGAAGTCGAGGACTGTGGAGGAAAACATGGCATGTTTATTAATATGTTTTAAGAATTGTTTTACTATCACGCATACAAATTCAAAATGAGTTTAAATAGGCGTCCAAAATCTTCTTCCCAAACCGCCATATTTTAATATAAAAATCTTTATTAAATTTCAATTATTTTCACTTAGCATAATGTTTAATCAATTATATTGTTACTATTTTGTTAAAATGCTCTTTTCGCAAGCCATATCGATGTAAAGGGTATAGCTAAAATACTCATTCTCGTGACATGTGATAGGTAGCCAATTTAGCGCCATTTTATTGTCACGTGAATTCTTCACCAGACCAACGACAGTGTGAGAATCACTCTTTCATCGCCGGGAATCGAACCTCCCACAACAAAGGTTTTGCCATTTTTTCATTGGCCAATCCTTTGGTGTGTCTAATAAAAATAAAAATACGTAGATTTTTTAATTGTATGTTTAGTTATAATCCACAAATATTTGTGTCTACAACCGGTTTCGGCAGCTCGCTGCCATCTTCTGGTACACCAGAAAAATGAAAAAGGTCACCAGAAGCTGCCGAAATCGGTCGAAGACACAAAAATTTGTGGATTTTAACTAGATATACATTTTTAAAATGCAGTTTTTTTTTCATTATTTACAATGAACTTCTGATGAATTTTTCATGTATTTTTTTTTTGTGTGGCAGTCTTAGATGTTGCCTCTCTGGCACGAAAGTCGTTTAATATATAAAAATACCAATAATGAATTATTTTCAAGTTCCGCCACTGGTGTAAAGTCTGCACACCCCAAACGGATCAGCGGACTTCGAAAACGACAGCTAATTTATCGTTATTTTTAAAGTCTAAGACAGATAAAATGGAAATGGTGTATTTTTTTGGTAATATTCACACAAACTTTCCAAAAATGTACTAATGAATTTATTTTAATCACTTACGCTTATTGTTATGGCTATAAGGGCTAATATAAATTAGGTAACATTCATCTTGATGCTAATAAAGTGGTTAACGTGTAAACTGATACAATTAAAATATTATGTGTAAGCACTTTCACGTCGTCTTCAAGATTTCTAACTAACTAACTTACCATCACGCCGTCTCTCCGAAGGGGTAGGCAGAAAGAATGGATCGTCACACTTTACTTTCCTGACATACTTCTCTCGATTCCTCAATATTCATACACCGTGGTATGAACGCACGTCGATTTCTCCAACACCTCACATGGCCAACATTCAATATTAGATTTATTTGATCGTGTCACGATTTACGATTCTAGTTCCATTTATCATGTGCCCAAACCATCTTAGTGTTCCTTTCATTATTTTATTCGTAACACTTTCATTCGCACTATATTCATTCAACACTCTATCATACACAGATTTTTACACATCCGTCTATGAGATCTCATTTCTATTGCATTTATTCTACTTAAAGACTTTTTGTCTAACATTTTCCAAGATTTTTAATTGCGAGTACATTTTATTATCATGTTAAAAGAGATTTTGTGCCCATGATAATAAGGCCTTATAATTACTCTCCTTTCTGTTTCCTTTGTTGTTTCTCTCAAGAATGTTGGACTACAGCGAAGATAGTCATTAGATTTATCTATAGCGAAGATGGTATCATTAGAAATATCTAAAGCGAAAATGTTATCATTTGATCTATCTATAGCGAAAATGATATCATTAGATCTATCTATAGTGAAGATCTCATTAGATCTATCAATAGCGAAAATGATATCATTAGATCTATCTATAGTGAAGATCTAATTAGTTCTATCAATAGCGAAAATGATATCATTAGATCTATCTATAGTGAAGATCTAATTAGATCTATCAATAGCGAAAATGATATCATTAGATCTATCTATAGTGAAGATCTCATTAGATCTATCAATAGCGAAAATGATATCATTAGATCTATCTATAGTGAAGATCTAATTAGTTCTATCAATAGCGAAAATGATATCATTAGATCTATCTATAGTGAAGATCTAATTAGATCTATCAATAGCGAAAATGATATCATTAGATCTATCTATAGTGAAGATCTCATTAGATCTATCAATAGCGAAAATGATATCATTAGATCTATCTATAGTGAAGATCTAATTAGATCTATCTATAGTGAAGATCTAAGTAGATCTATCAATAGCGAAAATGATATCATTAGATCTATCTATAGTGAAGATCTAATTAGATCTATCAATAGTGAAAATGATATCATTAGATCTATCTATAGTGAAGATCTCATTAGATCTATCTATAGTGAAGATCTCATTAGATCTATCTATAGTGAAAATGATATCATTAGATCTATCTATAGTGGAGATCTCATTAGATCTATCTATAACGAAAATGATACCATGAGATCTATCTATAGCGAAAATGACACCATGAGATCTATCTATAGCGAAAATGATATCATTAGATCTATCTATAGCAAAAAAGATTTTTTTTACGTATAGAACAGGTCGCTTGAACCCAATTACTGTACACAATTTGTTTTTAAGCTGATATATTGATTCTCGTGACATGTGATAAGTAACTATTCTATCGCCATTTTATTGTCACGAGAATTCTACACCAGACCAAAGACAGTGTGACAATCACACTGTCATCGCCGGGAATCGAACCCGGAACCTTCGGTATGGCAGTCAGAGCTCTTACCACTCTGCCACGAAGGTCGTCAATTCATTAGATCCATCATATCATTAGATCTATCTATACCAAAGATGATCTCATCTTCTTCCTCTCCGGTCTCAATCTAATGATTGGTCTGCAGCAAGGCGACGCATCTCCTCTTCCACTCCGCTCGATCTTCGGTAACTCTCTTCAACTCCGCATAAGAGGTGCAGCCCATATCTCGGCAAATCTGGTCTAGGTACTCTTGGCGAGGTCGTCCAAATCCCGTGCCAATCGATCACTCGACCATGATCTCTTGGGAAAATATAATTAAAAATTGAATTTGATATTTATAATTTTTTTAGTTTTTTTGATGTTTAAGATATACATTGCGGTTGACTGTACAAGTAAAGTGGTAATGGTTTATTCCAGAAAATAATAACAATGAAATTTAAAGATTTCTTCTTCTTCGTGTCAATAAAAAACTGATTTAATGTATGGCATTGATGGTCCTTAGAAGGACCTTGCCTTTCCTCTTTCTCTTGCCATCGTGGAAGGTTTAGCCGACTTTGTGTCGTTTTCAGGGGCGCCGGGTATCATAGTTGTGGCAATACACAATGTGGAGGACAGTGATAACCTCGTCACACCCCAATATTATAAAGAATTTCGCCTTAGTACTAGTCGTCCTATGAACCGATTCTTCAGAAGATAGCTCCTCCTGTGAGGCAGATATCCAGTTGTCCTTCCATCTTTTAGGACTACGGTTCTCAAACTTACTTGGCGACGAAACCATTTTGAAACACTAAATAATTGACTAACTAACTAACTAACCATCATGCCGTCTCCCCAGAGGGGTGGGCCGAAAGAATGGAACGCCACACTGTTCTATCCTGACATACATCTCTCGATTCCTCGACATTCATACTTCTTCTTAAAGTGCCCTGTCAGGTCCCCCCGACGTTGGCGATCACTCTGGTAAACTCCTCCCTATCCTGCGCTGTCCGGAACAGCTCCTCGATAGTTCCGATTCCTGTCCATTCCCTCACACTGCGCAGCCAGGAGATCTGCCTTCTCCCTGCCCCCCTGCGGCCCTCTATTTTTCCCTTCAATATTAGATGCAGCAGGCGATACTTCTCTCCTCGCAAAACGTGACCCAGATAAGCAATCTTGCGGACTTTGATTAATGTCAGCAGCTCTCTATTTACTCCTGCACGATTCAGGACTTTCATATATCTTACGAGGGACATTCATACATCTTACGAAATTTAATATTTGATTGATTCGATCGTGCCACGTTTTCCTCGGCCTTCCTCTATTTACGAGTATATCTCTGTTATGTGTTATGTGTATCTTCCTCTATTTCTTCACCATTCTTTCCACGTATCCAAACCATCTTAATGACCCTTTCATTATTTTGTTCATAGCACTTTCATTCGCACCATAAATAATTTACGGAGCCCTAAATTAATCAAAAGCTAAATTTATGTTAATTATTTAATGAAAATCATACAAAAATAAGTACGCGTCGGAGCCCTCGCAGAGAGGCCTTGCGGAGCCCCAGGGCTCCGCGGAGCACACTTTGAGAACCGCTGTTTTAGGAGGCCTTCCACGAAGAGTCTCGTGAGACTGATTATGTGGTGCAATATAGGGTAATCTGGTGAAAATGAAGAAATATCAAGAATTTACAACAACAACAACACACCATCACGCCGTTTCCCCGCAGGGGTAGGCAGAGAGAATGGACCGTCACACTACTCTATCCTGACATACCTCTCTAGGTTCCTCCACATTCATACATCGAGTCATACACGCACGTCGATTCTTCCGGCTTCTGACATGACCAACCTTTAATATTTGATTAATTTGGTCATGCCATGTTTTCCTCGGTCTACCTCGACTCCTTACTCCATTTAGATCGTTACCGTATAATTTTTTTAACCATTCTTTCTTCACCCAAGCGCTCCATATGTCCGAACCAACGCAGCGATCCTTTCATAATTTAGTTTATAATACCTTCTTTCGCTCTACATTCCTTCCTAATATCAGTATTAAATTTGAGATTCTGTCGTACATAGTTCTACCACACACACGTCTTAGGGACCTCATCTCTACCGCATTTATTCTACTCTCATCTTTCTTCTGCCAGCTCATACATAAGGGTTGGGACCAGAACTCAAATAATTTAAAATATTTAACCGGCAGTTGCGTAAAATATATTACATAATTAGTTATAGGTAGGTACACGATGAAAGCTAGAATGGCAGTGCACAATGGTGTTCTTCTACCGACCCTTATGTATGGAAGCGAAGCATGGAACTGGCAAAAGAAGGATGAAAGTAGAATAAATGCAGTTGAAATGAGATCTCTTAGAAGAATGTGTGGACACTCTGTGTATGATTGAGTGCCGAATGAAAATATAAGAAGTGAATGCGGTGCGAATGATGGTGTCATGAACAAAATAATGAAAGGATCATTAAGATGGTTTGGACATATTGAAAGAATGAATGAAGAAAGAATGGTAAAAAAATTATATGTTAATGATGTAAATGGAACCAGGAATAGAGAGGAAGACCGAGGAAAACGTGACACGATCAAATAAATCAAATATTGAATGTCGGCCATGTGATGAGTCAGAGAAATCGAAGCGCGTGCATGACACGATGTATGAATGTTGAGGAAGCGAGAGAAATATGTCAGGAAAGAAAAGTGTGGCAGTCCATTCTTTCTGCCTACCCCTTTGGGGGGACGGCGTGATGGTTAGTTAGTTAGTTAGTTAGTTACACGATGACTATTTTATTTACTTTGATAGGGGTTTGAACTCTGAACGATCTTAACTATGTGTGCCGAAGGTACAACCTATTATGTATGTGATTACTATACTCGTATGCATTGCAATATCTGATTTCCCCCGTTCAATGAGCCCGAACTTTCTCTCTCGCAACAGATTCGCGTCACCCACACATAATCCTTACCGGAGTAGGGTTAGTCACCGCGGTACCTGCACCACAATGCCATTGTAGTCCTCGCATATCACGAGTGGGATACTCAGATACAGTCTCGGAAAGTTGACATAATTTTTTATTATTATTAGGTGAGAGTTTCACTCTGAGATGCCTACGTAATAGCTTGATTCGTAAATCTTGATTCAGTGGGTATTTTCCATACAGACCTACCTGGCAATTACTAATAATCATTTTATAAATATAGACAAAACAAATGTATGGAAGCGAAGCATGGAACTGGCAAAAGAAGGATGAAAGTAGAATAAATGCAGTAGAAATGAGATCTCTTAGACGAATGTGTGGATACTCTGTGTATGATAGAGTGTCGAATGAAAATATAAGTGAATGCGGTGCGAATGATGGTGTCATGAACAAAATAATGAAAGGATCATTAAGATGGTTTGGACATATGGAAAGAATGAATGAAGAAAGAATGGTAAAAAAATTATATGTTAATGATGTCAATGGTACCAGAAATAGAGGAAGACCAAGGAAAACGTGGCACGATCAAATAAATCAAATATTGAATGTCGGCCATGTGAGGAGTCAGAGAAATCGACGCGCGTGCATGACACGATGTATGAATGTTGAGGAAGCGAGAGAAATATGTCAGGAAAGAAAAGTGTGGCAGTCCATTCTTTCTGCCTACCCCTTCGGGGAGACGGCGTGATGGTTAGTTAGTTAGTTAGTTAGACAAAACAAATCATGGAAACACTTTTTTGTTTGTTTTGATCATAGAAATTATAGATAATTGTATAAAATTATAACAGTAGGTAATACATTTTTTTTATGTTAAATTTTAGTATTTTGTAGCATTCCCCAAGCCAGGCAAGGACCCAACAGCTCCTTCAAATCATAGACCAATTAGTCTTCTTGCTTGCACTGGTAAATTGTTGGAAAAACTCATACAATCAAGACTCAAAACAACACTTCACGAACAGAGTACCATTCCAGATTTTCAACACGGTTTCCGTGCCCAACACTCCACACAACATCAGCTACTTCGTGTAGTTGAACTTATTGCCACAAACTTTAACACGCGCAAATTCACCACTTTCTTTTCCCTAGATGTCAGTAAAGCATTCGACCGCGTCTGGCACACCGGCCTGTTATACAAAATGGGAAAAGCAAACATCCCACTGCCTATGATTCAACTCATAGCCAGCTTTCTGTCCGATCGCCTTTTCAGCGTCAAAATCAACAAGGCCAAATCCTTTGTACGCCCTATCAGAGCAGGAGTTCCCCAAGGTTCAGTAATGGCTCCTACTCTGTTCAACATCTACTGCAGTGATATCCCTCTTCCCCGAGATCAGAACACCCACATTGCCCAATTCGCTGACGATACGGGCATCATCTCCAGTGCTAAAAGGCCGCTTCTCGCGACCCGCAGGGTGCAAAAACAGGCCGATGTGCTAGAGGTGTGGTGCAGAAACTGGCGCATTACCATCAATCCGAGTAAAAGCGCAGCGACCCTTTTCAGTAAAAGACACATTCCTCCAAACATTCCCAACATAAAAATGTTCGGCCAAGACGTTCCTTGGACCAAAACAATCAAATACCTTGGGGTTACCTTGGATTCTAAGCTGACATGGAGGCCACACATTACAAATAAAGTCAAAGCCGCGTCAAAAGCAATCTCAGCCCTCTACCCAATGTTAGCTAGAAACAGTAAACTAAGCATCGACAATAAACTCCTGATATACAAAACGGTTATAAGGCCGATCTTCACTTATGCAGCCCCAATCTGGGGCTATGCAGCTTCGAGTCACATACAAAAACTCCAAATCCTGCAAAATAAGGCTATCCGTTTATCGCTTGGTGCGCCTTCATGGACCAGGATTACACAACTGCACCTAGAATCGGGAATCCGATGATAGATGAATTCATTCTGAAACTTGCCGAACGTTTTTACAAAGGACTCCCTTCACATCCCAACCCCACAATAAAAGACCTCTCTAATTACGACCCAAACACTTCCAGCCGCCACAAGCGCCCAAAATCGATTCTCCTTCAGAGGAACACTCCGGGCCACACAAATCATGCCCCGAATAAACTAACAACCCACCAAATCACCTTCCAACAATGTTCCCATCAGACGTAAGAGGAATAGCCACATGAGCTGAACCTCTGTAAGCCAGAAGATCCAAGTCCAAGTCCAAGTAGCATTCCCTTTATTCGCCGTAGGTATTAAAAATATTCTCCCGAATAAGAGGGAAATGTTCTTGAACTCATCAAATGTATTTTAAGCACCTTTTCTCAATACCACGTAGATGAAAATCTGGAAAAAAAATTAAAAAAATAATTTGATTAATATTGTCCAAATAGAAATATTCGGGACAAATCGATCAACTTCAAAAAATATAGTACCTATATGTTGATCAAGAATTGACTCCCGTCACCTGAATATAATACCCGCACTTTTATCTGCAACAAAATATGTGTGGATCAAGAATGGACTCCCGTCATCTGAATATGCCCGCACTTTCATCTGTAACAACATATGTGTTGATCAAGAATTGTTTCCCGTCACCTGAATATACCCGCACTTTTATCTGCAACAAATATGTGTGGATCAAGAATGGACTTCCGTCACTTGAATATAATACCCGCACTTTTATCTGAAACAAAATACGTGTTGATCAAGAATTGACTTCCGTCTTCTGAATATACCTACCCGCACTTTTATCCTTAACTAAAATATTTACCGTGAAACTATACAATAAATAAAAAATGTTTGTTATTGAAATTTTTCTTGTAAATGGTACAAATGAACAAAAATAAGAATAGAAAACATATAGTTTTATTCTGACAGATTCCGACAGTTCACTGTCATCGTCTGAGACTGATGATTCAAGAATCCGAAGAACAATAAGTGAAATTAGTAACACATTTATAAATAAAATCAATATTTTATTAGCAATTTTTGTATTTTAGTGTATTCGACCAGTTTATTTCACTTAATAATAATGGAAAGCAACGGGAAACTACCACATATAAGGCCCAAGTGGCATCCCAAGAACCAGCAAAAATGTTACACTTTGCTGCAAACCAATCCCTTGGATTGAAACTAGCGAAGAAGAATAATAATGGCTTTCCATACTTAGTCATAATTCAAAATTTTAATGTTGTATGATAACATAACTCCTAATCTGCGCTGCCTAGTAGTCGAACATAGTTTTTATGAATTTGTAATAAAAATAAAAATATGTTGGGGACAAGAAATGGGTCACCACTATTACTAACTTCACAGTAAAGTGTCCATAAATTAAAATGCACACAAAGAACCATTTAAAAGCAAATGCTTGGCGTAATTTCGAATTCGAGATCACAACTGAACCGTCCCACAAGATATTCCTCTCATCATAATTTTAAAGTTCCTCGCTGTCGCTCAGCTTTAGCCCAAAAACAATTTCCATTCCGCGCACCATATATTTTCAATCCTCTTCCTGAGAATCTCAAATCTATCTATCATTCTGCTAAATTGAAGTGACAATGGACAGGACACATAGCCAGACAGGGCAGTACAAGCAGTGGCGGTACTCCCATAGACACCCAAAAGCCCGGCTTGCGTAAGAAATTTTGAATCAAAACCTCTTCTGGCTTACAGAGGTACAGCTCTTGTGCCTATTCCTTTTACGTCGGATGGAAACATTGATGGAAGTAGATTTAGTGGGTTGTTGGTTTATACAGGGGCACGATTTCTTAGATTTGGGGGTTTTGATTTAATATTTCTTAGGCAAGCCGGGCTTCTGGGCTTCTATGGGAGTACTGCCACTGAGTACAAGATATATGTACTATACTACTATACCCAGAATACTCTAATGGCAGCCTTGAATAAGGAACAGGAGTGTCGGGAGGTCACTTAAAAGATGTATGGATGACATTGCCCAAAGATGGATTAAGACCTGGATGAGGAAGGGACAAAACAGGGATGAATGAGAAAATGAAATAATCCTGTATCCAGCAGTGGAGGGAAGAAGACTGAATAACAGGAAGGTATCCACACTTGTAGTGTGACTAAAACTATTACACCGGACACCCCTGGAAACGACACAAAATCAACAAAACCGTCCACATGGCAAGAGAAAGTGGAGACATGGAATCCTTTTTATAATGCATGCTATTGATATGAAAATAAATGTTATTATTGAAGAAACATTTGAACCATCAAACTTTCGCAAAACTTTGTCTGATTATGTGTTATTGGTATGCATGTCCCTTGATTGCTCCTGTGCAATGATGCTTATCTTTTTAAAAAGGAATATCGTTTATTAACTATTGTCTTATTCAATAATGCGGTATGTCCATGAAGATTGCTATTAACATTAAAATCTGCATGTTTCATTAAGAACACTGTCATTTTTAGAGGTTAATTGAAGAAATAAAACGCCACATCAGATGTTTTCTTATATTTTATTAATAAATTAAATACTCGAAATTATTAATACATACTTGAAACTTGATATATCTTAAAAAACATATTTTCACAGTTCTACTCCTTAGCAAAAATTAAATTGCGAAGATATATTTTTTATTCTAAAATTCAATTCTAAATCCTCTTAAAGTAAGTCCTACTGCATTCAGTACTAAATATGGACTATTCCAGAAAAAGGAAGTCATATCCAACCTAAGGAAATAGGAAAGAAAATTGAGCTTTTTACTCAGCACACACATTACAAAAATAATTGATTAACTATACAACACAAAAAATAAAACTTTGGTTTTGAGTCGGTGAGATTTCTTTAAATTTCATATTTAAAAAAAATATTATTACAGTATAAAAACTAATGGCTTCACTTAGATTAAAAACGATTTCTAAAATACAACCAATTAGAGATAAATCAAAATGATTTTGAAAACATTTTGATACAAAAGTGCATTTACATATTAAACCTATTTTTATTTTATCTGCAGAATAATGTGCTACATGATCTTGCAAGGATAAATCAGATTCTCATTGTCTCAAACGCGTTGTTATTTACCTTAATAAAAAAGACATCCAAAATTAGCATGTTATATTATATATATATGGGTTAAAAAATATTTGTTTAATTTACATTCAATTATAATTGATCGTATGTAAGAAATTAGCAAAATAAAATGAAGAGAAAATTCACCTTAAATTAAATGAATGGTACATGTAATATAAATAACAGGGTGAATAAAAACCTTGCTGCTTTTACAGGACATCGATACGACTAGTTACGCTGAACACAATTATTTAATTCATATCTGAGAAAACCAAAGATTAATGAGCGTACAAAACCCTATATTACGATTATTTACTTTTTCAATCAATGACTATGATTGACGATGACATCAGAAGAATAATAAGTTAGACAAAAAATTTACTACATATAACTATTGAATGACAAATGATATAATCAAATCTCTAGCAAAATATTGCTTCTTAAGATTGTTTTGAATAATAAAAAATAAAATGAAACATTTTGTGATTGATTTAGAATGTGTAGTTGATTTGGGAGGCAGAGGATATTACGCAATTCATTGATACATTTAAAGGAAGATACCGCATCTCGGGACCAAAAATTCTGTGGGAACACTGTTGTTAAACAATTCAGCTATTTCGATGCCGTTTGTCATGGTAGCCAAGCGTATAATAGACCACTGACACTCTACAGAACAAGATTATCGAGAGATCTGTAGCCTCAGCTCAGGGGGTGAGGAATGTGCCTCCACGCATATGGTGTTACTAAAACAATAACACCCGGCGACCCTGGATATGAGTCAGGCAAACCTTCCATCGCAATACCAAGAATAAGAAGAAAAGTTTTTTTTACGAAGCTTGCCATTGATACAAAGGTCTGCATTTTTTTCCAGCCATATTAATTTTTATATAATATCAAAATATATGCTTACAATAATAATTCCTCGATACTACACTTACAAAAACTATCACAATGAATAAGGCAACATTATGATCTGTTAACAAAACCAACAAAAACTAATCCTGCGACACAATGTGATGAAATCTGAAATTAATAAATTTACATTCTCAAATAGTTTCATTATAATAATGGGTTGATATGTTTTACCTTATTAGGGCATTATCAAACATGTTAAATAGTAATAACTACAATAAAAATAATTGAAAATGTAAATTTGAAAATATTTCATATAATACAAGAGTCAAACACCACTGCCGAGACAAATGTAAACAACAATGTGAACACTTGTTAATGAAAAGTGGATTTATAATTTAAATAATATCTTAAGAACATTAAAATAATATGTATGAAATATTTTTCTGCAATTAATATTCATAAAATGTCAGTATAAATAGATTATTTTACAATGTAATCGTAAAGCAATTACATGTATACTTAAATACTCTTAGTTTATGACTTTATTTAGGTTTCCAAGACATGGTCTTGAAGTCAATATGCCGATTATTAATTTTATATAATGCATACAACCAATCCAAGGTTTGATAATACACAGCATTGCACTTGTCTCAATTATATTATTACCATTTGAGTTATTATGACATTTCACAAGATCCAATCGACAAATTTAACTATTATTGTAAGTTTGCACATATCCGAAATCCTTAGAAAAGAATTATATTTATATTTTATATACACACAAATAAGGCAAGCCAAGAAAGAGCAAAAAAAATATTTAACAACAAATTTGTTATATGCAATTTCAAATGTGAATTTTGTCAGTTGGATTAATAGTTATTATTAGAAATGCACCAAATCCAGTTAACATAATAAATAGTTTTTAACTTAAATGGATGTTTCTCTTATTTCTACAATTGAATCGAATTTTTAAAAATATACCAAATAGAATTTAGATATATTTTCATAATTAATAAATTCAGATAAATGAGATTTTTTCCATTCAGATAATTTTATTCCACCATATTTTATGCACATGTGAATGCATTTACAAATTTAAATGACTCTTGTTCTACTGCAGTTATCGATGTTAAACATGAAAAATATACAAAGTCATGAAACCTCACAAAATGTATAGAAGATGAATAACATTCTCGGTCTGTAGTGATTACATGAAGTAGGAGCAATATTCGTGGGGCATGACACCGCGCCTGGGGTAGAAAGTGTGCGTGAGAGAGTATCGGTTGAGGTTGGTTATACGCGACGTGTAAATGTCCGCAAACCTGAACAGCCTCCTCGAGAAATATGTGGGGTTGTGGTAGGTGCGGAAAACGCTGCCAAACTGAGGGTTGAACACCGCCTTTATTTCATTCCTAAAACAAAATTAAATTGTCAATTCACAAGCTACAACAAGATGATACAAAAAACACACATGTACTGAATGTAAAATGAAATCTTTAAGGCTTTGAGAATTTTAATGTAAATATTTTTTTGCATACAACAGGTCGTTTGAACCCAATTACTGTATACAATTTTTAAATTGAATACACATTAATTTGTTAAAACCACTTTTATTTTTGAGTTCGTCGACCGGTTTCGCTCACAACCGAGCTTCCTCAGGACTGATTAATAACTAAACTTAAAATTAATTACAATATCATGGCTTAGGACTAGAGGAAGATGGGACTAGAGTGTTAGAGTGAGAAGACTGTGGGTGATAAGGAATTGACAGAAGAGAGTGGGGAGGATTAGGCAGTGGTACAGGGTTGTTCAGAGGGAACATATTTAAAATAGGGCTGTAGGACAAATTGGTTTGGTTATTTATTATTTTACAATTAGAATTTATTGATTTTTTTATCTCTAGTGCTTCTAGGTTGTTGAGTTTTATTCCGTTGCTGTTTTTATGGAGTAATTTGGCACCTAAAGTTTTATTGAAGGTATGATCGCATTCTATCAGGTGGTTCGCAAACTCTGAAAAGCCATTATTATTAAGACATCGTAGATGCTCTGTGATGCGTGTATTAAGAGATCTGGTAGTTTTTCCTACGTAGAAACTAGGACAATCGTTACAGTTTAGTTTATATATACCGGCGTGATTAAATTTATCTTCCTTGTCTTTCGAGTTAATTAGAAATTTACCTAGATTATTGTTGGTGTAATAAGCTGGTTTTATTGTAGGTGGGAAATTTCGAACGGCTTGGGAAGAGAATTTGTTTATAAATAGGATTTTTCTCCATTGAAAAGGGGGTTTGTCATCATTTTTATTGTGAGTTTTAGTTTCAGAAGTATATAAGAATTTTTGGGTTGAAAGTCGTTTGTTATGTTTATTGAGTATATTGGAAATAAGGGTCGGGGAATAACCATTGTTAACTGCTATTTTGTTGATTGTAGATAATTCCTTGAAGTAATTGTCTTGAGATAATGGGACTGTAATGAGCCTATGGATCATAGCATGAAAGGCAGAATTTTTATGAGTAACCGGGTGGTTCGAAGAGTTGTGTATAGTCATGTCTGTATATGTTGGTTTTCTGTAAATGTCAAAATCGATTTTTTTATTAATAATTGATAATGTTAGGTCTAGAAAGTTTATTGAGGAGTTTTTTCCTATTTCTAAAGTGAATTGTATATTGGGGTGAAGTGAGTTGATGTATTTTAGGAATGAGTCTAATTGTCTGTCAGTACCAGTCCATAAACAAAGTATATCATCTACATATCTTTTCCAGTAGAATACGTTTTTTAAGAGGGGAATATTCGATGTGAAGATGTTATTTTCTAGATTATTCATAAATATATCTGCCAAAAGGGGACTAGACGATGCTCCCATCATCAGGCCTTCCTTTTGGTTGAAAATTTTATTATTGAATTGAAAGTAATTTTGTTTTAAGCATACGTTGAATAAATTAGTAAAATCTGTGATAAGATTTTTGGGTAACATAGAATCATTAAGCAAATTGAAAAGGAGATTTTTGCTTTCTTCTACTGGGACATTTGGGAACAAATTGACTACGTCAAATGATATTAATTTGCAATTATCCGGGGGTACAATGTCTTTGAGATCTTCAATTAATTGGAATGAGTTTTTTATAGAATATTCGGGTTTGAATATGTTTAACTTATTTAAACTGTCGGTCATGAAAGATAACAATTTGAAATTAGGTGCATTGCAACAGGATACGACCGGTCTTATTGGGGAATTTTGTTTATGGATTTTAAGGAAACCGTAGAGTTTGGGTGTTTTTGGATTTTTGGTTAGGAGTTTTGTCTTATGGTATGAATTATCAATAAACATATCTGATACACAATCTTTTAACACACTTTTAACACTTTCTTGATATTTGTTTGTTGGGTCTTTTGGTAACACTGTGAAACTGTCATTATTGATGAAATCTTCTACTTTCGAAACGTATTCACTTTTTTCTAAAATAATTACTGTATTTCCTTTATCTGCTTTTGTAACCACTAGATCATCTTGATTTATTTTCTTCTGTATTTGTTTGAGAATATGCACTTCTGGGTTGATAATTGGTTTACACGACGATAGATTAGTTTTAATAGATTCAGCACTTTTGTATAAAAAACTTTTTGGTTGATTAAAAAGTGCTGTTTCTATGTCGACTGCAACGTTTTCTACTGCATTATCATAGTTATTTGGGTTGTAGTTAAGGTTGTATTTGAATCCTTTTGATAATAAAGCTAATTCTTCTGGGTTGAATTGCGTCGAAGATAGATTTTTGACGCGTTCGTAAAATTGGTGTGTTGAAGGTACGTTGATATCGGTGTTACGTTTTATGTTACTGGTGTTCACTAGATTTTTAAGTTTTTTATTTAAAATTTCACGTTTTTTGTACACCTTTTTTGAAACAAAATTTCTTACATAATCATCGAATAAGTCCCATTCTATACGATGTAAAATGTAGGTTAAATCACTATGTAATAATTTAAGTTTTAGTTTAAGGTTATTACGATGTTTATAAGCACATTTTAGATCTTCTTTTAACCACGATAATTTTGCTTGATGTAACGAAGAACTATTCCACACTGTAGTATTATTATTTACACTGGTAAATATTGAGTTTAAATATTTAGGAAACACTTTTGATTTAATGCATTCTTTATAAAAGAATATACGAAGGGAAGCCACTCTGTATTTAATTGAAAAGTTTTTATACATTTTGGCTTTATCAGCTGTACTTGCTGCACTTATATTTTGGTATGAAGCCCAAATGTCCCAGTAGAAGAAAGCAAAAATCTCCTTTTCAATTTGCTTAATGATTCTATGTTACCCAAAAATCTTATCACAGATTTTACTAATTTATTCAACGTATGCTTAAAACAAAATTACTTTCAATTCAATAATAAAATTTTCAACCAAAAGGAAGGCCTGATGATGGGAGCATCGTCTAGTCCCCTTTTGGCAGATATATTTATGAATAATCTAGAAAATAACATCTTCACATCGAATATTCCCATCTTAAAAAACGTATTCTACTGGAAAAGATATGTAGATGATATACTTTGTTTATGGACTGGTACTGACAGACAATTAGACTCATTCCTAAAATACATCAACTCACTTCACCCCAATATACAATTCACTTTAGAAATAGGAAAAAACTCCTCAATAAACTTTCTAGACCTAACATTATCAATTATTAATAAAAAAATCGATTTTGACATTTACAGAAAACCAACATATACAGACATGACTATACACAACTCTTCGAACCACCCGGTTACTCATAAAAATTCTGCCTTTCATGCTATGATCCATAGGCTCATTACAGTCCCATTATCTCAAGACAATTACTTCAAGGAATTATCTACAATCAACAAAATAGCAGTTAACAATGGTTATTCCCCGACCCTTATTTCCAATATACTCAATAAACATAACAAACGACTTTCAACCCAAAAATTCTTATATACTTCTGAAACTAAAACTCACAATAAAAATGATGACAAACCCCCTTTTCAATGGAGAAAAATCCTATTTATAAACAAATTCTCTTCCCAAGCCGCTCGAAATTTCCCACCTACAATAAAACCAGCTTATTACACCAACAATAATCTAGGTAAATTTCTAATTAACTCGAAAGACAAGGAAGATAAATTTAATCACGCCGGTATATATAAACTAAACTGTAACGATTGTCCTAGCTTCTACGTAGGAAAAACTACCAGATCTCTTAATACACGCATCACAGAGCATCTACGATGTCTTAATAATAATGGCTTTTCAGAGTTTGCGAACCACCTGATAGAATGCGATCATACCTTCAATAAAACTTTAGGTGCCAAATTACTCCATAAAAACAGCAACGGAATAAAACTCAACAACCTAGAAGCCCTAGAGATAAAAAAATCAATAAATTCTAATTGTAAAATAATAAATAACCAAACCAATTTGTCCTACAGCCCTATTTTAAATATGTTCCCTCTGAACAACCCTGTACCACTGCCTAATCCTCCCCACTCTCTTCTGTCAATTCCTTATCACCCACAGTCTTCTCACTCTAACACTCTAGTCCCATCTTCCTCTAGTCCTAAGCCATGATATTGTAATTAATTTTAAGTTTAGTTAGTAATCAGTCCTGAGGAAGCTCGGTTGTGAGCGAAACCGGTCGACGAACTCAAAAATAAAAGTGGTTTTAACAAATTAATGTGTATTCAATTTAAATATTGATAACTCCACAAAGTGATGGCTTCATACCAAAATATGTATACAATTTGTTTTTAGCTATTATATTGATTCTCATGACATGTGATAGGTAGCAAGTCTATCGCCATTTTATTGTCACGTGAATTCTACACCAGACCAAAGACAGTGTGACACTGTCACAAAGGTTGTTTTTACTGTTTTTGTATTACATTATTAATTACAAGTGATTACCACCAAATTAAAAACACAATCTCCATTAGTTATATACAAATAATTACCTCAACACATCCCTTTCATTCATCCACTTCTGCAAAATCATGCGAGCCTCATCTCCACCATAGTCCTGATGGTCTTCAATCAGCTGAGTCAACATCTGCAGCCAGTTTGCATTCTCCTTGAATAAAGTATTGTTCAATGTCTTGATTTCGTGCTGAAAATGTAAACATTTAAAATTTAGCAACAATGAATATACATCCTTAAAATACAATAAACCATGTGTATAAGTTTCAATCCGCTGTTTTTAGTCAGAAAAACACATGTTCTTTTTTTCATGGAAAACAAAAACAAATTTATTCAATATACCTACTAGGCCTCTCTAGCTACACATTTTTCCTAGCTGTCAAGCAATTTGTGGATACCACGCCAAAAAAAGTACTTTGCTTTCACGTCTTCATAAGAATCGAAGTGCTACTCAGGGACCGCGTGGCCCAATCGACGAAAACAGGTAGTAGTCGGAAGGGGCCAAGTTTGGTGAATAAGCGGGATGGGGTAACACCTCCCAGTTGTGTCTGTCCAAATAGTTTCAGACCATTATTGACATGTGCGAGGGTGCGCTTTGCACTTTGCTAATAATCCGGTCTTTTTTCACGCAGAGCACAGTACAATTTGATCAGTTGTTGGTGGTAGCAGGCGGCATTCACAGTTTCACCAGCTCATCGTAGACAATACCCTGCTGATCCCACCAAACGCACAGCATCATCTTCCGTCCGAAGCAATTGGCCCTTGTAAAGTTGATTGATAAAGCACTGTTGCCATAGGCCTCCATAAGCATTTGGTACGATTCGGCAGCAGTTTTTTTCAAATGAAAGCAGAAAAGCAGACCTTCCCACGTATGCTCTTTTCTGGCACGAAACTAGACATGATTACCAATGTAAAAATGTATGTTGTAGTATGAAATTGCTGATTATTTGCACTGATTAATGTGGACAGATGTCAAACTCTTAAAAAAAACAGTATAAGGTGTCAGCATGGAACGCCATCTATGAGCAAACATTGGATTTAAGTTTTTACACCTGGTATGTTTTACACAACTATGTGAATGTTTTTTGTTGAAAATTAACTTGTATGATCACAAGTGTTATATTAGGCATTTTTTCAGAGTTGTAACTGACCCCCAATTCATTAATTATGGCACCCGTCCTCCAACCATGTTCCAATGTGACATCGGCCAGGTCACTGTAAGGATGGTCTCCGAAGTAGAGTACTTGCTCTCCCCTCCAGCCGGTGAGTTCTTGTAATTGACGTACAGTACCCTAAAATCATAACCAAAAAAATATTACATGTAAATTGGATGCATTTATTATTAGAAATAGACAAATTTCTAACAGATGACCCTCTGTGAATTTGCAGATCTAGCTAATTTTGAAGCTTCGGAATCTAAACCAAAAAAAAACAATGTTGTTATTAGAAATCTCATGGTAAGAAGTACATTTTAAATAATGAAAATATTATTTTGTTTTGTAAAAAATCTTTTTAAAATGTATATTTATTTCAAATCCACTGATGTTTGTGTCTTCAACCAGTATCGGCCCGAAACCGGTCGAAGACACAAACATCAGTAGATTTTAACTAAATAAACATTTTTATGAGATTTTTTCCAATTTAAACAAAAACATTGAACAAAAAAACATGAACAATTTAGGTACTGACTACTGACTGGCCGGACAGATGAGCCTCTGTGAATTTATACACCTAGCTAGTCTTGAAGTTTCAGAATCTGAACTAAAACGTTAATAAAATTTTAACAAAAACATTAAACAATTTAGGCACTAAATATTCTGTGCTATGGATAGAAGATAGAATCTAGAACATATTTTCAAAAGTTAATATGAAAATTTTTGTCTGATCAATAATATAGAGTGGCTCATCCATCAGCTACGCCAGATAAAGTTCTTTCATTTTTTGAAAAATTTGTTAACCCTTAAGGTTTGACATTTGTCATCTCCTGTCATTGGGGTTATTAAAAATAGACTATTTACAAAAGAGAATGGATTATTATTGTTAAAATAAATAACAAATTTTCCAAAAGTTTTCTGATGCTTGTGAAATTATTTGTACTCAGTTTCAATAAATGAGTGCACCATTTGAAGATAAATTAAAAAAATTTAAGAAACCGGTTGGGAACGGATAAGCAAACGCTAACACATCCTCCCCCTGTACGGCTGGTCGAAAACATTCCAAATAATTTCAATGATGGTAGATGACTAATGCCAAACTTTAGGGTTACAAAATATTTTTTTTTAAATGGAAGGAAATTTAAGTACCTAATGGGCTCTATATAATCCTAAATTAGCAGTTATAATTAAGATTATTACCTCGTAATAAATGACACCTTTCTCCAGCTTGGAGACCTTGTCCCAGACATGGGTACCAGACGTTTGGTCAAACACCCGGATCGGTCGAGACTTCTCGGTGAAGAACCGCGGCTTACGAGCGGACACAATAACTACATCGAAGTAGTCACGCCAATCGGGTCCCACCAGTAAACCCATTCCAGCGTTACTGAAAACATTAACGAGGTATTCTCATGTACTCAATTTCAGTTTTTAGAATCAAATGTTCTCATGGTCTCTACGGATACTAAATAATAATATGTGAAGGCTTATTGAACTCACACGAAATGATACGGACTGTTAGTCACAAGGAACAACTTCTTGTCTTCACTCACAAGCTTATCAAAATAATGTCGAATGTCTGGATTGGTATAGATATATTCCTTGACATTTTCTGACACTATGCTATGCATTACTGGGTGGCAGCTTTTCACAGAATTCTGAAAGAAATATAAACAAAACATTATAAACATGGTGACCTTAAAAAAACATTGTATAGAGGGCAAAGCACAACACAGTACCTAATCACAATACTATCGGCAACATCATCATCGTAGCCATATTTGTGAAATTTTAAATATTATATTTTAAAATTATTTTTTATTATTTACTAAAAAAAAATCGCTCCCTATTATGGCAGATACAATTTTCATTTTTTGAAATGGGCCCTTTAGGTGATGGCATTCTGTGGATACGTAATTATTTGGAAGATCTGGATTACTTACTTGCATACTCTGGATAGATTATGCTGATTACCTGTGTCTGCTTTCAATAAACCGGGTGGATGCAGAACATAAATTGCATAGACTTCATGAGGAAGCGTAGAAAGTAGGTCTCAAAATTAACACAGCTATAATGTAGACCTACGAGCGTTCACAAATAACTCCACCCCAATCCTGCTCAACGGTGTCCCCTTGTGACCACGACCAACTTTTGCTACCTTGTTAGTATGATACCTCAGAGACACAGGAGAGAATCTACCTAATTCAGTGTAATGAAGATTATGTGACAATTTTCCCTATTTAAACTAACCATCACGCCGTATTCCAGAGGGGTAGGCAGAAAGGATGGACTGCCACTCTGCTCTGTACTGACATTTACACATTGTAATACGCACACTCGTAGATTTTTTCCACTTTAAATGTAGCCATCCTTTAATAATTTATTAATTTGGTCATCCTCGGCTTCTCTTTCCACTCACACTATTTGGATACAACTTTTAAGCCATCTTAAGAATCCTTTTTTAATTTTACTTAGGATGCAATCATCTGCCTTACATTTCTTCGTTATTTCGTCATTCGGTATTCTATCATACATTGTTTTTCCATATTTATATATCTTTGCCAGTTTTGACAATGTGATTGATTTGTTGGGAGACTTAAATTGCTATCAATATTTACTCCAAGAAGTTAAATTTTTTTTGGATGGGACTATAGACATATTTGACGTTTGCAAGGGGGAGAAGTATTTGTAATTTGTAAACGTAATTAGACTTAAGGTAGTTATAATTGGATGCAGGTTGATGCCCAGAAACCGATGAGGTACGCCACCCATCACATCGCTTTTCCCGCAGGGGCAAACACAGGAGAGTGGAGTGCCGCATTGGTACTTGGAATATTGGAGGAGGAATGGAAGGAAAGTTGAATGAGATGGACGATGAATTTGACTGAATGTGGATCCAGAGAGCCTGGGGATATAAGGAAGGAATGTAGAATGGAAAAAAGTATTATGAACAAAATTATGAAAGGATCACTGCATTGGATTGGACATATGGTACACATGGATGAAGGAATAATGGTTAAGAATGTATATGTTAACAGTGTGAATAATATGGAGTCATGGGAGACCGAGAAAAACTTGGCATGACCAAATTAATAAAATTTTAAAGGTCGGCCATGTTAGAAGTCGGAATAATTGACGTGCATGTATAACGTTGACCTTCATGGCAGAGTGGTAAGAGCTCTGACTTCCATACCGAAAGTCCCGGATTGATTCCCGGCAATGGCAGTGTGATTGTCACACTGTCTTTGGTCTGGTGTAGAATTCTCGTGACAATAAAATGGTGATAGATTGGCTACCTATCACATGTCATAAGAATCAATATAATAGCTAAAATAAATTGTATACAGTAATTGGGTTCAAACGACCTGTTGTATAGATGACTCGCTGTATTAATGTGGAGAAAGCTAGAGAGGGATGTAAGGATAGAGTGGTGTGACAGTCCATTGCCTACCCCTTCAGGGAAACAGCGTGATGGTTTGTTATTTTTTCAGATGGGGGATAGAGGAGAGATGACATAGAATAAAGTAATTTATTTGTTTTGAGTGATAATAATTTGAAACTAAACTATTCACGGCAGGGATAAAAATGGTTTAATTATTATGTTGACAATACAATGGAACAAATTCATTTCAATTGGAAACATTGGCATCTATGTAGAAGTTGAATAGAGTACTGGGAGTGTCGTCTCTCCATCGCGGACTAATACAATAATTGCCTGCTATCAAACATATCTGCTCGGCCACTGACAGATTAACAATTCACGAACCCAACTCCCTCACCTTGCCTAGTCAATTGTTTCTATTTCTAACTAACAAGTTACGAGCACAACGATTTGTTTGTTTCCATCTAATATATAGAGACAACGCTTTCAGATTTTATTACAAGAATACTAACACATCAAAATTTGCTTTTAGAAATGAATAAAAGGAAATAATAAACTTTTGTATGAAGCAGTTAATTTGTGGTGTAGCATTATTAAAAATTATGTTAGAATATTTTTATATTTTGTTTTTAAACCAACCGGTTTCGCTCCCGCCAGAGCTTCGCCATTCGAGCACATTTTTGACAATCAATTAGAAAGTTTCTGAAGCTCCAGCGGGAGCAAAACTGGTTGATTCGTTAAAACAAACAAAATATTAAAGTGGTTTCAAATTATTATTTTGGAAACAATTTATCTACATTTGTATATCTATCGAGAGGTGTAATATCAAAGATGAACTGCCTGCATAACACAAAATGCAATGCTAAGGAGGCGAGGGTAGTGTGTCAAAAAAGAACAGTCCTTTCTGTCTACCTCTTCGGGGAAACGGCGTGATAGTTAGTTTGATTCTTTTTTAAGAAAATCGATTAACATTAATAATAATTTTCGTGGGGAACCCTTATTTTCATTCATTGCCAGCATAAAGGTAGCGCCCTAAATTATTCACTTGGAACTTGAGTTTTACAAAATTGTGCCAGATTGTTGCATACCAAATTGTTAAATGGGACAAGAGCCAAATGGTAGAGGCAACAAAATCATATAAAATAGAAAAAAGTATAGATCTGCATTCCTTACATCTAAAAATACAAATAAAAAAGTACTTATTAAAGCACTGTTTTTTCCACTTATGAATTTATTTTCTCAACATGTTTCAAATGTTTCATCTGAAGTTATTTCGTATAAGAACAATATAAACATCTATATCATTCTCCCGGTGATAAAGGTGTAAAACTTTCAAGACATATTGAGAAAAATAAACTCAAAAGTGGAAGAAAAAAAACAGTGTTTTAATTCATAACAAAATAGACATCATGGAACACCAGTGTTAATGCCTCGAGTTTATCAAAAATATAAACATATTTTATATCTCTCTCCCAGTTTAATTGAAACCTGGAGGCTTTTTTATTAAGTTTAAAGAAAGAGAAGATGTCTTTACATGGAAAAAAAAAATCAGTCACATAAATCATTCATATTTTTTTTAAATCAAATTATTTTTATGTCAACTTAACATTAATTTCAGACGGCTTAGGAGTCATCGTGTCATCAAAATAATATTAAGGAGAGTGAATGTGTTATTGAGTTGTTAGGAGGGTGAACTCACTTTAACATCCCTGAACAGGATCTCGGGATGATAGTCGATGTGATTCCGTATAAACAATTCGGCAACGTTGCACAACAGGCTGACTTCGGGGACAGAAAACAAATCGGCCAAATGGATCATCTTTGAATGTACATCCTGAAATGGATAAGCATTATCATTGTTATAAATCTAGCAAACTACTTCACATTCGGTTGGCATGCCTGTAACAACTAAAATAAATTTAGCAAACTATTCATATTGGCAGGCATGCCTGTGACAACTAAAATAAGTAACCATTTTACAACACATAAATACGCTATTACAAACTAAAAATTAAACCTTAAGATTCTACATGTTTAAAATATAATGAAACAAACATAATAAAATGACGACTACTTTTATTACTAAGGAACATGTATGTAGGGAATATACATCAAAATACAGGAATTTAAAAAAAATCATTTTCTAAACAATATTGTAAAGGACAAACCAATGTACTCGTATACCTCAAGTTAGTGGAACAATTCTAGTGTATACATGCAATAGAAAAGTTTAGATAATTACCCATTCATTCTTGGAATGACCTTCGACATATGCTATGGGAATTATTCTATTTTTATAGAGACCCAACACTTCGTCAGTAGCGAGCGGTGTGAGTCCTCTATAAACGGAACCAAACTGAATTTGCAAAAATGAATCCAATTTTAAAAGCACACCTTTCTCTATATCGTAATGAAGTCCACGCACTGCGAAACCTGGGGTATATTCGAGTTTGAGGATATCTGGAGGATACTGCAATTATTAAAATTCATAAAGTTGTAGTGAAAGAAAATACAAAATATTTTACGACAGGTTAAACAATTTGTAGGTAGGTTATTGTACCTTATATTTCTGAACCAGGGTGTCTCTACCGAGATTGTACAGCAAGTAATCGAGAGATTCTTTATAATGAGCCAAAGTATAATCATAATCAAATCCGTAAACGTTTACTTCTTGTAAATCAAGTTCATTACACGCAAACACACCCTGCGGGTTCACATCTTGCGGCAGCTTTTTTGCTAAAAAAAAAACATTATTAACACCACGATGA
Source organism: Lepidostoma basale (assembly GCA_022606425.2). Lineage (NCBI taxonomy): Eukaryota > Metazoa > Arthropoda > Insecta > Trichoptera > Lepidostomatidae > Lepidostoma > Lepidostoma basale. The sequence goes on along the minus strand of JAHDVF020000296.1, from coordinate 519,919 downwards.
ATTATTGTGCCCTTACATAATTTGGCAAAATGAGATTGTTACATTCAAAAATAGAATCTTACATTTGCATTTCAACTTTACTCTTTTATATGCTTCGTTCAAAATATCTTTAGTGGAACATTGACGCGTCCCAAGAATAACAAGTCCATTCTTTTTTGGAAATGATTTCACGAAAGGTAGAGTCAATTCTAAAAAATTTAAACCAAATAATCCCGCCCGTTGCATTTTTTACTGATTCAATGCACTTGACGCACTCGGCAATCGGCTACCTGACACAGAGCACGAACGAACACAGCGCAGAATACAGTGGAACTGAGTGGAACACTGGGAACACAGACGAACCTGACGGATTCACAAACTCACTCACTAACCATAGCCAACGAAAACAGGCAAATGTAAAAAGGTAGGTATATAAATAACAGCGTGTGGATAAAGTTAAAACTAATCATAATTTGAAACTAGTAAAGTCGGATTTTAATTAAACTTGTTGGTTGGGCTTTCATTATTTTTCATAACTAGCGATTTTCATAAAATATATGCAATTTCTACGTTTTAAACCGTACATAACCTAGCGGGAGACAACGGAGTGAGCTGGGCTTGCGCGATACTTTAGCTGTCGACGTGACCGCTAAATGTTTCCTTGAAGAATATAATTGTAATCTACAGTATTATATTATATTCTATAATATTATATGGAAAGAAATTTATTTCACAAATCAAACATTATTTTTTGGGCACATTTAGTGCATTATAAATTCCCAAGCTAACATCAGGGTTTGAGTCTATAATAATACCTATGTATTATACAAATAGATTTTTTAAGCGTTTTATTTAAGTTTTGCTGAAGAAGAAACAAAAAGAGCCATTACATGAATTTTAGATACCTCAAGACTTCTGTAATATACCTGTACATATTTATTTATTTTTACACATGTTTCGAAATTGCTTCAAATAAATTATTTTCGGGTTAAAATAAATAATATTTTATTTACAAAATTATTTATTGATAATATTGTATTTATTACTTAATTTGCATGCAGCGCATGAAATTTCGTTTTGAAAAACGTTTGAGATAAATTTTAATATAGGTAGTCTATTATTTACCTGCTTACTCTCAATAACACAATCTTATTTTGATTTTTTTTAAATTGGATGCAAAATTTGATTGTAAAATAGCATTTAACTCAAAACTAATGTAGAGCAAAATAAATGCGAAATTCGCTGTCATAAAACAAAAACTTAAAAAGTGAGTAGTATAAATAATCTTTTCTATAAATTATTTGGTAGTTTTGTTAATCAATCGGTGTCTTGACGAGTAAAAAATATTTTTTTAACCACTTTGATATATGGTAACATGTCTATCAAAAAATAAAATCAAATAAAACATATAATATAAAAATGAGTATTTATTAAAATCGAAATAAAAATTTGTTCTACCTACATATTAGGTGTAATTATATTTTATTTTATTACACTGAGCATGCATTAAATCAATATTAGAGAGATAATTTTGTTTCGTTGTCAATAAAATTGTCTATATTTCGGGAAATGCGCTTCCGATCATATTTTTACTCCGGTATCTATAGTTGTGGGTTCGGAGATTGAAATTTTGCCCAGCAAGGGACAAAGGACACGCCCTGTCCGCCCTGGCGAGGAAGCATAGTGAGTACATAGCTATTTCCAGCTCGGGAGATGTTCCTACAAACATGGTGTCCACTGGTTTGTCGATTCCCTTTAGATTGAAATGCAATTTCAAAATGGCCCCTTTCTGCAACACGCAAAATAATATAAACCAATTAAGGTGACGATTGTTAACATCAATTATTAATCAACTCAAAGATCGTGTCATATTAATACATAGAAACCCAACACAATTTTCGAGAACGAATCCAAGTAGATGAGTTAATTGAAAACATCTTATTTATATTAGAATCTTACTGGAAAATATTAAAACATAATATTGTAAGAATTGACATATTATTTATTATTTTAAACTTACATCTCCCAAATCAATTTTCTTCAAGTAGCCCAAATAATTCGCTCGGTTTGCAGTTTCTTCTGTCGAAAAGTATATCCAGTTGTGCAAACCTTAAAAAAACATGTTTTGGTTATATGTATGTACCGTTTAAATATTAATCATTAACGTAGTGCGCTTATAAAGTTACCTGATATTTCTCCATTTTTAATTTCAGACAGGAAAATATGCTCAAAGCCGGAACTGCCAATTTTCCCCTGGCCTCTTGAATACATGTTAAACCAAATTTGTTTAAGCACATCTCTTTGCTGTCTAGGATCTGGCGTTACTACCCCTGTTGAATTTTGGATTTACAAATAACGCATTCATTGTTGATTAATAATATGTATTGGTTTTAACGAAGAAAGTTATGTTTACCTTTCTCTTTTAAAAAGTTCATCAAATGTCTTATAACAGACGTAGCCATGATCGCATCCAGAAACTCGTTTTCTTCATTTTTTTCCTATAATAAAAATACGTTATTGTGGTTTAATGTTACCTACATTAAATAGCTTCATTTCTCAGAAAAAATGCGAAATATTCCACATAAAAATGCATTGAACCTGTGGAGTTATGTACTCGTTTACGGTAGTATCCTGTTCATAATTGTCTAATAAAACTTTCATTGCTGATACAGTTGGGATGTTCCAAACTGCCGGTTGAAGAGTCAAAAGCCTGTAAATAATGAATGAGTATTTTAAACCATTTGAATGGAATCTTTTACAATGAGTATAGTACCTACTATGTACCTACACGCGAACGAAGCATATGAATAAGATATAAGTATTCTTAAATTGAATTAGATCCTTTACAACTGATAGCATGATAGTATTATACATATACCTACACCATTAGTAGTAAATACGAAAATACAATAGGTACTAACTTTTGAGGAGCTAAGTCATCTTTTGAGAAAGATGACGTTTTTCCTTGGTAGTTAACCGTTATATACTTTGCTGCATTGTTGACATCTTTTTGCAAAATAGCTTCGCTCAATTCTTTCAATTCGCTATCACTGATCAGTTCTTTAACTGGTGTCCCAGTTGTTTGTGGTACTCCCGTGGAAGGATGGTCTCGATCACCAATAACGATCGGTTTTAAATTTTGAGCTGTTTTGGGTGTATTTTCTGGAGATATGCCTCCTTGGGGGCTCCCAGCACCTGGTTTACTGTTTCCTGATACAACTGAGCTCCAACTTATGGGTTTCGTGGGAGTTGCTGAAGTTGTTACAGAAGTTCCACTACTCTTGGGTAAATTAGGAAAAGCTTCTTTAGTTGTTGAAGATGGTTGACTTCCAGGTGAAACGATAGCAGGTCTCTGATTTCCAATAGAAGGTCCTCCTGGTTTCTGTCTAGTTGGTATGGTTGGGCCATTATTGAAATTTTGTTGGTTATTAGAGGAAGTTCCAATACTAGCAGTTCTGCTATTGGGGCTAGCCGCTTGGGGATTGGAATTTGGCTGATTGCCCTGATTTCCTTGCCTACCATTGTCATTGAACTGATTAATGAGTTGCTTCACCGTTGATTGTGGTGTTGTGGGCTTAACTGTAGTGCGAAGGGTGGTCGTTGAGGTTGATGGTTCCTTTAGGTTTACATTCTGCAAGTTGGGATTTACTGGAGATGGCGCAGCCGGTCTTCTATTACCCTCAATAGATAGAAAATCTTGATTTGCATTTTGCAATGCCTCTGTTATACGTCGATCCAATCCTTTAAAATAAGAATAAAATTTAATTATTACAATATAAACAACTGTAAGTCACACAATTATTTATAATTTATCGATACAATAACTATTTGATAATGGTGTATGTTGATATAATTGTTCAATTCTGAAAAGCAGTTCATAATCGTAATAAAATATTTCACAACGATAACACTTGAACTTATCATTATTCAACAAAAATAATTAAGTATTAAGTATGTTTCTTTATTACGAAAGAAATAGGTATATGTATTTTTAATTTATTTGGAAATTTAAACAATAAATGGAATACATAACGTTGATAAATAAACTCCGGTATCCTTGAAAATTAAAAGATGTTTAAATTTTAAACATTTTAATTATTTTGTAGGTACACGCGTACTATATGTATATTGAGAAATATTTACAGGTATAAATATTTCTGGAGCTATTTAAATATATTATTTTCTTTATCTACGTTCTAAATGTGCACATATATTGTATTTACCTATCGTACAAAGTAAAATAAGCTTGACTGATTTCAAGGTTTACTAGTTATTCGAGAAAAAGTAGGCTTCATTAACTTGTTATAATGTTGATATTTGTAGAACAGTTTAATATTTTGCTTACCTGATGTGCCTCTACCGCAAGTGAATATCACTACGAAACAGGTCAACAGAGTGATTTTCAACATGATGTGATGTCACCGCTCGAGACGTCTCGTCTAGCGAAGTGAAAAGACTATATTAAAACACCACTAACTAAAAACAATTTACCATTTTGATAACATGAGCACTACTGTGATTTTTTGCTTACTACTTCCTACAAATCTCAACTAGTACTGCGATTGAGATGTTATTGTACATTTATTAACGGTAATATGATGATAACGACTCGTCACGCTACTTGTGATCGTAAACCAAAAGCTTGGCTCCCACAATCACACAACACTAAGTCACTGACGAAACGCTAGGACAACGAAATAATAAATAAAAAAACTTATAATTTCGATTTCTTGCATTATATCAGTAGCAGAATATGGGTGGCAATATGAAAAACAATAATTTAATTGAATATATTATTTATAGAACTAACAACGACAAGGTAAAACAATTTCAAGGTACAACAATTACAATATTATTGCTTACATTGCACATTAAATTATTCAATTTAGATCAGCAATGGTTATAATATTATAGAGAGCCACGATATGTACGTGCTAAAATATTTTAATATAAAAATGTAGGTAAACTAAATAATTTATTAGTAGATGATAAACGAAATAAAACCAACACAGTTTGGATTCAACGTCCACCTGACCGATTCGGTTCATTGAACCATACATGTTTTACTTACACCACTAATAAATTGAAGAATTCCTTAAAAAATATAATCGATATATAATTTAAATAAGTTTGTCATATTGAACCATTTTTAAAAACCAACAAATTCTCATGATTTTATGGTATATTTCAAATATGTATTTTTTCCATTAGAAGTCTTCAAGTATGAAAAGATTTGAAGAAATGGTGTATTTTATTTTCGAATGCGATGGTTTATGATATAATGTTATGAATTGTAATATTTGATTTTCATCCGCGAATTTCTGGAATTCAACGAGAACGTTATACAATTACAACTGTTTGACTGTTATTACTAGAGATATTGGATTCTCATACTGCTTCAATTTTCCCTAATGGAATTTCGTTTAGCTAAGAAAATATAAAAAATTCTACCATTATAAGAATTTGTAGGAATATTTTGTGGCGGCATTGGGATGAACAAATTCCACAGAAAATTGTAACAGTGTGCAACAGACCAGTCGGTGGCAAGTGATAAGCGGGATCGAGCATCACGATGACAAGCACTATGCACCGCCTGGCTGGAGGGTGAATAGCAGCGAGGACCTGGCTGTAAGAATAAATCTCTTCAGAGAACGAATGTCTAGTGGTAAACATATATAGTCGTTTGCGAAATGTATGTGTAAATTTTAATGTAAAATTAATTGTGTTTTCTTTTTATTTAATTCCTCTATATCAGGCATATAAGTATTTGTTCCATGTCGTTCGGAGAAAGCTGGAAGATCCCAATATTTGGTAGCATTGATAAAATGGAAGGTGAATTGAAGGCTGGACAGGTTAAGAAGGTGCCAAGTGATTTAAAGCAGTGAAAATGAGTAAAAACTGTTTTTTGTTCCATATGTCATATACCACGGGTGGCATATTTAGGGTGACGTTTGAACTTAACTATATTATTCAATCATTACGCACCTTTGCATAGTTATTGGCCTTTATGTTTAATACCACTTGGCATCAAACACAATTTTTTTAGTTTTTTAACACTTGCCACCTTCGTAATGCCTTTAATTCTATTAGTATTATTGGTATATTTCTATTTAAATCTTTCGGCGCCCAACCTGTAGCTGCCGTTATTAAAAATATTCACATAAACTTGTCGTTTTCCGATTAATATTTTAATCGATATACACTATTAGCATGAGTCTCGATGTGTCTGGTGGCCCCTCACTATCTCTGCCAGAGATAAAAATGGTTTTAGAGTAGAAGCCATAGATAAACAACAAATAATAACTTTCTATGAATTGTCAAACTTTGACAATCTCCCCGGTATTTGAATTGTTTTCGATTTGTATTGGATGTGTTATTCATGTTGATAAATTGCAGATCCAGTAGGCATAGTCAACAGGTTCAATCATGATAACGAAATAGCGGACGCGTTTATACTGTACGATTAAACTGATGTAGTATGCAATGGAGTTCACAGTACATCTATTTATTTGGGGTTCTGCTGTAATATATAGCCTTTATAGTTTATTCTTATTCACCAAACGTGAGTATTTTTAGGATACCATGGTATAATAAAAAATATCTCTGAGAGTGTCTTCAAAAAAATAATAAAAATGTTATATTTTTGGGTGGCGGTCTAGGGGACATAGCACCTGGCTTCTGATCCAGGAGGAGTTCAATCCTGAACACAATCCAATTACTTCATTTTTTATGCCCACATTGGAGATTGTGTAATAAATTCCAAGTTTATTGGTCTTTTTATGATACATTTCAGCAATTTATGATATTTGATATTACTTTTAATTCAACAAAATACCTTTTGCTACATCTTATTTATTGCATTTTAGGTGTTGATAGTTCAATAAAGAATTTAACAGAAAACTTTGACGATGGGTGGCCATTTATTGGTAGATTGAAAGATGCGTCAGATTATGAATGGAAAACTTGGAAACATTCTTTTGTAGTTTTGGTTCCCTGGCTCCTTCTCCATTTCATCGGTGCTGAATTTTTAAGGCGTATAAATTATTGTACAAAGAATTGGTATATTATCGTTTCTTCGTCCTTTATCCTTTATAAATTTGGATTTAAATACTTTCTACTTGTATCCGCTCAACCAATATTTTTTTTATTTGTAGTGCATTTTAGCGGAAAGTTAAAATCTATTTGGATTGTCAGTTGCGTTACTCTGGTCTTTATCAATGCCATTAAAATGCATTATGAAAATAATCCCATGATTATTGATCACAAAGATGTGAGTTATGAATATCATGAAGATGAATACATGATCATGGTGGCTGTTTTTTGGATTCACCTGAGATGTTTGAGTTTCTCTTTAGAGAAGATAACCGTTTGTCATAATAAAAATGAATTCACTAATAACAAAGTAACAAAACAAGATATAATAAACATGTTCAGTTATATTTGTTATTTACCATTGTTCTTTTTGGGACCTGTTCTACTTTACAATGATTTCCAAAAATCTTTTCATACTCCGTACAAATCTTTATCAAGCACAAGGATATATCACTTCTTCAGAAACCTTTTACGATTTGTGGGATGGTTTTTGTTTATTGAATTTACTTTACATTTCATTTACTTCAATGCGCTGCAGCACTACACTGGGGTGGGTGGTATTTTACATATTTTATCAGTTTTATTTTATTGTTTCTAGTTCTCAGTAATAATCCATAGTAGATATTATAATATTAGGTCCTTACATATGAAATAGGCGTTTTGCCGTACTGGCAACTTTGATCTCAAATATCTTCTCTTTGGTTAGGAATTCCAAATTCAAATTTATACAGCTATATACTCAAGTATTTGTGTTTCGAAAATTATAATTCATTTGTTTTTTCCTCAATTGTTTTTTTTCTTTGCGTCACTCAGTTTACAAAATGGAAAACTTGAAATATCGCGTTATTTACGAGTACGAGTTCCACCGTGGCACCAGTGCTGCAGAAACGGCTCGAAGGATTAATGATGTGTATGGCGACGGTGCCGCAAAAGAAAACACAGTGCGTTTTTGGTTCCAACGTTTTCGTTCTGGAAATTTCGACCTGCAGAACAAGCCCCGTGGACGGCCGGAGACCAAAGTTGATAATGAAGAATTGAAGGCTATTGTGGAAGCGGATCCATCGCAAACCACGTCCGAGTTAGCTGCAGGCTGCGGTGTTAGTGATAAAACTGTTTTAATCCACTTGGAGCAAATCGGGAAGGTGAAAAAGCTTGAAAGGTGGGTACCTCACGTATTGAGTGAAGCAAATCGACAAACGCGCGTTGACTGCTGCGTTGCGTTACTCAACCGGCACAATAATGAAGGGATTTGGAATTTAATCATTACCTGTGATGAAAAGTGGATCCTGTATGATAATCGGAAGCGCTCATCGCAATGGCTGAACCCTGCCGAACCAGCCAAACCATGCCCCAAGCGAAAATTGACTCCAAAAAAGTTACTTGTGAGCGTTTGGTGGACTAGTGCTGGTGTCGTTCACTACAGCTTTCTTAAATCTGGCCAGACGATTACGGCAGATGTCTATTGTCAGCAACTGCAAACCATGATGGAAAAGCTAGCTGCTAAACAACCGAGGCTGGTTAATCGCTCTAGGCCACTGCTGCTTCATGATAATGCTAGACCACACACTGCACAACAGATGGCTACCAAATTAGAAGAGCTTCAATAGGAATGTCTAAGACATCCACCGTACTCTCCGGACCTTGCCCCAACAGATTACTATTTTTTTCGAAATTTGGATAACTTCTTGCAAGGGAAAAAATTCAACTCCGATGGGGCAGTCCAAACCGACTTCAAAGATTTTATTGATTCCCGTCCGAATGGTTTTTTTTAGTAAAGGGATCGATGAACTACCTATGAGATGGCAAAAGTGCATAGATAGCAATGGTACATACTTTGATTAAATAAATATATTATATTTAAAAAAAATCAACTTTATGTTCCTCCCATACAAAACGCCAATTTCATATGTAAGGACCTAATATATGACTGAAAATAAAATAGTTGAACTGGTGACATACAAAGTGATTTTGTTTGCAATTATAATTTCACATGGAAAAGTTATTGCTTTATGAAAGTATATTTTATAATGTTATGAATCTGGCATCAAGATAAATAAAGTTAATTATTTTTAATATTTTGAGTAATATTATGCTGGTGTGAACTACTGAGAAAACCCATCTCAGTTTCTTATAACTTCGATTTAGTACTTTTGTTATATGAGTAAAAATGTGTAGTTTATATTATTTAGATGATAATAATGATGCCTGATTGGTGCCTTTATGGGAGTGGACTATGGATGGGGCTGTACTTTTACCTGAAGTATGTGGTGGTCTATGGGCTCTCTGGAACACTAGCTTCTTTGGATCATATTGAACCAGAACCTCCTCCACGGTGTATAGCGAGGGTCCACCGTTATTCACAAATGTGGAAATATTTTGATGTTGGATTACACAAATTCTTAATTAGGTAAGATATTAACAATTTGAAAGTTAAGCTTACACTTTGCTTGTTTATTAGCATTACATTTGTAAAATGGAGAAAGACATCGAAAGAAGAGTTTGTAGTGGGAACAAAATAAATGGTGCACTCAAAGTCATCACTGCAAATAAAAATATATCCACTTAAACAAAGGTGGTAGTGCATAATGGAATTATAGTGCCAACCCTTATGTATGAAGGTGAAGATTGGAGCCAATTGGATAAATGCTGTAGAAATGAGATCACTGAGAAGAATGTGAATACTGAATGACAAAATAAGGAAGAAATTTACAGCAGATGATTGCATCCTAAGAAAAATATAAAAGGATCACTTGGATGATTTGAACATATGGAATTAATGGTTGAGAAAATAATGTTTAAAAAGTTGTTACAAGCAGTGTGTGTGGAAAAAGAGACCGAGGACGACTGAGGAAAACATGGAATGACCAAATTAATCAATTACATAGTGAAGGTGGCCTCATTCAAACTCAGAAAAATTGATGAGCGTGCATGTTACGATATAGAGGAAGCTTGAAAGGTATGTCAAGATAGAGTAGTGTGGCGGTCCATCCTCTCTGTCTACCCCTCCGGAAAATGTTATGATGGTTAGTTACTAATTATTACTTCACAGCATTATGTGTACCATGTACTTCTTAACATTTTTATAAGTAATCACCACCCAGAAAAAATGTCATTCCAGGTTGTAGTGCTCCTTAACAATTTATAAGTATGTAATTTTATATGAATAAACATTAAATAATTTTTTTTTTAATGTATTTTTTTTCGGCATGGAACGCATTATCATATTTTATATTGATTTACGGAACGAATTAATCTCTTTATGAGAGGTTCTACTGTATATTGAATTGGGTAATATGAATATTGAATATAAATTTATTTTTTTGTGAATGTATACTTATACTTGTATACGAATACTGGATTTCACCCACCGTGGGTTATCAATTCATGATTTAATTGTATCTCAATAGAGACGAAGATGCAAATTGGAAACTGAATATGGTTAATCAAGGTGTTTACTGAATATGGTTAAGTTTTTTTCGTTTATATAAAGAATTTTGACAGGTGTAAAAATAAATTTTTCATTTGTTCCAATGAGAATTTGAATAATTTCTTCAATATTCTTTTAAAGTTCTTACTGGTGTTGGTTGGATTTAAGTGCCTAATTACTGCCAAATAAAAAAAGTGGATATGTGGAACATTAATTAAATCATATAACAGCTAATTTAAAAAATGGTGGATACGTGTAACATAAATTAAATAAACACAAAAGTCCGGATCGTCCATGTCAACATGTGCAACATCGGAAAAACATTATGTGTTATTACATTATGTGCTAAATTTAAAAAACGGTGGATTCGTGGAACATAAATTAAATAGACAAATGTGCACCATCTAAAAATAACATTTTGTATTAAATTATTTTTATTTTGTTATTTTATTATATATCATTGTATTTTATATTATTTGTTTTAGATTTATTTTGTGGATGTTGGAAGATCGAAGTGTGCGCGGGAGATGCCTATTGGTGGCGATGAGGTTCGCAACCCATCACACCGCGTCTCCCGCGGGGCGAAAAGAGAAGGATGGAGTGCCGCATCGGTTAAAGTGTGACAGTCCATTCTTTCTGCCTACCTTTTCGGGGAGACGGCGTGATGGTTAGTTAGTTAGTTAGTTAAGGTGTTTACAGGACTTATGACCTGTCATTGGTTGGGTTAAGCGCAAGCTTTATGTAATTGCAACATTCCCCATTCCACCTTTCTTTATGACCATGTCTGACAAATTTTTGGAAGTTGTATATATGTTAAAGTCCTATGCCAGATTTCACATGTCAGTTTCAATGTGCCATCTATGAAGATTTTTGATTACATATGTCAATCTTTTTAAGATTACTCTATTAATCTACATACTAACGCCATCTATGGAGATTTATGTTTATTAAGCATTAAGCAGAACATCTTTTTAATTTATTTATTAATATATTTAAATTTTTAATTGTATCTCAATAGAGACGAAGAAACAAACTGGAAACTGAATATGGATGATCAAGGTGTTTACAGGACTTATGACCTGTCATTGGTTGGGTTAAGCGCACGCTTATGTAATTACAACATTCCCCATTCCACCATTGTTATTATGATCATGTATGATACATTTTTGGAAGTCGTATATATACTCCAAATTCATACTTATCTTCACGTGGCAGTTCCAGTTAGCCATCTATGTAGATTTGATTGTACTAATTAATTTTTTTAAGATTAATCTATACAATCCATCCACTAACGCCATCTATGAAGAATGATTGTTTAGCATTTAGCAAACTACTTTATTAACACAATGCGAAGAGGCTACCGCCTCCTATCGCACTGTTAGTATACAGATATAAGTATACATTTCACAAATATTAATATATTTGTTTTATTTTTTTAGATATATCTACAAGCCAGCCATTGAGGGAATTGATAGAGAGAATATACTTCGGTTGTCATTCATGAGAGCGTTAGCTTCTCTCTTCTGCTTCACATTTGTCTTCTTCTGGCATGGGGCCCACGGTTTTATCCTTGTATGGACAATACTCAACTACCTTGGTATCGTCATGGAGAGCGTTGGTACAACATTGTCACATAGTTCTTTTCATGCAAGATTCAGGCTAGAAGTACTGAAATCTGAGGCAATGAATGATAGATTTAACGCATTCTTATCAACTCCCATTCTTATTATATCTGCATTATCAAATTTTTATTTCTTTGGAGGCTCAGACGTAGGTATCATTTACGTGGAACGTGTTTTCAACCAGTCATTTAGTAGTTTTATCATTATGTTTATATGTCTTTACAGTTCCTGTAGAGTATCACAGTACCTTAATGATGTAAGTGCTAGAAAAATTCTTATGTGAATTAAGTAAGAGTGAGAATATAATAAATGCAGTAGAAATAAGACGGATGTTTGTTAAATTTGCATACGAGTGTCAAATGTAAATATAAGAAGTGAATGCAGTGTGAATTAAAGTTTTATAAACAAAATCGACAGGCGTGCGTAACACAATGTATGAATGTTGAGGAAGAGAAAAGTATGTCAGGAAAGAACAGTGTGGCTGTCCATTCTTTCTGTCTACCCCTTCAGCGAGACAGTGTGATGGGTGATAGTTATTTCAGGTATTATTTTTATTTAATTAGTGTGTCACAATTGGTTTATATTTAATTAAGTTCTGTGATATTAAAAACAAGTTTAGTATTATTCATTTACAAGATTTTGAGGAACATAAACATAATATGTGATATAATAAAGATGTATATTTTTTGATTATATGTAACAGTGTCAACTTGTCCAATTTTACATTTGTATGATAAAATTTTGATAAAAAATTAAATAAAACAATTGTTTGTGTTTACACATAGTAATTCATTTATTTATATATAAAAAAAAGTATGTGGTTGCGCTTTTAAAGCAAAATCAAGACATAAAATTAGAACTTCGTTAAACTGTTAAAATTTTATACACTCCGGATCCCTTTAACAACAAATAGCCGTGAACATGCAATGCTTCAATGAGATTTTTTGCTTCTCCATTCAAATTAGAGCTCTTGTGGATCTGACACAGCTCAGCGCTGGTGAATACATCTTTTCCTAGTCGATTGCATCTATTGGTTATTATTTCAATAAACTTCTTTACCTAAAAAAAAAACACATTTGGAATGTGTCCACCCAAGTTAACATGAAAACATTAAAAATTTTAAGAGTAAGTTTAACAATTTTAACTTAAATGAACCAACAAAGATTTATAGAAATCCGAAAAATATTCGAAGAATGTGAATAATTATGAAAATCGATAATTACAAAATTATTAACAACCTAAATAGAATTGAATTTTTTTAGACGATTGTGTGATAAACCTGTATATAATAGAGTATCAAATGTAAACATATGAAGTGAATGCAGTGTTAAATGAAGGTGTTATGAATAAAATAATGAAAGTATCATTATAATGGTTTGGACACATGAAGAGAATGGCAAAAAAAATATATGTAAATGACGTAAACGGAACTAGAAATAGAAGATGACCGAGGAAACGTGGCCAAATAAATGAAATAAATGTCGGTCACATGAGGGGTCAGAGAAATTGACATGCATGCATGATACAATGTATGAACGTTGAGGAAGCAACAGAAGTATGTCAGGAAAGAGCTGTGTTGGCAGTCCATTCTTTCCGCCTACCCTTTCAGGGAGACGGCGTGATGGTAAGATAGTTTTTTTTTAGCCACCCTAAACTTTTGTACATAGAAGATATTCCAGCACAGATTCGAATAACAATATGTATTTTCTTACTTGTCCTCTTGAGCTAATACCTGATCCATGTATAGATCTATTGATCTGTATTGAACCAAATTCATCGGATAATGTATCTTCTAAGCTGTGAGTCATAAGTTCCACTACATCTCGGGCATCACTTTCCGTGGCATCTTCTCGCAATTCTAATCGTGCTCTTGCCTTAAAAAAACAAACGTATATAAATATTACTTCATACTTATGAAAATGTCAATTTTTCTAAAAGTTTTATCAAAAGGAATGAGATACTTATTTTGCCTTTCTAGGGTATTATTAAACATGTGACAATGTCACACCCATTAAACAAAATAAAATTACTAGAAAACTATCATTTTCATCAATATTAACCCTTTTTTTAAATTTACGATTTGGATATATCTTTAATAAAATAATCATATTTAGAATTAAAAGACAATTTGTAAATTAAAAGTATCCTAAAATTGACAGTTACCAAAGGGTTAAATCTCTCTTTACATCATTACAGCGCGAGTCAAATCGATGCAAAGGGTATAGCTATTTTATTGATTGTGATAGGTAGTTAATCTGTCGCCGGTTTATTGTCACATGAATTGTAACCAAAGACAGCGTGAGAATTACACTGTCATTGCCAGGAATCGAACCCAGGACCTTTGGTATGGCAGTTTTAATGGGAGGCATTATTACTCGGGGAAATAAAAAATATAATTAGTAGCATTAAATAATGAAACTCCTTCAATCACATATTGCAAGAAAAAGTTATATTAATTATAAAATATCACAATACTATGAAGAAGAGACAACGTGAAGATAATTTTATTAAATGGTAAATTGGAAAATAAATAACACGTTACAAAATAAGCTTGTCATCTTTATGATTCCAATACCTGAGTCAATCTGATACAAGCTTCAAGCTGCCTTGTTGTGTAGGGAGTGTTGCCGGCTATAGATTGGTGAGCTTTTCTTAAATTTAAGAAAAAATCCTTGAGTATTTGAGCAGCTGGGACACTTAGTTTTGGATGGACGTATTTCCTGGCGTAAGCTATGTATTTCCTAAGTAATTCAAGCGGCAACGGATCAAAATCTTCATCTGGTCGCATCTTTAGACGATCACTGTAAATTGTAATTAAGATTTTTTGGTCGATCATTAATTTTAATAGGTAGGCTAGATAAAAGAAATATATATTGTTTCTAGAACATGATTCTTTTTTCCTGTAAACTGGAATCTCTTTTTACAGTTTGGAAATCATAGTGCTACATTCCTTGCGTGTATTTATGATTCAATACTATTTTAGAGTAGTAGTGACGATGACAACGAAAGAAATTCAATAACAGCATATTCAACCTTTAAAGGCCTGCAATGGACTAATAAGCTTGGAAACCTTTTACTAACAAATGATCACAATGCAGAATGAACAAGACAATTTCAATGTCATTTAACCGCTTCCATGCCCCATTACCGAGAGTCATACAAGAATCTCGTAACAAAAAAAACTGTCAGCGACCGACAACACATTTAAAAAAAGAACTAACTAACTAACCATCACGCTGTCTCCCGAAGGGGTAGGCAGAAAGAATGGACTGCCACACTTTTCTTTCCTGACATATTTCTCTCGCTTCCCCAACATTCATACATCGTGTCATGCACGCGCGTAAATTTCTCTGACTCCTCACATGGCCGATATTCAATATTTGATTTATTTGATCGTGCCATGTTTTCCTCGGTCTTCCTCTATTTCTGGTTCCATTTACATCGTTAACATATAATTTTTTTACCATTATTTCTTCATTCATTCTTTCCGTGTGTCCAAACCATCTTAATGATCCTTTCATTATTTTGTACATAACACCATCATTCGCACCGCATTCACTCTTATATTTTCATTCGACACCATCATACACAGAGTATCCACACATTCGTCTAAGAGATCTCATTTCTACTGCATTTATTCTACTTTCATCCTTCTTTTGCCAGTTCCATGCTTCGCTTCTATACATAAGGGATTCTATATTCCATACATATTAATAATACTAAATTATTTTATTTGATGCTGTGAAATTATATTTATATAAGAAAACCTATAATAATTAAAAAAAAAAAAAAAAATCAGTTTTGTTTTACACCATATTGGGTGGAACATATCCAATGTTTAAAAAGAGTCCAGTGTATACAGTTTATTTTTTTTTAAGTTTTCAAATGTATATCTTCATTAAACCAACAGGTTTAAAGAGAAATGATAAAATGAGTTGGGTAAATGAATAATGTTTATTAAAAGAGCAAATAAAGAAGTAATACGAGTTAAGAACATGCCTCAATGCCATATCAGAGACTTTCTGTGAAGGGCAGGAAGCAGAGAAGTTTGTTGTATTTCCAAACATTTTAGGCTTTTCTCCCGAGTGTAGAGCAAGAACGTGTTCCGACAGCATGGCATCCAAGTGCTGAAAACAATTTTTGATTAAAACGTAAAAGTAAATGTTACATTTTAACCCATTGCACCACTAATAAAGATGACATCATTTGTTCATACAACACACTATTTAATTTTGTCAATTTTTTTTATTACAATAACATTAAGACATCACACACAAAATAAAAATGGTAAAACATAAAATCATAATTTTATTTTTGTTCGTAAGCTAGATCATTATGGCTCATCCCCAGGTAGTTTTGGAAACGTGATGTTCTATGGAACTGTCACTTGACACATCACTTTCACTATTTGAACGCTCCAAAATATTGTTCCAAGGCGTAAAATCACTAGAATCACTAGAATATTCATCAACTTCATTCTCACTGCCACTTTCCAAAAGGATTCGCTGTATTTCATCCTCATTTGATGAAATATTACAAGCGCGACGAGTTTCTTTACGAGTGTGTTCGGCCATTTCAGAGGTATTAACAAATGTTAAAATATCTTAATATTTTGTAATAATGTGAAATAAATTGTGATTATTGCATTTAATTATGAAATCAGTAACTGAAATATACTTATTTATGTCATTTTTATGAATAAAGTTATTGTCATTCTGTTTTAATGTAAAAAAAATCACTTCAAAGACAAACCGGCGAATCGCCGGCTTTGTGAGTCAGTGACAAATTGCCCTTGGCCTGCGATTCGCCGGCTTTGTGTTGCAATGGGTTAATTTGAAAATATATTTTTACAAAATGTTTTTAAAGTTACTAACTTCATTTGGTCGATCCAGGAGTATGAAAACTAAATCAAAACGTGAGAGTAGTGGGGCGCTCATGTGGAGATTTTCACAAACTGTTTTAGATCTGAAATGAAATATTATATAAGTCTGGTGTAATATCTAACTAATGGTGATATTTACCGATATTTTGCACGGTAAATCAAATAGGATTTATGCATCGATCAAATCAAATCTGTATTATATGGAATATATAACCTATTGTAATGTCCTTGGGTGGGGTTGGCTGCGGCCAGAAGGGTTGGGGCTGCGGCCAGACGGCACACCACACCTCCCCGGGCCACGCTCACGCAACCTTGCTCCATGGACTCCAGCAAGGCACCGTGCCCAGCTTGGCCTAACTTATCAAGCTCATCTACGCAACACACCCCACGATCGGCCAGCACAAGAGCGCCCGCCTCTAGGGCGAAACCCCCTTCCGAGCGGGTCAGAGACACCGTTAGACCACTGGCAGTGCAAGCATTGCCACACACATACACACCTGGAAATGTATTACAGAAATGATGAACTAATTATTTTTAGATTTGGATAAATTTACAGTTTCTTTTAAAGATACACATGTCTATGATTGAGTACCAAATGCAGATAAAAGAAGTGAATGCAGTAGTGCATATGTTATGAATTTTTGATAAACTTAAGACGTTAATATTGGAATTCCATAATGATGAACACTTTTACGAATTAAAACATTGTTTTATCCACTTTTGAGCTTATTTTTCTCAACATGTTTCGAAAATTACTAGGGAAGTATGTCAGGATAGAAAAGTGTGGTAGTCCATTCTTCCTGCCCACCCCTTTGGGGAGACAGCGTGATGGTTAGTTAGTTAATTAGGAGATTTACACATGGGAGTGGGAGGATTAATCATAGGAAGAACGATATATTAATAAACTAGTTTATATAGTTCTCCTGATAAAGATATATTAATAAACTAGTTTATATCGTTCTCCTGATAACGATATATTAATAAACTAGTTTATATCGTTCTCCTGATAACGATATATTAATAAACTAGTTTATATCGTTCTCCTGATAACGATATATTAATAAACTAGTTTATATCTTTCTCCTGATAACGATATATTAATAAACTAGTTTATATCGTTCTCTTGGCAACAATATATTAATAAACTAGTTTACATCATTCTCCTGATAACGAACTAACTAACTAACTAACCATCACGCCGTCTCCCCGAAGGGGTAGGCAGAAAGAATGGACTGCCACACCTTTCTTTCCTGACATATTTCTCTCGCTTCCTCAACATTCATACATCGTGTCATGTACGCCCGTCGATTTCTCTGACTCCTCACATGGCCGACATTCAATATTTGATTACATTCATATATTAATAAACCTGATAACGATATATTAATGAACTAGTTTATATCATTATTCTGATGATGAAGGTGTAAACCCTTAGAAACATGTCGAGAAAAATAAACTCAAAAGTTAAAAACAGGGTTTTAACTGGTTCTATGCTGCAACCGTCTAGACCATAGGTTCCCAAAGTGGTTCCCTTGACCCCCCACGGGGTCCTGGAGGGAGCTGAGCGGGTAATCCTGGCCATCGATGTGTGTGCATGACACAATGTATGACTGTTGAGGAATTGGAAGTATGTTAGGAAAAAACTAGTTTATTAGTTTTGCCCTCTGGAGAGATGACATGATAGTCATTTACACACTTTACCAAATTGTACATTTTTACGAGTATATAACACTCGAACAAAAAACAAATAGGTAATTTGAATTACCTCTGGGTGCAGCTAAAGTGGCCGCTTGTAGTAGCTGCGACTTCCCTAGGCCTGGGTCCCCCACAACGAGCACGTGCGGGTTGGAGCGGACACCGCCCTCTGTCTCAGTTCCCCCCATCAACCCGAGTATGAGACCTGCCTTCACCATCTCTTGGCCGAAAATCGAAGGACACAGCGACTGAACTACTAGTCTGAATACATTTTCTGAACTATAAATCTCCTGAAAAGGTATAAAGTAAAACTAATTGTAAACATTTGAAACCCAAACTAGTTTTTTATTTATGCTAATAATCATTTTAATAAAGACTAAATACCACAATCATTATTTAATATTGATGGAAAAATGGAATTATTACACCTGAAAATGGAGTATATTTCTGAATGTACTGTATATTTATTTTAATGACAAAAAAATATTTACAAAATAACATTTGTAAACATTTTCTCACACACTGATAATGGCTCCAAATAAAATAACCATAAGATAAATAATTGAAAAAATGATGCCCAATTTATTGTCGTAATTTAATTAGTAGATTATAAAAATAAAATTTTATCAATATTTCTATTTTTATCAATATTTCTGCTTAATGCTTCCCAATCTTAATGTATGGTGCTTGTGTAGATTGAACTTAAAAATGTGAAGTGCTGCGCAGCATTCTAGCATATTTATACATCTTCCAAAAAATTGTCAGACATGGTGGTCGTAAGAAGGGCGGAATGGGGATTGTTGTTAAACATAAAGCGATCGCTTAACCCAACCAATGACAGGTCATAAGTCCTGTAAGCGCCTCGACCACCATATTCTGTTCCCAGAAAACAATTTACATATTCGTCTCTAGTGAGATACCATTAATCCTTATACAAAAATTAATTCGAGTGAAAACACTTTACGCCAAAAGCCAGTTGATGTTTTATGGATATTGCCAAAATATAAACGAATTCATTTTTCGGACCTGTATTGCATAATAATCATTGAGCGTGAAGGTGAGCGTTGGGTGATTGAGGGTCCTTTGGCTGTGCACCGCAACGGCTTCGATGTACAGCTGCATGAGCCGGGCAGCTTTCTTACCTTCTTCCCCGCCTCGCACTTCTCCCCGCACCTTGTAAATCAAGATAAAATAAGATGAAGCAGATGGTTAATTGAGTTTCACAATCATTCAAATGATGGTAAATTAACCTTTTAAGTGACCCTGAGGGCCGGCATTTTTTTTTTAAAATCAAAACCTATTAAATGCATCTTTTTTCGTTTATGCCTTCATTTATTGAAAAAAATAAAACAACAAAGTTGGCACGTAACTTATCATTATATTAGGTCCTTACATATGAAATTGGCGTTTTGTATGGAAGGAACATAAAGTTGATTTTTTTTAAATATAATATATTTATTTAATCAAAGTATGTACCATTGCTATCTATGCACTTTTGCCATCTCATAGGTAGTTCATCGATCCCTTTACTAAAAAAAACCATTCGGACGGGAATCAATAAAATCTTTGAAGTCGGTTTGGACTGCCCCATCGGAGTTGAATTTTTTCCCTTGCAAGAAGTTATCCAAATTTCGAAAAAAATAGTGAACTGTTGGGGCAAGGTCCGGAGAGTACGGTGGATGTCTTAGACATTCCAATTGAAGCTCTTCTAATTTGGTAGCCGTCTGTTGCGCAGTGTGTGGTCTAGCGTTATCATGAACCAGCAGTGGCCTAGAGCGATTAACCAGCCTCGGTTGTTTAGCAGCAAGCTTTTCCATCATGGTTTGCAGTTGCTGACAATAGACATCTGCCGTAATCGTCTGGCCAGATTTAAGAAAGCTGTAGTGAACGACACCAGCACTAGTCCACCAAACGCTCACAAGTAACTTTTTTGGAGTCAATTTTCGCTTGGGGCATGGTTTGGCTGGTTCGGCAGGGTTCAGCCATTGCGATGAGCGCTTCCGATTATCATACAGGATCCACTTTTCATCACAGGTAATGATTCGATTCAAAATCCCTTTATTATTGTGCCGGTTGAGTAATGCAACGCAGCAGTCAACGCGCGTTTGTTGATTTGCTTCACTTAATTCGTGAGGTACCCACCTTTCAAGCTTTTTCACCTTCCCAATTTGCTTCAAGTGGATTAAAACAGTTTTATCACTAACATCGCAGCCTGCAGCTAACTCGGACGTGGTTTGCGATGGATCCGCTTCCACAATAGCCTTCAATTCTTCATTATCAACTTTGGTCTCCGGCCGTCCACGGGGCTTGTTCTGCAGGTCGAAATTTCCATAACGAAAACGTTGGAACCAAAAACGCACTGTGTTTTCTTTTGCGGCACCGTCGCCATACACATCATTAATCCTTCGAGCCGTTTCTGCAGCACTGGTGCCACGGTGGAACTCGTACTCGTAAATAACGCGATATTTCAAGTTTTCCATTTTGTAAACTGAGTGACACAAAGAAAAAAAACAATTGAGGAAAAAACAAATGAATTATAATTTTCGAAACACAAATACTTGAGTAAATAGCTGTATAAATTTGAATTTGGAATTCCTAACCAAAGAGAAGATATTTGAGATCAAAGTTGCCAGTACGGCAAAACGCCAATTTCACATGTAAGGACCTAATAAATGAAATCAAAGATGTCAAATATGAACACGAATTTCAACGGGGATTTCTGTAATTCCTGAAAAAATATATATCTAGAGCACAAGTGTATGACGAGTGTCAACCCTGCATAGCGACGCATTTTGGTTGACCAATGAAGCTTTTTTTAAATCAATGTAATATCGATAATACTTGACAATATGTTGCATCTTATTATTTCAACATGGTGGCAAGAGATTCAACTATACATTAAAAATATTAGATTATTTAAAACAGTCAAACATGGTTAGATATTAAGTGTTAAAGTCTTCTTCTTCTTCTTGTCCTGTCACACCTCCGTGGTGCATAGGGCCTCAAGAAGCCTTCTCCACCCGACTCTATCGCATGCCTGATGCCTAACATCATCCCAAGTGAGGCCTGCTGCTTTGACCTCGTTCTGTAGGGTTCTTTTCCAGGTGGCTCTAGGTTTGCCTCGCTTTCTCTTTCCCCCCACAGAGGACTCGTCTAGTGCACCCTGAGCGATGCTGAGTGTGACCGTTCCACAGCCATTTGTGTCTAGCGACTTGTTCTTTAATTGGCTTTTCATTTGCCATGGTCCAGAGAACGGCATTTGACACTGTTTGGGACCAATAGATATTGGATAATGAGCGAAGGCACCTATTTATAAACACCTGGAGTCTGCGGTAGATTCCCAAGTCTCACATCCGTACAGCAGTACACTTTTAACGCTACTGCTGAATATTTAGAGCTTGAGCTTTCTCAAAATGATACTGGAACGCCATACAGGGCGAAGCATTGCGAAAGCTCCCCTTGCCTTATTGAGTCTGCTGGCTACATCTTCCTCCGTACCTCCCGAGTCTGCTATTAAATTACCGAGGTAGCAAAAGCTGGTCGTGGTCACAAGGGGGACACCATGGAGCAAGATTGGGGTGGAGTCATTTGTGAACACTCGTAGGTCTACATGTCTAAGTGTTAAAGTACCGCACTAATTGAAAGGAAAACTTTTTGTATATTTTTTCATATTTACCTGAACTATACCAGTGACAGAAAGCAAATCACCCGGGCAAGCAGATCCGACTAAGTCAGCCTGTAACTCTACCTCAACATTTCGTGGAATTGATCCAGAAACGCCCTAAAAGTAAAGTGTTCATTTTATAAAAAAAATCAAACATGAGATAACAATACGCACGCTTAATAGTAAACTGACCAATTATGGTTTAGGTCATAATTGAGTTAACATTAGACAGAGGCTTGTGTTAACGCTATCCATCTATTTTTCACAATGTTAACGCTATCCATTCGTAGTATGATAATCGTTCACAATGTTAACACTATCCATTTGTACGTGTTTTTCGACTGTTTTTGTTAAAACACCGACTCATGTCAGATTGAGCAAAACTTGCTTTTTTGAGTTAAGCCAGTGTTCTATTAAGCGTGCGAATAGTTTAATAGCATAATATAATCTTTAACATTGAATAAAGTCAAACATGCAATATTAAAATTTCACCTCCAAAATCTAAATTCTTAGCAACAGAAAATATATATTGAAGGAAGTAAAATGTGAATTCAAATACATATCAAAAACCATTAAATTATTAAAACCATACTTGTGCTTGTGTTTCTTGAATTCTTGCCGTTTGACAATCTGCAGTGATGGAGAATGGAGACGACTGGATAGGTTCAAACTTTCCGATATTGTGGCAAGAGCAGCAAACGGACGGAACTGTAATTGTATATCTAATTATTCACTCTTAAAAAAAATACATGTATGAGCTATAACATAAAATAACGGTTACATAAATTATTACCTGTGTAAACACCCTGTGGCTGAATTAATGCCTGTGTGCCATGACAGGATGTGCATTCAAATGCCATAGAAGTGCAGATCAGACCTGGACTGCCTACTCGAATTACCGTTCCTCTAATCGTTACAAGCTTCCCTATAAGTACAGAGATTTATATACTCGGAGCTTATAACTAAGGCATTTTTGTATAAAATTAATATATACATACAAATATTTAAAAACAATTTAGGGGTACATGGAGAGTAAAGACAAGTGCACACCTAGTTTACAATTTGCTTAATGTGACCATAAGTTATATTTAGAATGGGACCGTTGCATTTTTAGGTAGCCTAATCCATTGTCTCCAAGCTAAGTTTCAGGCGTGACAATGTCTCATTTTCAGAAAGAAATTGATTGAAAATTTACTTTGGTAACTGAGATATTTCATTAATAAAAATGATGCATTACAAATCTTCTCATTTATCTTCTCCTTTTTCCTCTTTCTATAGTTTTTGTGATCTGTTCCGACAGGATATCAAACTTGGTCCTGCGATGAAGGCGTCTTTCTCTCCATCTATATCGTGGTCAACTGCCGACTGGAGTCTCATACATTCCTATCTTGAGAATATTCTTTAGGTCAAAGTGTCCCTCTCAGCATGGTCTCTCCATAATCATCTTATCTGCCTACTCCATCTCACAATATCTTCTAATCTATTTTTTTATTATTGTTATTACTGTAGCAGAAAGACTCTCTCCCGGCAATGAGTTTAATCCATACTGTGCGGCTGACTTCATTCACAGTCTAAAAAAAGGTTAAGAATCGTGGTAGACTACATTTGCAGCTCGTACATAAATGTGTCTTATAAACCTATTTATTTTAGTTTCTTACGATTAAATAGAGTGTAATATTATGATGAACTGAGCCAATCTGTTTGAGTTTAAATATAAAATAATAATTAGGCTAATTTGTATAGCGTCGTTTTCGTGAATAGCTCACCTCAAGGGCGCTTTGACAGTGTTTTTAGTCATGAGAGCTGCATGTGACACCAGCAATCAGATAACCGCTGCTTACATTTTATGGGATATTTTGAAAAGGTGGGTTTTTAGGTGAGATTTAAAGGCTGTCGGATTGTCAATGCATCTGAGGCGTGCAGGAAGCATATTCCAGGCAGACGGACCTGCCACTGCGAAAGCCCGATCTCCGAAATTTGTCCATGGGTTGCGCTTTGCCTCAACTAATCTGCCTATTGCCGAGGAATTTGCTGATCGAAGCGTAGATTGCCGCAAGTTAGGGCTATCAGCAACACAAAGTTCAGATATATAGGCTGGTGCCATTCCGTGAAGCGCTTTAAAAACCGTCTAGCATAGTTTATACTGGATTCTTTCAGGACACTTGAGCCAATGAAGATCTTTTAGATGTTGTGAAATATGCAAGTTTTTTGGAACACCTTTTATAAGTCGTGCTGCCGCATTGAAAACAGATTGAAGTTTGTTTGTTTGTTTCTTGGGTATGTTGGCGTATATGCCGTTGCAATAGTCGAGTCGAGATACAACGAAGGAATTAACAAGTGTTTTTAATGCATCAGTGGGAACATTTCTTATGATTGCTTTAAGCTGACTTAGGTGAAAGAAACTGACGCTCACTGTCTTATTTATTTGGGTTTTTAATGAGAGATCTGCTTCGAAGTTGACTCCATGAAGTTTTACGGAGTTATTAGGGATGATGTAAAATCCGAATGTTGATATCGGAGCATGATCGAAGTGCTGGCGCTTCATTGAGGCGGTCCAGAGAAATTCCATTTTGGAATGTTCATAAATGCAGTTCGAGACACACATACTTTTATTTACTGCAAATGAAGCCAGCCGCACAATCCGAGCAGGCTCCAGGAACTTCAAACGACAGAAATACAAATACTATGATAGTCAGGAGGAGTTACCTTAAAATATTATAAAAAAAAAAGTCTAACATTAAGGAATTTAATCAATGGTATTAGAATTTAATTTCCAATCTTCAAGATGAGCTGAATCTGGTTGTGTCCAGGTTTGAACTCAAGTCCCCTGAATTTGGAGTTTAGTGTTCAATTTCAATTTCAATTTATTCAAAAAATTATAAACATTACAGAATAACACATCCAAATCGTTTATAATCACAAAAATAAAATTAACAATTTAAAAAAACATATTTACAAATAATATAACAAGAAAACAAATGAGAGTAAGTCAGAAAAAAAAAAGGAGACAATTTAAAAAAATATATTCGAGAATAGTTTGGTAAAGATTAACATTTTTGTACAATAAGTAGAGAAGCAAATAGTAATTTAATACATAAGAGATAGATGCTTTCTGAGGGTAGCCTCACTATCGTGAAAAATGTCCACATCCGAAGAGATGCGGTTTAATAGTATTATTGCCCTGCCCACGGGCATTACCTTAGGTAAATTGGTTCTACACAGTGGCAGGTGAAATAATCTATGTTGCCTTTGTCGCAGATAGTTGTCGGGGACAAACAAAGTCAAGTCATTCAAAATATCAGAGTTATGTATTCGACTCTTATTCTGTTCCCTAGACCACTACCCGAAGACGAGGTGTGTGGTGAATATTATAAAGTTTTAAGATTGCATGCATAACTGCAACATTAATAGAATTAAGACTCCGATGGTACGATCACGTAATATGAAGACCCCATGATGTGAATACGTGACTGCTAAGGGGAAGACCCCAAACCACATGGTTGACGAATATCACAAAGACTCGGGAAGAAAATGTCTATAAGCAAAACACCTGGTGCCAAATGATAATAGACCAATCTCAAGTAACAAGAAAGGGGGGAGGCAGAGAATATGTTATCGTGGATTACGGACCGTGGCGGTACTCCCATAGAAGCCCAGAAGCCCGGCTTGCGTAAGAAATTTTGAATCAAAACCCTCAAATCTAAGAAATCGTGCCCCTGCATGAACCAACAACCCACCAAATCACCTTCCAACAATGTTCCCATCAGAGGTAAGAGGAATAGTCACAAGAGCTGAACCTCTGTAAGCCAGAAGAGGTTTTGATTCAAAATTTCTTACGCAAGCCGGGCTTCTATGGGAGTACCGCCACTGGTTACGGGACAATCAGTTTTCCCGATGTTTTGCTTTTGGGGAAAACGGGTTGGAAAAAGAGATGCATGATCACATTAGGAATGTTACCAGTTATTTTTCTATTTCTCTTTTAAATTTCAATGATTGCTTAGTAGAGAGAGAGAGAGAGAGAGTATGCTACCGGAGAGATCATGTGGAGAGAGCATGTTCTAAAAGAGTGCTAAATAAAGCGGCAAATAAAGTACCAACAGGAAATGGACCTACAGGAAGACGACCCAAAAGATGGCGAGACAGCTGGACATCTACATCCCAGGAAACGGCTCCGAGAATTAACAGGACACAGTCCTAAATAAAGCAGAAGTTGAAGAAGAAGCTCATTAGAAATATTACTTGCCAAAATAGTTTACTTTCAAACTGGTTAGCGGTAATACAGGTTGATGGTTCATAGGCCTTATTTGAATTTTTTCATCAAGCTCAAAGATCTATAAAAAAAAATAGCATAAAAGAATGTAGTTTTAACAATAATAAATAGTTAGTAATGCCGCAAGGCTAATTTTAGTTCAAACCAGACCGTATGTGCCGCAAGTCCTACACAGTTAAGGGTATGCTGAGGTTTGTCCGAGAGATCTTCACTGAAACTGGACCAGGCAGACTTGAATTCATCATCACTGAATACATGATTTAAATCTATTGGAATACTTTTATTTTCGTCTATCTTCTCCAAGTTGAAAGTAGATTTATATTTTAACATATAAGCTTCCATTGCCTTTATTCTGTGAACCGTTTCTGACTGCTCTTGATATTCTGCAAAGGTAAACGTGTATAACATACAAAATTAATAACACCTATAAATAAAATACACAAAATTAAATTAAAATACCTTCTTGTGGGTGATACAGATTCCAGGCTTTATAAGGCCCTACGTTCCGATCCAACATAACAGATATTACTCTTTGTCTAGATGAAATTTGAGATGAATTTGCTGAACAGGTATTGGAAGGAGCATAGTTAGGGGCTTTCCTTCCTCCTCGGAAACTCTTGCCTCTACCATAATTACTCCAACCCCTACCACGACTTCCTCTATTTGGAAAACTCATTGTTTATAATAATTGTTAATCAAAAGAACATATTGTAATATTTTTCTTTTGCCAACTATTAGTAAAATACATACAAATTTTACTTTTATTTACGTGAACGCGCGTTTTAAAACTTTAAAATTCAAATGGCCAAATAAACATTGTCAGGAAAACTGTCAAACAAAAAAGAGCGGCAATGAGCATTTCAATTAATATGGTTTACAGCCAGAGAGTCCATAAAGTACTTATATAAAAGTTTAAAGAGAAATTGATAAAGCCATGTTTCATGGCATACTAGGTGAGATTACACTAGAAAAATTTTACATGGCAGAAAATACGTTTTCTCTCTGGAGGCTTGTTCGATATTAGTTAAGTTTAATTTTAATTAGTGATAAGACTATGAAAAACAATAATAGTGGATAGGAAAAACAATAATAGTGTAAGTGACAATTTTCGTGAGTGGCAACACCTTGGGGGGGCCTGACCTAACCCCCACTCTGCAATGTTTTGGAACTCGGAGAGCTCTGGAGCTCTCGAGCGACAGTAGACAGTCACCGGCCTTCGGTGGAAGGAACATCTCTCCCCGGCCGAACGCGCGCCGGGGAGATATTCTAAAAAAATCGCGAAAGTGAGATACCGGACTTCGGGAGATAATCGGAAGAAAAGTTCGTGATATCGCCGGATGGTGCCAGTAACCATGGCGCCAGCCTATCATCATTGGGGCCTGATGCTGACCACGGCTGTCTCAGCGAAGGAGACCAGACCGCCTCTCGCTCCTCGCTCTTCCTCATCGTCCGTCTCGGACGTCCCTCCTGGTGTGGACGCCACGTGTCGGCTAGCTCGCTGACTTCGCAGATCAGATCAGTTAGTGCTGTTTCAGTGAGTGATTAGTTTTAAATCGTTGGCCAACGAATAGCATGTAAGTCCTCTTTAGTTCATAAGTAATCTTGTTTCTTTCTTTTGTGTTATATGTTTGTGTCATTAAATGTAATTGTGAATAGTAAATATTGGTTTCAATCTCATATCAGATGTTCCTTCCACCGAAGGCCAGTGACTGACGACTGACTACTGCTCGCTGCTCTCCGAGTTCCAAAACATTGCAGGGTGGGGGTTAGGTCACGCCCCCCCCCCCCAGGTGTTGCCACTCAGGAAAATTGTCACTTACACTATTATTGTTTTTCCTATCCACTATTATTGTTTTTCACAGTCTTATCACTAATTAAAATTAAACTCAACTAAGATCAAACAAGCCTCCAGAGAGAAAACGTATTTTCTGCCATGTAAAATTTGTTCAGTGCAATCTCACCTAGTATGCCATGAAATATGGCTATATCAAAATGTCAATATTTACATGTAACATTTTTTAAAGAATGACTTCTAGGAACATATTGTTACGAATTAGTCGCTGTAACGGGGTGAAAATGAAGATTACTCGTATCTCACTCCCGATCTCGAAGCAACTCCTCACAACGTGTTGATGCCCAAGTGATTCGCTAAGGTAACATCAGTATTCGATCTCTAAGATGCTCCGGGATGTATAGTGATATGAGATTGAAACCAAAATTTACTATTTACAATTATATTTAATGACACAAAATAACGAAACAAGATTATTTATAAACTAAAGAGTACTTTCATGCAATTCGCTGGCCAACGACTTAAAACTACTCCGTCACTGAATTAACACTACTTGATCTGATCTGCGAAGTCGACGAGCCAGCCGACACGTGGCGTTCCAATTATCTCCCCGAAGTCCGGTATAACACTTCGCGATATTTTGAGACTATCTCCCCGGCGCGTGGCCGGGGAGAGATACTTCTCCTTACCGAGGTCGGGGACGGACTCACTGCCTGACGACTCGAGCTCCAAATCGCAGGGTGAGGGGGTTAGGTCATCCCCCCCCCCCCAAAGTGTTGCCGTTCGGCATAATTCGGCCCGGCAGTACTTACGAAAATTGCGATACCGGGGCAGAACGCTATTTTTTTAATCACAATTGTCACTTCACTTCTTTAAACACTATTATTGTTTTTCCTATCCACTATTATTGTCTTTCATAGTCTTATCACTAATTAAAATTAAACTTAACTAAGATCAAACAAGCCTCCAGAGAGAAAACGTATTTTCGGCCATGTAAAATTTGTCTAGTGCAATCTCACCTATTATGCCATGAAACATGGCTATATCAATATAAACTGGTACAGATATATTTTTCTATGGAATATCTGTCAGATTAAAAGCAACCAATAAGAAGGAGGCAAGTCAGACATTAGACGTCTAGTGCTGTCGGTTGTCATTTGAGCAGTGCATTGTTATCGATAAATAGCGAGTACTTTAATTTATTTCAAATGATGTGTTAAACCTTATCTCTTTTTACTAGTTACGGTATATCCACTCATTTTATTCCTTCGTTTTACATTGTGTATACGGATATCGACATTGTGTAGTGTTCTTTTATATACAAAATGATTGTGCACGAAATCTTATTTCCACTGCTTCTTTTCAACATCGTGATATTCTGTGATAGTCAGATACCAAAACAAAATTTTAATACCAATTCCCAAAGAAAATTAGGTCCTTGTCAAGCATGTAAAATATTTGTAGATTCCTTCAAGAAGGGGATGGAAAAGACATCTCGTGGAAAATTTGAAGGAGGTGATGCTGCATGGGAAGAAGAAAAGTTAAGGTCGTATTCTAGAAGTGAGGTTCGTCTTGTTGAAATTCAGGAGAAACTGTGTACGGATGTGAAAGATCATTCAGATCAGTGTCACGCAGTTGGTGAGGAAGCTGAGCACTTTATAGAAGAATGGTGGTTTGATAAAGATTCAGATTCTGAAGATATTTACGAATTACTTTGTATCGAGAAAATTAAGCACTGCTGCCCAAAACATCACTATGGGAAAGATTGCAAACCATGTGTTGGTGGAATTGAGAATGTGTGCAGTGGAAATGGAAAATGTAAAGGTGACGGTACTAGAAAAGGAAACGGTGAATGTCTCTGTGATACTGGCTACTTCGGCCAAACTTGCTCCGAGTGTGCTGACGGATTCTATCAAGCTTATGAAGATGAATCTAAACTTTTGTGTTCTCCATGCCACATGGGTTGCAAGGATTCTTGTTCCCAGGGGGGGCCTAAAGGATGTCACGTTTGCAAAGATGGGTGGATAATGGACACAGATAAAGGATGCACGGACGTAGATGAGTGTACTCCAAAAGATCCCTGCGACAAAAACAAGTTTTGTGTCAACGAAGAAGGATCCTACAAGTGCCTAGAGTGTGACCGCTCTTGCAATGGCTGCGCGGGTGATGGGCCGGATATGTGCAACGAGTGTGCCCAAGGCTACAGACTTAAAGACAACTTGTGTGTGGATGCTTCCAAGGAGGACAGCAAATATGTGGTCAATCTGTCGCGTTACTTGACCTATTTTGGCTTGTGTGTCACTGTGTGCATTATCTTCCAGAAGTCAGTGTGGCTGGCAGGCCTGCTAGGGCTGTTGGTAGCTCTCTATATTAGCGTGTCGGAGTACATGCTGCGTAATGACTTGGCGGGCCCCGATCCCATCATTGATATGGGGAGCGTGGACTGGGCCACTCTTTTAGGAAAAGGCATTTTGAGTTAAACTCATTAATATTTTCGTATGAAGCATTAATTTTTGGTGTGACATTTTTAAATATAATATTAATACACCAGTAACTTTGTATTTAAACCACTTTATTCTTTACAACAACCAACCGGTTTCGCTCCTGCCGAAGCTTGTAACCATGTTTAGTGTCTTTGTAACCCTGACGAAGCTCCGGCGGGAGCGAAACCGGTTGGTTTACAAATTTACAAGTGTATTAATATTGTATTTAAACTCATTTAGTACAATTATATTTATTTCTTGAATAAATATGTTTTTTTTACGTTGTTTTTTTCTTTTTATTTAAATAGATTCATTTATTGTTTCTTGAAAATGATGTTAAACTCTATATTTAATAATGAATACAAATGAATATGTCTGTTTTATTTATATTTTATGGGAATGACACGTTTCACCTCACTAAGGCATTATCAAATTTTAATTATACATGTGTTGATGTTAATGGTACATGTGATAATGCCTTAGCAAGGCGAAACATGCCGCTCTCATAAAATATAATATAACTTCTAGAAAAAAGATCTTTTCATTCATATTAATTAAATAGATGATCCGTGACACAGAAATGATGTCTCCTGAGATGAGTGTAACTTTACATGTATTTGTATTAGAATTAGTGATTTTGAATAAATATTAAATAATACATTTTGAATTTGCAAGTTTTTTGAACACATATTACATATCAGATCAAGAGTATTTTAAAAACATTTTCTTGTGAATGATCTTTTATAAAAAATAATTTGTGATGGTTCAATGAATGAGTTATGGATGCGGATAAATCTTTGGATAAAAGAAGTAAGTATGTACTCATGCCGATAAATTTTTAAGTAAAATAAAAATAATGGTAGGTACTTTGTAAACATGTTTTATTTCTGATAATATTATGGTTATGATTATAAATTATATAAGTTTACAATAGTGACTAGATAACTGAGACCTAAAATCTATGAAAAACATGTTCTGCAATTATCTGCAACATTCAAATAGTATAAATCTACATCATTATATTATACAGTAATTATAAACATGAAATTATATTATTCACGTGAACTTAAATATCGCATTATACACATATCTCAGCTGACAGAAGACATCTGTAAGAATATTTGATCCAGCAAGACATTTTAAAATTATGTGGTAATTTGTGACATAACAGAAAACTTTTGATGATTTTTCCACATTACAATATCTCATCTGTAGGCCCACATAATTATGCGATTTATAGAATTAACCAATTTTATAATTTACCGCAACAGTCGTGCTAAAATAAAATCTTTCTAAATGGTAAGCATAAATTACTATTAATTATTATCAATAACAAAAATCATAATTTTCTACGTACAAAATACAGTAAGTATTAACATTTAAGAATATAATTAAAATAAATTTATAAAAAATAATTATATTTTCAGTGTTATCTTATCACTTTGTGAGTTGTTTTCATTCTTATTCAAATATATTTTTGAAAATTTTCAACAAATACCAGGAGAAAAATGAAGGATAAATCGTATGGATTTTTACTATTCTTTGCACTGCTACTAAATTGGTAGTAAAATAAAAATATTACAAAATTTATATAATATTCTACATGTTAAATATTGTTGTCAAAGTATTGTGTTAATTAATTTCATTTAACTAGGTAAAGCAATTGATATTCAGGAGGTAGGATACACATCTTTATATGTAGAATAATTGGTAATGCAATGCGAATAGGTTTATTCCCTTATAACTCACCCAACATATAATTTTACAGGAGAGCAAAAGCAATGTTTCACCTATTACTTGATTAAATGTTGAGTATTACATATTAAATTAAATAACGATACACAGAATCTATATGGTGAATTTGCAGTTGAAGTTTTTTGCCATATCATATAGCATATACATTATTATTTATTTTAGCATTCCTACTAGTAAGAGATATATGGTATGCTTTTGCCACATTCAATAATATACTGTTTTGAGTTTTATGGAACAAACTTCAAGAATGCAAAAATTTTGAATACAATATTTTGGCATCACACTACCTAATTATGTTATACCATATATGTATTTATAAGGGGAGGGCACGACATAGGAAATTGACTTCACAGTAGAATTTTGCAAGATTGTAGTACCACCTAAGAGTCATCCATAGTCAAAGTAAGAAGCGCAATAGACAGCCAATTTTTAGAAAAAAAGAATTCACCGTTGCTTATATACATTATTAGAAGAAAAAAAATGAATGACATGCAATGAACGGAGACCAGCCGACCAGCATAATAGGAAGGCAAGACTAATTGCAAAATTTCTAATGTATAGGAAATGGTGATTTTTTTTCTTATAAAAATTGGTTATCTCTTGGGTTTTCTTACTTTGTCTATGGAATTTGTCTTAGGGGCTATTATAATCCTGCAAAATCCCATTCCAAAGTCAATATGTCAATAACTGAATTCTGTATTATCAAAATTGTTTTAAAAGTATATTTCAACTCTATTCTGGCGGTGTTGATTATCTTAGTGAGTAGTTATAATGAGCATTGCCCACCAATGGAAATATAATATAATATATATAACTTTGGGAAATCTTTGATGCATCTTAAAGGTATTTATTGTACTCGGGGTACTTCTTTTGAAACATTTAAATCAGAAAATATCACAGGAATCAATGCTTCAATTAATTCAGTGCATACATACTACATAAAAAACACTATTTAGTTTTGAATAGGTATCAAATTTATGACGTATATACAATTAATTGAGGTATAATTTATTGAATAAATAAAATTAAAACATGGTTATGGAAAGTTATTACATGGATATAAAATTACAAAGTTTTAAGAAAGCAATATAGATACTACCTACAGAAAGTTTTTACGAATACACATATATAAACTAAGGATTATACACATGTTAAATTGTATTCAAATTCTAATCACAAGTAAGTGTTTAATTAATCTAAAATTGTGAAATTTCTTTGGTACAGTATTAATAATATAAATATGAACACACTTTCAAATACCACATTTTATGGAAATACAAAACTTCATTTACTTCAGAGTTTGCAAAATACACTTAATAAGACTTTAAAATAACACAATATTTATTTGTATACTCAGTACATACACAGGACCTATGCATATTATTATTGCAGCAGTCAATACATAGGAATGTTTTTTATAATGTTGATAGAAGCTGAATGGCCATAGGTTCTTCATTTTCCTGAATACTGGATTCCAAACACATCAAATGATTTCGATCTGGGGGTTCTGTAAACAAAAAAAAAAGTTTGACGGATAGAGAAAACGCAATAAAATAAATTTACACATACAGGAAGGGTATAAAAGTAAAAACTCTTGTATAAAACCAATTCACAAGAGTGGTGATATTTTACGGGATGAGTAATTTTCCCTTTATCAGGATGGGTATTTTTATCAAATGTTTAGGCAATTTTTGATCGCATGTCCTCGTAATCCAGCCAATTCCATGCCTGCGAGTTCAATTAATAGATATCATGACTAACTAACCAACTAACCATCACGCCGTCTCGCCGGAGGGGTAGGCAGAAAGAATGGACCGCCACACTGTTCTGTACTGACATACTTCTTTCGCTTCCCCTACATTACATCTTGTTATGCACACACGTCGATTTCTCCGACTCCTCACGTGACCGACATTTAATATTTGATTGATTCGATCGTGCCACGTTTTCCCTGGCCTTCCTATATTTCTAGCTCCGTACACGTCGTATACATATACCTTCTTCACCATTCTCTCTCCACTCATTCTTTCCGTGTGTCCAAACCATCTTAACGACCCTTTCATTATTTTGTTCATAACACTTTCATTCACACCGCATTCACTTTTTATACTTGAATTTGACACTCATACAGATTTACCACATATTCGTCTTAGAGATCTCATTTCTACTGCATTTATTCTACTTTCATCCTTCTTTCGCCAGTTCCATACTTCACTTCCATACAAAAGGGTCGGCACAAGAACACCATTATGCACTGCCATCTTAGCTTTTTTGGTTAGGCTTTTGTTTGCGATGACAACTTTAAGTGCACCATTTACTCTGTTGCCTGCCCCAACCCTTCTTTCAATATTCTTTTCCACTCTCCCATCCTTTGTAAACATACTTCCTAAATAAACAAATTCATTCACTTGTTCCAGATTTTCACCATTCACACTAATGTTACAGACTGTCATGTTTTCTTCTTTTTCGAAAATCATTACCTTGGACTTATTCACATTCATCATCAAACCGTATCGCTTGCATATCTCATACATACTAGACACCAGGGCTTGTAGTTCATGTCCGTTGTCCGCATACAACAAACTTAGCTTACTGATGCACCATTCATTTTTGCACCTGCATCCAAACCTTTCAGCTCTTTCATACAACTTGTCCAAATGTATATAGATTAAACAACCATGGGGATATTACACACCCCTGTTTGACACCTTTATTGATATCAAACCAGGCTGTAAGATCTCTATTTACCCTGACACTAGCAGTGCTTTCCATGTACAGCGATGTAATTGCCGTGATCAGTTTTGTGCTTATTCCCATATTCAGACAATATTTCCCACAGCTTAACTCTATTGCATTACATATGTAAATGCATATTAGTGCACAAAGTGGAGCTATGCCCACACATGGCTGAACTCACAAGACCAGCAGACATGTGAGGGTTGTTTGGAAGTTCAAATCAAATCAAATCAGTTTATTAACTCAAAAGACATTACAAACAGGAAAATGTTTAAGGCATCTATTAAGTACAGGTAAAATATTATAAAAATACAACAAAGTACCAGGAAAGCATTAGAGATGGTTCGACATTAGGAAGACAAGATACTTTCTAAAGTCAATAGTATTTGCCCCCTGAACGTACTTTCACTAACATGAAAGACGTCGATCTCCGAGGAGACCGCGTTCAGCAGACTAATTGCTCTTCCCACCGGTGTCACCAGAGGCAGATTGGTTCTGGTGGCCGGTTGGTAAAACAATCTGTGCTGTCGCTGTCGGAGAAATCTATCAGGGACAAAAAGACTAACACTCTCTAGCACGGCCGAGTTTTCGAAATATCCCCTGATTAATTTAAAGAAATGGGTTATGAGATGCCCATCTCTTTGAAGCTGTAAAGAATTGGTTCCAAGCATTCCTAAAAGAAATGCCGTGGGATAGAGCCACGGATAACTACCATACTCCCTCATGTAGAGATACCTCAGAAATTTTTTCTGAACTCTCTCCAGCATAACGGAATATCTAGCCTCATGAGGACTCCATATCACAGAACCACTTTCGAGTCTGCTCCGAACCAACGCGTTGTATAGGACTCTGAGCATATTGGGATTTCTGAAAACTCTTCCGGTCCGAATGATGAAGCCCAACATCCTCAGTGCAATGTCACAAATCCTCTCGATATGTGCACGAAAAGTCAACCTACTCTCATAAATGATCCCGAGATCCTTCATCGTAGATGCGTGTGTTAGTTATATCAATGCCTAGATAACCTGAGGGAGATGAAAACCCAGTGCAATCGGATAGTGACCATTAGCTTTCTCATTTCATTGAGAGGTTGAGGATATCTGCTGGTAGCATGTTGGGTTAAGATGAATATTGCATTACTGTCTTACAATAATAAGCTTGGTTCAAAGAATGTGTAGCAGGAGAGCTTATCGCAAATGAAAAATATATTAAAGATTTCAGTTCAACAAAGTACAATATAATATGATTAACAGAAATTGCATTCCAAATTAGCATGTTTAACAAACCTTCTTGAAACCTGCAACTCAATTTGACCTTCTTTTACTTGCTTGAATAGACCAATAGCTCCCGAATGACTTAATCCTTGCATTGATACTCCATTCACAGATAATATTTCGTCACCTGTAACAGCAATACATTCGTTAAGAAATTGAATTCCTAGATTGATATATTATCCTGACAATTTTAGTAATATTTATGATTAAAAATAATAATGCTTTTGTTATCTCTAAAGTATTGTAAGTATAATTTTGATTTATTAACCACCTATCTGTGAATTGCTAAAATAATAATATAGATGTTACTAAAATAATAAAGACAATACTGCAGAATGATTGTACAACACAAGTAAAAATGTATAAAAAACGTTAATAGTGATGTGTTAACATTGCGAAATTAATGAAAAACCTATTAAAAAACCTTAATAAATGCTATTTGACAAAAACAGAAACCTGTTTTTGTGTGAAATCTGTGTGTTATGCCAGCAAATAAAAATAAAGAAAACAATTTTAGCCTTTACACATTTAAATTAATGTAAACAATTCAAACAATAAGTATAATAATTAAACTAACCTTCAAATATTGTGCCTTGATCAGATGCTTGTCCGGTAGGAAAAACGGTTTTGACAAAAATTCCCATTTGTCCCTTTGGTGAATCTGTTCCGCCAACTATGCTAAATCCTAAACTCTTTTTTCCAATTCCTTTCCAAAACACTAAATTTTGAAGAGATGATGTGTTCGAAATTAGTCTATCAGTATTTTTTGAACTTGATGCATTATTTTGCACAGTGTTTGAAGTGGTTATGTTATCCTGATTTTGAATTCTATTTTTTGAATTAGTGTCAATTCTTTGACACCCAAAATGATCCAAATTATGTTCATTCTGATTGTGTTGCGATATATTTTCGATAGATCGTATCTTAGGTGTAGATAATCTTGGAGGAATAATCGGTGCCTCTTTATTAGTGTCATCTTCATCTGATATTCCAGATGATATTTGATCAACAATTCTTACCAAATTACTTCCAGTTGGTTGCATATTGTTAATCCGAATTGGACGGTATGACAGTCTTTCAAAATTATTGATTCGAGTAAATGTGTCTTGGTCCTCATCTGTTGCACTTTCGTGATTTTGATAATTTTGTGAAGAAATAGAACGTCGAAGGTTATTTTGTTCCAGAAGTTTTTCATCATCACTTTTATGATTAGATTTACTAAATGAGTCACCTTGAAAAGTTGTAACGGTGCTATGAATACTTTTTTTCAATAGATGTGAAGATATACAAGGTGAATTAAATAATTGTTTTCTTGCACCACTTTCAGATACTGGAATTTCATTCCCTCCACTCGGGTTTAATAACTTAATATAGGGAGTGTTCTGCAACTTCATCGGCGAAATAGGAATGTGTTGTACAACAGAAGTAGTTATCATTCGGCTTACAGTGTGTGTGACTGGGGTATACTCATCATGAGCCATTATGAGATCCACAAAGTATTTTTGTAAATTAGCTTCTACTTGCACATTTTTCGTTTGCGATGAACAACTATTTACAATATTTTGAACTTCTTTCAAACTCGATAAGCCACGGAGAACTTTTCCATTTACATTGACAATTTCATCTCCAACACGCAAGCGACCATCTCGATGGGCAATCCCATCTACATCTAATTTGACAATAATGTATCTGATTTCAGATTCAGGAGACCCCTCTATGATGGGAATTTTATTTTGCGCGAGGTAAACACCCAAGCTTTCTTCAATACTAGATTTAAGCAATCTGATTCTTCTGAATCGTTTAGTGCACGGGGAACCTGGATTTACATCCATTTTGTTTATTGGTGTGACTGTTACTTGTCGTTCTAAAGAATTTAACTTGTAATCTGACCCGCATCCACTCAAGGCTGGCTTGTGATCAAGTCCAATAAGCTGTGATTGTAAAAATTGAATTTTTCGCGTTTGAACCCTTTCATCCATAGTTATAGTTTTTAATCCATAAGGTAAATTGATTGGTCTTGGGGTTGTATTTTTATTAGTTGTGTAGAAATTGTTTGCATTAACAACTTCATTGAAGGAAGAATTTGAATTATCAATATTTATTTTGGAATGTGGGGGCCATTGCGAAATGACCCGATTTAGGTGCTGTGTATCCTTGCCTGTAATTAATTGTACTTCTGTGTTTGTTTTTAAAGTGCAAGGTGAAGGACTTGCACAAACTCGGCTCTGGGAGTTGTTTGTCATATTGCCTTTTTCAGGATTGGTGGATTTGGAGTAGACTCCTGAATTTTTTATTGGCGATAACCTTTGAGAAGCAACCGTAGTCAAATATTCTAGTTCATCATTTTCCTGTTCCAAAACAGAAATGTTATCAGGAGGTGAATTATTGCTGTGATCATCATTTGGTCTTCCGTCGCTATCGTATCCAGATTCATTAGAACTAATGTAATTGCTCAGCCGGTGAACATTGACATGAGGATCTCCTTCAGTATAATTATATATACTGCAGTTTGAGGAGGAACAATCTAGAGGGTTTTGTTGTTTTACGTTAAACTTGGTAAGACGGTCTGACAATGGAACGCTGTGTCTATGTCCAGCTATAAGCATAACATTCTGATTGTTGGACATATTTCCATTATATGAGGCACGATGTTCCCAGTTGTACGACTTGTCCATTTTAATTCTGTGCGCTCCTCCACTGCACCTCATGGAGTTTCTTATTTCGGTGTTATCTTTCTTTACTCTACCTAACGTACTGCACATCATGTCCTCAAAAACGGATGCACTGTCATTTAAATTAAAATGCTCTTCCGAATTGGCCCTTAAATTATAGGCTCTTTCCGAGTGAGTGCTCATCACTGAGTCCCTGCCGCTGTTCCTCTCTGAGAGGCTCTGCCTGTATTGAGGTTTAAGGTGTTGGTTGACTACGCTTCCTCCATTTTCTTCTGGGAGAACGGAGAGTTTTGATCTTAAGAATGCATACGGAAAATTAGATTTTTTACTGTTCATTTGTGAATTTGAAGGATCTAAATTGGATATATTATCACAACTAACAGCTTTTGCGGGGACTGCTATATAATTATCATTGGGAGTGAAATCGTTTTGTGCTACTGTCAACTCTCGATTGGAGTTCGTGCTGTCTTGAAGATTTAAGCCTTCTGTTGGATCATCCGCCTTTATGTATGTTGATATATGTGATGTGGAACAACTTCGAAACAATGTTGGGTTAGGACTTTTGTCGCTGATACTATTGTAAGATCTGCGGTGTTTATCAACAGCTACACTTTTAGATGAATTTAACATCCCTGTTGAGCCCATTCTGTAAAATAAATTCTTGAATGGACTGGGCGATCTATCTCTCATGCACACTTTCGCTGATCTTAAAGATTCAGTTTCTGGATCATTCTTCTGTGAATTAGAATCAGATAGACTTCTTCCCATCTTCCAAGTGTGCTTTTTACGATAAGTTCCAATATTATTCAGAGTTGGAGCGTCTGAAGTTTTGGATTCATTACTCTGGGATGATGCCGAAGTTTGGTCTTTCGTGTCGTGTCTTTTTAGTAGGTCCAATTTCCTCCCCATCCTTCTTCCCCATGTAGCAATCACTGTAAAAGAAAAAATATTTCATTGAAAACAAAGATTATTCCCTGCAGGCACTTGCTGGTTAACCAGTTAAGAATTTAAGTACATAGTAAGTTGATAACAAATGAAAAACAAGCATTATTTTCAACCTTATAATGAAATGCACAGGTTTATGTTTTATAATACAGCCGAACTTGGTTATTACGAGGAAGATGGGACTAGCTGAATTTACTCGTTATAAGCATTACTTGTTATATCAGAGAATAGGTATTTTTAAATGCTTACAAACATACCCATCACATGAAGATATAAAGTATCTGGAGCGGTCACATAACATGAGCTCTGGAGATCGTCGTTACTGGTTTGGATTTTTCAATTTGACATTCACTGGCCATATTATCATCATCACTGTCATCATCTTTGTTGAGCACAGTTTCCACAATTATCACTTTCTGTTGGAGGCCCAGTAGTTAAGAAGTCCTCTTCAATCCATTTTATCATTGAATAAAAGAATTTCGTTACGTTTTAACCACTCACAATATGGTAAATTATCTTATTCGTTTTCCACTCGTAAAGCATTAAATTAATTTTCCACAAAATTTAATTTCGATTTTATGAAACAATTGGATATTACAGGTAGATTAACGTTATTCTATGCGTCATTAAGGAAAATTAATAAACTGATGATGATAAAGTGGTTGCTTTTAAACGATCGATACATTAACAGTTTTAAGAAAAAAACTTATAATATTTTTCCTCGGTATGGCCGAGAAGTATCTGATTATAAAAGTGAATGTACATGTAAATGTATGGAGAAAATCATAAACTAAAATGTCAACGAATGTTTCCACGTTACATCGGAGTTTCGTTATTTCCGTGATCGTAATAACCGAGTTTGACTATATTTTTTATATAGTGATATCACGCAAGTTCAATACACTATTATTAATATGGTGAACGTTGAAGATACAAAATACCCTTTAAGCTTCCACAGCATCATATAGATTTGCAAAAAAAGGAGAAGCGCAATTGCAATGTCTTCTGCAGCCCTCCTCAACTCAACATATACGACGCCGTTCACAATATATAAGTGCTAACATAAAAAAAGTTATCGCACCTTTTTTCATTTCCTTTTCTCTTGCAATATCATCTTCGAGAATCATAGCCGGCATGGCTGTGACTACGTGGTATTCAGAGTTAGAGCTGGATGATTTCTGACTACTACTCGGCTCCACGGAAGCAGAAGTCTGGCCAGCGGGTACCTCGCCTTTTACTCCAGACTTCTCCGGATGGGCTCCATGCCTCGAAATAGCACCCAACCTCCCGCTTTGGTCTCCGAGCTGCTGAGACGGGGCGGGAGCTAGGCCCTGGTCGCTGTGCCGTCGACCCCTGAAGAGACGCATTCTGCTGTTTTCGTTTCCAGACTCGAATCAACTTTTGTTCTCCATCTTGACAAATATCTGAAAAAAAAACATTTTTTTTATTAACATTCGAATTTCAAAAAGTTGTGAACCATGACAAAAAAAAATTAATGAGTGAAGTAAAAAGAAAAAAAAAAATACACAAAGATAACTATAATTATTATGTCAGGAGTTTTTTTTTTATCGTTCATTAACATCTAACCACCAAAATGCAGAAGATTCAGAAAAAATTAAGTCAGCCTATCTTGATAAAAATTAAATATTTCTAAAGTAGGCAAAACAAGCTGACACCTCTTATGATTTCATAACAGATAATACATAAAAAAAAATACAAAAGGCTCTTTACATTGTTTCCTACTCAGGTAATTTGCCATTGAACTTAAAAATCTTTGAATTTATATAACACATTATTTATTAAAATATACACGATTCCAATGATTAGCAATCATTTTTATGACGATAGGATTACAAAACTAAAATTTACGACACCTGCAAATTCTTTGCCAATTAAAAAAAATCAAAACCATTACTGTTAAGTAAAGTTTAATGATTTTAGAAAAGCCACAATATATTGGTAAGTAATCTTGTAAGTAGGTGACATGTTAACATTGTAAAGTAAACTAGGGAGTCTGTATTTTCAAACATGATGTCGCATTGTGCAGTTTATAGAAATGGTTGTATTTTCTACTATGAATCTATCCAGCACGTAGTCAATTAGTGTCAGATTTCCCATTAATCATGTAACTAAAGTCACTCCTTATGATAAATTTGTATAGGTGAACATATTATATTTATTTATGTCAAGATGTTTTATAGATTTATTAGTAGAAAGTACTAGATTATAACAGTACAATCTGTGATATACATTTTCTGCCATTTCTTTACTTAATATATATTTTTATTTCGCTGATTAAATTATAGTAAAAGTTTATAAAAAAAAGCTTTGTTGATTTTTTAAATGTTCTTCTTAAGTCGATTATTCAATACATCTTCTTCTTCTTCTCTCCTAACCATTCTTCGTTATTTTGGGTCAGCTCTCTTAATTGAACATCGTCAGGGTTCCTACATTCAGCAGTTCAGGGAGAGGCCTAAATTCATCAGTGGATGACAGACGGTTGATGATGGTGATGATGAGGGTTCCTGGTCTTCGGCTATCCCACTGTATTTGTTCTGTTCATATTAGGATTGAGTTTCGTTGGTTTTGACTTTTTTGGCTGTAAAAATGTATTTTTGAACAAAATGTTGATAAATAGGTGGATAAACAGCTTAAAGAGAAAAAAAGGCAGATTGACTCATAGTTATCCGGTGGTAACTATGCACATCGGGTTTAAGAAAGAGACTGTCGCTCATAATCAGTTAACTTCGAAGACCTTCGTGGCAGAGTGTCAAGAGCTATGACATCCACACCGAAGGTCCCAGGTTCGATTCCCGGTGATGGCAGTGTGATTGTCACACTGTCATTGGTCTGGTGTAGAATTCACGTGACAATAAAATAGCGATGGATTAGCTACCTATCACATGGCATGAGAATCAATATAATAGCTAAAATAAATTGTATCTGCATACGGTTCAAATGACCTGTTGTATAATATAATATATAAAAAAAAATTCGATTTTGTTGGGCGTTATATTTGTCAAGTACTTATTTATAATTATTACGGCTGGGTACTGCATATATTTATGTTGATGTTATATACTCGTATGAGGGTATTAGTTGAAAACCTGGCAAACTCCATCATTAGATGTTTTGAGTAAATCGCAAAAAACTGATACG
Organism: Lepidostoma basale; assembly: GCA_022606425.2. Lineage (NCBI taxonomy): Eukaryota > Metazoa > Arthropoda > Insecta > Trichoptera > Lepidostomatidae > Lepidostoma > Lepidostoma basale. The sequence continues at coordinate 476,472 of JAHDVF020000296.1, read as the reverse complement.
CTAATAAAATGCGCTTTTTTTACGATATTTATTTTTTTCATCTCAACCAGTTAATATTTTAAAAGTAATCAGCCATGAAATAATCATCATTATGTTGATAATTCATGTAAAATAATGAATTTCATTTTGGAGTTTTATCAGCTTTGCAACACTCAAGTGGAGGTTGCCATGTTTGCAACAAACCCTATATTTTAATAGCAAAATTCTTCAGAATGAAGCCGAATTTGAAACGAAAATCAATAAAAATTGGGTGCAAATATATTATGAATAAGACCCAATTCATATCTCACTTTTGTTGGTGGAGTTTGCCGGGTTTGCCAATAATACCCACATATGTAGTTCATATTTTCATTAGCAAACTTGGTTGATGTGTACATATGACTCGAACGAAACATGACTATTTCACGGATCGGATGGAAATGTTCCCAACCCTGTGCTGGTTCACAGAATATCCGTTGAAATGTGATGATTATCGGTGTACTTAGATGATTATTTTGGTCATCAGGTGATGTTACATTGACTGCAGTCCCATTATACACAGGCTACTTGGAGATATTAGGTTTAAAAGAAAATAAAAAAACAAAGAAATTACTTAAATTTATTAAGTCATGCGACTATTGTGTTACAGATTCCCAAGCGTTTTGTTTTTCAAAAAGCTAAAACGTATTTCCGTGTGATTGTTTCAAAAGATAAAAGAGATACATTCGTTGATTCTTTCCAATTATCGAAAATGGAGAAATCAAAACCAACCGAAATACGACTTGCGGTTCGTAAAAAAAAGATTTTGCCGAATATAATAATAATAAGACATATGTAGGGACTTGGTTAAAATATCTGTAGGTATAGTTCTTAAAGTTGTAAAAGTATATATAATAATAAACTTTTTGGATATAATCCTAAAAGGCGACGACATTCGAAGTCGGAAAAATTGACGAGCATGCAGAGAGGTGTCAGGACAGAACATTATGGCGGTCCATCCTCTCTGCCTACGGCGTGATTGTTAGTTAGTTAACTTTGTGTGATTCCATAATATATTTTTTTATGAATCAAAACACTCTTTTTTTAGTTTCGTGGAAATAATATTTTGATTACTTTTATTTTTGAGTTTTCACGAAACTTTTTATTCCTAACACGAGTTGGAATGGCCAGAAATTTTGCTCGCTTGGGGCTTTCACCTGGCCACTGGTGAAATCAAATCAAATCAGTTTATTTTCCAAAAAGATACCTATTACAAACAACAATTATATTATAGTTTAAGGCATCTATTGAGAACAGGTAAAACATAAAAATATATAATACCAGGAACGCATAAGAGATGATTCGACATTAGGAATAAATAATACTCCCCAAAGTCAAGTCTTCTGAACGTATTTTCACGAATATGAAAGACGTCGATCTCCGAAGCGATCATGTTCAGCAGTTTAATTGCTCTCTCCACCGGCATTACCAGAGGCAGATTGGTTCTGTATGCTGGGAGATAAAACAGTCTGCGCTGACGCTGTCGAAGATAACCATCTGGAACATAAAGATGGATAGCCTCCAAGATAACGGAGTTCTCAAAGAAAAATCTGATAAGTCTGAAGAAATGGGAAATGTCGAGATAAATAAACTCACATAAGCGCAAAAAATGTTTCGATCCATAAAGGATAGGTAAAATTAGGTGTGTATTGAGAAATTTCAATAACACATTTTATTTTAAGATTATATTTTCGTTTCTGATCAAGTGGGTTTTGGTGTTAGGCCACAATGGTACCTACTTGATTACGCGCTGTAAATAAACGCAGTGCGTGCAATGGCCGCGGTCAAATGACCGGATGTTTTGACTCAGATGGATGCAATCTGGAAGGAAACTCACACTGAGAGCTTACCGTGTGAACGAAAAATTAGTTTGGCTTCACGTATACAAAATCTCATCAATTTTCGATTTTATAACCATTAATACGTCTGCTCAGTATCTATGTACTTTGGTGGGAAATATATCTAAGTCAAGATAACTTGAAATCGAATTGAAAGTGTTAATAGCGCAGTATAGTTGCGCTTTCAGAAAGGAATGAATTTACATAATATTTTTGGAAGATCATGGATGCTAAATGAAAAATCCACAATATGGAAAAACAAATACATGGCCATTAAGAGTAAGATGAGAATCTATAAAGCATGCGTAAGACCAATAATAACACATGGCGTCGAAGCAAGGGCAGACACAGTAAGGACCAAACAAGTTTTGAGGACTTCCGAAATGAAGACACTGAAGACGATAGCAGGCAAAACACTGAGGGATCGCGTGAGGAACACCAGAATAAGAGAGATATATGAGGTTGAGGATATTATAAGATGGAGCAGACAGCGAAAAAGGGACTGGTACGGTCATGTTCAAATAATGGACTCCAGCAGACTCCCCTATTTTGCATTTCATAATCAACCTCATGGGACTCGTCCTCGTGGAAGACCTCCTAAAGGATGGAAGGACAGCTGGGAATCTACCTCACAGGAGGAACAACTCTTTGGAGAACAGACCACATAGGTCTACAATAAGGAAGAATAAGAAGAAGATTTAAGGGACATATCTGTATATTCATTTTTATAATAACTATTGATTGAGCGACATAAAGATATGATTATAAGAGTTAAAACGGTATAGGTTAAAAGTTTTAAGATTTATATATGTTAAAAGTAATAATAAATTAGGGTGATTAGTGCATTTTTAATCAATTAATCCCCTAATAGAAGCTGTAAAGATGTGATTTATATTCATCATCAACCGTCTGTCATCCACTGCTGAACGTAGGCCTCTCCCAAAGCACGCCACCCTATCCATTGCCGCCTCCATCCATCCATGTCCAGCAATCCTCTTCAGATTATCGGTCCAGCGGGCAGGGGGACGTCCAACCAGAACCCGTCTCCCCCATCGGCCGTCGGTTCTCCGACAGATATGGCCAGCCCATCGCCACTTCAGCCTGTCCATCCTCAGAGCCACCTCAGTCACCTTGGTTTGTTGTCGTATAAATTCGTTTCTAAATCTGTCCCCCAAGGTTATCTCAAGCATGGCTCTTTCTATGGCGCGTTGGGCGACTTTGAATCTATAGACTAGACCTTTTGTCAATGTCCACGTCTCGGTTCCGTATGTCGTGACGGACAAGACGCATTGGTTGAAGACTTTAGTCTTGAGGCATTGTGGATTTATATTGAATCAGATATAATCGACCAATATTTACATTAGGATTGGAATCATTTAGAAATGGTTGTTATCTGTCTTGATTTGAATTGGGTTCTCGTTGCATATGGACCTTCACGAAAATTGTTCCAGATTGAAACTAACCATCAATAATAATCTTCTTCTTTTTGTGCCTAATCAGGTTTCCTCGATGTTGGCTATCACTTCTGCAAAGGCCTCTCTATCTTGCGCCGCTCAGAATAACTCATCCACACCCCTTATTACAACTCCCTGTTTAAAGTTGCTCTCTTCGGGATTTCTGAATTGTTGATCAAATCTGTTCATGGTATACGTAGCATTCTTCTATGTAGCTATATTTCGAATACCTCAACCGGTTCATATGATGCACTTCCAGAGTCCAGGTATCTAAACCATACATCAGAACAGACTAAACATAGCATTTTAGATAATGATCTGCCTAAGTTTTTGAGTATTGGAAAAGAATAGTGGAGATAATAAAGATTTTGATTTTGATCATTTATTGGAACACCTAATTGGAGTTTATTGGAGTGGAGTTGTTGCTCTGGGATGTTATCATAATCGACCACCACATCGACCACGAATATATTTCACCACCGACCCCTCTACACTCTTCCCTACGTCTAAATGTCGGATCCAATTCAGCACATCCTCCAAGAATCCTCCTCTCACCATCCAACAATATCCAATCTCAACATCCAAGAAATAATTTTTCAACAAGTGGGGGAGCAATAGCTTCCGGACTGGCAGGTACTCCCGAAAAGACAATATCAAGAATATTATGGAACCATAATCGCCGAATACTTTTGATATTAACCGTAGTATTAACCGTAATATTAACAGAAATGCTAGAGTATTTTTTAAAAGTTTTTTTTTTTTAATTAATAAATAACAAAATTGACCTTCACTTCATGGTTTGCTGATAGGAAAAAATGACATATACCCAAAGGGGGCGTCGTTCGGTAAATCACAGCCCACACCCGATACACTGCAAGGTTCTGTAAACACGCCATTTGTCAAATCGTTTCCACATGGGCGGAATATGTCATACCAAATTAGGCAGGAAGACAAAATTATATGCATTGGCATTAACTATTGAGTTGCATACTTTACTGGAGTTGATTGAGTTCTATGGATATAATCATGTCAATAATTACTTGTATTCACACTTTCTTGAATATGCTTCCTGCACGCCTCAGATGCATTGACAATCCTACAGACTTTAAATCTCACCTAAAAACCCACCTTTTCAAAATATCCCATAAAATGAAAGCAACGGTTATCTGATTGCTGGTGTCACATGCAGCTCTCATGACTAAAAACATTGTCAAAGCGCCCTTGAGGTGAGCTATTCACGAAAACGGCTCTATATAAATTAGCCTAATTATTATTATTATTATTTCTTGCAAGTGATTAAGAGACCAATCGAATTAATACATTTAAATTCTTTACTTTCAAAATGGACAAAATACTAGTAAATACATTTAAATAATCATTTTCGGGGGCAAGGAAGGTGTCTCCATGTGGTGTTACTAAAACACCTGGAAACTTTCCACCACAATGGCAAAATAATAGAAAATATATGATTCTTACAAAACTAACTTGCCATTGACATGACGAGGAAGAAGAAACGTCCGTTTGGAATATGCATCGAGCCAGGAACAGAGGAACAAGTACGACGTTAAGAAGTCTGAATACTTTCCAATATTTAAATTCATATTAATTATGTAAAAAAAATTAAAAGACAATAATCGAAATTGAAAACACGATTGCAATTTAATGAATTTGAAGTTATTACTGAGAAACTCTAGACATTATAATTTTTAAATTAAATACTCATTTCGTTTCGTGTCTATTTAGACAATGAAGCACCATTCTAAAATGTTACAAATTCCAACCCGTGCCATACATCATGTAGGTATGTATGTTGGTGCAAAATTAAAGTGGATTAATATGCATGAAAGTTTTGTAAGGATGGAAAAGTTTAGTAACAACCTGTTTTAAATTGAGACCGCATGTTTTAACGAAAAAAAAAACGCAATAAACCAATAAAACATATAGGAGTTGGACTAATGAATGGTTAACATTATGTTTGTAATACTGAAGGTGTATAAAGTTGGCTAATACAGTTCATTCGCCACTTGAAGAAATGCACATGCTTGGTAAAGAGTACGGCAGCTTGAAAATGTATCTATACTCTTTTCCAGTATATAAATAAAATTTCATCAATTTTTCTAAAATAAACGTTTTTAATAATGCTCAAGCTTAGTGATATTGTTTTTACTTATCTGAGTATCTTGATACTTTGGTTAATTCTTTGTCAATCTCTAATTTATTCAAATAAATTAATAAATATTTTAATGAAAAGTCTCTGTAGGACCCGTTCTACAGAATTATTGATCGCTTCACGTACGAAGTAGAGCTAAGATAGATTTTATGAGCTCTTTTAAAAATAATCTTTTAAGAGTTTCGCAGACGGCGAGAGCCCTTGAAATGAATCAATCGTGAAAGTAATATAATTTAGCGATATCATAAATGTCTTCGTTTGAATACGACATACGTGAATAGTATTTTAGAAATTTCCAACGTGAAATTGTTAGATTGACAATGTACTTAGGATTCGCGCAAGATATTGAATTAGAACATAGGTTCCCAAACCTTTGTGGCTTTCCGGCCCCCTTCAAAAAAAAATTCACCGGCCTCTCAAAAAAAAAAAAAAGAATAACACACCACGTGCTGTATGAATGTGGAGAGTGGTTGGTTAATTATTTATGTATAATCTTTATGTATCATGTCATATAATTAAGACATGGAATGACCAAATAAATCAATTACTGAAAGGCGGCCATGTTCGAAGTAGAAACAATTGACGAGCGTGGATGTTACGGTGTTTGAAGTGGAGAAAGAGCGAGATTTATCAGGATAGAAAAGTGTGGTGGTCCATCTTCTCTGCCTACCCCTCCGGAGAATAGTGGTGGTGGTTAGTTAATTAGTTACGTATCTGTTTAATGTCCTTTCGGAGACGACTAGCAATTATTTTGATGCGTAAAGCCCCCGTCTATAGAGTGTACAGTAAAACCTCGATATAACGAACCTCTATTTAACGAACTTCGGATATAACGGATAAAAAATCCGGTCAAAGGTAAAAAAATTAAAAACGTCCTGTTGATAATATCAATAATATTATTATACATGCTTAAATTCAAGTGTCGCCGCATGTAAACAATTTTTAGCGGCCATGATATCACGTCATACATCTAGCACTAGAATTTGAGACATAATGCCGAGGATGGAAGTGAAGATAGCGAAGAAGAAGAAACAACACTGACAAAAATGAAGTTATCTGAGGTAAGATCACATCTCGACGATCTTATAACAATTATTGACTATTCGTCAGATAGCGAAATTCAACTTTATTATACGCATTTTCGTTATTTTAGAGAGTTGATTATAAAAAAATACCAAACTTCAAAAGTGCAAACAAAACTTGATTCCTTTTTCAAAGCAGGATTCCAGAAAGCAAGCGCGTCGATATCAAACAGCAACATCACTTCACGACGATTGTCCGAATACAATAAATAGAATTTTGTTTGTGTTTTGTATTGTTTATTTATATCTAAATACAGAGTACATATTTAAAAAAAAAAGTTCGGATACCCCCTTCCCACAATTAGTCCGTTGTACCGAGGTTTTACTGTTCTTTAATATTTAATATCTAAAATAGTGAACAATTTGTCTACGGGGAAGCATGTTTACAAGAGATGGAAAAATGGAGAAAGATATCGGAAGAAGGGTTGGAGCTGAAAACAAAATAAATGGTGCACTCAAAGTCATTAACACAAATAGAAATATATCGACTGAAGCAAAGATGGCAGTGCACAATGGAGTTCTAGTCCCGACCCTTATGTATGGAAGTGAAGCTTGGAGTTGGCAGAAGAAGGATGAAAGTAGGACAAATGCCGTAGAAATGAGGCCACTAAGAAGGATGTGCGGAAAAACAATATATGATAGAATATCTAATGATGAAGTAAGAAAGGAATGTAAAGCGGATGAATGCGTGATAAATAAAATCAAGAAAGGGTCACTAAGATGGTTTGGACATATGGAACGAATGAATAAGGGAAAAATGGTTAAAAAGATATATGCAAGTAGTGTGAAAGGAAAAATAAGTCGAGGAAGGCCAAGGAAGACTTGGCATGACCAAATTAATCAATTACTGAAAGGCGGCCATGTTCGACGTAGGAACAATCGACGAGCGTGCATGTCACGATGTGTGAATGTAGAAGAGGCGCGAGAGTTATTTTTTTTAATCTTTAAAAAAAAAAGACTAACATCAAGGATTCATATCAATGATATTAGAATTTATTTTACAATCTTCAATGTGAGCAGAAAATAGCTCATTATTATGAAGAAGGAACCTGGTCGTGTCCAGGCTTGAACCCATGCCCTTGGATCAGGAGCCAAGCGTTCTATCCCCTACACCAGTGTTCCGCAAACGGTGTGCCGCGGCACACTGGTGTGTCGTGAGCCGGATCAGGTGTGCCGTGGCCAAATACATAAAGAAAAAAATATTTAGTCGGAACGTTTGTGATTTTTTATTTATTGTTTTTTTAGGCTATTCAGCTTTTTCGTGAAAAAGGTTCGCAGATTTCTACTGGCCGGAAGTTGCTGGCAAAAAAAAAGGTTACCAACGTCTCCCGAGCTGATCGACGTCTACGTCCAGATCGAATTTTAGTTTTTGGTGTGCCGCGGAATTCTAGGAAGAACTTAGGTGTGCCGTAGGTGAGAAAACTTTGCGGAACACTGCCCTACACCACCACCCGGTTATGTCAGGATAGAACAATGTGGCGATCCATCCTCTCTGCCTACCCCGCGACAACGGCGGGGGAAACGGCGTGATGGTTAGTTAGCTAGTTAGTTAGTTAGTAAACATATTAAGCTATTTGATTCCGTATTACACTGTCAAAAAATTTGCAATTCGTGTCGCTATTTTGTCTCCCTGATCTCGTTATGGTCGGTGCGCGGCTGTAGGGCGTTTCGCGCCATCTGGCAGCCGAGATCAAGATCCTTGCCCCGGCCAGTCCTCCGCCGGACAGACCCGCTGGAGTGAATGCCACTTCCGACAATTAACCTCCCATGGCTTGCGACTCGAGTGTCGATTTCAGCGTTTAACGCTTCACTTGCGAAAGGGTTATTCGCTGGATCGGGCAATGCGGATTACGATTATCGGCATTCCGAAACAAGTGGTGCTTCAATGGAGCCGTTTTTTTTACTTTATAACTAACTAAGTAAATAACCCAACTAACTAAAAAATATTCGATTGGGCCGAGATAACCAAACCGCAGAGCTAAAAAGAAGAATTGGACTAAGCTGGGCAGCTTTCGGAAACATGAGTTACATCCTTAAAAACCGGAAAATATCGATCAACCTGAAACGAAAAGTCTATGAAGCCTGCGTTCTGCCAGTTGGTCTTAAAACTGTTACATTGTCCAAACAAAGTGCCGAGAAACTACGAGTGACCCAAAGAGCCATATTAGGAATAAGCCTAAGAGAGAGAGAGTCAGAAACGATTCGGTGAGAGAAAAAACAAAGGTCACCGACATCACCCATCGGGTGGCGACTCTAAAATGGCAATAGGCAGGTCACGTAGCCAGAAGCGCAGACGAAAAGTGGACAAGAAGACTGCTGACTTGGAGACCGTGGACGGCAAAGAGAAGTGCAGGGGCGACCGCAACTACGATGGAAGGATGATCAGAACAGACACGTCGGAATAACCTGGATGCAGTCTGCACAGGACAGAGTGACATGGAAGCGAATGGAGGAGGCCTTTGTCCAGGAGTGGACGGGAATAGGCTGAGGAAGAAGAAGAACTAAATAACCATCACGCCGTCTCGCTAAAGGGGTAGGCAGAAAGAATGGACTGCCACAGTTTTCTTTTCTTCATTCATTCATTCATACATACTTCGTGTAATGCACGCACGTCGATTTCTCTTCACGTGATCGCCAACGTTGGAGGGACCTGACACGGCATTAAAAGAATAATAATGTTATCTTTTCTGGTGATTATCTCAAGGATTTCACTAATTATTATTAAATTTTATTGCTGTATTTTTTACATTTAGTTTAAAGTCACTGAGCTATTGAAGAAAGAACACAGAAGGGTTCCCACCACATACCCGAGGCTGTTATAGGGCGCAGCGCCACCCTTTCATCAGCCTCTCTCGTACACTTTCTAGGCCTGTCCCCGTCTATCTCGGACAAAAATTTAATTTGCAAACACAATGGGATGCCAGGCCACATTTACTCTATTTTGTATTTCCTTCTGTGTCCCGCACTTTCACATGCAAACTTCTATTTATTTAAAAAAATATCTGAGCTGATTGAGTCAAGTTCTGTGGTCCATTGGCTATCTACATAAATATGTACCTACATTCGCCTTACAGCTGATGAAACCAGGGAAAACCTCAGCCGGTCTCAATTGAGCCGTTAGAAGCATGAATATATTTTTTCGTAAATAAAAGGAATTTTTTGCGATTGTAACTCATTTTGGAGTAAAAAAGTTTAAGAAGTTCGTTGCCGCATATGCCAATCAGCGTATCAGGTGTGTCTTCAGAAACACCACACACGCGAATTGGCGTAAAACGGTTATTTGAATTTAATTTATTAACGATATGAATAAAACTTAAAGCATATTTTACAACGGGAACACGTAGTACAAAATTACATATAGGCACGCAAAACCATAGTGATGAGACGACACTGCAGATAGAAGGAGAAAAAAGGAAGGACCATCAGGGACGGTGGTGGGATCAGGATTGTACTTTATAGCCATATGCGGACCCACATCCGTGAAGGATAGTCTTCTTTGGATACGAGGGACAGCCGATGACACAGCAAATATATATACAAAGTAATTTTGACTTTTCCTAGATGTTTAATAATATTATCAAACCCATTAATCCACTCATGGGAATAAAATTAATTATTGTCTTCTTCTTCTTCTTCTGATAGTAGATCTTGCAATCTGTTTATGCAGGATATCTATCAACTTTCTTCCTGTGATGAAGACGACCAGCCTTCTCTCCATCTCTTTGGTGGTCGACGGTCCTCTGGAGGGATCCTCCATCACGATCTTAGGAATTCTTGCTGGATCAATTCTGTCGATACGATCCCTCCAGAATCGTCTTCTCTGTCTACTCCATCTCACTATTTCTTAAATTTTGCAGGATTTGCGAATCTCTTCATTGGGTATCCTATCTCTAAGGGTTCTCCCCACAATAGGTTGCAACGTTCTCATTTCTGCTACTCTTAAGAGATGTTTGGTTCTGACAGTGTCTGCTCTTGCTTCGATTTCGTAGGTCTTTATGGGCCTGGTGCACGTTTTATAAATTCTCTCTAAATTATTGTATGTTTGTAAAATAAAATAAAAAAACTTTTCCGGGAACGGTTTGTCTTTACATTACCCTCTAAATGATTTAAACATAATAAATACCCCTCGATTTTTAAACAAAACGATTTTAATGCAGAACTTTGAAAGACATTTGACTCGGGGGATATCGACGCCTGACTCGGGGGATATCTGGAGAAATTTCACGAACAAATGTTGCCACCATTCTTATTTGAATTCCGAAAGTTTTTCGTACGATTGGCAACATGTGGCACAAACTGAAAATTGAAAGATGAATGAGTAAACCTACTCTATAGTTTGAAACCAAAAATAACATACGAGAAAATCATATTTTTTTCTGGATGGAAGAATTATTAGGGTGCATACGAGATTCTCTTCGGTTTTTAGAGCAAATTTTTCCAGAACCAATTTTTTTGTCTGTTTGTTTTGCTACCCCGATGAAGCTTCGCTTGGAGTGAAACTGGTTGGCAGTGTTAAAAACAAAACAAAGTGGCGTTAAAACAACATACATAAGAATTATGTCTGCGTTTTTTTAAAAATCAAACCTTAGATAATTTTAAATAAATGAGAAATTAATACTAACTAACTAACTAACTAACCATCACGCCGTCTCCCCGAAGGGGTAGGTAGAAAGAATGGACTGCCACACTTTTCTTTCCTGACATATTTCTCTCGCTTCCTCAACATTCATACATCGTGTCATGCACGCGCGTCGATTTCTCTGACTCCTCACATGGCCGACATTCAATATTTGATTTATTCGATCGTGCCACGTTTTCCTCGGTCTTCCTCTATTTCTGGTTCCATTTACATCATTAACATATAATTTTTTTACCATTCTTTCTTCATTCATTGTTTCCATATGTCCAAACCATCTTAATGATCCTTTCATTATTTTGTTCATGACACCATCATTCGCACCGCATTCACTTCTTACTAATATAATCTTACTAATAAATTAATACTATGGAATATATAATTCCGTTTTTTTTACTACCAACTCTTTTTAAGTGTTGGTTTAGGTTTATTTATCTCGACATGTTTCAAAACACACACGAAACGATGTTAATAAACTCACAATAGTGAAAAAGCAAGTTTTCTGTAAATTCATCAAAGTTTATAAAAATCAAATATGGAACATTCTAGAGAGTGCTCTAAATTAATCACGTGGCCGTTTTTTAATACAAAATATCACATGTTTGAATATGATTATATTATTCTTCTTCATTATGTATACATAACGGGGTTCTAGTGCCAACACTTATGTATGGAAGTGAAATTTAGAGCTGGCAAAATAAGGATGAAAGTAGGATAAATGACATATTAATTGATAAATGACCACTGAGATTTTGCGGGAAAATGTAAGATAAATTAAAAAAGGATTCCTGAGATGGTTTTGACATACGAGAGAAGAATGGTTAAAATGTTGTATATAAGCAATGTGAGTGGAAGGAGAAGCCTTGGAAGATCAAGGAAATCTTAAATGAGGTTGCAGAAGAGAAAGACCTCTTTGGATGCAATTATGGCGAATTCGTAAATACCCTTATGATAAAGGCAGCAAGCAAATAACTGGCTTTTCCTATTCATAAGGTTCTATGTATATTTCCTTTGATATTCTTTTTTTTCACCCTTTACATCGATTTGGCTTGCGCTGTAATGCTGTAAGGAGTTTTTCCAACAAAATAATAATAATAATAATAATAATAATAATAAAAACATGGCATGACCAAATGAAACAAATACTAAAAGGCGGCCACATTCTAAGTCGGAAAAATCGACGAGCGTGCATGTCACGATATATGAATGTAGAGGAAGCTAGAGAGGTATGCCTATCCCCTTCGTAGAAACGGCTTGAAGGTAAGGTAGCTAGTTAGTTATTCTTCTCAACCGTGTTTCGGTTGAATAACATTTATTTTCAGTGTGAAACGTTTAGTAAATTATTAACACAATGAGGCTGAAATGTGACTGGCATTTTTTAATAATAGACCCGGTAGACATTTTTAAAGAATATTCAATAACAGCGGAGTGATAAGTTTATTTGAGAGTTTGCGAAACTGCGTCTTATAACAGTTCGAGTAAGCGGTGCGACCTTTCGCTGTTCTATTGTATTGAGTAAGGTGTCTGGTGTATACAAATTCAATATTAAAATCCTTTCGATCTTATTCACGTTACACCTACAATGATTGTGTGCTTATTGTACAGAGTATTGGGAAATAGTAAAACGGAGATGTACTTACGAGAAATGATTTGAGTTCTAGCGGTGTTTTAGACATTTACGGCAGCTCGTAATATTGGAAGAAATGTTTATGTGGGTTCCTTAAAATGTACACTTAGTTAAATGATTATCGAGTAATGATCAAATCACGAGAATCACGTGTAAAGCGTAGAATAATAATAATATATTAAATAAACCAATAAATAGTATATTTAAGGATTAATTGTATCTCAATAGAGACGAAGATGTAAATTGTTTTTTTGGAAACAGAATATGGTAGTCGAGGCGTTTACAGGACTTATGACCTGTCATTGGTTGGGTTAAGCGATCGCTTTATGTTAACAACATTCCCCATTACACCTTTCATACGACTACCATGTCTGACAAATTTTTTAAAGATGTATATATGCTACTATGTTAAGGAACACTTAAAAATTTTTAGGTCAATCTACACTAGCGCCGTCTATTAAGATTATATTTAAGCATTAAGCAGAAAATCTTTATTGATGCAATGTGAAAGGCTTACGCAATTATCATACTGCTAGACAACGCCTGGAGATCCAATCTCCAATTTTTATGCTTTTAACTTGGACCAGTTTTTATACAATTTGTTTTTTGAATGTATACAAATATTTGTAGACAAATACTGGATTTTACCCATTGCGGGTTAATCATTTAAATAATTAACCCGCAATAGGTAAAATTCAGTATTTGTCTACAAGTATTTGTATACATTCAAAAAACAAATAAATAATGTATTATAGTATATGAGAACTGACAGTAAGGTCAGAATATACAAAACCTGGAGCATTGAGACCAGAGCAGATACCATAAGAACGAAGGCTAAAGTGCGGGTGGCAGAGATGCGGACGCCGAGGATGATAACAGGAAAGAATCTTCGAGATGGAGTGTGGAACACAGTTATCCGCAAAATCTGCAAGGTGGAAGTTATCGTAGGATGGGACATATGAAAGATTCCCTCCAGAATCTTACACGTTGTGGCGCACCAGATTCCTATTGGCTACCATCCCCCCGAAAGACCGCCAAAGATATGGAGTGATAACTGGGAGTCGACCTCCCAAGAGAGGTCAGCCTTACTACAGGAACAATGGTCTTAAAAAGGAAGAAGAATAAATAGTCTTGAGTGATCAGCATACACCAAAATGTGTTAGTGACTTTGTTGGAGAATAATCTATCGTGAAACGGAAATAGCGCTATGCAAATTATTCAAATCAATTTAGTTCTAGAGAAAAGTGTATAAAAAAATATATATACAACGCAATACATTTCATCTCTCCAATACATAATAACTCAAATTTTTACGTTCAAACATTTGATAGTGCCTTAGAAAGGTGAAACATGTCATTCCCATAAATTATAATAAAACTTATAGAAAATAGACGTATTCATTAGTAAAGGGTGTCTCATATTGTTTTTCGTTTTTTGTTTGACCGTTACGCGCCAAACACATATAGCAGGGGGAGGGGAGTGGTCTCAAATGATTGGCGGGCTTGTTTAGTTTAATAGTAATGGATAGCTTCACGGGACCGCAGCGCGCATTTTGCGTACGAGCGTTTTATAAAAACAACGATTTGTACACTATTGTTCGACGTCTCTACAGGACACATTTTCATTTAACCACTATGAGAAATGTGTCAAGTGCGAATTTAATCAAGCATTGGGTGCACAAGTTTGAACAGACTGGGAACACAATGCCGGATAAATCAACTGGGCGCAAAAGGACATTGAGGACCAGCATCAAAGGCCGACCGCGATCGCCAGTCTGTTATGAACGACCCACGACAGTCACTACGATTGCGCGCAGCTTCTCTAAATTTGAACAAATCCACAGTTCATCGCATTATTCGCAAAGATATGCATTTTCACGCCTATAAAATTGTAATTGTTAAAAAAATGAAACCCGTTGATCCTACTAAACGAGTCGAATTCTGCAGGACGATGAAAAATCGTTTTAGGAGTTTCAATAACATATGGTTCTCCGATGAATCGAATTTTCACATCAACGGCCACGTGAATAAACGAAATTGCAGATACTGGGCTTCCGACAATCCGCTAGAACTGCATCAGCAACCATTACACTCGCCGAAAGTTGTCGTTTGGGCTGCCATATCAAGGCAAGGAATTATCGGCCCTTACTTTTTTGAAGACGACCGTTGTCGCGCTCAGACAGTTAATTCTGATCGATATTGCCATATGATCAGGACTTTTCTGGCTACAGAAATGAAAAATTAGATCGGCTACAATCGCAACACATTTTTCCAACAAGATGGAGCCACTTCTCATGTTACAAATGACTCCCTAGCTGCTCTTCACGAATTATTCCCTGAAAGAGCAATAAGTCGCCGAGGAGACATCTACTGGCCACCGAGGAGCCCAGATTTAATACCTGCTAATTTTTTCCAATGGGGCTACATTAAAAGTCAAGTTTACAAACCATTGCCACCCAACCTGGATGCTTTAAAGCAAAGAATCACATACGAAATTAACGCTATTCTAAGAGCGATGCTCCAGCGAGTGATTGAAAAATTTAGTGCCAGGTTAAATGAGTCTGAAGAAGTGAATGGTGCGCACTTACAAACGATTATTTTTCATAAATAAAAATTTAAAACCTGCTCTTTGATTTAACAGTAATTATAAAAAGTTTGAAAGAATTCTGGTGTTTTATTTTTAAGTATCAAAAACGAAAAACAATCTGAAACACCCTTTATTAATTATTTAATATGGAGTTTTACATCATTGTTTAATAAACAATATATCCTACAATTGTTAAATTAGCGTCATACGTTATGTTTCATCTCTACAGATGATCCCAATTTATTACCTTTTCACAGCATAATCTACAATGATTTTAAGGGGAAAATCTTGTGTCGTATTCAAGTATATATACCGTTTAATAAGGCGTTGCATAGTTAATACACAGCAATGCTGAACAAGACAAAATCCTGTCTAAATATACGCAACATTGTTAAAACTCAGTGGGCTGCGACTGTTGGGTCTCATACAATTGTGGTGAAGAAGAGTCCGAAGAAAATGTAATGCTGACTAATGTAGTGACTAATGTAATGCTGATTGACTAACCAGAAGAACGTAGGAGATTCAGAATACCAATTATGCGGTGGTTCTAGAAGAAGAAAAGAGCACCCGCGTCCGATAAAATGCCAAGGGATTTTTTAAACACCGAAACTCTTCTTTGTCTTTTAGCAATCCAATAGCACTGTAGTATATGTAGCATAAAAATATGTACAAATATATAATGTTAGAGTACTCGTACATGCTTACATATGTATTTTCAGTGTCAACTTAATTCGGGGCATCTAGAGCAAGGGAAGACGTTGGCAGTGGAACCACAGAGATTATTATTATTAAAACATTTCAACAAATATGGTTTAATCAGAAAAAATATCATTTATAGTACTTTGATAAAATGTAGCAATACTTGCGTAAGTTATGTCTAAAATCTTCATAACTCAGGTTATTGCGTAGTCTTTATGTATGTTACATAAATTAATTATCTTCTTAAAAGAAAGTATTTTAATTATGCCAAACCTAACCCTATTCATATAGTGTTGTATTGTTTAGTTGCCATATGCAATACCGGATAAAGGCGCTCGATTAGCCGGTGAACAAAACCGTGAATTCCGCTATCTTGTGGGTACTTACACTATAAAATACTCAGTTACCTACTCCATATATCCGCATAAGTCGAACTTGGCCGATGAAACCAGAATAGAAAAGGAAATTAACAATAAAGGAGGAATGATTTTTTAAAAACGAAATATTGACAATTAAAATAAAATAATTCAAAGTACAGAATAAAAGTGAATATGGTAATGAAATAAAAGTATTTCTCGGTGTCAGGATTCGAGTCCGCAATCCTAAAGCGAAGGCGATGTATGTAAACTGTATGCTAATGATATTCCACTCA
Organism: Lepidostoma basale; assembly: GCA_022606425.2. NCBI lineage: Eukaryota > Metazoa > Arthropoda > Insecta > Trichoptera > Lepidostomatidae > Lepidostoma > Lepidostoma basale. Next base: position 459,710 of record JAHDVF020000296.1, on the reverse strand, counting down.
TAGACAAGAAAGCTTCAGAGCTACAAGAGACTCTCAGCACATGGGTGAAAGAGCCGGAGAAGCACGGATTGAGAGTAACTTATACAAAAACTGAATGCAAGAAATAGGATTTTGAAGGGGCAGAAGAAATAGGTTGTTATATACTTATTGATAACAATACAAAGCTGTACAAAGTGTTATGCTTTAAATACCTTGGATCCGCGTTAACGACTAATGGTCATGGAGATGAAAATGCCAGTCGCCGTACCGATACAGCAGGGTTGAAGTGGAGATCTCTCTCTGGCGTACTCTGCGAAAAAAAAATGCTTATTAGAACCAAAAGCAAAATACATTATATAAAACAGTAGTGAGATCAGCAATGCTGTATGATGAAGAAATATCCTAAAGGCACGAACAACAGCTGCATACAACTGAAATGAAAATGTTGCGCTGGGTGGGTGGTGTGACACGCATAGACACAATTCGCATTGAGCATTTCTGAGGGTCTTTCAAAGTGGGACCGATAGCTTGAAAGCTGGAAAAAAGCAGAATAAGATGGGTACTCATGAGTAGAGATGAAGAGAAAAAGAGCACCCAACATATCAACTAGACCAAGAGGAAAAGACAGGCTTCCGGCAATATTCTTGGTCTAATCTTGAGAAGGAGGTGGCGGTATAAGATGTTTCCGTTGTGACAACCTAGGGCGGAAGATCCTGGCGTTTACGTAAAATGAGATCCAATCCTGTATGAACCGGGATAGAGCGGTAGAGAGAAGAATAACCCAAAATCGAAGTTTCCACAAGCAAGAAAACTTCCATAAGTGGATAAACTTAAGGCGTTCTTCTTCTTCTTCTCCCTCAGCCTATTCCCGTCCACTCCTGGACAAAGGCCTCCTGTGTCCTGTGCAGACTGCATCCAGGTTATTTCGACGTGTCTGTTCAGATCATCCTACCACCGTAGTTGCGGTCGCCCTGCACTTCTCTTTGCCGTCCACGGTCTCCAAGTCAGCAGTATTCTTGTCCACTTTTCGTCTGAGTTTCTGGCTACGTGACCTGCCCATTGCCATTTTAAAGTCACCACCCGGTGGATGATGTCAGTAACCTCGTCTCTTAGGCTTATTCCTAACATGGCTCTTTCCATGGCTCTTTGGGTCACTCGTAGTTTCTCGGCACTTTGTTTGGCACTCAGCACTTAAGGCGTTAATACTATGGAATTCGTAGTTTATCAGTTTATACGTTCTTCCGATGATGAAGGTGTAAGCCTTCGAATCATGCCAAGAAAAATAAACTCAAAAGAGGAAAAAAACAGTTTTTAATATAAAAAAAAAATCACAAGTGTACTTACGGAAGTGGATTTTATTACTTAAGCTATAAAAAAAATCACGGAACACGATTTATAAGGGGTGGTTATTCAGTGAGAGGCATGTGAAATATTCTTGCTAGTATATACGAGTACTTCGTTTAAAATTCTATCATTTTAATTTCTAAATGAAAAATAAAACGTTTATATACGCAATAAGACTATTGAATTTATTACCATCCGGTAATTGGAGATTATGGATCACATCTTAATGTTATTGGTGTAGAAAATCGCACGAGTAGATCAATTGTATCATTACTAATGAGATTTCTTTTCTGCTCGAATTTTATACGTTTAAATTGTACCTTCTATCGCATAATATGTATGTGATATGTGCTCCAAAGGATATTACATCAACGGTAATGAATTGGGTACTCATCTTTAGATTCGTTATCATTGAGAAAATGCTTGCGAGGGTGATAGGCCACGTGACCTCCTAATAAAAAAAATTTCTTACATAAGAAAATATATTTTTCTTTGAATAATTCACGTGTTTCACGGATGTCACAAACACTCGTTTCATAAAAAAGATATTGCGTGTATTAATTCTTCCAGGGTATAGTTTAGTTGTTCACTAAAAACAAAATACAGGGTGCATTTAATGTTCCAGACCGATTTTGCTGGGCCGCTATTTGGATTTGAAAAGTGGTTTCTCCACGACTATCAAGTAATATGAAATGACAAATAACAGCAAATTCAAATGGATGGTTAAACAAAATAGGTCTGAAAAATAAAATGCTCTCTGTATTATACTGAATTCGATCAGAAAAACAATTATATGATAAGATTGAAGAGTCTTCTTCTTATTCTTCAAGTGCCCTGTCAGGTCCCCCCAACGTTGGCGATCACCTCGGCGAACCTGTCCCTGTCCTGCGCCGCTCGGAACAGCTCCTCTACACTTCGGATGCCGGTCCACTCCCTCACGTTTCGCAGCCAGGACATTTGTCTTCTTCCGGGCCCTCGGCGTCCCTCAATTTTTCCTTCCAATATCAGTTGGAGAAGGTGGTACTTTTCCCCACGCAGTAGGTATATGACCCAGATGTGAGATCTTTCGAACCTTGATAGTTGATAACAGTTCCCTGTCAACTCTAGCTCGCCTCAGGACTTCGGTATTGGTAACCATGTCTGTCCAGGGAACTCTTGAGCATTCGGCGATGGAGCCACATTTCAAATGCTTCCAGTCTGTTCATTCTCTAGTGAATTCATTCTCAGAAGAGTCTAATGGCGGACATTTTATGTTGATTTTAATTAGCTTGCACTTTCAGACGATAGATGGCATTTTAAAAGTATTCTATTATGTCGTCGTTTCACAATCGGTGTATGCGTGATGAAAAAGGAATAAATCAATGCAAATTTGTAAGTTTTGCAAGAAATAGGTGTTTGGTTGGGACACCGGGAGATGCTCCGTGATGGTACATAAATTGCTGGAAGTCTTAGGTATGAAAATAATAAACAGCATGATGTTGTATGAATGCTTGTTAATATTTACACAATAAAGAATCAGCTTTATGACTATTTGATCTCTATCCGATAGAATAAACGTGGTCATTCATTCTCATTAAAAATTATACGAATATTTTACACCAGAGAAGTCCTTGAGGTGTTATATTATATTAGATAGTCGATGTCATCTCAATAGATGTCATCTCAATAGATGTCATCTCATGGTATTCACATAATACATAACAAGGGCCTTGGATAATGGTCACCAAGTTGACTGTTCATATAATGATTTCTCAAAGGCCTTTGATACTGTGAACCACCACATTCTGATAGCAAAGCTATCTCAAATTGGATTCTCTTCTCAGTTGATTATGTTTTTTATTAGTAACCTCGAGGGGAGAAAACAATTCGTCTCATACCACAAGGTTCAAACCTAGGGCCACTCCTCTTCACCGTCTTCATAAATGATATTGCGAAGGTGATAAACTTCTCGCCATTTTTCTTTTATTTGCCGATGATCTGAAATTATTCCTATAAATTAACAATCCTGACGACTGTCTTCGCCTCCAGTCGGACATTGATAATATTGTTAACTGGAATCACAGTAATAAAATGCACTTCAATGTCTCTAAGTGCGCTATGCTATCTTTTACTACAGCATTGAGAACTGTATACATGTTGAGATCATAGATACACAATGAACAACCAGCAATTAACTCACGTATCTACGATGAAGGATCTCGGAATCATCTATGAGAGTAGGCCGACATTTCGTGCACATATCGAGAGGATTTGTAACATTGCTCTGAGGATGTTGGGCTTCATCATTCGGATCGGAAGAGTTTTCAGAGATCCCAATGTGCTCAGAGTCCTATACAAAACATTGGTTCGGAGCTGACTCGAAAGTGGTTCTGTGATATGGAGTCCTCACGAGGTGAGATATTCCGTTATGTTGGAGAGGTTTCAGAAAAAAATTTCTGAGGTATCTCTACATGAGGGAGTATGGTAGTTATCCGTTGCTCTATTCCGCGGCATTTCTGTTAGGAATGCTTGGAACCAATTCATTACAGCTTCGAAGAGATGGGCATCTCATTACCCATTTCTTTAAATTAATTAGGGGATATTTCGAGAACTCGGCCGTGCTAGAGGATGTTTGTATTTTTGTCCCTGATAGATTTCTCCGACAGCGACAGCATAGATTGTTTTACCTACCGGCCACCAGAACCAATCTGTCGCTGGTGACACCAGTGGGAAGAACAATTACTCTGCTGAACGCGGTCTCCTCGGAGATCGACGTCTTTCATATTCGTAAAGGTACGTTCAGAAGACAAATACTCTTGACTTTAGAAAGTATTTTGTCTTCCTAATGTCAAACCATCTCTAATGCGTTCCTGGTACTATGTTGTATTTTTATAATATTTTATCTGTACTCAATAGATGCCTTAAATATTTTCTTGTTTGTAATGTCTTTTGAGTTAATAAACTGATTTGATTTGATTTGATATAAACATATTATTGGATTTCTCAGTTATATCCTGATTACTTGAAATGTTTTGGAAAATAATAGTGTCATTGAAAAATGTTTCCAAATTAGCACATAACGCATGATTTTCTTCACGTTGTCTGGAAAGTGAAAACAAGTAATACAAGCGTTTCGGACATATTCGAATATTGAAATATATTTTTTGGGAAATTGGGTACGTCCATGTCTGCATTGCTATCATGAAAATGATATCAACAATGAAATACTTCCCTGGAGTCTGTCTCGATTTTCGAAACATAGATGGAAGAAGATACCAAAAGACATCAACATACCTAAGATTCAAGAAATTATAATTTTGCCAACAGTGACAATCTACACATTGATGATATACTCGTACACTATGTAAAACAAAAGTGTTTCGAATGGCTGTCATCCTTATTCAGTGTAAAAAAATTGATATAAAAAATACCTTAAATCGGATATGTCCGAAACATGTTTGATTAAAACTAAATGAAGTGTTGTGTCATACAATAATATTTTTATTTAAAACGGAATGTGAAGGCGAATATAGAAGAAATATTGGTTATACGACTTTAACTAACTAATGGCAGAGATTACGCGGTCTCCGGGGAGACCGCGTTTAACAGAATAATTGCTCTTCCCACCGGTGTCACCAGAGGCATATTACAGATTTCTACTGCATTTATTCCACTTTCATCCTTCTTCTAACCAACTTCAAGCTTCATTTCCATACATAAAGGTCTTACGAGTCCTTGAGTCACTTCATACATAAGGGTCATATGGGTCACATCCCCTTTTTTATTATTTTTGTGTATTACAACATGCAACTAAGCAGAAACGACGTGTCTTATAAAATATTTCAGAAGGTTGGAATTTATAGACATGTATTATTTTATATTTGTAGGGAAAAAAGGCAAAATTAAAATCATTTTTGGTTTTTTTCATGTATACAAATACTTATAGACAAATACTGGATTTTACCCATTACGGGTTAATCATTAATAATTAATTGTATCTCAATAGAGACGAAGATGTAAATTATTTGGAAACGAAATATGACAATTATTTTTGAAAGTTGTATATATGCTATCATGTTGAGAAACATAACACATATTTTAGTTCAATCTACACCAGTGCCGTGTAGATTGAACTAAAATATGTGAAATATTTCTCAACATGGTAGCATTGTATACAACTTTCAAAAATAATTGTCAGATATGGTGTTCGTAAGAAGGGCGGAATGGGGAATGTTGTATTGCATAAAGCGATCGCTTAACCCAACCAATGACAGGTCATAAATCCTGTAAATGCCTCGAGCACCATATTCTGTTTCCAAATACTCGTAATTTACATCTTCGTCTCTATTGAGATACAATTAATTCTTCAAAATTAAAAAGAAAATGCAGTAAGAAAACTTTTCGATTTTATTCGATAAACGACCTTCGTGGCAGAGTGGTAAGAGCTCTGACTTCCATACCGAAGGTTCCGGGTTCGATTCCCGGCGATGGCAGTGTGATTGTCACACTGTCTTTGGTCTGGTGTAGAATTCACGTGACAATAAAATGGCGATAGATTGGCTACCTATCACATATTACGAGAATCAATTTAATAGCTAAAAAAAATGTATACGGTAATTGGGTCAAACGACCTGTTGTATGCATAAAAAAAAAAAAAATAATAATGTTTTTGCGTTTCAAATATAGTGTGAAATTACACTGTATAATTGAAAGCCTTTAGATTTAGTCAAGAAACCTCTTAAGTAAGCAACTTCACTACTCTTTTATGTCTTCATAGACAGTCAACTATGTAGGTAACTAAATCCTAATAAGATACGAGTAAGTAGGTACATATTATACGCTTAATGTAAAAATACATAAACCCAAGAACATGTGAAGTTTTGGACTTTCAAATAATTATTACATTAAATTGTTTTCATGTAATGCGGTAAAGTGATAATATACTGTAACAACCGCAAACGCAGCTGGGCTGGCCAACCTACGGCCCGCGGTCATTTATCATAAAACAAATAATATTTATAACTAACTAACTAACCATCAAGCCGTCGGCAGGCAGAAAGAATGGACTGCCACACTTTTCTTTCCTGGCATATTTCTCTCGCTTCCTCAACATTAATACATCGTGTCATGCACGCGCGACGATTTCTCTGACTCCTCACATAGCCGAAATTCAATATTTGATCGTGCCACGCTTTCATCGATCTTCCTCTATTTCTGGTTCCATTTACATCGTTAACATATAATTTTTTTACCATTCTTTCTTCATTCATTCTTTCCATATGTCCACGCGCGTCGATTTCTCTGACTCCTCACATGACCGACATTCAATATTTGATTTATTTGATTGTGCCACGTTTTCCTCGGTCTTCCTCTATTTCTGGTTCCATTTACATCATTAACATATAATTTTTTTACCATTCTTTCTTCATTCATTCATTTCATATGTCCAAACCATCTAGGAAATTATTAATCTATTATTATGAAATTTTAATTATACTGCAACTGTTATAATTTTCGTGTGGAAGAGAAAAAATATCTTGAAAATATTTAGGCCGTAAAAAAATATTAATGGGTCGGGTTGACCAGGCCTCGAAGAAAAGTATTTCAGACCAATGGCCCACCGCAAATGGTCGTTTTTCAATTTTGGAAAAGAAATATCCGTTCAGCGAATAGAACCACAAATTCTCATTTTAGAACCCAGCAAGAAGCTGCGGACGAATTATAATTATTATTGCGAACAGACTAATAGCGTTTGTAGAAATCGAAAACTGGGCCAAGCCCACGGGGATACTCCGGAATCCCATTCAACCGGTTCCAATCGTATCAGACGCATCTTTTTACGAGTGTTGTACATTAACATTTGCGGATTGCGTTTTGTGGGAAGTGCATTTACAATTAGCAACCTTTATTGAAATTTTACAGATAAATTCCAGTTTAAGCAATGCGTAAATAACCACAAATGTGAAATCTACCTAACTTCCTGCACGATAGGCGGAATACATAGTTTATTTTTAGCAAATATCTATCAAAGCTTCTTTTGCCAGTTCCATGCTTTGCTTCCATACATAAGAGTCGGTAGAAGAACACCCTTACCAGTATTTAATTATTCTAATTTGACAAAGGACCAGCAGTCCAAACTCAAAACTGGGCCTTGATATAAGAAGCCGAAAACGAGGTTGATGAAACTCGTTAATACATTTTTAAACAGTAAACAATGTTCAATGAACGCTCACCTTAATAAAAATAAGAAAAACTGGAAGATTAAACCAAAATGGATATGTAGCGAGAGAAGAAGAAGATGTGTATCTACATATATCTTCTTTAGGTATATCTCCTTTATGTATGTACATAGATCTTGCGATCTGTTCAGACAGGAAATCTTATTTGATACTGTGATGAAGACGTCCAGCTTATTTCCATCTCTTTGCTGGTCAACGGCCCTATGGAGTCTCGTGCATCACGATCTTGGAAATCCTCGCTGGGTCCATCCTCTTGATGTGGTCCCTCCAAAATCGTCTTTGCCTACTCTATTTTATAATGCCATCAATTTTGCAGGATTTTCGAATATCTTCATTGGATATCCTATTCTACCAACGAAGAGTCGCAATGGTTTTATTTTTGCTGTTCTTAAGAGATGTTTGGTTCTGACAGTGTCAATAAAAAAACGTTCAATCACTTGGACTTGGACTTGGATCTTCTGGCTTACAGAGGTTCAGCTCTAATGGCTATTCCTCTTACGTCTGTAGGAAACATTGTTGGAATGCGATTTGGTAGTTGTTTTATGATGGGACTAAATGTATGGCCCGGAGTGTCCCTCCGAAAGAGGGCAAGGGGGGATTTAGGGTTTATGATATATTTTTACATTATTGTCAAGGAATGGACGACTAGTTAGGGTTGGGATTGTATTTATAAAAAAGTCTGTTCCCGAGGGGAAGATAAGAGGAGCAGTGCTTGGATGGAGTTGGGGTAGGAGATAGCGTCCTGCGTGAGACCATTTTGTTTGGCGGAGTACGTAGTGGGCTATCGGGGAGGATTTTTTTTTGTCCGCATTGATTGCGGGAGGGGTAAGGACTGAATGATGGTGGATAACTTGGTGGTAAAGGGTGATTATTTATAAGGAAGATGGTTATAATTTAGGTCGTGGTTAGAAAACCCTATGATACATGTGAGAAAAAAAAACCTGAAGATTAAATCTTCATATTACAATATATGATGCGGAACTAAAAGTGTAGCGGGTTCAACAGTTACAAAGACCGCAATAGTACCTATATAATGTTAATCACCAGTAAACGTAGGTACTTTAACATTAGTAAGAAATACATCATCCGGATCGAGTGTTGCCAACACCAAAGAAGCGAGCAATCAAACAATGCAACGCGTTTCGTGTTGAGCGAGCATACATTTAAATTTCATAAGATTATCTAGAGCAAGGCGCGTCTCCGCGTCTGAGCTGCCCGCTTTTGGAAATTGGTAAGTGGGAAAATTAAGAGAGCGAAACGTTCGCGAAAGGCAACCCCGCTGTTATCTCGCGATATCGTGAAAATTGCTTTCAAAACAGATTGTGAGGCTAACAACTTCCGAACTTTGGATGTTAAACGAAAACATTCAAAACCAGGATCTTTAACACTGTATGCGACGAATCATAAATAATTGCTTTTAACGAACTGGTGAGAATTTTTGCTGTCAATTTGTTCCGATGCTGTCCGATATTTATCTCGTTATCTCGTTATCAAGATCCTCCAACTTATGTTCTTGATTAAATTTGAGGGACGACGTGGACTTGGCCGAAAGCAAACGTCTTGGCTCCGTAACATCAAATTATACTGGATTGAATTGGACTGGAATAGGGAATGTGGCGGAGTTATTCCGGGCGGTGCCTGACAGAAAACTTTTTCGGAAGTGATTGAAGGGGAAACCTGATATGGCACAAGAAACATTTGAAACCGGTCAATCAGTGGTTGAAACAAAGTAAATAGTTAATCTAAGTGTAAGTTACAATATTTTGAAAGCGCCATCAGTGGACACTAACTTTTTCTTCTTCTTGAAGTGCCCAACAAAAGTCCAACAAAATTATGAAAGGATCGCTGCGCTGGTTCGGACATATGGAACGGATGGATGGCGAAAGAATGGTTAAGAAAGTATACGTTAATGATGTAAATGGGGAACGGAGTCTAGGCAGACCGAGGAAAACATGGCATGATCAAATTAATCAAATTTTAAAGGTTGGTCATGTTGGAAGTCGGAGGAATCGACGTGCGCGTATTACTCGTTGTATGAATGTGGAGGAATCTAGAGAGGTTTGCCAGGATAGAGTAGTGTGGCGGTGCATTCTCTCTCCCTACCCCTGCGGGGAAACGGCGTGATGGTTTGTTTGATTCAAGTGCCCTGTCGGGTCCCCCCAACGTTGGCCATCACCTCGGCGAACCTGTCCCTGTCCTGCGCTGCTCGGAACAGCTCCTCCACACTTCGGATGCCGGTCCACTCCCTCACGTTTCGCAGCCAGGACATTTGTCTTCTTCCGGGCCCTCGGCGTCCCTCAATTTTTCCCTCCAATATCAGTTGGAGAAGGTGGTACTTTTCCCCACGCAGTATATGACCCAGATGTGAGATCTTTCGAACCTTGATAGTTGATAACAATTCCCTGTCAACTCTAGATCGCCTCAGGACTTCGGTATTGGTAACCATGTCTGTCCAGGGAACTCTTGAGCATTCGGCGATGAAGCCACATTTCAAATGCTTCCATTCTGTTCATTGAGTTGACTTTCATAGCATTTGACACTAACTAATTAACTAGATCACGCCAACTCCCGAAGGGGTAGGCAGAATTGATGAACTGGCGAACTGTTCTTTCCTGACATTATTTTCTTGCTCCCTCAACATACATCGTGTCATGCACGCACTTCGATTTCTCTGACTTCTCAATTGGGTATTTTATATTTGATTGTGCCACGTTTTCCTCTATCTTCCTTTATTTATTGTTCTGTTTACATCGTTAACATACACTTGTTTTATCATTTTTTCTTCGTGTTTTTTTTTCTTATGTCTAAATTATTTTAATGAACCTTACATTTTTTTTGTTCATAATGCTTTCTTCTTCTTATTCCGGTATCATATCAGGTCTCCCAGACATTAACTATCACCCGAGAGTAGGCGTCTCTGTTCCTGGCAGCTCGAAACAGCTCCTCAACGCTCGTCAAGCCAGTCCAGTCCCTTATGTTGTGGTGCCATGAGATTCGCCTTCTGCCAACACGCTTTCATTTGCAGTGAATCAATTTCTTATAATTGTATTTGACACCCATTCACATACAGATTTACGAGTATCATACATTTATGCGACAGATCTCATTTCTACTGAATTTTATCTCTTATATTAAAAAATTAGGGCATTTTTACATTTCAAATCAAATCAAATCAAATCAGTTTACTAACTCAAAAGACATTACAAACAGCAAAATGTTTAAGGCATCTATTGAGTACATCTAAAATATTATAAAAATACAACATAATACCAGGAACGTATTAGAAATGGTTCGACATTAGGAAGACAATATACCTACTTTCTTAAGTCCCCTGAACGTACCTTCACTAAAATGAAAGACGTCGATCTCCGAGGAGACCGCGTTCAGCAGACTAATTGCTCTTCCCACCGGTGTCACCAGAGGCAGATTGGTTCTGGTGGCCGGTAGGGAAAACAATCTGTGATGTCGCTGTCGGAGAAATCTTTCAGGGACAAAAAGACCAACACCCTCTAGAACGGCCGAGTTCTTGAAATATCCCCTGATTAATTTAAAGAGATGGGCAATGCGATGCCCATCTCTTCGAAGCTGTATAGAATTGGTTCCGAGCATTCCCAAAGGAAATGCCGTGGGATAGAGCCACGGATAACTACCATACTCTCTCATGTAGAGATACCTCAGAAATTGTTTCTGAACCCTCTCCAGCATAACGGAATATCTCGCTTCGTGAGGACTCCATATCACAGAACCACTTTCGAGTCTGCTCCGAACCAACGCGTTGTATAGGACTCTAAGCACATTGGGATCTCCGAAAACTCTTCCGGTCCGAATGATGAAGCCCAACATCCTCAGTGCAATGTCACAAATCCTCTCGATATGTGTACAAAAAGTCAGCCTACTCTCATAGATGATTCCGAGATTCTTCATCTACTCTTAGTAGTAACCAGACTCATATTACGTGATACAGGCATGGACAATATTACTATTTAACCACGTATTACCTTTTAACGACCCAGTCAAGTAACCACACCCTGCATCGTTATGTGGATTTCTAAGACGCGCCCTTATAAGGAATATACATGAAAATGAAATACAAATAAAAATATTAAATGTTTATAATAAATTTAAAACACGGTATCAAACATTATTTTATCCTATGGCTTTTTAATTATGGCTGCTTCGCCAACCTATGTTGGCATCATCAGGTGTTACAAACAAAGGTTGGAAAAACAGCTGTCGTGACAATCTCGTAAAAATAAATTGTGATACGTATTATAACAGCATTTCAAATTAAATAAACTATAGGTATGCTTACTATACAAATGTTTCATGTCTCCATTCTTATGTAATACTCTGAGTAGTTCGGTATCTTTGAGTAAAGATAATAAATTTGGATCTGCCAAAATACAAACACGATATGAAAGTTTACTCCGATTGAGGATAAATAAAACGCAAGTATAAACAAATATAATGAAGCAATATTGGAATATTCGTTCTCTTTGCTTTACTGCTATCATAACTGCTAGCAATAAAGCTAAATAAACACAGATATTATCCGTCTGTATAAAAAATGGTTGAGACCAAATTCAATTAAAAGTTCGTGTCTTTCTGTGTGGTCAATGTAATTGCCTTCTCTCGACGGCGGAATTAGTTCGGGGAAGATTGCGCAGAATGTGAGTGCAGTATTTCGTAGCGGAGCTCGGGCACGAACCGGAGTAATCACATTTATTCGGGACTTTGAAAAGTGCAGCTTGTCTCAAGCAAGGCATAAATAATATCCTCCGGGCTAAGCAAATTGTACTGAAGTATAAGTAGGTACTTTCGCTTCACTCTCGATTATTCCGGTAACCGGTTTGCGAATAATCCACTCTCACCGCGGCACTGTGTTGTAAATTAAGCCCAAACCGGGCCTTGTACACTCAGCAATGGTACAGAGCAATTATAATGGGGATCAACTACCAAAACGGCGACTATAAAATCTGGAGACTGTAATGGTTTAAATAGAGAAATGCTGACGGCAAGTGAAACTGCAAATTGTTCTTGTCTATTTTGCTAATGTTACGATGAATGATCACTGCTTATCACTGTTTTAAGTGGGTTAATATACATTCGTTGAAATCAGATCAGTCGAGCACTGAAACTTGTTTATTGAATACGCAAGTGGTTATTTAAGTGAGTTTTTGTGAAAGCATCACATTGACACGCAGAGACAAATACGACAGCGAAGGTAATAACTAAACAACAAAAAAACAGTCTTCGAAATTTTAGACTTGTTATGAATGACCTTTATTTGGAACATGCCGTGAAGTTATCAGAAGGTAGTGCCCTTGGTGCACAGGTTCATGGGTACTATTTAAATTTTTTTACGAGTATCTCAAAAATCTGTTTGATTCAAAGGAATATTATAAAAAAAAATTGTGAATACAGGGTCATTTAAACTCAATTAGTGTAAACAATTTGTTTATAGCTATTATATTTATTCCCATGACACGTGAAAGGTAGCAAATCTATCGCCATTTTAGTGTCACGTGAATTTTACATCAGATCAAATACAGTGTGACAATCACACTACCATCGCCGAGAATCGAACCCAGGATATTCGGTATGGTAGTCAAACCCCTAACCATTTTGCCATGAAAGGTTGTCAGTTATGACACTTACACTGCAAATACAGAGTAATAAAGTAGCTTTGGGTCTAATAATGCGGTCTGCAGTTTGCAAGTATGACTTCAAAAACTCTTTCTCAAGAAAAATATTCTGGTTTTAGAAAAAGGACATGGGTCATGTCCAGGCTCAAACACGGTTTCTATGTGACAAGCATTTTGTACTCTAGATGTACATCATTCAATAAAATAAGACATTTTAAAAATTGGATTATACTTAGTTGTCATCGCAAACAAAAACCTATCCAAAAAAGCTAGAATGGCAGTGCACAATGGTGTTCTTCTACCGACCCTTATGTATGGAAGCGAAGCATGGAACTGGCAAAGGAAGGATGAAAGTAGAATAAATGCAGTAGAAATGAGATCTCTTAGACGAATGTGTGGATATTCTTTGTATGATAGAGTGTCGAATGAAAATATAAGAAGTGAATGCGGTGCAAATGATGGTGCCATGAACAAAATGATGTAAGGATCATTAAGATGGTTTGGACATATGGAAAGAATGAATGAAGAAAGAATGGTAAAAAAAAATATGTTAATGATGTAAATGGAACCAGAAATAGAGGAAGACCGAGGAAAACGTGGCACGATCAAATAAATCAAATATTGAATGTCGGCCATGTGAGGAGTCAGAGAAATCGACGCGCGTGCATGACACGATGTATGAATGTTGAGGAAGCGAGAGAAATATGTCAGGAAAGAAAAGTGTGGCAGTCCATTCTTTCTGCCTACCCCTTCGGGGAGACGGCGTGATGGTTAGTTAGTTAGTTAGTTAGGATTATACTTTTAATGACCACAAAAGTTTAATTGTTGTAATCTTGGAAGGAATCATTACAAATTTAAGTTGGAATAACGATTATGACACAACATTTAACGACATATTTCAGGACATTTTGCGCAACCCACAGCGGAAGGAATAATTTAACATAATGTTCGCATAAGAGTCGGAACAGAGAGATGTGACATCCTAACGCACCGGGCTGATAGCGCGGCACACATTTTAATGTGCAACTTCCGCTGAGGAAGTCCCCCCCGTCCCCCCCCCAATAGAACGGTGGGCGAAAGCCGCTATATAAGGTGAGCAAAACGCTCCGGGAATCTTTACAAGCCGTTGTGGGATAGTACATCTTATTGTTTGATGAATTATTCGAATGAATCATGCAAGAACCAACTTTGTAAGTAATTGCTTACATTGCAACGTTGTTTATATTATACACAGTTAGCACTGCTTGAATATGAACCTTTGCCAAATACATAGCGGGTATGTTTATAGTGCTTGGTGTCCAGCGACCTAGAGATGATTTTTTCATGAAAACGGCGCTATATAAATTATATATTTTTTTTTTTTAAATAATAAAGGGCGGCTATCATACAACAAATACTATAATAATAATAAATTGGATAATTTATAGAGCGCCATTTTTATGAATTACTCATCTCAAGGGCGCTGTAGAAGATGCTCCTTTTTATCAACTAGATAATAATAATAATAATAATGATAACAAAAATAATAAACACATTTAGTATGAGGGCTGCACCTGAAGAAGTCGATCAGCCCTTCCTGTCAGGAAATGATAATATGAAAAGGTGTGTTTTGAGTCTCGATCTAAACTCTGATTGATTCTCAATGCACTTAAGGTCTGGTGGAAGATTGTTCCAGGCTGAAGGGCCGGCTACCGCGAAGGCTCGGTCGCCAAAGTTTGTGCTTGGACAGCGTTTTGGCACAGTCAATCTACCGATCGCAGAAGATTTAGCTGATCCCAATGTGTATAAAGTAATTGAAAAACAAATCTGTTTATGTTCTATTTTACTTTATCAAATATATTTATACAATAAAAATATTAACCACGACATTTTGCGGAGGTGACTTCCATTTATAAATATTATATATACCTGAGGTAAATATATACAAATATAAACCTGGGTATAGAGGTCACCTCCGAAACATGTCGTGGTTAATATTTTTATTGTATAACGATATTTAATAAATTAAAGTGGAACATAAACAGCGTTGTTTTTCAATTCCAAGTTTATTACAATGGAATTCCACAGTGTTAACGCCTTAACGTTCAATAAAGTGATAAATATTGAAGAAAATATCTATAATACTATACCTATACAGAACCCTTTGAAGCACGGGAATGAATTTTGATATGCAAACAAGCGGTGTTTTTATACCACCTTAAAAAAATGAAAATAGCCCTAAGACTCTCACATGGTAGAAGTGAGATTTCATAGCTACTACGAAAAGTTTATTTCATACATTGATTTTATTACATCATTTTGTTAACGTTATTTTAGTTTACTTTTATATAAAGCACCTAATTTGTGGTGTAGCATTATTAAAAATATTTTATATTTTATATTTTGTTTTAACACCACGTTATTTGTTTGTTGTGTTTTTGGGTAACACCGTGTGATAACTCCTTCTCGACCGACGTTTCGGAGATCGTTGCTGTCTCCATCTTCAGGGTAATGAATGTGACATGTGTTGTGTCTGCTAAGGTACTTCGCCGTTGTACCGTCTTAGCAGACACAACATATATCACATTCATTACCCTGAAGATGGAGACTGCAACGATCTCCGAAACGTCGGTCGAGAAGGAGTTATCACACGGTGTTACCCAAAAACACAACAAACATATTGCTGCCAACCGTGAAAATGTACGCAATTACCACGTTATTTGTTTTAATTAACCAACCGGTTTCGCTCCCGCCGGAGCTTCGTCAGGGTTACAAAAACTTTTTAATTGATAGTAACTGAACCCTGACGAAGCTCTAGCGAGAGTGAAACCGGTTGGTTCGTTTAAACTAATAAAAATGTGTTTTTTAATTAGTGCGTGTATGACTCGTTGTATGAATGTGGAGGAAGCTAGAGAGGTTTGCCAGGAAAGAGTAGTGTGGCGGTCCATTCTCTCTGCCTACCCCTGCGGGGAAACGGCGTGATGGTTTGTTGTTTATTGTTGGTGCGAATTTTTCTATCATTTAACCCGTATGTATAATATTATATGATAAAACGTATACTTTAAAGATCAAAGCAGGATATCAATATAATAAATACCCTTAGGATTGCACAAAACTTCTTGTTAAGTTAAAAAAACATTTATTCGGTATTTTAATAATATAATATACCATATATGCAGTTGCAATGCAGGATCTCTACGCAATGTTCTGTTCCAATCTCAAATTAACTATGTAGCAATGCGTACGAGTATACCATATAATATGCAAAGTGGTATGTGATTGCATTATTCACTAGCTATATGGAAATATGCTCTGACATGAGACAGAACATGGTAACAATTTATATTTTGAAAATAAATTTAGTTTTGATTTGAAATCTAAATATTATAGATATTATAACTAACTAACTAACTAACTATCACGCCGTCTCCCCGAAGGGGTAGGCAGAAAGAATGGACTGCCACACTTTTATTTCCTGACATATTTCTCTCGCTTTCTCAACATTCATACATCGTGTCATGCACGCGCGTCGATTTCTCTGACTCCTCACATGGCCGATATTCAATATTTGATTTATTTGATCGTGCCACGTTTTCCTCGGTCTGTAGATATTATAAGTTAAAAATAATAAAATATTGGTTTTAAATGAACCTTATTTGTAAAAGTAAAACATTAATATCAGTTCTAATATCGTCTCTAATGTACGGAGATAAACATAGAGTAGGCAAAATAATGTAAGTGGGATAACAACATTGGATTTTGAAAATCGCGCTCATCTGATATCTCTCATTTTTCCATTTCCACTGTATTTATTGATATTTTACAAGTCTTATTTGTCAGTTTTATGCTAAGGTAAGTATTTCGTAATATCGGGAGATGCCTATTGGTGGCGATAAGGTTCGCAACCCATCACACCGCGTCTCCCGCGGGGCGAAAAGCGAAGAATGGAGTGCCGCATCGGTTAAAGTGTGACAGTCCATTCTTTCTGCCTACCCTTTCGGAGAGACGGCGTGATGGTTAGTTAGTTAGTTAGTTAGCGAAAAATAATTTCTCCGTAACGAGACTCTAACATTGTTACAAAAAACTGTTTTTTGTAATACCTGATGATGCCAACATCGGTTGGCGAAACAGCTGTCGCAACACTCTCAGTGAATAAAAATAAATTGTGATATTATAACAGTGTTATCAATTTTGAGAGTAGTGTTATATTTTGCGTTGATTTGACATATTTCAAATGATTTAAATGAAGTATGTCCAATGTAACATGATTTTACATTTGACAACAATAGGTGACACATTAAACAATAAGAAATACTTATTCGAATCGATAAAACGATACTAAAGCATGGCACATTTTATCAAATTAATAATCTTGGAGCATTAGGGAAATTCCTTTCGGGAACAATATTTCGTAATAAACTTATGCAAGAGATATAGGTACATCTGGGAAGAGAGGCCGCGCGCTGCCTAAAGAAATGAGTTTGCATTCTCCGACTCCGAAATGGAACTCATTGAGTCCTCCAATGGAATTCCTGGGCTGCTTTCAATGCCCCACTCCACATTTTATCATATTATATTATAATATAACACATAACAGCAGTACAAAACTCGGGCCCTTTTCGCCCAAGATGGATCACCGAAGGACAATGGGCGGGAGATGGATTGCTCGGCATAAAGAAGCTAAGATGAAAGACACGGCAAAAAATATCAAAGGAATTAAGTATGTAAATTATGATTTGTTCCCACAGCTGATTCGTGATAAATCATGTCGGTTTCCACAAAATATTCTGAATTCGTTTATTTGAAGATTGAATCTTTTAACTTATGCATGTATGTGAATAGTTAAGTCTGTGGCGGAAATTTTAGGAGCTCTTTTTATCACTTGAATACACACGGATACCGTTGGGGAGTTTTCAAACTATGTCAAGAATCCACCAAAGTCAGAATAATAATTAAAGGATAACTTTCGTGGTTAAGACACATGAAAATAAAAAATAATAAAAAAACTAATGTACTTTACTTTGACGGAGAAAATGTACGTACTTTCGTAAATGGATCACAAAATCTAGGATGACATGACGCGATTGACAAATCAAATTAAATGTTTCCGTCCGTTTCATACAAGGAATGGAACTAATGAAGTCATGTCAGGATATTGGTGAGGTCATGCACTATATTGGACTATCTCTCAGTAGAAATGGCGCGATGTAATAAGTTAATTGAAACCTAAAAAAAATCTTTAAAGGTATACGAATAAATTTACACTCTTGTTTAAACTTATTAAAATGACACTTATTAAAATGACCCACAACGAAATCCTAAAATTCATATTTTTCATTCACTTTTTTGTTATATCCTAAAAACTTATTGTCATTCATAACCAAGCTTTGCATTGTAATTCATTTGGTGAAGGAAGCATCTATTAAATGACAAACAGTCATGATTAAACTACCCAAACTACTATTATAGATTTATGTTTTGTATTTAGAATTAAGAAGTAACGCTAGGAGTTGAATATTCATATCTCATTAATCGTACAGCACTTTTCCAAGTATTATATAGCATTTCTTCTATGTTTGCCATACTTTGTGTTGTAGATGTTTTATTTGTCTTTTTCTTTTTTATATACTTTGTAATTACAACACTAACTTTAAAAAAAAATACATATCAGACAAGTTTCGGATAACCGGTCTTTCTTCATTGATACATCTATCAAAACTGATCATATTTGTAATCAATTTTATAATATTTTAAATATGTATCTTTATAATATGTGTCACTGAAGAAGGACCGGTTGTCCGAAACATGTCTGATATGTAGTTTTTTTTTAAATTTAGTGTTGTATATACAAAGTACAATATATAAAAAATACAAATATTATATGGTACATTGTATGGCAATTTTTCGAATCCATTTCAGAAAGGCGAGCCCTATGGATCGGTCATATAATGCGCCATGAGGGTTTCCTGAATGACATGATTGAGGGGATGGTTCAGGGAACAAATTATAGAGGGTACCCCAAAAAGAATATCTGAAACTAGTGTGCGAGGACATGAACTGCGTCTCATATGTTGAGTTGAAGAGGGCTGCAGAAGACCGAGCGAAGTGGAAGACGAGATTGAAGACTTTGCTGCAAACCAATACATAAAATTGAAACAGCTAAGAAGATACATTGGTATCATTTATTTTATTCCTAAAGTAATTTTGTTATGCATTAGGACTACTTCCATATAAAAATAATTGCCTATAATGTGAGTAGAAATATTGTAAGATTTTCGAGAGTAAACATATTTTTGATCATTACGTCTAAAGGGGGTTGCCAGTTTGATTAAATTGTTTAATCTTATAGAGTGCTACGAGCTTGCGTTTATTTTTTATGTGTAACATATACAAAACTGATGTTCAACATGCCAGAGAACACAAGATAATTACGATTTAAGTAAATTAAGTCGTTTGACATAGATATGTATATTAAACAATAACTTATATAAAACAAACAAACAAACAAACCATCACGCCGTTTCCCCGCAGGGGTAGGCAGAGAGAATGGACCGCCACACTACTCTATCCTGACAAATTTTTCTAGCTTCCTCCACATTCATACGAGTCATACACGCACGTCGATTCTGATGTTTTAGTATATATTTTTAATTAATTTCCGGAAGTTTCAACTATTCTACGTACTTCTTTGATTTGAAATTGTTTTTCCAAACAATATGAAATGTTTAAACTCCCATATCTTCAAACTGTATATTTGCACTTACGTCGGTTTTACACTCACGGTGCGACATATATTTTTAAAGTTTCAATCAACAGGTTATCTGAACAAATACTGTGTATATATTTTTTTAGCTATTGCTATCATGACACGTGATAAGTAGTCTATCGCAATTTCTATTGTCACATGAATTCTACAAGATCTAAGACAGTGACTTTTTTTCACATATCATCGTCGGGAATCGAGTCCGGGACCTTCTGCCACGAAGACCGTCCTTATCACTAATTAATAGACATTAATGTATCACGAGTATATCTCCGAAATAAAATGCTAAAAAAATAAGATACGACTTTCGTCTTCAGTCAATTAACCAACTTTATAAATTCCAATAATAATTTGATATGCAGACAGTACGAGTATGACTGAGGTAGTTCAAATGGGCGTTATGTGTCTTATACCTCGTCTATAAAGTGATATTAAAGGATAAATGGTTGCTCGTGCACAAGCTTCATACGAACCTATCTAATTATATTATATCTCCATTCATTCACCGTATTCATGAACGTATGCACAATGAATATTTAATGGCGAAACTTTTAAGCGACGATTATTAATTTCAATCTCTTAGTACAAGGACAATGGGTACACACGTGGAAACTAAGCCCACGTGACAACGATTCTTCTCGAAAATTCTGCAAGGTAAGTAGGTACATACACAAATTATATAACTATTTGACATTCTGCTCACATAAAAATAAGATTACGAAGCTCTGAGGAAGCTTGGATACAGACAGAAGGTCCCCGCCGCCACCCGAGAGTGTTATAGGACGCAGCGACGCCCTTTCGTCAGTCTCGCTGCACTGCCTAGGCCTGTTCTAACTAAATAACCATCACGCCGTCTCCCCGGAGGGATAGGCGGAAAAAATGGAACGCAACACTGTTCTGTCCTGACATACTTCTCTCGATTCCTCTACATTCATACATCTTGTCATGCACGCACGTCGATTTCTCCGACTCCTCACGTGACTGACATTCAATATTTGATTGATTAGATCGTGCCACGTTTTCCTCGGCTTTCCTCCTCGTTTTCCTCGGCCTTCCTTAAAAACAAAGTGCAGTGTTTTTATTTTTATTTTATGTTAAATATAAAAAAAATATTGATGGTTGAGGTTTTTGTTTTGTAAAACTCCATTATAATTATTATAATAACAAACACGATTGTTTAATGGTTTTACTTGATTTTATTCATATAATTCGCCTTACGAGGGCATTTTCAAACGTTAAGTTTGAAAATGCCCTCGCAAGGCGAAACAAATTTGTAACTGCTATTTACATAAGTAATTATATGAATTAAATCAAGTAAAACCATTAAACAATCGCGTTAATTATTATAATAATAATAATAAAAAAATTAAAATATAAAATGTCTCACCACAAAGCGAATGCTTCATATGAAAATTTAAAAAATATAAAAATAAGATATTTATCATGTTCAAAAGTTTTTAGACTCGTACTCAGATAAACCATTTAGATTTAAAAACTAGAAATTGAGAGCTGTAACCGGACGGAATTTTCAAAAATTTATATTTATCTGCGCACCCGGCAAACTCCAAATATTAAGACATACTCGTACATCTGGATACCGCGCCAACCGGACACGGCCGCCGCGCACGCAGTCCCACAGGCCTAGATCCCGAGCATTGCCGAACCAAGATTCCGGAGACATCCGAGCGCTTACCCGAGCCGTTAAAACTCTCCCTCGAGCGAACCAGCCGTTACGGATATCATCCCCTAATGAATAGTTCCCGATTTATCCAGTAGAGGCGCTAATGTCTGAAGGATGTCTCCCGCGTCTACCGACTGAGGCGCTGTCCACCCGCATAGTAGTTCACCTATAACCCGATTTGGCGCTGATACCATCAAGATTAGTTCATATTCGACTCGATTTGGCGCTGATACCATAAATATTAGTCCCCAAACTTATCACCAGAGCGGCGCTGCTATCATCAAATTAGCTTCAAGGATGACCCACAGGGCGGCGCTGCCATCGTCATCAGCAGAGTGGAGGGGACGACGATCCAGAGCTCCAGAAGCCCTTTATAAGCCATACTAAGTCGGCCAGAAACCAGAGAGTGATTGATTGGCATTGATTGATTCATCGATTCGCTTACGAGACGCCGTGCCGCGCACACGTCTCCTAGCTCTCCTAGCGCTCTGCAATCTTGCGATTACAGAACTACTCGCTTCGCTCGCTCGCTCTCACCGCCGTGTGACTATCTAGTGACTGCAGTGTATATCTAGTGATAGTGAATATTTGTGACAAGCACGCCATCACGGGCAGGCTGAGAGCTCTACTCAGCCTAGCCGGGAACCGAACAATGGACCTCTACGTGAGGCTTCCCAACGGCACGTACGCGCCGTACGTCGCGCCGAAAACCCTGACCGCGCCGCCCGCAGCCCATACGACGACCGAACCACGCTCATCTGGGCCCGCCGCGTCCACCTCCAATCGCGAGTACCCAGTACTTCCTACGCCACGCGCCGCCACCGCGCGCATCAACAGACCGAAGATCGCGTATGATGACTCTGAAGATGACGAGTGGCAAACGCTGTCTTCCAAAAGACAACGCCCGTCCCCTCCTTCTCCCCCGCTTCTGCCCACACCAATCCCGACCCGAAACAAGTTCGCCGGTCTACCAGAACATACCGACAGCGCGCCCGCGCCCGCGCCAAACTCCCGAGACGCCCGCAAAACCGTGCCGCGAAAGGATCGAGTGCCGCCGATCATACTCAAGCTCGGCAACCTGACTCACGGCCAACTGCTGCACCACATCGGCAAGGACTCAGGTACTATTAAATACCTGAGAGGCGGCAAAGCCTCAATCGCGCCGAAGAACCTCGCTGCCCACAGCGAAATTATTGAGGAGCTCCAACACGCGAAACAGCAGTTTCACACATATACTGCTGAGGCCGAGCGCACTAAGCGCACCGTCATTCGCGGCCTACCCAAGGACATCTCTCCCGAAGAAGTCCAGGAGGACCTCAAGGAACAAGGCTTCGAGACCTTGAAGGTGGCGCGAATGACGGCGCCGCGCTCAGAACACCCTCCACTCCTCGCCACCTTCGCCCAATCTACAGACATGGGCAAACTTAGAACCAAGGTCCTCTACATCGCACGATGCAGAGTGTCCATGGCCAAATATCGCAGCGGCCATAACACTCACGGAACACAGTGCTACCGATGCCAGGAGTTTGGCCACACCAGCCGAAACTGCCACCGAGACCCCCGTTGCGTCAAGTGCCTCCAGGAGCACGCTACGGCCGAATGCCTGAAGCAGGACAGGACCGAGTCAGCAGCCTGCTGTAACTGCCAAGGCGACCATCCTGCCAACTACAGGAACTGCCCGAGACGCCTCGAATACGTCGCAAGGCTCCAGCAACGCACGCCAGCACCACTGACTCGGGCTCCTCAACGCGCCCAGGCCCCGCCGCCGCCCCTGCCAACCAGCGGCCGTACATGGTCAGACGTGACCCGCAGCCCTGTCACAGACGCCACCTCCAGCCCGCCTCCAGCTCCCGAGCCCGCCAGCACCGCCACCACCAGAGACACCGATCCTGACCTCATCACGATCATCAAGCTGGCCCTCCAAGTGCGCGCCAGAGTCTCGAAGACAGCATCGCTGGAAGAAAAGATTCTGGCCGTAGTGGAACTCCTTCAAACCCTCGATGGCTGAGAGCAGAGAGACCACCATCCTGGCCTGGAACGCCAACGGCATCCGGAGCAGAACACTGGAACTGATGGAACTGGCTAAAAGGAAAAAAGTTCAAATTATACTACTCACAGAAACCAAACTAACACAAACACGCAGCTTCACGATCCCTGGATACGACATATACAGACAAGACCGATCTGGCCGCTCGGGCGGAGGAACAGCCATCATCATACAAAACACCATCACACACGCACCACTACCAACACCTACACTAAACTCCATTGAAGCAACTGCGCTGCGCATCGAGGTCGGCGGCAGGTCAACCGTCCTCGTGTCGGCGTACTGCTCCGGCAACCTGGAGAAAAAAGACATAGATACACTCATGGCGCTAGCCCCGGACGTCGTGGTGGCGGGCGACCTGAACGCCAAACACGCACTCTGGGGCTGCAACAAGAGCAACACAAACGGACGTACCCTATACGAACACATGATCAGACACGACTACACCATCAAAGGACCCGACGCACCGACACACTACAGCCCATGCGCTAAATACCCATCCACACTAGACATCACACTCATCAAAAACACACCCACGATGACTGACCCACTGACGCTGACAGAACTCTCCTCAGACCACTACCCAATACTCTTTACCATATACGGACCCACAGAGACAATACAAAAACTAAACTATGACCACCGCAACGCAGACTGGAAACAATACAGACAACACATTAACTCAAGCATCTACCTTACACCTAGAACCTTCCACAACACCGAACAAATAGACACTGCGGCCTCCGTCCTCACACTCATCCTTGAGGAGGCAAGAGACGCATATATACCCAGAAAAACAATAAAACCCTACACAATCACACTCACACAAGACATACGCAACATGATTCAACAAAAAAACAAACTACGTCGACAACACAACAAATACCAAACACCTGGACTCAGAACTCAAATAAACAGACTACAAAACGACATCAAAACACAAATCAAAGATCTCCGGGACTCACTCTGGAGTGAGAGGTTGCTCAACCTAAAGGCGAGCGACAACTCACTCTGGCGCATGGCCCGGGGCATACGCAGTCAACGGACACACATACCACCACTTAAGATACCAAACACGTCAACTCTTGCACTAACAGACACAGAAAAAGCAAACGCACTAGCAGACAACTATGAACAAACGTACACGCTCACCGCTGACATACACGACCCAGACACAGACCAACTAGTCAAATCAACTCTCGACACATATCAACAAACGGCACACACAACACAAGACAAACTTCTCATCCGATACACAAACCCCACAGAAATAAAACGACAAATCAGACTCCTAAAACCGAACAAGGCTTCGGGATTAGACGACATCCACAACATACAACTCAAACACCTTCCGCAAAGAGCGATAATAACACTCACACAAATTTTCAACGCATGTCTCACCCATGGTCATTTTCCTAAAGAATGGAAAAAAGCGAACGTCCTCCCGTTTCCGAAACCCGGCAAGGACTCGCACGACCCTTCTGCCTATCGGCCTATCAGCCTTCTCTCCACGGTCAGCAAACTGCTGGAGAAACTAATCCTCACACGTCTATCAGATCACACCCACACTAACAACACACTTCCCGATGAACAATTCGGTTTCCGTCCCAGACACTGCACAACTCAACAACTCACACGAGTTGTTGAGAAAATCGCAATAGGCTTCAACAAAAATCACTCCACCGCAATGGCACTCCTCGATCTGGCAAAGGCGTTCGATACAGTCTGGATCGACGGATTGCTTCACAAACTCATCACCACCAGCACACCCAAATACCTGACTAACATCATAAAATCATACCTCACAGACAGAACGTTCCAGGTGACCGTGAGGCATAAAACATCCACAGAAAGACACATACCAATGGGAGTCCCACAAGGCAGCCTCCTCGGCCCGCACCTATTTAACATATACACTCATGACATCCCTTCTTTTCAGAACTGCTCGATCGCCATCTTCGCCGATGACTCTGCCCTCCTGGGAACATCACGACGGCCGGACCAGGCTTCGAGATACCTCCAAGTCGCTATCCTCGAACTAGCCGACTACTACCATAAATGGAGGCTCAAATTAAACTCGGCCAAAACCGAGACCATCATGCTCTCCCACGCAAAAAAGAGGAACAAACCGGCGAGAATATCGATAGAAGGCACTCAACTGGAATGGAGGGACCACGTCAAATACCTAGGTCTCCACCTTGATAAAACACTCTCCTGGAACACTCACATCCAAAACACTAGAACCAAAACAGCTAGAGCATTCGGCGCCCTTTCGCCCCTATTCAATAGACGCAGTTACATCTCCACAAAAACAAAGAAGCTAATGTACACAGCACTCATACGACCAATCTTCACATACGCAGCACCAGCTTTCTGCAGCATCTCCCACACAAAATACAAACAGCTACAGACACTACAAAACAGAGCACTTAAAATCATACACAACGCTAGCCCGCGACAAAATCTAAAAAGGCTACACGAACGATACAAACTACAGACAGTACAACAAATCTTCCACCGCCTCGCTGAGAAGGCACACATCCAAAATACTGCGCCCGAACAGATAAATCCACTCATAAGAGAACTCGGCTCCTACAGCCACGACATAACACAACTCCCCCACAAATACAAACACAAACTCCCCAGACACCATTTTATGTTTTCAGGTTCCTGAGCCAGTTCCACTCGGTATTACCGTGGTCATCACGAGCGATGACCACGAAGAGATAAGAAAATAGATAATATAAATGAAATAGTTCATCAGTAGAATGTATAGCGGGGTTTTTTTGCTTGAAATTTTTCCCCATTTGAAATCAAATAATGTAATAGATTATAAGTAACGTAAAACAAAAACTCTCATTTTCGAAAAGGCAATATAGAATTTCTTAGTCTCTGAAATGCCTATTATTGAAACATATGAGCGGAAACGCAAATAATAATTAAAAGTAACGTAGACTCTATAAAAACAAAAAAAAACCAGAAACCAGAGTTGGGGTTCGACCCCGACGCCGGGCGGATCAACCTAATGAGGAACCTCTTATCTTCTTGGTGAATTTAAAGTTTCGAAGGGAAGAACCGTAAAACCAGCCTGATGAGGGACCTCTTATTTTCTTGGTGAATTTAAAGTCTCGAAGGGCAGACCCGGGAGGATCGACCTGATGAGGGACCTCTTATTTTCTTGGTGAATTTAAAGTCTCGAAGGGAAGAACCAAAGGAAGGATCGACCTGATGAGGGACCTCTTATTTTCTTGGTGAATTTAAAGTCTCGAAGGGAAGAACCAAAGGAAGGATCAACCTGATGAGGAACCTCTTATCTTCTTGGTGAATTTAAAGTTTCGAAGGGAAGAACCAAAGGAAGGATCGACCTGATGAGGGACCTCTTATTTTCTTGGTGAATTTAAAGTCTCGAAGGGAAGAACCGCAACGATCAACCTGATGAGGGACCTCTTTTCTTCTTGGTGAATTAAAAGTCTCGAAGGGACGATCTGGGAGGACGAGCCTGAGACGAAGTAGGGAGGAACCCCTGGTGTTTAGACACGAAGTTTCCCTCCTGGCCCGAGCTACGACCATTGTGAGAGCCTAGCGAATAGCCCTTATCGCCCCACTCCGGCGATAACGCTGCGATGTAATATTCCCTCTCGGAATACCTACCGCGCATCACGCTACCCCGCTCCTGAGAGGACCTGCGGCTCTTCGCCGACGGGGACAAGTACGAGAACCAGACCACCCGCCTTCGTCCTATGTTAAAGTGATCCTTTTGCCGGCCTCTATCTAGTAAGCCGATGTTCCGTAATATTAAAATATTGTCGCTGACGGATAAGTCAGTTCTCTGTGTCAGAAATACGACACGACTAATGTTAATGCTTCCCGATATATAATAATTGTATTTTGTTTATGTTACGAATTCACTCAGCTGTATGTTAGAATGAACCCACAATAAAACACCTTAACCAACCCTTGGTTTTATTATCGAAGATCATTCCTTCGCACCCAATTGTACGGGTGGCTCCCCACAAGGAGCGAAAAGTACTACAAAAATGGCGCCCAACTTCGCGGCATTCTACATAGCTTAGTGTATTTCGCGTAATATTGTCGCGATAACAAATTGGAATATAATAATTGTCGCGAATAACATATTTGAAATTTGAAACGCGAAAAAGTGTGCGTAATAAAAACGATAAAGTGAATAAAATGGACTAAAGTTAAGAATCAGTGAACGAAATAATAGAAATCAGGCGTGTGCGTATTGCAAAAATATTGAGTAATTAACATAATTCTCTAAAACCGAACGAAAGCGAACGGTCAAATGTTGGAAACGAAATTCCTGGAAACAATAAAAGTGCAAACAAAAAAATGTTAAGGGTGCTCGCCCCGAGGCAGCGCCAGCGGTACGAAACCGACGATCTTGAATTAACCGAACATTTGTGAAATACGTGTGTTAAAGTTGCGACCTTGTTGAAAATTATGGATTTTTATAAACAACAATGAGTAAAATCAGTGAAAAGTTACTAAAAGTCAAGTGAAAGTGATAAAAGTAATCGAACTGTTGTCGAATAACAGTATCGTAATTGCGAACTCTACCGAAATTTTAAGATTTTCGAGGAATTGATTAGACAAATCAATTGAATGTGCAAAGAAATCGGATAATTGTGTTATAAGAACAACTGAGTTTGTTAATTTTGCCGAAATTTGTGGAGTTTCGATGAAAAATAAGTAAAGTAAAATCAGTGTAAGTGTATAAAATGTGTTAGAACTAATAGATAATCTGTTTTGCATTCACGAACTCTGCCGAAAATTGTAATTTTCGATGAATAATCAGTGAATGCGGAAATCGTGCTAAACTAAAAAGGTTGAAGTTAAATGTTTTGCATTCACGAACTGTGCCGAAATGTTATATTTTTGATGAACAATCAGTGAATGTAAAAATTGTGTTGAACTATTATAAAAAAAGGTTGACGATATACTCGTATGTTAGAAAAGGACTATTGCCAAATGTGATTTATGACTGTAAAAAGTGAAATGGAATTCGTGTTTTGAACCTTTTTGAGATTTGAAATTAGTGATAAGAGATTAAAAAGTGCACAATGGCTAGACGCAACGGCTCAGCCTTACCAGCTGAGATGGCGCTCCAGATATCTGCTGACCAGCTCGAGCTGATTCTTGGGAATCAACCCAAAAGGAGTTTTGCTCACTGTACGTCGCGTTTCAATGGCGACAGAAATGTGCAGAGAGTCGAGGACTTCATCAGGACGGCGACCATCTTCAAGGACTTCGAGGGGATCTCCGACGAAAGGGCTTTGGAAGGTCTACCTCTACTCCTCCAGGACATCGCAGCTACGTGGTGGCAAGGGGTCAAATCCGAAATTCACTCGTGGAAGGGAGCAATGAATCTCCTCAGAGAAGTTTTCGCGCCCCGGAGACAGGCGTACCAAGTGTATATGGATTTCTTCTCGACTCGACAAGAGGAACGCGAGTCCACAGACCTCTTTATCACAAGGAAACGAGCGATTCTGGCAGAGCTCCTGATAAAACATGCAGAAAGCACTGAATTCGATTTCCTATATGGATTACTTCGCCGTGGAATCCGGGATAGGGTACCCCGTGAGTCCATCAAGACTTTTATGGACCTCATGCAGAGAGCTCGATTATTTGAAGATTCAGATCGAGAGAAATTTTCAGAAAGAAATAAAGGAAGAGAACGACAAGATAGGCCCGTAGATAGCGAAAAACGGTCCCGACCACTCTGCACACACTGTAACAGAGTCGGACATGTAGTTGAGAATTGTAGATATGCAATTAAGAAGGAAGAAGCCCACCCACGACGGCCGATCGCCAATAACATAGCACAACCACAACTTGCTTGTTACGGATGCGGTCGCCCAGGTGTTATAAGAAGTAGATGCCCTACCTGCAATCCGGTAGCATCCGTATCACCTGTCAGTTTCTGCAACTTTAATGCAAAACGACCGAGTGTGATGACAAAACTACGAAGCAGACCGGCAGTCCTTATTGGAATAGACGGACATCAAGGAACTGCCTTCCTTGACACAGGTGCTAGAGCCACTGTAGCCAGCCACGAACTATACAATCTATTGAGAGAGATTGGGTACAGCTTCCAGCGGGAATGGAAATTAGTTCGGATGGCTGATGGAATTGAGAAACTGCAAGAAGTGCTGATTGCCACCGTAAATGTGCGTCTGAAAACAAAAACGATCCAGACCACGTTCATGGTCCTCCCAGAGGCAACCGATAATGATACGCTCTTGGGAGTAGACTTTATGGAAGACTCCGGAATGATGATTGATCTCCATCAAAAGAAGTGGTACTTCTCTGACTTATCATGGAGAAAGTACAATTTTGAAGAAAAAGATAACGACGAAGGAAAGAAGGAAGACAGAGAAAAGGAAAGAATTTATCAGTTAAATGTAACTCGCAAACCCGAAAATGTATCACACGTAAGAGAAGTGATATCTGACAACATGGAAAATGGAAGTAAAATTCACGACTCTCACTCTGTAAATAGTGAAACCGCAAGAAAGAAACGTGGAAAAGGAAAGAAAAAGGCTGAAAAAGAGCCTCAAATAATTATCAACGAAACCGATCTTCATCATATTGAAAATGATTTATCGGAAAGAGGATACGGTCCCTCGATAGAAAGCGAGATGCCGAGAATCGGACTTGCTACGATTGCTATTCTAAACATTAAGAGTAGAAAATGGAATCGGCAGATATCCTACAGAGATGATAACCGCCGAAAGAAAGAGAAAAGTGAGGAGATTTGTGGATCGAAGTCTCCCATGGTCGGAAATCAGAAGCCAGGGGGAGGCCAATGGAAGGAAATGCGTGTAAGGAAACACAAATCAACGACTCCCATAGTCAGCAATTGGAAACTAGGGGGAGGAGAGATAGAAGAAATGAGTAGAACGAGATGCAGATCGCCGGCTCCCATGGTAAAGAATTGGAAACCAGGGGGAGGACTCAGATGCGAGATGTGTTCCGCCGAACGATGGAGGCCTTGGAAAGAGAAAATAAGGCCCAGAGAATACAAAGAATGCTAATCTTTGTTAAACGAAGGTAGGATCCTGAGGCGGGGCGCCTTTCAGAATCCTAGGGGGAGGATGTAACCGGACGGAATTTTCAAAAATTTATATTTATCTGCGCACCCGGCAAACTCCAAATATTAAGACATACTCGTACATCTGGATACCGCGCCAACCGGACACGGCCGCCGCGCACGCAGTCCCACAGGCCTAGATCCCGAGCATTGCCGAACCAAGATTCCGGAGACATCCGAGCGCTTACCCGAGCCGTTAAAACTCTCCCTCGAGCGAACCAGCCGTTACGGATATCATCCCCTAATGAATAGTTCCCGATTTATCCAGTAGAGGCGCTAATGTCTGAAGGATGTCTCCCGCGTCTACCGACTGAGGCGCTGTCCACCCGCATAGTAGTTCACCTATAACCCGATTTGGCGCTGATACCATCAAGATTAGTTCATATTCGACTCGATTTGGCGCTGATACCATAAATATTAGTCCCCAAACTTATCACCAGAGCGGCGCTGCTATCATCAAATTAGCTTCAAGGATGACCCACAGGGCGGCGCTGCCATCGTCATCAGCAGAGTGGAGGGGACGACGATCCAGAGCTCCAGAAGCCCTTTATAAGCCATACTAAGTCGGCCAGAAACCAGAGTTGGGGTTCGACCCCGACGCCGGGCGGATCAACCTGATGAGGAACCTCTTATCTTCTTGGTGAATTTAAAGTTTCGAAGGGAAGAACCGTAAAACCAGCCTGATGAGGGACCTCTTATTTTCTTGGTGAATTTAAAGTCTCGAAGGGCAGACCCGGGAGGATCGACCTGATGAGGGACCTCTTATTTTCTTGGTGAATTTAAAGTCTCGAAGGGAAGAACCAAAGGAAGGATCGACCTGATGAGGGACCTCTTATTTTCTTGGTGAATTTAAAGTCTCGAAGGGAAGAACCAAAGGAAGGATCAACCTGATGAGGAACCTCTTATCTTCTTGGTGAATTTAAAGTTTCGAAGGGAAGAACCAAAGGAAGGATCGACCTGATGAGGGACCTCTTATTTTCTTGGTGAATTTAAAGTCTCGAAGGGAAGAACCGCAACGATCAACCTGATGAGGGACCTCTTTTCTTCTTGGTGAATTAAAAGTCTCGAAGGGACGATCTGGGAGGACGAGCCTGAGACGAAGTAGGGAGGAACCCCTGGTGTTTAGACACGAAGTTTCCCTCCTGGCCCGAGCTACGACCATTGTGAGAGCCTAGCGAATAGCCCTTATCGCCCCACTCCGGCGATAACGCTGCGATGTAATATTCCCTCTCGGAATACCTACCGCGCATCACGCTACCCCGCTCCTGAGAGGACCTGCGGCTCTTCGCCGACGGGGACAAGTACGAGAACCAGACCACCCGCCTTCGTCCTATGTTAAAGTGATCCTTTTGCCGGCCTCTATCTAGTAAGCCGATGTTCCGTAATATTAAAATATTGTCGCTGACGGATAAGTCAGTTCTCTGTGTCAGAAATACGACACGACTAATGTTAATGCTTCCCGATATATAATAATTGTATTTTGTTTATGTTACGAATTCACTCAGCTGTATGTTAGAATGAACCCACAATAAAACACCTTAACCAACCCTTGGTTTTATTATCGAAGATCATTCCTTCGCACCCAATTGTACGGGTGGCTCCCCACAAGGAGCGAAAAGTACTACAAAAATGGCGCCCAACTTCGCGGCATTCTACATAGCTTAGTGTATTTCGCGTAATATTGTCGCGATAACAAATTGGAATATAATAATTGTCGCGAATAACATATTTGAAATTTGAAACGCGAAAAAGTGTGCGTAATAAAAACGATAAAGTGAATAAAATGGACTAAAGTTAAGAATCAGTGAACGAAATAATAGAAATCAGGCGTGTGCGTATTGCAAAAATATTGAGTAATTAACATAATTCTCTAAAACCGAACGAAAGCGAACGGTCAAATGTTGGAAACGAAATTCCTGGAAACAATAAAAGTGCAAACAAAAAAATGTTAAGGGTGCTCGCCCCGAGGCAGCGCCAGCGGTACGAAACCGACGATCTTGAATTAACCGAACATTTGTGAAATACGTGTGTTAAAGTTGCGACCTTGTTGAAAATTATGGATTTTTATAAACAACAATGAGTAAAATCAGTGAAAAGTTACTAAAAGTCAAGTGAAAGTGATAAAAGTAATCGAACTGTTGTCGAATAACAGTATCGTAATTGCGAACTCTACCGAAATTTTAAGATTTTCGAGGAATTGATTAGACAAATCAATTGAATGTGCAAAGAAATCGGATAATTGTGTTATAAGAACAACTGAGTTTGTTAATTTTGCCGAAATTTGTGGAGTTTCGATGAAAAATAAGTAAAGTAAAATCAGTGTAAGTGTATAAAATGTGTTAGAACTAATAGATAATCTGTTTTGCATTCACGAACTCTGCCGAAAATTGTAATTTTCGATGAATAATCAGTGAATGCGGAAATCGTGCTAAACTAAAAAGGTTGAAGTTAAATGTTTTGCATTCACGAACTGTGCCGAAATGTTATATTTTTGATGAACAATCAGTGAATGTAAAAATTGTGTTGAACTATTATAAAAAAAGGTTGACGATATACTCGTATGTTAGAAAAGGACTATTGCCAAATGTGATTTATGACTGTAAAAAGTGAAATGGAATTCGTGTTTTGAACCTTTTTGAGATTTGAAATTAGTGATAAGAGATTAAAAAGTGCACAATGGCTAGACGCAACGGCTCAGCCTTACCAGCTGAGATGGCGCTCCAGATATCTGCTGACCAGCTCGAGCTGATTCTTGGGAATCAACCCAAAAGGAGTTTTGCTCACTGTACGTCGCGTTTCAATGGCGACAGAAATGTGCAGAGAGTCGAGGACTTCATCAGGACGGCGACCATCTTCAAGGACTTCGAGGGGATCTCCGACGAAAGGGCTTTGGAAGGTCTACCTCTACTCCTCCAGGACATCGCAGCTACGTGGTGGCAAGGGGTCAAATCCGAAATTCACTCGTGGAAGGGAGCAATGAATCTCCTCAGAGAAGTTTTCGCGCCCCGGAGACAGGCGTACCAAGTGTATATGGATTTCTTCTCGACTCGACAAGAGGAACGCGAGTCCACAGACCTCTTTATCACAAGGAAACGAGCGATTCTGGCAGAGCTCCTGATAAAACATGCAGAAAGCACTGAATTCGATTTCCTATATGGATTACTTCGCCGTGGAATCCGGGATAGGGTACCCCGTGAGTCCATCAAGACTTTTATGGACCTCATGCAGAGAGCTCGATTATTTGAAGATTCAGATCGAGAGAAATTTTCAGAAAGAAATAAAGGAAGAGAACGACAAGATAGGCCCGTAGATAGCGAAAAACGGTCCCGACCACTCTGCACACACTGTAACAGAGTCGGACATGTAGTTGAGAATTGTAGATATGCAATTAAGAAGGAAGAAGCCCACCCACGACGGCCGATCGCCAATAACATAGCACAACCACAACTTGCTTGTTACGGATGCGGTCGCCCAGGTGTTATAAGAAGTAGATGCCCTACCTGCAATCCGGTAGCATCCGTATCACCTGTCAGTTTCTGCAACTTTAATGCAAAACGACCGAGTGTGATGACAAAACTACGAAGCAGACCGGCAGTCCTTATTGGAATAGACGGACATCAAGGAACTGCCTTCCTTGACACAGGTGCTAGAGCCACTGTAGCCAGCCACGAACTATACAATCTATTGAGAGAGATTGGGTACAGCTTCCAGCGGGAATGGAAATTAGTTCGGATGGCTGATGGAATTGAGAAACTGCAAGAAGTGCTGATTGCCACCGTAAATGTGCGTCTGAAAACAAAAACGATCCAGACCACGTTCATGGTCCTCCCAGAGGCAACCGATAATGATACGCTCTTGGGAGTAGACTTTATGGAAGACTCCGGAATGATGATTGATCTCCATCAAAAGAAGTGGTACTTCTCTGACTTATCATGGAGAAAGTACAATTTTGAAGAAAAAGATAACGACGAAGGAAAGAAGGAAGACAGAGAAAAGGAAAGAATTTATCAGTTAAATGTAACTCGCAAACCCGAAAATGTATCACACGTAAGAGAAGTGATATCTGACAACATGGAAAATGGAAGTAAAATTCACGACTCTCACTCTGTAAATAGTGAAACCGCAAGAAAGAAACGTGGAAAAGGAAAGAAAAAGGCTGAAAAAGAGCCTCAA
The DNA here is from genome assembly GCA_022606425.2 of Lepidostoma basale. Taxonomy (NCBI): domain Eukaryota; kingdom Metazoa; phylum Arthropoda; class Insecta; order Trichoptera; family Lepidostomatidae; genus Lepidostoma; species Lepidostoma basale. Next base: position 424,767 of record JAHDVF020000296.1, on the reverse strand, counting down.
ATAATTATCAACGAAACCGATCTTCATCATATTGAAAATGATTTATCGGAAAGAGGATACGGTCCCTCGATAGAAAGCGAGATGCCGAGAATCGGACTTGCTACGATTGCTATTCTAAACATTAAGAGTAGAAAATGGAATCGGCAGATATCCTACAGAGATGATAACCGCCGAAAGAAAGAGAAAAGTGAGGAGATTTGTGGATCGAAGTCTCCCATGGTCGGAAATCAGAAGCCAGGGGGAGGCCAATGGAAGGAAATGCGTGTAAGGAAACACAAATCAACGACTCCCATAGTCAGCAATTGGAAACTAGGGGGAGGAGAGATAGAAGAAATGAGTAGAACGAGATGCAGATCGCCGGCTCCCATGGTAAAGAATTGGAAACCAGGGGGAGGACTCAGATGCGAGATGTGTTCCGCCGAACGATGGAGGCCTTGGAAAGAGAAAATAAGGCCCGGAGAATACAAAGAATGCTAATCTTTGTTAAACGAAGGTAGGATCCTGAGGCGGGGCGCCTTTCAGAATCCTAGGGGGAGGATGTAACCGGACGGAATTTTCAAAAATTTATATTTATCTGCGCACCCGGCAAACTCCAAATATTAAGACATACTCGTACATCTGGATACCGCGCCAACCGGACACGGCCGCCGCGCACGCAGTCCCACAGGCCTAGATCCCGAGCATTGCCGAACCAAGATTCCGGAGACATCCGAGCGCTTACCCGAGCCGTTAAAACTCTCCCTCGAGCGAACCAGCCGTTACGGATATCATCCCCTAATGAATAGTTCCCGATTTATCCAGTAGAGGCGCTAATGTCTGAAGGATGTCTCCCGCGTCTACCGACTGAGGCGCTGTCCACCCGCATAGTAGTTCACCTATAACCCGATTTGGCGCTGATACCATCAAGATTAGTTCATATTCGACTCGATTTGGCGCTGATACCATAAATATTAGTCCCCAAACTTATCACCAGAGCGGCGCTGCTATCATCAAATTAGCTTCAAGGATGACCCACAGGGCGGCGCTGCCATCGTCATCAGCAGAGTGGAGGGGACGACGATCCAGAGCTCCAGAAGCCCTTTATAAGCCATACTAAGTCGGCCAGAAACCAGAGTTGGGGTTCGACCCCGACGCCGGGCGGATCAACCTGATGAGGAACCTCTTATCTTCTTGGTGAATTTAAAGTTTCGAAGGGAAGAACCGTAAAACCAGCCTGATGAGGGACCTCTTATTTTCTTGGTGAATTTAAAGTCTCGAAGGGCAGACCCGGGAGGATCGACCTGATGAGGGACCTCTTATTTTCTTGGTGAATTTAAAGTCTCGAAGGGAAGAACCAAAGGAAGGATCGACCTGATGAGGGACCTCTTATTTTCTTGGTGAATTTAAAGTCTCGAAGGGAAGAACCAAAGGAAGGATCAACCTGATGAGGAACCTCTTATCTTCTTGGTGAATTTAAAGTTTCGAAGGGAAGAACCAAAGGAAGGATCGACCTGATGAGGGACCTCTTATTTTCTTGGTGAATTTAAAGTCTCGAAGGGAAGAACCGCAACGATCAACCTGATGAGGGACCTCTTTTCTTCTTGGTGAATTAAAAGTCTCGAAGGGACGATCTGGGAGGACGAGCCTGAGACGAAGTAGGGAGGAACCCCTGGTGTTTAGACACGAAGTTTCCCTCCTGGCCCGAGCTACGACCATTGTGAGAGCCTAGCGAATAGCCCTTATCGCCCCACTCCGGCGATAACGCTGCGATGTAATATTCCCTCTCGGAATACCTACCGCGCATCACGCTACCCCGCTCCTGAGAGGACCTGCGGCTCTTCGCCGACGGGGACAAGTACGAGAACCAGACCACCCGCCTTCGTCCTATGTTAAAGTGATCCTTTTGCCGGCCTCTATCTAGTAAGCCGATGTTCCGTAATATTAAAATATTGTCGCTGACGGATAAGTCAGTTCTCTGTGTCAGAAATACGACACGACTAATGTTAATGCTTCCCGATATATAATAATTGTATTTTGTTTATGTTACGAATTCACTCAGCTGTATGTTAGAATGAACCCACAATAAAACACCTTAACCAACCCTTGGTTTTATTATCGAAGATCATTCCTTCGCACCCAATTGTACGGGTGGCTCCCCACAAGGAGCGAAAAGTACTACAGAGCTGCTTTCATTGAGTACACATTCATCTATTCAAAATGTTATACATTAAAAATGAAATGACTACCCGTTGTCGTTGCAACCGTATTACGGTATAATAATGGCCGCTTTTTTGAACCAATCAAAATATTTCTCTCTCATTTCTCTTCTATAAAAGGCGGGGTGGAGCCTGCCAAAGCTCGGGACATAAATAAAATAAAAAGTGCTGGAGGTGCTTTGCAATCGAGAGATTCAAATACTGTGACCGTCATGGCCAATTCAATGGAAATAAGAAAAGCTATAAGGGAACATTTTGGGTTTAATAGCCTTCAGAGATAAATTGATTCTGCCCAGTGGACAATCGAAAATCCGCCAGGAAATGATCCGAATTCTTGCGAGACAGTGTTATTGCACACCATACTGTTTAATGATCTCTAAAAAATCCATTCGACCTTTTTCATTTTCGGTTTGAGGTCAAAATCCTCTTGTGATACGTACACACGCCGAGCGCCGTAACATCCTGTTAGGCTGTTCGAAGTATTTTAATTTCATCAGATGGTATTTATTCAAAATTAATTCAACGTTTGAATACCTTGATCTTGGTACTTGATCGAACCATTAACAAATTAAAGTAGACCAAAACCTAATGATACGAATTTCTTCTAGGATCCTTTTATTATTTTATTCATAACATTTTCATTCCTACTGCATTGACACAATCATATACAGATTTAGTACACATTCGTCTAAGAGATCTCATTTCAAAATTAGTATAAGTGAGATCTCTTAGACCCCAAACAAATAAATGAATTAATCGGTAAAACGAAAATAAAATGCTCGTTTTTGTTTTTTCACACGAAAGATTCTACTTTCCAAATTACATACGTTTTGTGGTCTAGTGACTACAGCCTTGAACCAGGTTCCGCTTACGATTCAATTACAACGCGGACTGGTAGAGTATTCAGAATGGGATTCTTTCTTAAACAATGGATACTTAAGCAATCATTTCATAGGAATAAGAAATTGCTGGTTACAGAGCAATAACATTAAATCTTCTAAATTGAATATTTTAATAGAAGAACATGCGTGAAAAGACACAGTTTTTACTCACTCCGACTCTCATGTATAAAAGTGAAATATGGAAATGTCAAAATGATTTTTTTTTGTTTTTTTTTTACGTATACAACAGGTTGCTTGAACCCAATTACAGTATACATTTTTTTTTAAGCTGATATATTGATTCTCGTGACATGTGACAGGTAGCCAATCTATCGCCATTTTATTGTCACGTGAATACTACGCCAGACCAAAGACAATGTGACAATCACACTGCCATCGCCGGGAATCGAACCCAGAACCTTCGGAATGGGAATCAGAGCTCTTACCACTCTGCCACGAAGGTCGTCATGATGTAATATCTCTGACGAATGTGAGATAAATGTCATGTTGAATGTCCATTATTATTATTAGTAAGATCTGCAATGTAGAAGATGTCGACCAATGGGGAAGACTGAGAAGACGCTACTGGAGAAATCATGTGGAAAGAGCATGTTCTGAAAGAGTGATAAATATAGCCGCAAATAAAGTACCAACAGGAAATCGACCTGCAGGAATACCACCTAAAAGATGGAGAGACAATTGGACATCTGCATCCCAGGAACAGGCTCCGAGAAATAACAGGATACAGTCCTAAATAAAGAATAAGAAGAAGTTAGATTCGATTTGTCCAACTCCTCACGTGGCCGACTTATAATATTTAATTGAACAAGATATAGAGGAAAACCGAGGAAAACGTGGCACGATCAAATCAATAAAATATTAAATATCGCCACGTGAGGAGTCGGAGAAATCGATGTGCATGCATGAAACGATGTATGAATGATATTTCTGCCTACCACTTCGGGGAGACGGCGTGATGGTTAGTAAGTTAGTTACGTAAATGTCATTAATATTCATATTCGGCGTTATATACGAGTACATGCAAATAATTCATGAGTACAGTCCATACTTATAATACGTGACACAATATCAAAGCTATAGCGATACTACGTAAATATTTATGATTCTAAAACGTTTCTTCTTTTCCGAGGGCTATGATTTCACATAGCATTACGCATTTCTAACCATGCCAGACATGTTAAACAAAAGCTGTCAATAAATTTCTCCAGTCGATGACCGCGCCATGTGTGACTGCTTACTGAGAATAACATCATTTCATTTACTTATATGGATATAAGGATAAGGAAAGGGCATACTCTATACAAATTTAACAATGAGAAAGCATTTATACGAAGAGAACGATGACAGCAAAATGGACACTGTCATTTCGTGAGTCTTTTAACTTTTTTTAAATATACCAATTATTAATTTGGATAAGACGAAAGTCATGTATAATGAACATATTATCCCGAGATCAGTAACCGTCGATGGGTCGGCTCTCGAAGTGGTACAATAATACACATATCTTGGCAAAATCATACAATTAGGACGAAACAATTTCGAGAAAGAAGCCTACCGAAGAATACAGTCGGCCTTTGGGAAATTACGTCATGTTCTCACTTCCAAAATACCACAATGCCTCAAGACCAAAGTCTTCAACCAGTGCGTTTTGCCAGTCATGACGTACGGAGCCGAGACGTGGACATTGACAAAAGGTCTAGTCTACAGATTCAAGGTTGCCCAACGCGCCATGGAAAGAGCCATTCTTGGAATAACCTTGAGGGACAGATTTAGAAAAGAATTTATTCGACAACAAACTAAGGTGACTGAGGTGGCTCTATGGATAGGCGGGCTGAAGTGGCAATGGGCTGGCCATATCTGTCGGAGAACCGACAACCGATGGGGAAGACGGGTTCTGGAGTGGAGACCGCGTACAGGATTCCGTAGAGTTGGACGTCCCCCTGCCCGCTGGACCGACGATCTGAAGAGGATTCTGAGATATCTCTACATGAGGGAGTTTGGTAGCTATCCGTGGCTTTATCCCACTGCATTCCTCTTGGGCATGCTGGGGACCAATAGTTTACAGATAAGAAGGGATGGGTGCACACTTACCCATTTCTTCAGACTTATCAGGGGATTCTTTGAGAACTCCGTCATCTTGGAGGCTATCCATCTTTATGTTCCGGATGGCTATCTTCGACAGCGTCAGCACAGACTGTTTTATCTCCCAGCATGCAGAACCAACCTGCCTCTGGTGATGCCGGTGGGGAGAGCAATCAAACTGCTGAACATGATCGCTTCGGAGATCGATGTCTTTCATATTCGTGAAAGTACATTCAGAAGACAAATACTCTTGACTTTAGAGAGTATTTTGTATTCCTAATGTCGAACCATCTCTCATGCGTTCCTGGTATTATATATTCCTTATGTTTTACCTGTTCTCAATAGATGCCTTAAACTATAAAAAATGTTTGTAATGTCTTTTGAGAAAATAAACTGATTTGATTTGACATGGATGGATGGGAGCGGCAATGGATAGGGGGCGGTGGCGGGCTTTGGGAGAGGCCTACATTCAGCAGTGGATGACAGACGGCTGTTGATGATGAATTATTAGTGTACGTTTTCAAGAAGATGGTTAATAATTTCAAAGAGTGACAAATTTCGCCCTACTACATGATTAAGGAGGCAAGTCACCTGGGTTTGCAATATAGGGGACTGGACTGGCTTAAAAAAAGAAATGCCGTGGTTATATCCCACGGCATTTCTTTTGGGAATGCTTGTGGCCAACTCTCTGCAACTTCGAAGAGATGGGCATCTCATAACCCATTTCTTTAGATTACTCAGGGGATATTTCTAGAACTCGGCCGTGCTGGAGGGTGTTCGGTTTTTTATCCCTGATAGATATCTCCGACAGCGACAGCATAGATTGTTTTACCTACCGGCCGCCAGAACCAACCTGCCTCTGGTGACACCGGCGGTAAGAGCAATTAAAAACCCACCTTTTTAAAACATCATGTAAAACATAAACAACTATTATCTGATTGCTGGTGTCATGCAGTTCTTATTACTAAAAAAATATTTTCAAAGCTCCCTTGAGGTGAGTTATTCACGAAAACGACGCGGTACAAACTAGCATTTATCAATAAGGAAACGAGATTCAATTTCAACAGCTGACAATGATATCGTTCCCAAAAATTCCGCAAAGCTTCTTGGTGTGTCGTGACGCAAATCTGTCCCTAAAATCCCAAATTAACAACGTGGTTAGCGTTAGTTTCTTCCACCTAACACGATTAAAATCCGTCAAAAGAAGTATTCCCCATGACATTTTCAAAACTCTTGTAAAATCCTTCGTTGTATCACGATTTGACCATTGTAATGGAATTAATGCAAACATTCCAAAAAAATCCCATATAACACAACATCTCAAAGGACTTCACTGGCTTAAAACTTATTATTAATTATTATTATTCGAGCTGCCAGGGACAGCGATGCCTTCTCTCAAACGATTGCCAATGTCTGGGGAACCTAACATTACACAGAAAGAAGAAGTCTGAATACTGTTATATACTATAGTTATACTGAAGGCCGTGCCACACTGTTTGAAACAAGCTCTTCACAGGGGTGACCTTGGTGGAGAGCTGTGGATCCCACGGTTGGTGTAGCGTCCACATACTGTTGTAAACAAGCTCTCCACATGTGGAATGCGTGTTTAAACGGTGGATCCACACGCATACTATGCGCATCCGTCCACAGAGTTTGTTGAAGGTCAAACGAATTTTGGTTTCAAACAAGTGTCTACACAGTTTTAAACTTGTTTAGAACAGTGTGGCACGGCTTTGACTCGTAAAAACGTCAGAGCGCGCTCCGACACGACAGATGCATATGCACGCACGCCGTCACGTAAGCATGCTCCATGACACGACACGCCACACTGGTCATCTGTTTTACGTATTAAAAAACAACGGTCTTTTCTCATCGCATAACTAATAAACTATTATTTTGTTATTTATTATTTTTTTAATAATGATGTAAAACTATATATTAAATAATTAATACGAATGGAAAGTTTATAATTTGTAATGTGAATGTCATGTGTCACCTATCTACGGCATTACAACATGTTTTGTTAAAATTTTGATCAAATCATTAAAACATTTGACAGGCAAAACATGTCATTCCCATAAAATATAAGAAAACTTCTAGAAAACGGACATTTTCATTCGTATTAATTATAATTATGTTATTCACGTGCTGCAAATTCTCTGGTTTATAAATAATAACCAAGTCTCCCCGGTTCACAGAGGAGAATTCCTTTACATAAATTCTCTCGAGCAATAAATCAAACCCAATTAAGTTATGAGAAAAACCGGACAAAACTAACGTAAAGGGATTTCAAATCTAACAAATCCTGATACGAAACACGTATGCGGTGTTCCAAAATAAGTGATACTTGCCAACACACTGTGACAAGTGAAATAACAAGTCGTCGAGATTTTCGTAACATTAACTTTTGAATAGTAAATGTGTAATATATGATTTATTTATATCTCGTGACTTTTATGTTCTAATCAGTTATAAGTGAGATATTTCAAGGTTAGAGGTAACGATTTTATGGCTGTAATCTGTAAAATTTAACATGACTTTAGAGGGGTCGAATAAATAATAAATAGATACCATATAGCCAACGTGGAGATTAGAAGACGCACTAGGATCACCGATATAGGGATACGCATTGTGAGGATGAAGTGGCAAAGGGCTGGACATGTGTGACGACGGGATGATGGAATATGGAGTCAGAGGGTTATTGAATGGAGGCCAAGATTGGGCCGAATAAGTGTAGAAAGACAGCCTATCAGTGGAGCGATGATTTGTACGGACGGCGGGAAGGGCCTGGAGAACGCTGATGAGGGACCGAGAGGGATGGGGTGGGGGTGGAGAGGCAGTGGATGGAGACAAGCTAACGAAAAATAGGCTAACTTCTATAGTCAAGCGTAGATCTGAGATGTATGTATGTATGTATGCGCGCAAAGGTACTTGTCAGACCCGAATTCCAGAACAGAGTGTGTAACGAATTTAATGATACAAAAGGTTTGTAGAGGGCAAAAAATCTCGGTAAAACCACGCAAGACATTTATCATGGAAATATTATTGTCCAATCTATCTTCCGGGCGATAATTCATGTCGGCAAATCTCCAGTAAGAGGGACGGGCGAGTGTGCAGGTGTTTTTTTGTATACAGGTAGCCGGCGTTAGGCACCTTGCACACGGCAATCGAACAGTCTACACGACCTAAAATGATCGGTTGTACTAAGTAGTAATGAGAGGTGAATGGTTTTAACGAAGAGTCATCAAGAGTTTTTGTTGAGTAGTTTTCTGTAGCTGGCGCTCTCTGATCTCTGTTTACGATGTGTTTCAGGGTTGCCTCATTTTGTACACTCCGAGTGAATATAGAGGATTTTATGTTTTCAAATGAAATGAAAGCGTTAACACTATGGAATTCCACAATGATGATTATTTTACGAATTAAACTATTTATTCTACTTTTGGTAAAATAACGACCAGTTTTTATCGTTCTTACGATGATAATAGTGTAAAACCTTCGAAACATGTCGAGAAAAATAAAATAAATAATAAAACTGGATTTTATTGTTTCTATGCACGGTGGATTTTAAACATGAATTGGAAGACCGCATGCATTTTTTAGTTATTGATTCTCATGACGTGTGATAAACAGCCTATTAAGTTTATCGCCATTTTTATTGTCACTCAAATTCTACCAGATAGAAGACAGCGTGAGAATTTTGGTTTATTCACAATGTCATGAACCGAACCCGAGATCTTTGGTGTGGAAGTCATGGCTGTTGCCATTCTGCCACGAAGGTTGTAATCTTAATCGTCACTTAAATATTATTGTTCAAAGTTGAGGCGAATACAGAATACAAATTAATATAAATAATATACGAAGATTTTACCCTGAGCTGGTTTGAACATATGGAACGAATGGATAAGAGAAGAATGTTTAAAATGTTGTATACAAACAGTGTAAGTGGAAACAGAAGCGGTGGGACTAGGGAAAGCATATCATGACCAAATTAACCAAATACTAAAAGGCGGCCATATTCAAAGTCGGAAAAATCGACGAGCGTGCATGTTACTATGTATGAATGTAGAGAAGGCTCGAGAGGTATGTCAGGACAGAACAGTATGGCGGTCTATCCTCTCTGACTACCCCTTCGGGAAAACGTTATGTTTTCTAACTCATTATATAATCGTAATCTCAACTATAATATTTCATGTGTTCTCATTAGGATTGTAAAACATCAAAATATAAACTGTTCACAAGAATAAACTGAGAATTTTAAGATAGATTTGATGGTAAAGATTTTACATTGATAATTTTATAGAGTTATGATATAAGAAAAAAACTTACAACTGGATGCAGAAGGCTTAACATGGGAGTGAGTGGAGAAGTATGGGGAGGCCATTGTCCAGAAGTGGACGACATCGGCCGTTTAAGTAAAAGAAAAGTTATTAATTATCTTATGGACAACAAAATCAAGATGTTTGTTTCTCTAAACATTATATTTCTAAGAGCATTATAATGATCTTGAATTATGTACATGTGAATGTTTTATGCAAATGTGATACAGTTTTATTTATTTGATTATTAAATTTCATATAAACTAACTAACTAATCATCACGCCGTCTCCCCGAAGGGGTAGGCAGAAAGAATGGACTGCCACACTTTTCTTTCCTGACATATTTCTCTCGCTTCCTCAACATTCATACATAGTGTCATGCACGCGCGCCGATTTCTCTGACTCCTCACATGGCCGACATTCAATATTTGATTTATTTGATCGTGCCACGTTTTCCTCGGACTTCCTCTATTTCTGGTTCCATTTACATCATTAACATATTTTAATTATAATTTATAATTTCATATGAAATATTCAAAAAACAGTTTTTCAATTCACATTAGTAATATTCAAGTTTAAAATTCACAGCGAGTTTGCGTGGATTGAAACATTGTTTTATAGATATGAACTGAATTAGTATACACACGTTCTTGCACCCATACACATGTCATTTAATCCAATTAACTTATTGATATTGAACTTCAATTGTATTTCTTTAATATATATTGGTTTTATTTATATACTCGAATATAGCAATAGCGAAGCGTTGCCGGGTTAGCTAGTATATATTTATATAAAAAGCAACAATTAATTCATTAGAATATTATCAAAACACTGATGTTATGACACTCCTGCCAATACAGAGTTATATAGTAGCCCCGGGTCCAATAATGCGGTCTGCAGTTTGCCTTGGCGAGGTCACTCGAATACCGACAGACAACAAACACTGCTTTGATGTCAGATTCAACCATTATAATATTCTGAGCCGTTCAGTGAAATAACCAACAGTGAGAATGTACCGGGAGTGTTCGTTCAATAATACGAGTAACAACAAAAACACACCATTATTTTGGGAATCAAATAAGAAACCAGTAGCTCAAAGTATATTTTTCGGTGAAAGCAATTACTTATTTGAGTGAAGTTCCTCTGTGATAAAAACCTTTATATTCAAAGAAACACGAACTTTGGAATTATAAATAACATTTAAAATAACTAATAATGATATACGAGTACTATATGTATTTTTTAGATTTGATGAAATTTTGTGAAATCGAGATTCAAATCAAATCTTATTTAATTTTTTCATGTTTCTTGAACAATGACGTAAAACTCCATACTAAATAATTAATATGAAAAAAATGACAGTAATTCAAGAAGTTTTATTATATATTTTTTTGAAGGATATGTTCCGCATTGCTAAGGATTGAATTATCAAATATTGTTCTTTCAATTGCATTTGTTATTTTCACTAGTATTAATTATTCAATTTCGTTTTGTGTTAAATGAAATGAAATTAATTATCTACAAATATATTTATAAGTACACACTACAATCTGAAATATCAACCCTTATAACGTGTGAAGGGATAGGCTCTCAGCATATATGTAGAATGATACCCACCCCGTTGGGAACCACTGTTTTAAAGTTTTTATATCTTGGACTTAAAAAGAATATGTAGGCAACTGAAAAATTGGGCAATTATATGAATGTATATGTAACATTAATATTTTCCTTTATCATCTTATGCCGACATCTCTGTAAAAGAGATGAGTCATCCTACACTGTCTTACGAGCTCCTATAGAATGGGAATGTATAGCACACCGAAGTTTACATTTTAATGTGATTTTGTTTACGCGAACTCGGAGTTACCCATAATATTTTTATGCGATTTTTATTTACCCTTTGCTCTTACTTACCTCCTGTTTGGAGCTTAAACAAAACGTAAATAAATAAAAAAAGGTAATTCCACGGTTAAAGAAGGCGCAAATTTGAAATAAAAAAAAAAATAAAAAAATCAGTTCATTGAATGGCCAGCAAAAGCTCGAGAGACAAGCATTATATGACAGAACTAAGGTGTTAATTGAAAGAGAAAGGTATTGGTTTTTTCTTCAAGTGTTTCATTATTGATATTATATTCGGTCATCCTTTTTTAGAATAACCAAATATATATTTATGTTTTCTGCCTTCTAACACCCACCTAACTTTATATTGGTACATAAACAATAACAAAACTAGTTTAATTATTAACAGTTTAATTTGGAACACTGTTATAACATCAAAATTTATACATTTATGAAATTGTCGCTACAGCTGTGTTGCTAACCGATGTTGGCATCATCAGGTACTACAATCCACTGATGATGCCAACATTAGTTGGCGAAAGTGTTGTTGCCACAATTTAATTGAAATTAAATAAATGAATTGTGACATTAAAACAATGTACCAAATTAAGCAGTTAATAAATGAATAAATATAAGCAGTTAATAAATATCAGTGTTTCCGCTAAAACAATGGATTATATAAAACTAGTTCCTCTCAACTGCAATGGTTTGTTCCCATAATTCCGTCCCAAATGGAGTAGCGATACTCCAAAATTTTGGCTCCTTGCAGCACCAATATCATGACCGAGGTTCACTGCTTCCCAATTGATATTAACGGGGGATATTGTATTATATTTTAGATTTAAAGCTAAGCTCGATTCTTATATTTCAGGTTTAAAACTGCGCTTGATTTTCGCCACAATTAATAATGCCTCAGAAAGACGAAACATGGCATTTCCATAAACTGTAATAAAACTTCTAGAAAACAGACGTTTCATTCGTATTAATTATTTAAAAGAAAGCTTCGCATTTTCAATGGGGATTTCTTTTATGAGCGTAATTTTCAGTAACGCATCTATCGCATAAAAAGAGTTTTTGATATATTATAAAGCACTAAAGTATGCGTGTATAAGCATGCGCAATACGCAGTGAAGAACATTAGTCGCCTGCTCACCGTATAATAAGGATACCAAGTATATACCCACACTAATAGATCCCGAGCGTCGGGCCCATCTTTTACCAGAAGGGTTATACTTCTCCCAATATACAAGGGCTCATTATCACCTACTAATAAGATACAGTAGTCAGACCCTACGGAGGGGAACGTGCTATAATTTGAGCGTGGCGGGTACCAACCTAGATAAAATGATGCTCGGTGACCTAAATACATACGCATTATAATATAGGCACGATGAAATAACGTCTTTACAGTGAGTTCATATGGCAACATTATTATTATTTTTAAGCGAATACATTTATGAACACTTCAGGACCCACATTTTCTAAAAAAAAAACTTAGGCTAAGGTTTTGTTTCTGGAACAATGAAGATAATTTGTTATTTCATAAACTCCGCATTTAATTATGAATATGAATGAAAACGTCTGTTTTCTAGAAAGTTTTATGAAGTTAATTTATACGTGACGAAATATGTCACCTCCATAAAAACTTCAAGAAAACTGTCATTTACGTTAATATTAAATATTGATTATGGACATGTTGGCTGATTGGTAGACGATAGTCGGAAGGGTGGTGAAGTGGGGACCTTGTGAGGACAGAAGAAACTGAGAGGGGGGGGGGGTCTCCTTCACTCTCATGATGTTCTGATGATATTCGAAAATATTTGCTAGTGATAGGATGCGAAAGGTACAATACGAATACGTGGAGAAGTATGGGGGAGGCCTAAGACCAGTAATGGACGACAACAGCTGTTTAATTTATGTAAGTTTAAGTGAGTTATAATTGTTTAAAAATAATAAATATCGTACATTGACAGTTTTCAAAATGTGAAAATGAATTTCTTCTTATTAATCGACTATTTCAGGTAAAAGCGTTTAAAAAGGTCAAAACATTATTTTGAAGCTATTTATGAAGCTAACAATTTTTTTTTGTGAACACGATCTCAATGAATTAAGAAAGTATACATAATGAAAATGTGAATTGAACACGAAATCGAGTAAGAAAATACGCTTACATTATACCTATAAATATCTGCCATTCTAAACTGGATGTCGGGAAAATGTACGTGCGTGCAAATAAAGCCGTATGAACGTGGATGAGAGTTGATAAGCATGTTAGGATTGGCTCAGCCTCTCCGGTTAACCCATCCGGGAAATGGTATAATGGCTTCATAATTTGTTTTTTACACACACACATGCAGCAAAGCATTGACATACAAATTATATTTATGCATTAATACACGTGTCTATAAGTAACACGTGTCTTCTTTCACGAGCAGTTTATCATTTATAAGCCTTTGTATACTTACACTTAGAGCATACTTTCTGTTTTTATTTTTATTTATTACGGTATTCCCATGTGGTTATATTTAATATAAATTTATGCATACATAAACATTCTTTTTAAAAATAGGGTGTGCTCAGTATAATATAATATTACGAAGCTCGATGATGCTTACAATTTATAGAGCCAATGTTTTAAAAATATCTCCATTGCAAAACAAAGAGATTTATTTTAGATTAATGTTCATAATGTATTTATTAATCGAAATAGTACGAAATAAGATATACACTTAGATATATTTTTATTGGATTTTAAACGTCCCTTTAGGCTACATTAAAACAAAGCACTTATTTGTACAAATAGCATACCTATAATTTTATCTGCCGGTGTTGGCACTTATACCTTGTACGGTTAGACCAGAAACCGATGAGCAATAGTGTAATCAAACGTTGATATGCGAAATACGTGTTATATTGAAATACAGTTTATTAAGTTTTCCATAACACTATACAAAAAAAAACAGTAACAGAGATAATAAAATAATGAATGTAAAAAATAATTATTTTTTCGTTGCCTGGAGTTAAAATAACATAAAAGTTATTTATTGTTTCTTGAAAAATAGTATAAAACTCAATACTATAATATATAATTAAAACGAATGAAATCGACAGTTAATAAAGCAATGTTTTTAAATAGCTATTTCAACTTTAGTCTTTATTTCGACAGCGACGAGTTTCGTCAGTCTGACTGGTATCAATAGATTAGTGACACTGTTGTAAACTTACTTTTTTTTAATATAAAAATATCCTCATTCCCAACAAAGTCACTTCCAATAGGTGGGGGAGCAATAACCTTCGGGCTGATACTCCCGAAAGACAAGATCATAGATAGATAGAAATATAAAAATACTATATATATATAATTATATAAAATTGACTGAATTTAAATATTCATATTAATGTTATTATAAATTAAAATTTCAAGAACAATGGAATTTAAACTGATTGCTTTTAAAACAATCCATAATGCTTTAGCTAGGCGAAACATCTCATTCCCTATAATAAAACTTCTAGAAAATAGACCTTTTCAATAGTACATTTTAATTAACATAATAATTCCCTTACCAGAATGGTTACTCCAGAGCGTAAAAAAATACTCAATGTTTTTCGAGGTTAACGAACTACCGGGGTTTGTTTTCATAACTAAACTTGTGTGAAATTCGAAACATACACGAACAGGCTGTTATGAAATTGGATACGGTTTCTGTGAACTAATAACTTCATTTAATATGGGACGAGGTACCCAAAACGAGTAAGAAATATGATGTGTTTGGTTACTAGATTGTGACAGATTGTTTCCACGTGACATGCTCTGGGGATAAGTTACTGGCTGCTGTCATCACGGGCCACATGCTCCCGGTAGATGGTAATTGTGCTCTGAATGTGCCCATATAGTTACCGCCGAAAAAAATATGATCGTGATTATTTGATTTTAACATGTATGTTTATTTATGCGCAAGTACGTGTGTATGAATTGGGTTCGGTAGTGTTCTGACACAGTTGGGATGATCGCTTTTAGGAAATTGATTATTACATTAAAATCAATTTGATATAATATATAATCTTATAGATACAATTCAATCTCGTTTTATATTGTCGTCTGTTAACTATTATTTTATATTTGTGGTAGCATGTAATTGGACTTAAGTTTTTCTCCTAAGGGTTACTAGTATGTTTACCCTTATAATAAACATAAATAATGATATCTTCTTTCTGTGTCTTGTCAAGTCTCCCTAACGTTGAATATCACCCTTGAGTAGGCCTCATGGTGATGACCTGGGGAAAAATATCCAGAGTGGTATCCCCTTGCCTCCTCTGGAGGATTTTCTGTCGGGGTTACCTTCCCTTAGCTGAGTGTATTCAGTTTTATGGCGCTGGAAGCTCGCCATTCGTCCTCTCTCTATCGGCTATTGCACTAAGTACTCGTAATATGTGCCACATTGCCCGGGGTTTGCGGGGTCTTTAAAATACCTCTCGTGGACGCTAGAGAGTTGGACTTGATAGTAGTATTGCTGTTGTAAATGCAACATGGCGCATTACGACATTTTGTAGAGGCATATTTTCCAGCAAAACATACCCCATCGTAGCCCTACTACTCTTTTGGTTATTATAATTTATGCCAATTAGTTTCGCTTGGATCTAAGCTTTATCGGGGCAATATAATAACTGAGTTTGTAAATACAAAAAACACAAAAATTAATCTATAATCGGTGTTTGATATAGTGCCAAATTCATATATAAGAAACGAATGCCGCACGAATGAAAGTGTAAAAAATAATATAATGAAATGGTCATTAAGATAGTTTGGACACATGGAAAGAAAAAATGGTAAAGAAAGTACTCGTATATGTAAATGAAGTATATGGAAAAGAAATATAGGAATACTTATGAAAACGTGGCATGATTAAATCAATCAAAAGTTAAATGTCGGCTACTTGAAGAATCGGAGAAATCGACGATGCGAGCGTGACACGATGTATGAATGTTTAGGAATAGAGAAGTATGTCAGGAAATAACAGTGTGGCGATAAATTAAATTTAATTAATAACAAGAAAATGTTACTACTAAATTAAAGTAATCAAGTCATTATTTTTGCGATGGCAATTTCCTATGCAAAAGGCTACATAAACATTTACCATGTAATTTGGTTACCGTAGGAGTTCTTTCAAGGAGTGTTTAACCCATTCATGTTCAATGCATGAATGAAGAATAACTTATTTAAAAATTTCGACATGTTCTAAAATACGAACAGTGCATGTATACCTAGTAGTATAATCGTATGGTCTATTCAGAAAGTCCATAGAGTATTTATCATATAAGTCATACTTGTATGGTGCATATGCCATCAAATGTCTTTTTCAATTTCACTCTATACATGATATACAAGTACTCATATTGTATTGAGGCAAGACTATACTATATTGTAGCTAAGAATTAATTCTATTAAGAATATAACTAAAATAAATTATATAAATGAATCATACAAAATTACAATGGAAGACAGGTTAAACAAAGTAAAAGAGTAAACACTGTTAATTATTCAATATGTCATATCTTTAGCGTGATGTTTGAAGTTCACTAAATTATTCAATCACTTTGCACCTTTGCACAGTTATTGGCCTTAATGATTAACACCAATTGGCATCAAACACTAATTATTGACATTTATGATACTTGTAGAAGACTGCTGACTTGGAGACCGTGGACGGCGAAGAGAAGTGCAGGGCGACCGCAACTACGGTGGTACAGACACGTCGGAATAACCTGGATGCAGTCTGCACAGGATAGAATGCACAGGACAGAGTGACATGGACGCAAATGGAGGAGGCCTTTGTCCAGGAATGGACGGGAATAGGCTGAGGAAGAAGAAGAAGAAGAATGTCCAGCTCTCAATTGATGAAAACAAAAACCAAATTATTTTTGAGGTAATAAAAAAGGTCGTCACGTAAAACGTTTAAAAATAGATTTAAATATTATCGCATTAAATATTAATAATATAGAAGGAACCAATAAATTTCCTGGAGCGACCACACCACAAATTACGAGGTCCTTAACATAATCGAAGAAAGGAAGCACCATGTGAAGACCATCTCAGAGAGATGTATAGGTCCCATATGCGACATGAAAACCTCCTCTATACTATTATATATTGGAGGGGATTAACTTCAGAAAACGTCCTCGACGAGAATACCTGGAACAAATTTTCTAGGGCATGAGTTACGCTTCATACGCTGAGCTGAAGAGGACTGCGGAGGATCGAACGGAGTGGAAAACGAGATGCAGATCTTTGCTGAAAACTGATCCCCGGAATTTGAACCATAGAAGAAAGAAGAAGCAATAATTTAGTTCTCGTTTTCTCTGGTTATTTATTATATTCCATTGTGATTATTTTATTGTGCCAATGTGCTAAAAACTGTGTTTATAGAACGGATAACCTCCGTTGGCAGGTATAAAAATCGTGTTATCATAATATAATATAATATATAAATCATTGACGACCTTCGTGGCCGAGTGGTAAGTATATTGACTGCCACCCCGAAGGTTCCGGGTTCGATTCCCGGCGAGGGCAGTGTGATTGTCACACTGTCTTTGGTCTGGTGTAGAATTCACGTGACAATAAAATGGCCATAGATTAGCTACCTATCACATATCACGAAAATCACTATGATATGTAGCTATACTATACCCTTTACATCGATTTGGCTCTTGCTGTCATGATGTAAAGAGCGATTCAATAAAATAATAATAATAATAATATAAATAGGCAAAAGGGCAAAATAGGAGAGGAATACTTCGATTCTCTGCGAAAGTAGCTCGAAATGCACACAATGCACATGCCCGAGGACGTTTCTGGATTTTGAGTTTTGTTCTGATTATTGTTGTATGACATTGAACAAACAAACTATGAAACAAACAAATTATATTTCACGGGTTGCACCTAGTTGGTAAATATACGATAAATACGATACGATGGAAACAATGACATGAATAAAGTAGTCATCTGAAGTATCAGAAATAGAACACGAGACATTAAAAATGTTCACCATTTCCAGTTGCAAGCTTTCATTATTCCCCTCACATTTCAACAAAATTCAATTCATCTGATAAAAAATTATGTATGGACAACCGCGGTTGGTGAGTTCATTTCTTTGCTCTTGTGTTAGCTTGATCTATACAGTTTCCATCAGGGTGCGTGATGTGATCTTCGAAACGACTGCTACATAAGGCACCGCGAAACACGCTTTCAGTAAAGGAAAAATATATCAACTTATTATGTGTTGACATAAAATCAATACGATGAAATGTAAAAGAGTAATATATTTTATTCTGCCTCTAATTGGCGCGGAAGGAAAAAAAATCTTTGAAAAAGCAAACACCGATAATGAAGTCAGAAAAGGCTCTTACTTGAGACATGTATTAAAGGGTTGAAAACCCATTGATAAAACATATAATAAAATATTTGAATTTTGGTTAAAGAACTTTTTTGGTAGAAGTTCATTATACATGAAGAGAGCGAAAATCTTTATAATTTAAATATTTCGTTTTAGTGCTGACGTTACCGATCGGAACTACGAGGGTTGTCCGTAAAATAAGTTTCCCTGTTTGCCACGGGCGCGCGGATCGCTGTTACGTGCGATCCGGCAACACTGGATCGTAGCTTGGTCTTCCCTCTCCACATCCCCACCCAGCCGAACTCGCTGCGACGCTCAGTGTCGGTTTGGCAGCCGTAAAGAATGGAGCTCCCGATCGTTGTAAATAAAAATGGTTTTCATTGTGAAAAAAAATAGGGAAACTTATTTTACGGACAACCCTCGTAGAAGAACATTGGGATTCAATTAAATATACTGATATTTAGCATACATAAAATAGTAGAGCGTCACGAATTCGGACGAATGTCATGGGTAAAAACATTCGTTAATAAACAATTTTGGAATTATTGTAGAATATAAAAACTTTTTCCAAAGTAGAAGAAAGATAAAAAAAAAATACATTCTTTAATCCTAAAAAATACATTTTTTAATATTTAAGTTTGAATCACTGTTATTACTTATCGCAATTTATTTATACGAGTTTGTCGGGTCAGCTGTTTCGCCAAACTGTTGTTTGTGACACGTGATGATGTCAAACATAGGTTGGCGAAACAGCTGTCGCGACAATCTCACATGAATAAATTGTGATATGTTATAATAGTGTTACAAATTGAAATATTAAATAACGTATTTAATATATTATATTTAAAATCATTGCATTTCGTTCGTATACTTGGCCAACAATGGGTTATTTTACTTGCAGACCTTCATACTGATTTATTTTCCTATACTATAATCAGTACGCAAAATTTATTTTAATGAATTCAACGGCGTTTATATTTACACGATATGAACAATTTGTTATGTTAAAAAAAGCATTTTTGAAATTAAATATTAGCAGGCGATAAAACGTAAACAAGGTCCCTCGAAGCTATGAGCTGTATGAAAATTATGTTAAATATTTAATAATTAATACGAATGAAAACGTCAGTTTTCTAGAAGTTTTATTATATTTTATGGGAATGACATGTTTCACCCTTCTAAGGCATTATCAAATGTTTTTTGAACACTCAAACAGGTTCTATAGGTTTTATTGCCAATTAAACAGGTTCCAATTATCCAGGTTCTACTGCACATATATTATAATAATTTGAAAATTTTAGAAAATAGACGATTTTATTAATATACGTTATTTAAAATCCCAATAGTGCGACTGTCTGCATTTGCAGTCGAAACAATGACTTCATATTTGAATGTATCTTATAAACCTTTATTACTTTAGTTCCTTACTACTAAATTGTATTATGATGAACTGAGGTAACATGTCCGAGATGCAAATGTAGTCTAGCCACAATTTGAGATATATTTGTTTTACTGCAAATGAAGTCAACCGCACAATGGGGGATAATGTAGAGTTTTATATATTTTTTTTTAAGAAACAAAGTGTATCCAATATATTAAACCATTAATATATATGTGTAAAATTTTGATATCATAGTTTCCAACATACATTTGGTTTAATACAATATATTTACATTTGATTTATACCCGTTCATTAACTGACTCGATGATATAATGTTATATAATTGCGTACCGCGGATTCATCACTGAGGAACGCACCTGAATCCGATCGCTAAAACCATTTCAATAAACCAAAACGGGTTTATAAAAAAAAAAAACAAAAAACAAACCGAAGGTCATCGTAAAACTGCCGGCAATGGGTGGTTATTCTCAATTTTCGATCAATGTATTAAACACACGATCCGTTTATACATTTATTAAAAAAAAAATGTTTCCGTTTTGATATGTATGCATAATAAATATTTGTTTAAGAAATTTGAGAATAGATATTCTAAGGAACTCGCAAGGTAACGACAAATTTTACAGCCTTGAACATGCCCTAAAGGTACAAGTTCTCATTGGTTATGTACATATATTATGTATGTTCATTAATTATAATATAATCGTTTAGTAAATTAAAGATGAAATGCGAAATCTAGAAAAACTCAGCAAAAAATATTAAGTAAAAAATAAATTTTAAAGATACTAAATGCTAGTGGTGGAGGTTAAAAATCTTGTTCTAAATAATTCATTACTTTTATTTAGTTTTAAGTGTTGTTGTTTTCTATATAATTAAAAAGCACTTATGAAGGTGACAAATTTTTGAAATGATTCCATATAATCCACATTTATTGTGTTTTAATTAAAGAGCAATTACAAGGGTGCCTAATTCTCGGAATGATTCAATATAAAGTATTTTCATTAATTCACATCTCGGGGTAATCTTTGAAAAATTCGCGAATCTATAAAATAACTCTCTTTATGTTTCTAATGAACATCTTTGACAGCGTCAGCCCGACTTGTATTTCCAAAACTATTCTTGTTGTGGTGATTCCAGTGGGTGAGGCAACCAGACTATAAAGCCCAAAGATCAAATTTTTTTATATCAATTAATCAAGTTCAAGTACTTTCAATTTAATAGAGTGTTTTTTTCTTAACGAATTGTTTCAAATTGATTTGAGTATATTTGTGATGTCTCGAACGAAGAACCATCGGGAGACAGCGATGGTTCCACTGGCACTTGTTCTATTAATAGATGCCCAAAGTTTGTGGATCCAGAAATGGACTCTTTGGTCATTTGAAGACCCACATCTGTGAAGGATAGTATTCCTTGGACAAGACGAAGAGCTGATGATGATGTATCTTGATAGAAAAATAATCAACTTATTGAAAGCTAAGGCATAAACACTGCGGAATTCCATATTAATACACTTAGGAAATTGAAAATAACTTCGTTTATGATCCACAATATATTAAAAAAACACGACATATTTCGGAGGATACCTCCATCTTCAGGTGTAAATATATAATAAAAACTGAACAAAGAAATACTAACAAACGCATTTAAAATTCATACAATAATTTAAATGTATTATTAACCGGGGCTAATTGTTATATGTACTAATAATTATAATATCAGTAAGAACTAATAAATAATAATACACAATAATGATATAAAAATATTAGATTGTAATTAAGTAAAAACATACATTTGAAAATACATAATTTATATAGAAATTAATATATGATTAATTTGCATATGATTGTGAATGGGAACTTGAAAAATGTTTTAAATATCGACTTACGAGTATATAACTAAGTATCCAAAGTACGATACTAACTTTTTTATTGTTTCTTGAACAATGATGTTTTTAACAACTCCATATTAAATAATTAATACAAATGAAAACGTCTGTTTTCTAGAAGATTTATTATATTTTATGCGAATGACATGCTTCGCCTAAGGAACTCTGCAATGTAGCTATATTTTCAGATATTTTATAGACGTTTTCATTCGTATTAATTATTGCTAACAGTAAGTATTTTATAACAATAAATTCTTGCCGCATTTTTATCAATTATTTAATATAAATTCATCTACGTGCTGCTTTTATTTGTTATACCATTTGTAGAACTCAATTATGTCACGTTTATAAAATAATAAAAAAACAGTAAACACGAATGGCAATACGAGCCGATAGCGAATTATGTGGACTGCATGGAGGATATAATAATTGTCAATATTGTCAACAACAACAACAACAAACCATCACGTCGTTTCTCCGGAGGGGTAGGCAGAGAAGATGAACCGCCACACTACTCGATCCTGACACACGTCTCTAGATTCCTCCACATTGATACAGCGAGTCATACACGCACGTCGATTCTTCCGACATCTAACATGGCCGACCTTTAAAATTGGATTGATTTGGCCATGCCAATTTTTCTCGGTCTCCCACGACTCTGTACTCCATTCACACCGTTAACGTATACTTTATTGACTAATCTTCCTTCATCTATGCATTCCATAGGCCCAAACCAACACAGTGAGCCTTTCCTAATTTTGTTCATAATAGTTTCTTCCGCTCTACATTACTTCCTTAAATCAGCATTTGAAATTATGGCGTACATCGTTTTTCCACATAAACGTCTTAGGCTCTCTACCGCATTTATTCTGCTCTCATCCTTCTTCTGCCAAATCCATGCTTCGCTTCTATAAATAAGGATTAGGACCAGAACTCCATTGCGAACGGCCGTTTTCGCTTTCGTTGTAAGTTCTTGTTTCTAATAACTATTTAAAGCTCCATTATGTTTGTTACTCGCACCAAATCTTCTTTCGACGTCACTATCCGTTCGGCCATCCACTGTGAACATGCTACATAATACACAAATAATTTAAGTTCTATGTCTTTCACCATATACGAGTATTGCTTAAGTTTTAGATTAGAATTATGATTTCTTTTTTGTAAGATGCGATCGATTGGATATAAATGAGTTATAAAGGTCGCGCGCTTGGGTCATGTACTGAGAGGACAAATATTCTCACTGATATAACTAATACTGGAGTTAAGTAGTCAGCATAATCATGGCTCCAAAACCATCGTAAGGGAAGCTGATAAGATACAAAAAGGACTATTTTCTAATCGGGATTTATGAATGTATTGATTTTACATTTATTTTAATAAAGCAATGTACATAATAGCTAACATATGTATAAATGTATACGTATTATTTATATACGTGTAAACTCATACAGCAGCATTTATTAATCGCAGTAAAATGAGAATTTACACGTTCGTCACGAAAAGGGATTAAGCGATGCGAGGTCAGCTCACAGTTATTCGGATTAAACTACGAGTATTTAGGGTTGTGTATTTTTATTGTAATGTCAACAGCGCAAATTTTACCTGCTCATTTAGGGTTATTTACACACAAGTCTGCTGTAAAAATTATATTTACGTAAAAAAAAAATGTTAAATTATGTATAATTACTTCAGTTTCTGATTTTGTTTCTATTTTAAATCTACCTTTCATATTATATTTAAAAATTCTGGTGCATCTGGTACATTCAGTCCAGTATGGTTCATAAAAAATATATATTTCACTGGTTATAATTAACTGATCGAGATTTATATCTAAGATTAATAATTCTTGTTCGAGATAAGACTACCAAACAGATTTTCGCAATACACAAAACTAGACATTTAAAAAAAAATTCATCTCCTACGAGTAATAATATGTATATCGTATCTATAGTTATGACAAGACTATTATCGTTTTAATACAAGAAAGGGATTTCACGAGTTTTCGAAAAACTTTCGGGATTTTCCGGTCGAGAGGGTTGGCCGAGGTTAAAAAAAATTATAAACAAATGATAACGATAATAATAATAATAATAAATAATAATAAATAATAATAAACATGGACCAGGAGCAGCAGCCCCAGAGATAACAAGAACAAAAAAATGAACGAACAAATTAAATAACTTATCATTTCTTTGTATTCTTTCTCTAACATATTTATGTATAAATTGTGTATTTTCTTTTGTTGTATTATCTGCGTCAGCCTCGGTTGCAAATAAACATATATTTTTACTATTATTATTTTTTAACGTAAGTCCTGCGTGGACGGGGGACGGGCCTAGGGAGCGCACGAGTGAAGCTGACGAAAGGCACCGCTGCGCCTATAACAGCTTCGGGTAAGCGGAGGGAGCCCTCTATGGCTCGGCCAATTACACTCCATCGAGTTATTCTACTAACATTAACATCATCATTATCACTAGATATATGTGAATTCATAACCACAAAATAGAGCATTTAATGAAAACAATCATCAAACCATGGAAAGAGCCATACTTTGAATTACCTCAAGGGACAGGATCAGAAATGAATTTATTTGATAACAAACCAAGGTGCCTGAGGTGGCTCTGACGATATAAAGCAGGATGGAATGGCGGTGAGTAGGGCATTTTTGCCGGAGGATCGACAGCCGATAGGGAAGACGGGTTCTGGAGTGGAGATCGCGTACAGGATTCCGTAGAGTCGGAGGTCCCTCTGCCCGCTGGACCGACGATATTAAAAGGATTGCTGGGACTTGGATGGATGAGAGTGGCGATGGATAGTGGGTTGTGGCGTGCTTTGGGAGAGGCCTACGATAAATAGTTGTCGACGGACGGCTGATAAGAAGAAACTATTAAGCTTGTACCTTCGGTTTTTTTCATTTGTTAATTTTTTATTTTATGAACGGTCAACTCTAGTTATGAACACCTTGTACAAGAAACCCTGATGATACTCGTACCTACCTGCGTAAAGTTGTATTCTAATTTAAAGTGAAGGGCGGATGTCCACGACAATCCGTATTTGAAAAGGAGTTTAAGTGAACAAGAACTCCTCAGAGATCCCGAACCCCGGGACAATAAAACAGAAAACTTTTCAGATTACATAAATTCAGAATGAAACACTAGAGAAATTTTTACATTTAGGCGGGAAAAGAAGTTACGTATTCATTGCTTTACGTACCCGAGCCTGCAGCGTCTTATAAATATTCAGCTCTTGTGGAAAATATTATTTTGGCGGGGAGACTTTCATGGCTTTAGAATGTAATAAAATTATTTTGCTTCACCCTTGATTACGTTAGATTCTGCTTGACGAATCTTTTGTGAACGCGTCCTTGCCTAAGGGTGAACCACACTTAAAGGTAAAAATAGGTTCCTATATGTTGCTTATAACAAAAGGCAATTTTGTATAGTATATTATCTCTCTAAAACTGAGAATACTCCTCATCAAGACCTACTCGTATGTATGGAGTATCTTGATGTACGGAGAGACATGGTGCCTATCCGAAAGAGATAAACGGAGACTTGAGGCTTTTGCGATGTGGTCCTATAGAAAACTATTAGGAATTTCCTGGAGAGACCACATCACAAATGAGGAGGTTCTCCAAAGAATCGAAGGAGGAAGGCACCTGCTCAGGATCTTGTCCGAAAGGCGTGCAAGATGGATTGGCCACGTAATACGACAAGAAGGCCTCTTGCATGCCATTATGGAGGGTATGACCGAGGGGACAAACTCTAGGGGACGCCCACGCCGAGAGTACCTGGAGGACCTGTTGGTGGACGTGCGCTGCTCATCATATGCAGATTTCAAGACAGGGAAGAATGTAAGAGAAGAATAGAGGATATTGCTGCAAACCAATCCCAGAATTGAAACCAGAGAATAATATTATCTCTCATACTACAAGTAGATAATTATAATGTAAATATTTATAATGAATATATCTGAAATTCTATAAATATTGATAATTCAAATATTAAAAAAGAATTAACAATGTATTGAGAACGATAATAGAAACTACTCTATTCTAACACACCTCTCTAGATACTTCCATATTTATATAGCGTGTCATACATGCAACGTCGATTCATTCGACTTCCTACATGGCCAACCTTTGAAATATGATAAATTTCGTCATGTCATGTTTTTCTCGGTCCTTCTCAATTCCATACTTAATTTACATTGTTGACGTAAACTTTCATAACTTTTTTTTCATCCATGCGTTACATAACTCCAAACCATTCTATCACAATTTTGTGTAATTGATTACTCGTGATATTACAGCGAAGACTGATATTTTTTTCTTCAGAAAATACGAAAATAACAGTATTATTTAAATTTATCAGGCATTTATTATTTCTTGAACAATGATGTTAAAATCCATATTGCAAATTGATAAGAATGAAAACGTCAATTTTTCTTATGGGAATTTGATAAAGACTTCGAAAGGCGAAATATGTAATTTCCCATTAAAATATAAATGCAGTATAAATAAGATCTCTTAGTCGAATGTGTGGTAAATCTGTATATGATAGTGTCAAATGCAAATATATGAAGTGAATTCGGTGCGAATGAAAGTGTTATGAACAAAATAATAAAAGGGTCGTTAAGATGGTTTGGACACATGGAAAGAATGAGTGAAGACAGTATGGTGAAGAATGGCGTGCGTGCATGACAAGATGTATAAATGTAGAGGAAGCGAGAGAAGTATGCCAGGACAGAACAGTGTGGCGGTCCATTATTTCTGCCTTCTTCTCCGGGGAGACGGCGTGATGGTTAGTTAGTTAGTTAGCTCGCATGAAAATATAATACAACTTCTGGAAAAAATACGTTTTCATTCGTGTTAAATATTTGGTATAATTAAATTATATTGTAGAATGCTTTCAATGCCGCTCTTATAATTTCAATAGAATTTTTTTTTATCGAAGTTTAGGAACTAAGGATTTAAAAATAGCCCCTTTAGGTTTAACAAGTGATAAATTGTAACTAAAAGTGGGCCGTGAGGATTGTTCAGCACCTCGAATGGTCCAAAGCGGGAGAATAGGGTAATCTTTCTTTCATTCAGATAAAAAAACAAAAAGTCATCCTGTAAGTGGCGCCCCGCGTGACCCAAAAACGAAGACAAAGTTCGCAGTTGTGATAAAAGGATTTTGAGCAGTTAGTTGGAATTCAGCCAAAGGGGGTCAGCGAACCCCCTCGAAGGGATGAGTTGCGATCCAAGAGGCATCTACAACCAAACGAATACCTGTTTATTTTGATAAATTGAGACGAAAATAGTTTTTTCCTTGTTTTCGAGAGTTTTACAGGTTTTATATGTCAAATGTAGAAAATGCCAATTTTTCTTTCACTCATAAATATGTTACGTATTACCGTAATAAAATACGTTTATATTTTTTTGGCAGTGCACAATGGTGTTCTTCTACTGACCATTATGTATGGAATCATGGATCTGACTGATAAATGCGGTGCGAATGAGATCTCTTAGATTAATGTGTGTTAAATCTTTATATAATATAGAGTCAAATATGTTACGTATTACCGTAATAAAATACTTTATATTTTTTTGGCAGTGCACAATGGTGTTCTTCTACTGACCCTTATGTATGGAATCATGGATCTGACTGAAGTAGAATAAATGCGGTGAGAATGAGATCTCTTAGATTAATGTGTGTTAAATCTTCATATAATATAGTGTCAAATTCAGATATTAGATGTAAATGCAGTGCGAATGAAATTTAATTTATTTCACAAGTAAACTAAATAAATATCAATTGACTGGCAAAAGAAGGATGAAATTAGAATAAATGCAGTTTAGATATGAGATCCCTTAGAGGAATGTGTGTTAATCTGTATATGATAGAGTTTCAAATCCAAATATACGAAGTAAATTCAGTGCGAATGAAATTCTTATGAACGAAATAACGCAAGGTTCGTTAAATTGGTTTGGACACACGGAAATAATGAAAGTAGTAGTAAATGTAAAAAAAAAAAAACCAATTTTATTATGTCATACAAAATAATGGTTGGAAACATCGTTTTGGCGTCAACCAATAATTCAAACTTTTTAATGTAACATATGTGTATTTGTAATTTAACTATGCCAAAATAATAAAAATTGTAAGTAACTAACTAACTAACCATCACGTCGTCTTCCCGAAGGGGTGCGCAGAAAGAACGGACTGCCACACTTTTCTTTCCTGACATATTTCTCTCGCTTCCACAACATTCATACATCGTGTCATGCACGCGCGTCGATTTCTCTGACTCTCACATGGCCGACATTTAATATTTGATTTATTTGATCGTGTCACGTTTTCCTCGGTCTTCCGCTATTTCTGGTTCCATTTACATGGTTAACATATACTTTTTTTACCATTCTTTCTTCATTCATTCTTTCTATATGTCCAAACCATCTTAATGATCCTTTCATTGTTTTCTTCATAACACATATTATTGACTCTATACACTTTTTATATTTTAATTCGACACTCTATCATATACAGAGTATCCACACATTCGTCTAAGAGATCTCATTTCTACTGCATTTTTTCTACTTTCATCCTTCTTTTGCCAGTTACATGCTTCGCTTCCATACATAAGGGTCGGTACATTTTTTTTGTGTACAAACCATCTTAATGATCCTTTCATTATTTTGTTCATAACACTATCATTCGCACCGCATTCACTTCTTATATTTTCATTCGACACTTTATCATACATAGAGTATCTACACATTCGTCTAAGAGATCTCATTTCTACTGCATTTATTCTACTTTCATCCTTCTAAAAGTGTTATATTTACATACTCGTACTAGTTGGCCAACCCCAAGGTAGACGATTCCTGGGCAGACCGCCAAAAAGATGGATAGACTGCTGGGAATTGACTTTGCAGGAGGTCAATCCCTGGTAAGAAGCAGGTCACAAAGCTAAGCTTAAGAAAAATAAGAAGTATTTAGTAAAAAAATATATCAGTTTAAAAAATTCTCAATGATTTGCAATAATAATAATTATAACATTAATACTTAAACTGTTAAATTAAAGAACTTTGTTTTTTGTATCACAATTGCATTTTATTTTTTCGAGACCAAAAACACAATTTTTTTACATAATATAGTAAATAATCCTCAAAAATTAGAGAAATTAGAAAATTTTGAAATTTTAAAGGCCCAAAATGTTATAAATAACAAAATTCCTTCTTATTCCCCATTAGTATAATATATAGTACATAAAAAACTTTTCCCCTGTACAATCTAGCTAAAAAATAATAATACTACCTTCAACTTTTGTCACGTTTCCTATTAATGTAATCTACTTCCTGTTATTATTTATCGTTTTTAATTTATCAAATCAAATCAAATCAGTTTATTTCATCAACAGACATTACAAAATTTATTTTTAAGGCATCTATTGAGAACAGGTAAAATAATATACGAGTATTATACTCGTATATAGTATACTACCAGAAACGCATAAGAGATGGTTCAACATTAGGAAGACAGGATACTCTCCAGAAATTAGAGTATTTGCCTTCTGAACGTACTTTCACTAACATGAAAGACGTCGATCTCCGAGGAGACCGCGTACAGCAGACTAATTGCTCTTCCCACCGGTGTCACCAGAGGCAGATTGGTTCTGGCAAACAATCTGTGCTGTCGCTGTCGGAGATATCTATCGGGGACAAAAAGCCTAACTCCCTCCAGTACGGCCGAGTTCTCGAAGTATCCCCTAATTAATCTAAAGAAATGGATAATTAGATGTCCATCTCTTCGAAGCTGTAGAGAATTGGTTCCGAGCATTCCCAAAAGAAATGCCGTGGGATAGAGCCAAGGATAGCTACCATACTCCCTCATGTAGAGATACCTCAGAAATTTTTTCTGAACCCTCTCCAGCATAATGGAATATCTCGCCTCGTGAGGACTCCATATCACAGAACCACTTTCGAGTCTGCTCCGAACCAATGCGTTGTATAGGACTCTGAGCACATTGGGATCCCTGAAAACTCTGCCGGTCCGGACGATGAAGCCCAACATCTTCAGTGCAGTGCCACAAATCCTCTCAACATGCGCACGAAAAGTCAGCCTACTCTCATAGATGATCCCGAGATCTCTCATCGTAGATAAATGTGCTAGTTGCTGGTTGTTCATTGTGTATCTATAATACACAGTTCTCAATGCTCTAGTAAAAGATAGCATAACGCATTTAGAGACATTGAATTGCATTTGATTACTGTGACTCTAGTTGACAATGTTATTGATGTCCGACTGGAGGCGAAGACAGTCTTCAGGATTTTTAATTTCCCGGAATAATTTCAGATCATCGGCAAATAAAAGAAATCGCGAGAAGTTTATCACCTTCGCAATATCATTTATGAAGATGGTGAAGAGGAGTGGCCCTAAGTTTGAACCTTGTGGCACCCCTGAATTTACAAGAAAAGGTTCCGATTGAAAAATTCCGTATGAGACGTATTGTTTTCTCCCCTCGAGGTAACTAATGAAAAACATAATCATCTGAGAAGAGAATCCAATTTGAGATAGCTTTGATTTGCTTTATTATGTTTCACCGTTTTTGACTCTATACTATGTGTAATTGTTCCTTCTAATTACTGTTTTATTATTATTATTATTTTATTATTATATTTTCGATCTTTAATATTTTCTCCTATAAATAGAAACTAACCGTTCTTTTAATTAAAATATTTAGGTACCTAACTCCATTTCAGCAAGAACTTCAAAAGTATATCAAAGAAAATATTCAAATTAACATAGGAACAAATACACAAAAAGACTCGAAAAATCACGAAAATTTGACATTTGATATATTATTGTAACACCTGATGATGTCAACATAGGTTGATGAAACAGCTGTCGCGTAAAATAAAATACAATTGTGATACAAAAAACAAAGTTCTTTAATTTAACAGTTTAAAATGTTAAGGCATCATAGTGTTTCGGCCAAAACAATGAACTATTTAATAACATTAAAATATATAATTGATTAAATCTATTTTTCTTATAGTGTGACCATAATTTTATTTAAATATGTCTTATTGTATATAAATGGTACAAAATGATTGCTCTTAAGTTTCATTTAAAAAAAAAATATAAATATGTATTTTCTTCTTCTCTTTGGCTTTATGGCTATTTTTAAACATACATAATATATAGGAGTATATGATTTATTATATATCTGGTTCGTCGTACTTAATTTTCGTACTTTTTTGTACGAAATACAAACAAAACGTAGGATTTAAATGATCGGTAATATATTTTAATATTATACATTTACCAATGTGTGCATTAATAATAACTCGTCATTATGAAAAAGGGACAATATTTAAGTAAAAAAAAAATGTAAGTCATCGACATTGTAACATATGAACAAGTATGGCCTGAGAGACCAACAAGCCTAATGAGGCTGAATACTTTCCAATATTTAGAATATTTTCATTGTGAACATTGTTTCATCGAAATGTCTTTATTTATCTCCACATCAGCATCACCAGAGGCAGATTGGTTATACATGCTGGGAGATAAAACAGTTTGTGCTGACGCTGTTAAAGGTAACCATGCGGAACATAAAGATGGATAACCTCCAAGATTATGGAGATTTCAAAGAATTCCCTATTAAGAAATGTGTCCAGCATTGAACCAAATTTTGCTGGATCAGGAGCCAAGTGTGATGTCCCTTAGACCACCACCCGGATAATTTGATCGAACGTGCCCAGTTTTGATAAAGGAACTGCGGCTACATTCTTGTATTAGGTATTATTCGGTTAACAATGAACAAATAAAAATATTTTGCATTGTTTGTCGTGTTGTGGTTAAGACAACCGTGTTGAATAATAATATCAAACCGAACAATAGCAACAAAATACGAGTATATTTTCGCGTGTTAATTTTATTTCATAAATATCGTTATTAATTCAAATCTGTGTATTTTTTGCATGGGGTGTATTAGCATTTTAAATTACATATAATTGTATTATATCATTGCGAACAATAATATTGTATATTATTTTAACAAAAACACACATTTGTAAATAATACAAAAAAATACGATAAAATAAACAGTAAAAATAAAAATAGCAGAGCAAGGGGGCATATATTATTTTATGCCTCAAATTTCCGCACAGAGGCCCTTCGAAGTTCTCCTGTATTGAAAGCGATTCGTCTCTTAAATGAGGTTGCAAAAGAGATAGACCTCTTTGGATGCAATTACGGCGAATTCGTAAATACCCTTATGATAAAGGCAGCAAGCAAATAACTGGCTTTTCCTATTCATAAGGTTCTATGTATATTTCCTTTGATATTCTTTTTTTTCACCTCGATTTGGCTCGCGCTGTACCTAATGATGTGAGGAGTTTTTTCAACAAAATAATAATAATAATTATTGTATAAAGTACAAATAATAGGATATAACGTTGTTAAGCGTCCAAAATCACTAATTTATTAAATTATATTATATTATCAAACGAGATTGTTTAATTGGTTTTACATAGATTTTTTTGTATAAAAAATATATATATTAGTTACAAATTTGTTTCGCCTTGCGAGGCCTATGCGAGGGCATACTGTTAGAAATTTGTAACATGAAATATATGTAAGACCAGTTAAATCGTGTTTTATAATATAATTTATAATGGAACTCTACCAAATAAAAACTTCAACTCGATCTTCGTAATTATTGAAACATCAATAATGAAAATTTTCTGTATGAATTATTTATTATTATTATGATATAAGGTATTTTTTATAAATAAATAATATTTTATAATAATATTTTTTTTATCTAAAAATGATTTAAGAATCTGTGAAATTAAGTTACACTAACGCTGGTAGACTAGGTTTATATGATTTGAATAATATATTGTCGAACAAAGCTTATTATTAATTAATTAATACGAATGAAAACGTCAGTTTTCTGGAAGTTTTATTTTATTTTATGGGAATGACATGTTTCGCCGTTCTAAGGCATTATCAAATGTAAAGAAATTAGAGCAAGTTACCGATTTTTTTTTATCTGGGAAGCATGTTTACTATAAATGGAAAATTTTAGAAAGATATCGGAAGAAGGGTTGGAGCTGGAAACAAAATAAAATAAATTTGCATATGTCGAATAACGGTTCTTCTATTACTGTTTATACGTACCTATATCAACCTTAAAAATGTTCGAATAGCGAAAATTACACGAAAAAAAGGAAAATCTCAAATCCCCCAGGCGAGAAACCAATCAAAAAGGATATCATATCACAGCAACAGTGAGGTGGCAATATTCCGAAAAAATCAGAGATCTATTCGAAAGAACAATCATTTCTTTTCATATGGAGTGTTTCCTTATAACATATTTCCGCCATTTTTTCATAAAAATACCAAAATATTAGTTTGTGGTAAACTTAAAATATCTGTATTGGACACTGTGGAATTTCGTAATTCGGAATTATCATAACTATTTTTTCCACTCACATGAGATTATTTAACTCGGTAGTTTTCGTAGTTAGTGTATATTTTTATCATCAGATTATTTTTAAAAAAAATGTTATTTGAAATTTCATAGTAGAAGTTTATTGTAAATAATGTTTGTGTCTTTGACCGGTTTCGGCAGCTCTTTTCGGCAGACCAGAAGATTGCAGCGAGCTGCCGAAACGGGCCGAAGACACAAACATAAGTGAATTTGAACTAAATATACATTTTAAAAAGATGTTTTACATTTATT
Organism: Lepidostoma basale; assembly: GCA_022606425.2. NCBI lineage: Eukaryota > Metazoa > Arthropoda > Insecta > Trichoptera > Lepidostomatidae > Lepidostoma > Lepidostoma basale. The sequence goes on along the minus strand of JAHDVF020000296.1, from coordinate 391,016 downwards.
ATTATTATTTTCTAAAGAATAACTTAATTATAAAAACATGCCGAGATAAATAAACTGTGAAGATAACGATGTTTTGATTAATCTCAGTATCAATACAAAATATGTTTTTTTACTTTTTAATAGTGGAGGAACTGATGAATTTTAAACTCTGAAAAAACTGATACCCAAAGATTTATTAAAAAGTCATTTAATTATGCAAGGTGAAACATGTAATTCCCTTAAAATATAATAAAGCTCATAGAAAACAGGGGTTTTAATTTATAATGAATATTTATGGTAATGTAATTTTTTACATAATTGTTTTCATCATTGATTCAACAATCCCTCATCATTCGCTTATTTACATGTCAATTTTACTTTTTTATTATTGATATTTCAAATATATTTTTAAAATCCAAGTAAGACTTTAAAATTTATAACAGTTTGCAGGGTACCGAATTGTAAGATGTATTAGTAATAAATCAACATTACTTTGAGGGCCATTTTTATTTGTTGCTTGAACGATGATGTTTAATTCCATATTAAAAATTTTGCCGTAAACAAATGTTTTATTAATTTTTTTAGAAAAAACATGTATTTTATTTATTGTTTCTTGAACAATTATGTAACAACTCCATATTGAATAATTATTACTAATGAAAACGTTTGTTTTCTAGAAGTTTTATTATAATATATGGGAATGACATGTTTCGCCTGTCTAAGGACAATCAAACATTTGATGCCTTAGACAGGCTCAATATGTCATTCCCATAAAGTATAATAAAACTTCTAGAAATGAGACGTTTTTATTCGTATTAATGGCGTAGAGTTTCCTTATTATGCCATAATAAAAAGGGGCGAGAATCAAAGAAGTATCTGCATATTTACAAGTGTATAGTGGATGTGTCGCATTTCCGGTAACTGTAATTTGCTTCCTCATTCAGCAAGAACCTCGGTTATGCCGGTCTGTGTAGGGTGAGGTTTACATCGTGTAAAGATTTTTTTATAAAGATTGAAAATATATAAATTTAAATTATTCAAATGTATATGAATCTAAATGTCTTTTATTTTTTCTTTCACAAGTGAAACTTCATTAACATTTTTTAACATTGATATAAAATCTTGTGTTTTTTTTACATGTTTAATTATATTCTGTATAAGTTAAACGTTTCGCCATGCTAGGATGTAAAAAAATGATTAAATGATAATGCGCTAGCAAATGAAAAATATATAACTCTCATTAAATATAATAAACCTTCTATAATACGCTGTTTGTTTCACGTTTAAAAGTTAGTTTATCACGACATGTTTTAAAAATATAATACTTTTACTTTAAATACGATCTGTATTGAGATCATATCCTTTAAGAAGGTATAATATCATGGAAACATATTTAGATAAATCATACAACTATAATAAATCAAAGCACAAATTTATTAATTCAAAATTTAAGGTTATGAAAAAATGTATTGAAAATGCCTAAAGCTTGTGTGCTATTAAAATATTTTAGATTGATGTACTCGTCTTGTCGAATTGGACTATTTTGGAGAGGTATTCGGCTCATGAATAAACGATATTTTTGATTCGAAGAATAATATTTATTTTTGAGATAGGAGTATGAATTTTAATTAAAAATATCTCATTTGACTGTATAATTATGACCCAAAATTATGCCAATACGTAATAGTTTGATTGTTTTATTTGAACGTGGATTGGACTTGCTTCGATGGTTATTCCTCTTTCGTCTGTTGAAAACATTATTTAAAATGTGAATGTCGTTGTTTTAAGCGGGGTCTAGATGTGTGGCCCGAACTGCTCGAGGCATAGTGAGAATTAAGTGTCTATGCTTTTTTTTTCGCCCAGGGCTGCATTAATGCAAGACTAGTTAACGTTGACACTGTATAGTGTAATGGGATCAGTCTTTTTATTTGAGAATAGAGACAATTTTAGAGGGGAAGAGAAAATGAACAGTGCCTGGATGGAGTTGTGATGAGAGATAGCATCCTGCGTGAGACAGTTTTGTTCAGCGAAGTACGTGGTGGGTTATTGGGGGGAATTTTGATCTGGGGGAGTGACCGATGTGTTTATAAGTTAACTACAATAGTCTACGAGTTTCTTGACCAAATGACATTCTGTGAAAAAAACCCAGGTACAACTTCGTTTATTTCCGATATTGCGATGTTTGTCGCTGATCTCTAGAGACTTGTCCCTATTTTGTCTTTGTCCCCATCAACGCTAACTTCGTTATGGATGTTGTTTGTGTTTTCGAATTAAAACTTACACGGTAGTATTTTACACGAGGGACAATAAAATCGAATTTATTTCACTGCGTTACAATAAATTTGCTTGGAATGTCTGAAAGCGACAACAAATAAACAGAAGCCGCTGAGTAAATATTTTTTTACGATCGAAAAAAACTTGATTATTTTTTCACAAATTAAATTCATTATTTACTGTTTCCTAAACAATAATGAAAATAAATAAACATTTTTAATATCTGTCAACACTGACCACATCCATGAAAATTTGTTTAAATATTTATTTTGTATATACCTACAATAATTAATGTCATCGCAACCAAAAACCTATCCAAAAAGCTAAAATAACAGTGCACAATAGTGTTCTTGTACCGACCCTTATGTGTGGAAGCGAAGCATGGAACTGACAAAAGAAGGATGAAAGTAGAATAAATGCAGAAGAAATGAGATTTCTTAGACGACTGTGCATACTGTGTATGATGGAGTGTCATATGAAAATAAAGGAAGTGAATGCGGTGCGAATGATGGTGTTATGAAAAAATAATGAGAGGGTCATTAAGATAGTTTGGACACATGGAAATAATGAATGAAGAAATAATGGTAAAAAAAAAGTATATGTAAACGATGTAAATGGAACTAGAAATAGAGGAAGACCGATGAAACGTGGCACGATCAAATAAATCAAATATTGAAAGTCGGCCACGTGAGGAGTCAGAAATCGGCGCGCGTGTATGACACGATGTATGAATGTTGAGGAAGCGAGAGAAATATGTCAAGAAAGAAAAGTGTGGCAGTTTATTATTTCTGCCTACCCCTTCGGGGAGACGGCGTGATGGTTAGTTAGTTAGTTAGTTATAAGTAACGACACTGGTTTCTTCTCCTCCACTGGCTTCTGTGTCTGAAACATGTTTGTGTTAATTTAATTTAAAAAAATAATAATGTTTTTAGTTTCTTCTGTTTGGTCTATACAATAGTTACGACCAGTTACGGAAGTTCGCTGCCATCTTCTGGGTAACAATCTTCCAAAACAAATTCCCTTTTATGAAATAAATAAAAAAAACTTAATATAATAAATTATGGTAAACCAATTTTTTTTACATATACAATAACAATGCGAAGGTATAGTAAACGAACCTGAAGTATTTGAAGAATGTTATGTAATTAAGTAACAACATATAACGTGTAATTAAGAAGGATAGAAAGTAATCTGTACATATTATAGGCTTACGTGTGTGGGTGTAGGTCTAGGCCATACGTGTTATGTATTATCCACATACACATACATATACGGGAGGTTGATATTCGTTTCCGTATTAGTGTTGGAGAAAATTATATCCGCTGACAACTACTATGCAATATTTATTCAAAGATCGATAACCTAGAAATGCACAGATAAATATGTCGGTAGAACTAGACGACATCGACTTAAAGCCGTGCCACACTGTTTTAAACAAGCTCTCCACATCGGTCTCCACCGGCGGTTTTGAAATAAAAAGTCCACAGAAAACTAAGTAACTCCCATCTCGCTCGGATACTTTAAACTAATAGTATCCGAGCGAGATGGAGTTACTTAGTTTTCTGTGGACTTTTTATTTCAAAACCGCCGGTGGAGACCGATGTGGAGAGCTTGTTTAAAACAGTGTGGCACGGCTTTTAGATTTAGCTAATAAATACGATATAATTCAGAAATTAATGTACAACATAACTTACGAAGTATCAAGAAGAAGTGTTTAGTATTTTGGGACGAGAGAAAAATAGGTAGAAGATTCAGAAATGGATGAAAATTTATCCACTGATTTAAGGGATGCGGCTCAAAACATTAATTAAACCTACAGAAAACAAAGATAAAAAATATTGTATAGAGCATATAAAGCAATATTTCCGAAACAGTTTGTTTTCTAGAAATATTATTACATTTTATAGAACTAACATGATTCGCCTTGCTAGGGCATTGTTTAATACGGAAATAATCAAAGGGTAATAGTTGATATACCCTAGTTAATTAATGGAGTAGAATGTATATAAATGGAGTGATTTATACGAGTACATTGTTTATTATGTACTCGTTGATGTTAAAGATGTAAAAAAGAGGCTCGAAAAATTAAGGAGCATTTTTGGATCATAGTTACAATGTTTACATAGTTAAAGAATACAAAATGAATACATTATTCGACATTAAACTATCATTAGTATATTTACCTACACCAGCGTGCTTTGTGTTTACAAATTTTAAAGGTGCATAAGGGAAAATGCGAAACAACGATTCTTACATTTTTAGAATAATTATTAAAAGCCAATCAGGGAACAAGTCGCAACACGCAAATGGCTGTGGATCAGTCACACCCTGAGACGGAATCCAGCCTGCATCGCTCAGGGCGCACTAGACTGGTCCCCTATGGGGGGAAAGAGAAAGCGAGGCAGACCTAAAGCCACCTGGAGAAGAGCCCTGCAGGACGAGGTCAAAGCAGCAGGCCTCACTTGAGATGATGTTAGGCATCAGGCATTCAATAAAGTCGGGTGGAGAAGGTTCCTTAAGGCCCTACGCACCACGGAGGTGTGACAAGACAAGAAGAATTATTAAGCAAACAATAAACAAGTATGAATTTATGGGATTAAACGACAGCTCATCGAAACACTTGTTAATGTACCCATACTTGAAGTTTTTAAGATTCCATCGTGATGATTTGAATAGCGTAATTTTATTCAATAAATATTAATATCTAGTACTTCAAGGTTCCGAAGTGCGTTGAACCGAGACCGATTACTAACATGTATTATGTCATACTTATTCAGGTAATTAATATAATAACCGCAATTACCACGTGTATATAAAAGCATATTCAACATTAAACTAAATGTTATCAAATTTAGATAATCTTAAGGCGTTAACACTGTGGAATTGCATAATGACGATTTTCTAACCAAAATTATTATTACAAACTACAATAAATACAAGAATCTAGAAACATACTATACATAACATGTGTTAGTTAACTTAGGCAGAGTACCAGGGACATAACATTACGAGATCAATGGATAACATTTTGAAAATAATTTTTCGAATGGAAGTTTTGGTTTTATAGTTATATCATTTTCCCGAAAATGAAGTTGTAATTCATAAATGTAATCATTTGATACAAGTTTAAATGTACAATAGATTGAGTGCAAAATAAATTCTAAAAATGTATTGCTTTTTGTGCAATAATCTGAATCTTCATATCAAGTATATTGAGGATAATGAATGTTTTTTTTTAATATTTAAAAATAAAATATATATTATTAAAGAGAAAATGGTTACCTTTTTATCCAAAGTACTAGCGATGTCCGTTCTGAAAAAAATAAAAATAAAATTAATAACAAAACAGAATGCATACATAATACATACATTAATATTTTTTTCTTAACCTTTTCATTTGTTTTTAATTACTTATACGAATGCAATATTTAAAAAATACATTTTTTTATTTACTTAAAACTATTTCATTTTATATTATGTAAAAACATATTTATGAATTTGGTTATTTTATAGTTGAACTTTATTATTTTGCAAAACTACGGATCTTTTAACAATTATCGCCATTGTGTTGATTTTATTTATTTAAAAAATATAAGCATTACATATTAATCCGAATTTTCTAAAAAATATATTTAGTAAGTAAAACATTAATTTTCTCAAAAGCCGACTGCAGAGCATTACTTATTGTTCTCAAAAGCTTACTGCAGAGGATTAGTGATAAATAAATATTTAACTTTGCCAAGTTAGGGGTAACCAATTATACAGCATACGAATAGACAGAGCCAACTGACGAAGTGGTTCCACCTGCAAAAGTCCTTGCCGCTATATTACTGGTAAGGCCTTGGAGGTTATAATTAAATAACAAGTGTAAACGACATAAGTTATGATGTAGCACGTTATATAGTATACTTGCCTTGAAATTGTTTCGTATTTGTATATGTACATAAATATAATAGCATTAACAAGAGCTTTGCAATACTGCACGGTTTGACCGCAGGTATATGAACTACATACTTCAAAGTATTTCAATGATGACTAAACGAATAGCATTCCTTGGAAATCGATCTGCTTAAGACATTCTTTCGGATGAAATATCTTTGAATATTATATGGTCACTAATGAATGATTTCATAAATACGTAGAAGTAACTGGATGAACCATGCCAAAGCATTTCCTTTATAATTCATACAAGCGGGAATCCGCACAATCTGTATTTGAAATTATAAACGTATTTGATATAATACTAGTGTACTACAACGCCTATATGGACCAGGTGATGGAAGACATGTACTGTGGAGATAAAATTAGGATAAATGCCGTAGAAATGAGATCACTGAGAAGAATGGCCGGGAAAACGATATATTTTATGATAGAATACCGATCAACAAAATAAGAAAGAAATGTAAGGCAGATGATTGGAAGTAAATTTAAAAAAGGATCCCTCAGATAGTTTGGACATATGGAACGAATGGACGAGAGAAGAATGGTTGAAATGTTGTATACAAGTGTTGTATACAGTGTGAGTGGAAAGAGAAGTCGTGGAAGACCAAGGTAGCTTGCCGTTTCCCCGCAGGGGTAGGCAGAGAGAATGGACCGCCACACTATTCTATCCTGACACACCTCTCTAGCTTCCTCCATATTTATAAAACTTCTAAATTGGGTAGACTTCTTAAATGGCCAATCATTAACATTTGATTGATTTGGTCATGCCATGTATCCTTATTATACACCTTATTATACTCTTTATTATGCACTCATTGAGAATGTCGCGACAGCTGTTTCGCCAACTGATGTTGGCGTCATCATGTGTTACAAATAACTCGAGAGAAATGAAATGACTGGCTAGAGACAGGATTGAGTGGAGGAAACGAGAAGTTTGTTGCAGAATCCGCAAGATTGATGCCATGAAGAAAAACTATTATACAATGATGCTTTGGGAAAAAAACTGCACCAGTGGTTGATTATTTGTTGATATGCAATAAAATAAGTAACAAGTATTATATAAAATAAAATATATGTGCACGTTTTTATTGTTGCAGAATCGTAGATTTTTTCTAAATGTTTAAAATTTTTAAATTGAAAGTATAATATGAGGTAAGCTATATATCGACGACCTTCGTGGCCGAGTGTTAAGTGCATTGACTGCCACCCCGAAGGTTTCGGGTTCGATTTCCGGCGATGGCAATGTGATCCTCACACTGTCTTTGGTCTGGTGTAGAATTCACGTGACAGTAAAATGGCGATGTTGTGTGAAAGTGTGATAGTGAAGTCTAACTAACTAACTATTTAATTATTACAACGTTTCCCTGGAGGGTAGGCAGAGAGGTTGAACTGCCATAATGTTGTCCTGACATACTACCTCTCTAGATTCCTCTACATCCATACATCGTACTCTTCATACTCGTAGATTTGTCCGACTTCGAATGTGTACGCCTTTTAGTATTATTCAAATACTTAAAGGTGGTGAAGTATAAAAGGCAATTAATTTATGAGTAAAAAGTGAAAAATTCATACATATGTTTTCTAGAAGTTTTATTTTAGTTTGTGGGAATGTTGTGTATCGCATTGACAAATGTTAAAAAAATCAAGCGCGTTGTTGTTTATATATTATACATGAGTTAAGGTAGCAGAATACGGTAATTAAAGTAATTGATGTGGTTTAATACATTGTTAACAATAATTTAGGGATGAACCCCAAAATACTGGAAAGTTTTACCTGGATCTCGTTAAAGAATTTTATAACGATTTACGAATGGGGTGTTTAATGTTTATGTTAATTTCTAGCTGTTAACAACCAAATTAATGAAATTATTAAAAATAAAATTAAGGAAATAAAGTTGGTTTAAAATACTCCAAACGCCAAACCATTGAAATTAAAGGAAAATGATCAAACAAACGGAATTATAAAAATATGTGAAAAAGGTTGGATGTTTTTTTATTATCTTTTGAATTAGCTATGGTTTTATCCATAAAGCCGTCATGATTCCGCGGGGCACGCTTGCGGATAAGGGTAAATTAAGCACTGGAAATTGTACATATACCTTATGCGTAGGTACCTACATTAAGGGCTCTTGGATTAAAAGGGTTTGTTTGTCATATTCAGTCCGCCTTAATTTATTAAACATTAGGTTTGTGGCTTTGTCCTGGAAAATATGTCCCAACATTCACATAAAAAAATATACAGGTATAAACCTAGAACCAAGATAAATGTATGTAACAGCGACACACCATTATAAAATAGATGTATTAAAAAAATATTCATAATTATTTATTTATTTATTTATTAAGGGTAACAGCGATATCAATAACATATACCTATATTAGAAGAAGACAAAAACACCATATTAACATAAGGCCAATTACATGCTTCCACAAATAAAATTTAATTGAATAGGTAACATACGACTCAATGAAATGAAATTGTAGTTCCGGTCTTCCTCCAGTTCTAGTACGGTTGCGTCTTTTATGTATACGTTTTATTGTTTCCGTGTGTTTTATAAATGTATAACAATCGCGCTTCGTTACGTCAAATAAAAAACCATCGTACAAATCTATGCATTCAATATTTATACACTTTCGTATAAAGCATAAATTTGTGGTGTGGCATTATTAAATATAATATTATTACTGTTAAAATTTAAAACACTGTTATAATATAACAATTTCTTGTTATTCACTGAGAGTGTCGCGACAGCTGTTTGGTGTTGAAGTATCATAGTGTTTCGGCCAAAACAATGGACTATTTAAATATTATATTAACCCTTACCACTCCATTATTTTTTTATATTGTTTGTCAGCCAACTCTAATTTAAATAATGTCAAAAAAAAAAAAATTATTGATAGGAAGTTACAAAAAAAATCGTTGAAAATTCATCTGTAATGATTTATTCTTTCAATAAAAAAACAATTTACAAAAAAACATTATGGACTACTAATAGTTTTGCATAGTATGGTACTTTTTAAAACAATCTCCAGGATGGAGATCAGGTTTTCTGGAACAGGTCTCACAAAACCACACTGTTTCCCGTCTTCCCTCTGGAATCTTTCTGTTAATTCACACAGTACAGTCTTTAGAACCTTTGTCCAGTTTCGCAATGAAGTGTACTCTAATCGCTCCTCTGCATGACGTATCACGCCATTTTAGGTTATGTGAATTTGCAAGGATTATTTTATAGTAAAATAAAAACGGAAAACAGTCAAAATCTTATTAAAACGTGAAATTAAATGTATCTTTAACGAATAATCACAAGAAAGTCAAGTTTTGCGCGCGAAAATACACCGCGCCTGCAAGTCTTATCTTGTCGGCCGCCAGCCGACAACTGAGTTTTAGCGTACATATAGCGATGTCGGCTGGCATTCGACAAAAGTTTGGTAAGGGTTAATACCCTTTTAATTTGTTATAACACCACTTTATTTTGGTACACCAGTGTCTTTTGTAAATCTGACGAAGCCCCGGCGGGAGAGAAACCGGTTGGTTGTACCAAAATAAAGTGGTGTCAAAAGTTCTATTAGTATTCTATTTTATTTAAATATTTGTACGTTGAAATACAAAAACATTTCTTGTGAATCAATAGTATCTAAATACTCGTAGACCTTTTTGTAAACACGAAAATGGCACAAGAATCCTGTGGAACAAAATAATGGCGTACTATTATTTATTCCTCAACCTGAAAACTTCTTGATTGATAAGGGTCCGGGAGCTCATTGCCTTTGACCAGGAACATCAAACACAGGGCTACCGAATATCCCTTCCATTTAAATTACAACCTGGGTTTCTCAAACCAGTAGCAAGCAGTTTCTCAATCACAAGAGAGCTAAATCGACCCAAAATGATTGACCGTCGTTCGAAATACGCTTATGTTTAACCCCTTTGATATACGGTTTAATCGTTTGGGTCAAGTCAACATTACCGCTACTGTAAATCGCGCTTGGACTCGAACCCTGGTTCCCAAAACAGTTAATTCTTAATTGACAGATATAATCAGACGAAAATAATAACGGTTGGTTGAATATGCTTTAAATAAATAAGAATAACAGTTGAATATGCTTTAAATAAATAAGAATGAAAGAGCAAAATATTTTTTTATGTTTTCTTCAACAAGGTTGTTAAAGTTGTCATCGCAAACAAAAGCCTATCCAAAAAGGTTGAAATGGCAATTCACAGTGGTGTTCTTGTACCGATCCTTATGTATGGAAGCGAAGCATGGAACTGGCAAAATATGGATAAAAGTAAAATACATGCAGTGGAAATGTGATCTATTAGACGAATGTGTTGAAAATATTTGTATGATAGAGTGTCGAATGAAAATATAAAAAGTGAATGCAGTGTAAAAGAAAGTGTTATGAACAAAATAATGAAAGGGACATGAAAATGGTTTGGACACATGTGAAGAATAAATAGTAAAACAAGTATATGTTAACGATGTAAATGGAACTAGAAGCAGAGGAAGACAGAGGAAAACGTGGCATGATCAAATAAATCAAATGTTGAATATCGGCCACTTGATGAGTCGGAGAAATCGACGTGCGTGCATGACTCGATATATGAATGTTGAGGAAGCGAGAGAAGTATGTCAGGAAAGAAAAGTGTGGCATTAAATTCTTTCTACCTACCCCTTCGGCGAGACGGGGTGATGCCTTAATCCATACTTTTATAATTATGTAAGTTTTGCTGTAGCCTTTTATTGGTTAAATTATTTATTTATATTTTCTATCAACCGGTTTCGACTTCATTCGTATATTTTACTGCTGAAAGTTATTTAAAGTATCGGCAATAAAAATTTATTGGCGGTCATAACCAAAAACATTTTAAATTAATGTAATTAAAATAAAAATGTTCATATATATAATTGTTCTTTACAAAAAAATTGCCCGTGTTAAATGTTGAATACAATAAGAAATATGCAAAAAAGAGAATGGCAGTTTTAGTTTTGTAATACTTATTTTGAGAGTGCATTCAAATCCGAAGAAACAGTACGTAGGGGTCATTTATTAACGTATTTCTGTCCATGCGCAGATGGCATGCGGCGTGAATATTAAACTTGAAAATAGTTGTTCTTATTTGAAGTTCAGAATAGTAATCTCGGCACGACATTCAGCACATAACAATCCGAGTTTCTAGCTCCCACTAATATCCTTACACGCCACCACCCAGCCCAGAAATACATACGGAATAAAAAGGAGGTGAAATGATATTTGTATTACCTCACCGGCATAAAAGGGTGAAAAACATTTCACCCTTTTCAAATACTGTTTTTTTTATCAGTTTTTTGCCGAAATCTTTTCGGGAAATAACACAAAGATTCTTATTTAATGCATATCCTTATTTGAGAAAAATACTATTCAATATAAACATATAAACAGGGTGCGATTTTGGTCCAGGCCAATTACATTTATATTTTATGAAGCTTAATTTAATACTGAATCTGGTGAAAAATATTTTGGTGCACTTTTCACAGGCATGTTTCGAATCGTACACATCCTTTTTCGTGTAAATTATAAAAGTGTGATAAACATCACTTATTTCGGCTAAAAAAACACTTTAGACTTAATCGGTTAGGAAAATAAAATTAAAATTATAAAATGACGTTGTATACATAAAAAAAAATAAAAAAATGTGTTTCAGCGTTTCAAGTTTAAAAAAATCGGCCTAAAACATAAAACGCAACCTGTATACATTCAGGTAGAAAGATTCATAGTTTATTTTCTTTAAACCACTGATGAATTTTACTATATACCGACGGGTATCGATACTGTTGTATTGTACTGCTATATTTTCATCAATGATATTTTAATATTTATGAAGCACCGAAGAACAATGATGGCCGAAATGATACGGATAACAGGTAAACCATAAAAATAATCAACGATTTAAACAAAACAACCTATAAACGAAATTGCATTTAAGTGTGTGCACAAAATAAATATTTGTTGTTTCAATTTATTATTATTAAACACGTATAAATCTCTTCTATATTCGCCATACTTTGTGTAGATGCTTTCTCTTTTTTTATATACTTTGTTTAAACAACACTTCCATAAAAAAAATGTAATTACATAGACATGTTTCGGACAACCAGTCCTTCAGTAATACATATTATAAAGATACATATTTAAAATATTATAATTTGCTTACATGATCTGACAGATGTAATAAAAATTCATTTTGGAACTTTTACGCTTTTGTTATAACAAATATTATGATTCAATTTAAATGTGTATCTTTATAATATGTATCACTGAAGAAGGACTGGTTGTCCGAAACATGTCTATGTTATTGGAATTTTTTAATGTAAGTGTTGTTTAAACAAAGTATATAAAAAAGAAAAAGAGAAATAACATATAAATCCGTTTAAAATCGCTAAGGGATCACAAATAAATTTCTAATACACGATTTACAAAGATACAAATGTTTGAACACGATTAAAATCTATTTGATAATACCCTAACAAGTCGAAACATGTTACTCACATAAAATAAAATAAAACTTCTAGAAAACTGAAGTAATCATACATATAATATGATTTCTGGGTTTACGACATTAAAAAGGCCCAAGTGGGATCCCTAGAACCAGCAAAAATGTTATTAAACTACGTGCAAACCAATCCCAGTATTTAACCAAGAAGACGGATATTAAGTTAATTGATGTGTAATTCCTTTATAACTGTGTACAATAACTTATTTATGAGGGTATTTTCATTTATAAAATATAGTCAAAACCAAATATTTTAAAATTTTGATAAACTTCCACGATGACGATTTTTTTATGAAATAAAAAAAAAAGTTTTTTTTTTTTCATTTTTGAGATTATTTAGAAAATAAACTCAATAGTTAAATGAAATATGGACGTTATATTTAAAACAATTAAGTTTAAATTTTTTATTTCAAAAAGATGCGTTTAAGGAATGTGTGCGTAAGACGAGTTAAAAGCATAATGAATGTGAAAAGGGAACGCAAATAAGAAATACGAATGACGCGAATAATTAGTGAATTCTCGGAGCTTTGGGTGTAAAGTCTTTAATGGTCCGTTTAAGTAGGATTAGTGGATTAAAACAAGTTCATTTGACAGAAATACGGCTTTGCGAATGGAGAAATTCTCAGAAAGAAGAAATTCAAAGAGCGGAACTCCTATTAGTGCCCTTTCAACTGTGTAAACTCTAACTCTGCCCATGCTGGGCCCTGCTTTTTCTGCCTTTAAACGCTTTTTCTAGATTTTAAATTTCGCACTTGAATAGACTTCGCTGGACTTATTTCGAAGACGCTCATTTAAACCGATCGACAGAAGTAACGTTTTAAATTCAACCATTTTTAAGTAACTTAATTCATACCTAGTATATACAATAAAATAACACCAATTATGCCAACTTCGAAGGAGGAAGGCACCTGCTCAGGACCTTGTCCGAAAGGCGTGCAAGATGGATCGGCCATGTAATACGACAAGAAGGCCTCTTGCATGCCATAATGGAGGGTATGACCGAGGGGACAAACTCTAGGGGACGCCAACGCCGAGAGTACCTAGAGAACCTGTTGGTGGACTTGCGCTGCTCATCATATGCAGATTTCAAAAGAGCCGCACAAGACAGGGAAGAATGGAAGAGAAGAATAGAGGAAATTGCTGCAAACCAATCACAGGATTGAAACCAGAGAGAGATGCCAACTTGTTTCGCTTGTACCTAAGCGCCATCAGGGAAATATAAAAAATAAATACAAAAGATAATTACAATTACGTGGTTATTACACAACATGTTATTTTATGTATGTAATCATTTAAAAGTTCTTACCACAAAGTGAGTCTTAATATGAATCATATTAATAAGTGGTATTCTGATTTCATTTTATAGTCAATTTCATTAGAATTCGCACGCTTTGAATCACAAGGGCGGTAAAACTTTAGTACACATTCGTATTAAAACCTTGGAATAACTCGGAATCTTCTATTCACAATATTGAGTATATTCTACTGTGACACAAAAAGGGTAAGACATTTTGAGTTCATTAGTTTTTTTTTTCAAAGAAGACGAATGATCGTATTTGATAGTACAGCAACATGTTTATAAATTCCATTATGCGCCATTATGAGAAATTTAATGTGTAAATTGAAAATCATGTTTCTCCTCTTTTCAACGATGAAAGAAATTCTACCGAAAAAAAGAGAAAATATTTTCAAGCCAAGATCTTTTTTCTTACCGAATGAGTTTGTTTGAATAAGTAGGTACACATATACTGAATGCATTTACATACTTTGAACATTGGACTTCAGACGTCGGAAGCCCCAAAAGAAAACATATTATTTACCCGCAGGAAGTAGGCAAGAAATTCGGCGAGCTCGTAAAATGTGAAATAAAGTTAGGCAGCAGATAAATTACGAGAACATGCCAAAGGAAATACTGGGATCCTTACTTGCATAATACCGAAGTTTGGAGAGTAATAACGAATACGTAAAATCTCATTCTAATACATAATGTTCGAAGAAAAAAAAACTGTAAAATGTGCAAATTATTTATTATTTTTATTTTAACATAATAACTAACCATCACGCCGTCTCTCCGAAAGGGTAGGCAGAAATAATGACTTTTCTTTCCTGACATGTTTCTCTCGCTTCATCAACATTCATACATCATGTCATGTACTCCTCACGTGGCCAACATTTAATATTTGAATTATTTGATCGTGCCATGTTTTTTTCGGTCTTCCTCTTTAACATAAACTTTTCTTAACGAGATACAATTAATCCTTATAAAAAATAAAACAAACGTTTACCGCAGTCGTACCGTAACACAAGTTTCAGGACATAAAGAATACTTAGAATTTCATATTGTAGTTATATAATATATTCGTCAACACTTTGTGCTCTGGATTCACATTTGAATATCTATTTGAAAACATAGTTACGAAACGTTTTTACAATTTTCACAAACATGTTTTGGGATACAGATACCCATTTTCAGTGTAGAGATTTTCATTTATTACTTGTAGAAAATTTATTTTATTGAAATTTCTTCACCGTGGAAGGGCGTCTGAGTTCAGAAACATGTTTATGAAAAATTCAAATAACTTATGTAAAAACCATATACGAGTATATATTTAAACTTTTTCAAAAAGAATCCTTAGATTCATATAATTAATACGAATGAAAACGTCAGTTTTCTAGAAGTTTTATTTTATTTTATGGGAATGAAATGTTTCGCCCTTCTAAGGCATTATCAAATGTAATTCTTCTAAGGCATTATCAAACATTTGAAAATGCCTTAGATGGGCGAAACGTGTCATTCCCATAAAATATAATAAAACTTCTAGAAAACTGAAGTTTTCATTCGTATTCATTATTTAATATGGAGTTTTACATCATTGTTCAAGAAACAATAAATACTTAGATTTATGGTTTCATAATATTTTGGTTGAATTTATTTATGTAAGCGGGAAGAGTACCTAGTTTTTAAATCTATGTCACTGAGTTCTGTGTCATGTTGGTATGTCGCGTGATTGATGAGGAAATATAGTTTAAATATTTGAATAATTAATTGCATTAAAATATGAAGGCTTTCATTCATCAACAATATAATCCGAAAAAATGTTTGTCATCCATCATTTCTATTGAAGGATGTTATCGATATAATATATATAACAGATTGGCCTTAACATAGAACGGAATTAAGGTTGTAGAGATAATGGTGTACTGAAATCATCACATCAATAGAAAAATATACATACATAATGTGATAGAGCGACGTGCGTGCATGATACGGTGTATAAATGTTGAGGAAGCGAGAGAAGTTTGTCAGGTAAGAACAGTTTGGCATCTTCGGGGAGATGGTTGGTTGGTTAGTACGATAGTAAAATACTGTTAAATAAATATGAAAGGAATGTAAGACCGACAATAAGAACTCTAAACAGTCAATGAGAAAGGTTGAACCTTTTTATGACTGCGTTACAAAGTTCGCGCGTTTGTTTTGGTTTTGTATGGGTAATCAAATTAAATTTTCAAAATATAAAATACGAATATAAAATTTCATTTAGTGTACACAATAGACGGATCGAATTTCTGAAGGGATTCTTATTAGAATGGCAATTCGAAACGGACCGTAATGAAGGATTGGGTTATGAAAAGAAAAGTAAAAATGCCGACAAAGAAATTGGCAGTTTTATTAAATTCGTTTCAGAGATATGTTGATAGGGAGAGGACGCAAAGGATAATACTTCATTTAGTAATTTTATTAAAATATTATATTGATAAATCTTATTTCTGAACTTCTGAAAATCTTATTTAGAACTGGTTTTTCCCGTCCATTTATTGTAATGGGTTGCATTAGTAATTACCATTGCTTGGCATACCTTATCTTTTTTTCTACTTTCATTCGCATTCCGGGCAATTTCTTAGAAATGTGCTATTTCTGGAGGTAAATATTTTTCGAATATACCTGTCCCTGTTTTCTCCCCCTTCCCTCTCTTTCTATCTACTATATATACATGTAAATCTGTGTTGTTCTGTTATTACGAAGCCCTGAGAAACCTTGGGTACAAGCGAAACTAGTCGGCAATTAAAATAACCGAATAGTGGTGAAAAACAAGGTGCAGTGTTTTTATTTCTATTTTATTTTAAATATAAATATGAAAAAATATATATCTTATTTCTCTTATTATTAATCTTATATAATAACGAATCAATTCAAAAACAAATTTACTACTTTTTTTATTAATAAAAAAAACTAATGGTTATCGTCCTAGAAAAATAAATAAATAAATAAAATGTTTTGGTTTAATTCGAATGCGAGGAATAAAATCATTTTGTACATAATCAGCTAAGTCGGTGCCGAACGGTTTCGCACATGACCAAACTATCAGATCTATTTACCTTCTGAATCAATAATATTATCTTTAAACAAGTTAGTTGTTTGATTCTTAGAATGATGACATATAGTAATTTTTAAAATCACCGAGAAATGTTTACGACAATTTATGCCTAAAAGATTGCTCACAAATGCTAGAATTAAAATATTTTCGGTGCAATAAATAGTGCATCTCGCATGCATCCCGTACGATCGTATGTACAAATAAGAGAGAAAAATATAGAGAACATTTGGTAGATGGTGCGCGCTGTCTCATTCACGCACGAAGATAAGTCAGTTATTTATTTTTTCAGAATTAATTTTAGGTGCAAAATATTTCTAGTTAATATTACAATATGAAAAACGTCGATGCGGATAAAGGGTTAATATGAAAATAATGAGATGTACTAGAAGATATATATTTTAATTTAAGGGAAAAAAAACTTTTGAATAATTAAAAAAAAAGAATCGCGTAAAAATGTGATTACAACAGAATATTTTATCCTTGAGTTAGTACTCTGCCACGTAGTCAAAAAAGGAAATAAAGTCAGCATTTTATCACTTTAATAGCTATCAAACTAAACGTAAATCACATGAGAAGCGTTTGACGTGTTTTTTTGTTGACGTGCTGGAAAAGAATTACGTTTTCTTTTGCTTGATTAAATTTAATTTCCTCCTGGTTTAAGGCGCTGCTATACGTTGCAATTCGTAAAGTTTTAATGAATTTTAATTTTCTATATTCGTCATCACTTTGTGGATTCACATTTGAACAACTTTTTGAAATCATTGTATTTTCACAACACTTTTTTACAAACATGACGTTTTGGGACGCAGACGCACTTCCTCGGTGTAGAAATTAATTTTTTATTTTAATAATAACAGATTTTAATTGAAAAATTTACACTGAGAAAGGGCGTTTTATGCCCTCAAACATATTTGTGAAAAGTGCAAAAAAGTATTGTGAAAATACAATGTTTTCATAAAGTTATTAAATTTTACTTCTGATAACAGAAACAGAAATAACACACATAATGAACCTTTCACAAGTGCAATAAGATTGTTGAGAGAAAAAAAAATATTAATAGAAAATTAATGTTTTCATAAATAATAAGTAGCAGTCGAATATTTTTACTCTCTCCAGTATAAGAATATAATAGTTAATCGTTTTGAGAAAACATTCACGCGGTGCCCAACAGTGTCACTTATTATTATTATTTATTAAGAAAATCTACAAGACCAGCTTCCAGGACCAAAAAATATTAGATCCGTATATTATTCCTTCTTTAAATATGCTCTTTGTGTACGCTATCAGGTGGAAAGTAAGGCAAGTCCCGTGTGGTGTTGTTGAAACTACTAGTTTAACACCTGACGCCCATGACAACGCCCCAAAGTCAGCCAAACCATCCACCACAGCGGCAAGAGAAAAAAGAGTGATAAAACCTTTGGTTAATACCAAACTAAATATTAAAAGTCGATTTTCATTGATACGAACGAGAAGAAGATGCGACCTTATAAAAGTAATTTTTGTTGGAAATGATATTATCGCTAGATTGTGTATGAAATCGTCCATCTAAATGTATGAGTATATCCGAAGAGATTTTATTACTCACACTTGTTCAGGCGCACGGTTATGCGGCACTTGCGTTACACCATGGGGTTCGATATAATTACATTTCGGCGTCAGACTTCCTGACACTTTATTTTGCAAACTTAAACCGACGAAAAGTCAAACGTCTCTCACGAAAAGTTCGAGATTAATGATCTTAATTTAAGTAAACATCGAGAAATATTCTGAGGAACCGTTTACGAAAATGATAAGGTTTATAATTATTTTAATTTATGCTACTTATAAATTTTTCGATAAAATATCAAGATATATAAAAATTTACACAGTATTGATATATATTCTATGATAAAAAAATAAAACTTTAATTAGTACAATATTTCAGAATAATATTTTTTCTTTATGATCCAAAAACATATGTTAATTTATAAATAAATCGTCATCTACAAAAAAATGAACACAAAAATATAGCAGCATAACATTTTAAAGATTATTAATCAGTTTATATTATTAACGCATGTTTTATAATATTTATAACATAATTCGAGTTTTATATGATATAATAATCAATTGTTATACAGGTATAATAATAAGAAAATGATGTATACAGGAGCATTTATGGCAGCCCATTTAATTATCTGCTAAAAGGGCTAAGATATAATAAAAATATTATATTCATGTACCTAACATAGAACAATAAACAATTTTTACAAATATTTGATGTTACGATTCTAAGTAAAGGGATTTTAAAGGTACCATATATTAAGGCGTAATAATAATAAATTAAGGCGTAGAAGAAGAAATGGTTGAATAACAATTTAATACAATTGCTTAGATTGCCAAAGGGCGCTTTGTATTGTTGGGGCACAATGAGAAATCTGTCGCCAGATTGGGGCGAGCTATAGGGGAAGAAAATAAATTGAGAATCATCTTTATAAAGTTATACTGACGGAGTGATAAACGATTGAAAGTGTAAAGGCATTAATCTAAACTTGGAAAAGAGAGTGTTTATTCAACCATACTCTAGAAACAGAGGTCATTTCTTTCATTAATTTTTTTATTGTGTTTTGATCCTCATTAACAGATAAAATTGGATACGTTTCGATATTTTAGTTAAAAAATATTTGACCAAACTAAAATTTTTCGAATTTGAATAACTTTATGGAAACATTGTATTTTCACAACACTTTATTGCATTTTTCATAAACATGTTTCGGGACACCAACCACCCTTCTTCAGTGTATGAATTTTAACAGTTAAATTAAAGAGAGTTTTAACTTATTAATTGTCGATTGAAAAATTGGAGGGGGGGGGGGGGAATTAAAATAAGTGGCAAGGTAAATTCTTGTTTAGTTTAGTTCTGGCAGCTTGGTTTCGATTATATAATATGATAATAAAAAAAGTATCTATCAAAGTGAATGGTGCACTTAAAGTTGTCATCGCAAATAAAAACTTATCCGAAAAAGCTAGAATGGCAGTGCACAATGGTGTTCTTCTACCGACCCTTATGTATGGAAGCGAAGCATGGAACTGGCAAAAGAAGGATGAAAGTAGAATAAATGCAGTATTAATGAGATCTCTAGACGAATGTGTGGATACTCTGTGTATGATGGAGTTTTGAATGAAAATATAAGAAGTGAATGGGATGCGAAGGATGGTGTTATGAACAAAATAATAAAAGGATCATTAAAATGGTTTGGACATATGGAAAGAATAAATGAAGAAAGAATGGTAAAAAAGTATATGTTAATGATGTAAATGGAACCAGAAATAGAGGAAGACCGAGGAAAACGTGGCACGATCAAATAAATCAAATATTGAATATCGGCCATGTGAGGAGTCAGAGAAATCGACGCGCGTGCATGATACGATGTATGAATGTTGAGGAATCGAGAGAAATATGTCAGGAAAAAAAGTGTGGCAGTCCATTCTTTCTGCCTACCCCTTCGGGGAGACGGCGTGATGGTAAGTTAGTTTTTTTAATTGATATATTTTTTAACATTTTACAAATTTCTAGAAAAATATTAATATGATTATTATTTTATTGGGTTGACTATATCCACAAAATGTGTATGAAACGGAAAAAGAAATCTCGAAGTTCAAAGTGAGTAACAAGAGCAAATCTATTTCGAAGGATATTCCAGAAAGCGAAAACGAGGAAAAGGGGGATAATACGAGATAAAACATGACGATATACTTCCAGAAAACACGATTTATTATTTGTAGTATTTTTCTGCAAGCGTTTACACAAAAATATTTTTTCATTTTGGATTTTCTACCTTAAGCGAGGTGAAAAGATTATTTTATAAAATGTCAATTTTAATATTATATGAGAAGAATTTATTGGAGCGTGACGAAATTTTATGAATGATGTAGGTAATGAAATTCAAAGTTCCTTCAGATAGACCCTATTTAAATAAAATGTACTCGTATATATAAGCGAGAAAGATTTTGAATTTGGGGAAGAGCGGAATGTTCATGGGAGCTAAATTAATGGATTAGGGCGGATGTTTCAGGGCTTCAAAGTGCAAATCTGACTTCATACAATTAGCACTTACATAGTTATCAACACTTCATAGCAATCCGCACATTATATAGCAATAAGATTGCATTGCAGTTGAGCCGCATACAGAGCCAGCTGTTGTATTGCCGTATTGCTGGAATGGCTTGCAATTTTATATGGCGTCTAAACTAACTAACTAACTAACCATCACGCCGTCTCCCCGAAAGGGTAGGCAGAAAGAATGGACTGTCACACTTTAACTGATGCGGCACTCCATCCTTCTCTTTTCGCCCCGCGGGAGACGCGGTGTGATGGGTTGCGAACCTCATCGCCACCAATACGCATCTCCCGCGCACACTTCGATCGTCCAACACCTATGGCGTCTATTAAATTTTTTATCAACATTACGAAAAAAAACTGCTGCCATCTATTTGCATGATCGAGAATTTTCAAATCACCTACAAAATTATTATCTGGACTGCATTTTTATGGAAATGAAAGAGCAAATAAGCGAATACGAAAATGACGAAGCAACATAATATTAAGATCACTTTCTTTGAAATTTCTTATGCCTAAAAATCAGATTACGTAAAGTAATTATGAACTCGATTTTAAAATTTCTAGTAATATTTTATATTTTCTTCTATTTGTGTTGTGGATTCACATTTGAATAACTTTTTGGAAACATTGTATTTTCACACCACTTTTTTGGACTTTTCACAAACATGTTTCGGGACACAAACTTCCCTTCTTCAGTGTATGAATTTTAACAGTCAAATCATATTGAGTTATAACTTATATACTAAATGACGAATGAAAAAGTAGAGGGGGAAAAAATTAAATTTAGCGCAGGATAAATTGTTGTTTAGTTGGAATTATGAGAGAGGGAAAATAAATCAATTATGGGACTAGAAGTTAATTTTTTTTTTTAAATATCTTCGTTATTTTTAATTGTCTTCAATGTTATATTAATACATAAATATATGAGTGTGTTATATATAACGATAAGTAAGTGATTTATAGCATAATTTAAAAGGAATAAAAAACTAATTAAATATGGCATCTGAACGGCGGATATAAACAGCTTAATCTACAAACTCCGATAACGAAGATGATGTGTTGAGTGGCGCTGTCGTCGCAAAACGAAACTATTTTCATTTTTTTGTCGAGCATGTACACAATAATTAATTAAGTCGTGTACTAAATGAGCGGAGATCACTAGATTCATAAATGAGCAGATATCACTAGATTCAGAAATGAGCAGAGATCACTAGATTCATAAATGAGCATAGATCACTAGAATCAGAAATGAGCAGAGATCACTAGATTCAGAAATGAGCAGATATCACTAGATTCAGAAATGAGCAGAGATCACTAGATTCAGATATGAGCAGATATAACCGGATTAAAAAATGAGCAGAGATCTAGTGGTCTAATTTGCTTTAAATTTATAAGAAATTAGGTCATAGCAGAGTTAACTACAAGTATAATTACAAAATTTCGCAGCAACTACAAAAATTTGATAAAATATACCATTCTTCATAACGTTAAAAAACATATACATTCAGAAAATCTAAACATTTGTTCCCAAAAAAGCCTACAAATAGATCGATTTAATTATAAGTTCACGTTTACTGCAGTCTTTTATTATTTATTGCAAACAATAGAAATACGAATTTTGATCAATTTATACAAAAAAACTCTATTCCTTATATGTACAAGAAAATAGATTGGAATAAATGTAATGGAATACAGTACGGTAAGAACATACAATATCACAATAACGAAGACTAAAGTGCGGGTGGCAGAGATGTGGACGCTGAGGATAATAGCAGGAAAACCTCTTAGAGATAGGGTAAGGAACACGGCTATCCGCGAAATCTGTAAGGTGGAATATATCCTAAGATGGGGCAGACAATGCAGAAGATACTAGAATGCGCACGTGCATAGGATGGATCACTCCAGAATCCCACACGTTGTGGCGCTTCAGATGCCTGTTGGATACCGTCCGCCCGGAAGACCGACTTCCCGAGAGAGGCCAGTCTGACTACAGAAACAGACCGAATATCTAAAAGGAGAAGAAGAAGATGAAGGATACAAAACGATTTATGTGATCATATTTGTGTATTAAACGAAATTTTAGTTACAATATTATAAATTTAAAAAAATGCAGCCACAATAATTAAACGAATGACAATGTCGGAAGACAGTCAGGCCAAATAATAATATTGGATGAATACCAATAATAGATTGCGCTTGTACCAAAGTGACGTTGTAATTTTAAAGGCACTCGTACCAGCATACAACTCTGACAATGACTTTCGGAAACGGTGGTTAAGATCTTCATCAAGTCACTCAATCGTTTTATTTCTCAATTTATATTGCCGTTTCGGATTGACTTGAGTGAGAATTTCAAAAGTTCCCAGGCAAACATCGACGTAATCTCTCCAAAGGAAGCTGGTGTTCAAATAAGAATTATTGATCTCCAACCGTTTAATGGGCTCTTTATCTTTAGTGGCGACTTCGTTTAAGAGGGAATAATCGGATCATGGAATGCTACCTCGAAACACTGTTTTATCGAATGCATTATATCTGCCTGCTTATAGCTTTGGGTGGCTACTTGGAGACGTCCGAGAAATAGACAATGCGAGTATGATGATCTAATGACAAAGAAGTTTTATGATTAATCAAATTTTAAATACATAACCATCACGCCGTCTCCCCGAAAGGGAAGGGAGAAAAAATGGACTACCACATACTTCAAGACATACTTCTCTCGATTCCTCAACATTCATAAATCGTGTCATGCTCGCACGTCGTTTTCTCCGACTACCCACGCGGCTGATATTCAATATATGATTTATTTGATCGTGCCACGTTTTCTTCGGTTTCCCTCAAATCCCGTTCTATTCATATCGTTAACATATACTTTTTTTTAACATTCTTCCTTCATTTATTATTTCCATGTGTCCAAACCATCTTAATGTTCCTATCATTATTTTGTTCATAACACTTTCATTCGCACTGCATTCGCTTCTAATATTTTCATTCGACACTCTATCATATATTATACAGTTCTATCAAATCTTTGGTAAGTTTTTTTAAATTTCTAAGATATGCCATGTTTGAATGAACGTGAGATCTGTACTTACTCCTCATCCATTATTGAAGGAAGCTTCCTTTAGTAAAATAACAATTAATTTGTTTATGATACAAATGTTACGCAAATAAATTATATCTGTGTATTAAATGTTTTTGTGGTATCTGTATTCGTCCAATTCGATAATAAATAACCACACAATTTACATTATTCATATATAATATGTATGTACATATCTAAATGTTCATGTAAAATTAGCTGAAATCTCTTGAAATCCTGTGTGTCATCTGTACAGATCAAATGAATTGTTCTGTTTAGGTATAGAATAATGGTTTCAAAAACGTTAAAAATATTTAAGAATTTTAAAATTAATGTCAGCTGATCCACATTTGTTTTTAAAAGTATCGCACTTCAATTGCATTTTCTGATTATTTTTAATGCAATAAAATACAAATTCATTCGAATCGATGACGAATTCTTTCGTTATACAATCAAAACCTTGTATTTAAATTATATTTGCAATACGTTTTACGTGCGCAAAACTTTGTATCGTATCATAAATTTAGTTAAATGGAACAAAAAAAAAATAATATACGCAAATAAATAAAACAATTTTTATTTATTTAAAACACTACCGACCAGTATTACTCCATGTGGAGCTCTATTTAGTTAACAAAATGAACTAAAGACATATTTTGTTACCCTGGGTTTTCAGTAAAAAAAATATGGTGGTATTAAAACAAAATATTCAATTGTTTCAATTCACCCAATTAATGTAGTTTTATTTGGAGAATATGTATGTAACTAAGGCGAAGAAGAAGTTAGGAACGAGGATCAGCCCGTAGATTACATCTCACGTTTTTTGCTCCGTTTGATGCGGAGAAGCTTTGGGAGGAAATCCCAAATTATCTAAAACGGATGACCGTGTCAGACGTTTTCTTTCGAATTGTCCATTCGGAACCCAAATCAATACGACAAATGTTACGCTCAACCAGGTATGAAAAGGCGACCTCTCTTGATCTGAATTTTGTATATTTGACTCAATATAATTAAACAGTTATTTTTCACTGAGTGAAATTCTTACTTCTTATGATCTTATACTAAACAGATAACGAATCAACTCTATCAATTATAATCAATTTTCATATATCCTATTATATACATTAACATACACCTTAAAAGTAGGAACTGATCAATGCGAAAAAATATTTAAGCGAGGATACCTTGAGGTGTTTTATAAATTATATTATATATCTGCAACTACATCATTATATTAATAGGCAAAACCCCAGATGTCACCAAGAAAGAGTACAAGAATATTTTTGTTGAATTTTGATCTGATTATGAAGTTTCTGATTTATAAACACCTGGAATTTTCCAATAATATCTACGATAGATTCCTAGTATCCTAAAGTGACGAGAGGTAAAAATCGTGGAACATTAATTTTTAAATTAATAATAATGGGAAAGTTTATTTAATACTGAATAATAAATTTGTTCTATTTCATATAATGAACAACTCCTCTTCCGCTTAACGTAATATTTGGAATCAATTAATGCGTAATAGTATTTTGGCAAAAAATGTAAATAAATGAATTCATTAACAAAACATTTCACACACGACCCAGTAATCTAAGGTTATCTTACAGATGCAAAATTTAATTATAAAATTCTAAGAACGCGTTTTGGAATTTAGCTCTTTAGCAAATTGCATAAATTGCTTGAATAAATCATGTTAACTAGTAATACAGTATAAATAAATTACAATAGAGAAGGGTTCCATATCTTGCCTCACGGTAGCACTTAAAAACTCAACTAAGCACCTACAATTAAGATGTTTCGTTTCTAAACCCGGAGTAAAGTATTGGAAGTTTATCTCTTTAGGTAAAATAGCGAATTCATGATTTGTCTACAAGTGTAATAAAATGGACAATTCTCCGTATACAATAGATATTTAATATCAACATAAAACTGTATTTTGACGTGATATTGATGAAAATATAACTCAAAGAATCAACTAAACTAATATTATATTAATTTAACTATAGGTTTCCAATCTTTTCTGGGCCACCGCCCCCTTTACAAGAAAAATAAACGTTCAACGCCCCCCTCCCATAAAAGTTATTCCAAATATTTAGAAACACATCGTTGAATTTTAAAATACTATGAAATCTTTTATGTATCTGAAAACGACTTATGGTAGAATACCGCTTTATTATTATTACCTACGCGATTAGCGCGATTTTTTTTGTCTTTTTAGACTATATTTTTTTTATCTGCCCACGCTCTCTATTTTTTTTGGGTCTTCTACTGCCCCCCTGAAAGTCTCAACGCCCACAAGGGGGCGTTATCGCCTACTTTGAGAACCTAAGAATTAAACGAATGAAAACGTATTTTTTTTTAAGTTTTATTATATTTTATGTGAATGCCATGTTTCGCTTGTTTAACCGTCGCGTTGCCATGTGGTAAATTGAGTTTCCACTGCCAATTTAAAGTTGATTTTCTTAAAACCTATGGACCCTAATATTATAAAAAAAATTGTAATCCTCCATTGAAGTGTTTTCAATATTTCGTAATAAAAAAAAAAGCAAAAAATTACTTCCTTCATCCCAAAAAAAAATATTTTCTAAGACTGCCCTCACCTTCATTCGTGTTAAGGTAGAATTTGTTTTGCTAATATTTACAACTTTATCAAAAGTGACAAATACTTACTCGCTGTTTTGAACGTATTATAAATTATATCTTTGACCTTTCAATAGGTACGTAATAATACCGACTGGATGAAAACGCAGCACGTAAGTTAATAATATCACAACTGTGAAAATATTAACACTTTACCAAAAGGGACAAATATTAATACGTACTCGTTGTCTTGAACGTACTATACATTTTGCCTAGGTGCCTTTATCTTCGCCCCGCCGGCCCGGCGTGCAGACAAGTTTCGACCCGACCCGACCCGATTTTTAGTCGCCCGTATGCTATGACGCATTACATATCAGAAATCGCATGGTTCCAGAAAAAAATTAATAATGATATGTTTTTCAAATAATCCATGTATGTTATAGATATCGATCTATTCCTAATGAAATTCCCTACAAGATGACATAAATTAAATTTTGATTCATCTAGTCATATGCTTGATATTTAGATAAAGTTAGCGGTAAACTGAACTTACCACATGGGAGCAAGCGTTTTGTTTTGAACACGGTACGTTAAGGGTTAAGACATTATCAAATGATGTTAACCTGCATTTGATAATGCCTAAGACAGGCGAAATATGTCATACACATAAAATATAATAAAACTTCTAGAAAACAGACGATTTCATTGAAGGAAATAAATTTCATACCATAGAGAAAAATAAACATAAATTTAGAAGAAAAAAACGTCAATAATTTTTTTATCTCTTTTATATACGCTTTTTATTTGGTGTTGTGGATTCATATTTGAATAAATTTAACTGCGCCTAGTATAACAACTCATTATTTCAATTATTAAAATTGAAATATAGTGTTGTAAGTATAGTTATATTTAAAAAAAAATCCCTAAGTAATGTAACGAGTAATGTTAGGCGTAAGTCTAAAAGACAAAATAAGAAATGAAGAAATAAGATGCCAAACAAAAGTCGTAGACATAATGGAGCTTGTCGCTAAGCAGAAATGGCAGTGGGCAGGTAATGTCGCCAGACAGGGAACAGAGCGATGGGCACCTAGAGTCCTCAAATGGAGACCATGGGATAGAAAAAGAGGAGTGGGCCGACCCCAAAAAAGATGGGCCGACGACATTATCCCTGTCGCGGGTAGAATGTGGCAAAGAAAAGCCCCATATAGAGTGGAGTGAAAGAAAATGGAGGAGGCCTATATCCTGCAGTGGAGAGATGGCTGAAGAAGAAGAACGAGTAATGAAATACAATTCATTAGAAATTCAAGAATTATTATATTTAATGTCTGATTAGTACAATTATATTTGTTTTGGTGTCACGTAAACCGCAATATTGTATATAAACTTTAATAAAACCACACACGTTTGTCCTTGAATTTTGAAACATTTGCAAATAATGTTTTTAATTATTTTAACTGAATTAGACTCATTAATTTAATAGGGCCAAACATTCGCCACGTTTCTGAGTATCATAACGAGATGCAAGTGTGTAACGGTTGTACACAATTATGTTATTTTTGCGGCCTCCGATGCTGAATATCGTAAAAATGTACATATCAATATCGACGACTTTCACAGCTGGTGTCTATGATTGAAACCAGTTTCGCGTGAATACAGGTAGACTTCCTTATCACCGCTGATAAGTCCATTACCTAACTGGCGAGGAGTGTCAAGGTCACTCTCCTATGTGACTAGCCCGGGCACTCGGGTTATCTGGGTACACTGCAAAATTGGATCGATAAAGTAAGATACAGTGAATCATGGATACCTTTATAAGTAATCAATATAAATAAAGGGTTACATCTAAAAAAGTGAAGAGCGAAACTGGCAAATTTTTTTGTTATTTAAATTACCAGGTAGAAAGAAGTTCATTTTAAATAATGAAAATATTTTAAATCTTTTAAATATATACATTTAGTTAAAATCCACTAATGTTTGTGTCTTCGACAGGTTTCGTCAGCTCGCTGCCATCTTTTGGGGAATATGGCAGCGAGCTGCCGAAACCGGTCGAAAACACAAACATAAGTGGATTTTAACTAAATATATATTTTATGAATATTTTTTACGATTTTATTTCTATTTTCATTATTTACGAAAATTCGATAAAACGTTAAATTTTCCATATATTATAGAAATCTTTATTAAAAGATATATCACATTTGAACAAAACGAAAAATACGTACTTTAATAAAGTACTTAGTATAAACCATTTTATTTGAGTAAATATGGCCAACTGGTTTCACTCTGAAGCGAGCTTCCTCAGGGCTATACACAAACTGTTTGTGTATAGCCCCGAGGAAGCTCGCTGCAGAGTGAAACCGGTTGATCCTATTTACTCAAATAAAATGGTTTAAACTAAGTGAAAAAGTGTTCGATTTCATTTTTAAATATGTCAAACCACCAAGTTATGGCTTCGTATCAACGTTTTATTAAGTTTAATTCCATGTTATTCTAGTTCCGACCGGTTTCGGGAGCTCTCTGCCATCTTTCCGGTCAGTTTGACACTTATGTATTACCTATAGATAATCTGTTAATAAGATAATATCGCATATATATTGCATATATATTAAATAATAACTAGTTAAAATGGGCAGGTGTATCTGTCTAGAACAAATACATTACTTTAATTAATAGTATGGTATTTGTGATACAGGATAGCGATTTCCGCTTTAAAGATAAACGTCAAAAACATCAAAAACCTTTTGATTTTATTTATAAACATATATCCTGTTTTTATCCACAGGCTGAGTATTCCATCTTAATAATTATCCTGTCAACTATACGACTGAATATCATATAAGTATAAATAGTCGAAAACCGGCTCATTCACACTGATACAGAAAATGAGGGTGTGTGTAGGTGGGTTAAATAAACCTATTTTTGTGAGTTCATTTCATTAAAAGTCATCGACTTCTATCACAAGATCACAAGAGTATCGAGGGTTACATTTCAAAGAAACGTGAAAATATCCGTTACACCCGTTTTAGTAGGAGAATCCTCGTTAATTAAACGGTTGTAGACGTAATTAGATCAAAGTAAACGGAACCTACCGAGAACCTGCAATTATTAATTTAAAACAGGAATCCAATTTCACGTTCTTTTTGTTCATTCCGGATCTTTGTAATTTAAAATTAAACATAAGACGTTTGAAAATTGTATTACAGCTTGCGTGTATTTATATCAACGTGAATAAAGCAAAGATATTTCATAATAAATAAAGAAAATATATAAATCCGTTTAGGTCAAATACAATTCCATATGATTACACCTGTAAATAACATGTAAAAGTATTTGGACTTGGGCTTGATTTGTAACCAATTTAACTAACTAACTAACTAACCATCACATGACATATTTCTCTCGATTCCTCAACATTCATACATCGTGTCATGCACACGCGTCGACTTCTCTGACTCCTCACTTGGCCGACATTCAATATTTGATTTATTTGATCGTGCCACTCTTGCTCGGTCTTCCTTTATTTCTAGTTCCATTTACATCGTTAACATAATTTTTTTTATCATTCTTTCCGTGTGTCCAAACCATCTAAATGATCCTTTCATTAATTTGTTTATAACACCATCATTCGCACCGCATTCAGTTCTAATATATTCATTCGACACTATCATACACAGAGTATCCACACATTCGCCTAAGAGATCTCATTTCTACTGCATTTATTCTACTTTCATCCTTCTTTTGCCAGTTCTATGCTTTGCTTCCATACATAAGGGTCGGTACAAGAACACCATTGAGCACTGCCATTTTAGCATTTTTGGATAGGTTTTTGTTTGCGATGACAACTTTAAGTGCACCATTCACTTTGTTGCCTGCCCCAATCCTTTTTTCAATATCCCTCTCCACTCGCGCATCTTTTATAAACATACTACCCAAATACACGAACTCATCTAAGTATGTAACTCATCTATATGTATAACCTTCTTCTTCTTCTTCGATAGCCCTATAGCCCTATGGCCCTATAGCCCATATCGAGCCTTAACCTTCAATATTCTTCGCCTCCAACTCCTCCTGTCCTCCGCTTCGACCCTCCAATCTGACACTAGTAACAATTTCGCCCCATCTCTACAACTTCATCCTCTCATCGCAGTCTTGGTCGTCCAATTGGTCTTTTACCACCTGGGTGCCACTCCAGCAATCTTTTTGGGGTTCGCGATGACGGCATCCTCTGCACGTGACCGGCTCATCTCAGTCTAATATTTATAACCAATTCAAGTATGTCAATTTGTGAGAATACATAATAAAAAAGCTTAATTAATGAATATATAATAACCGTTATATACAATCAAAGTCAGCGTCACTGTTAGGTTAGAAGTCTTAAATATTGCTGTTGTATGTATTAGGTGGACACCCAGATAAATCAAAGTTTGACCATGGATAAACAAAAGAGGTGTTGGAAAGCCACAGAAGAGATGGGCCACCGATAGCCTCAATAGCTGCTAAACAGTGGGTGAGAAAGACGAGCGGTGGGAAGGAGTGGAAACGTTTGGAAGACGCCTGTATCCAGCAGGGTAGAGATCAAGGCTGAAGAAGAAGATGTTACAACAAAATCACACTTGTTTTTATATGTTTTTAAATGTTAAGGCCGTGTCACACTGTTTGAAACAAGCTCTCCACAAGGGTGACCTTGGTGGAATGTGGAGCCCCAGATGTGGAATGCGTGTTTACAACAGTTTACAACACGCATACTATGCGCGTCCGTCCACAAAGGTTGTTTAAGGTCAAACGAATTTTTGTTTCAAACAAGTGTCTACACAGTTTTAAACCGCCAGTGGAGAGCTTGTGTAAAACAGTGTGGCACGGCTTTTACGTATAAAATCGATGAAAATCTGTAAAATATAATCCGCACCAGACATCAAGTGGTTTAACTGGCTGAGCCACGGGACACGAGGATAAATCCCGTAAGTATATTAAATTTATATCAAATTTACTGCATTGACTTCTTATTTTTTATAATAATCCTAAGATAAGCGTCACGACGAAACGGCAAACTAACATTAAATCTAAACTTTATCGGCGTCAAGTCACTTTTTATTGTCCGGCTGTACTTTATGAGACAGAAACTATTGAGCGACTAAAAGGTTTTACTCTAACACAAAAATCCTTTTATTGGACAAAAATCCAATCTTAATGACCAAAACGGGGCACGCTCAAGAATAACCGCCAAGGAATGTGACCAAAAATACTCCGAGAGAATAGTACGTTAACAGTATTACGTGTGTACAGTTGCATGCTCTTTACAAGATTTTAATATTATTAAACTTTATAATGAAGTACTTAATAAGTGGTGTGGTGTTATTAAAAATAATTTGGAACTCGCTTTTACATGTGAAATTTGTTTTTCACCACTCCATTTGCATTTTGAAAGTTGTGGTAAAAACATAAAAAAGGGTAATGTGGTAGTGGTAATGACCATTACCACCACCACATTAACCTGAAGATGGAGACTGCAACGATCTCAGAAACGTCGGTCGAGAAGGAGGAATTACACGGTGTTACCCAAAATCACACAAAACATATTGCTGCCAACCGCGAAAATCTACGCAATGAAATTATTAGAGTGTTTTAAATTATTTTAAATATAATTTATTTTTAATAATGATAAAACAAAACGCTGCTTTTTTATTTATTAATTACTTCTACTTTTTGTCTTCTTTTCGACAGCAATCGGCTTTAAATATGTTATATATATATTTTTTAAATATGTTATATTTTTACAATGCTAAATCTTTTTAAATTCCTTTATATTATATTATATGATAAAAAAATATTTTTGAGGAAAAATCGCTATCTTTACACGTAAAGGTAAATCATCCTAAAAGATAAATTAGGAGAAAGTAAATATATTTTGTGTTTTAAAACCTTTATTTATATTATGCATGTATCAAAATTCTTTTAAAAACTTAAGACACAATTTCATCAATAACTACTGCTTTTAACAAATGTTTTTTATGTAACATTTTTCATTTAAACAACATTTTTTGTAATTGGAGCCAAAAATTGAAATATAACGACTATAATGTATATGGTAATTTAAATTAGTTGTGGTAAATGGAGCACCTTATACTTATCCATTATATGTATCATATAAATATAGTATTTTTATTAAATTTAATAAGCGTTTTACGTATAATACGAAGTCATTGGTCAAAGATAATACTTAGTATAAAAATAAAGTATCTTGGGTTTACCATATTACCATAGAGTATATTCAATAAGCGTTATTATGTTTTACGTATAATACGAAGTCATTGGTCAAATATAATACTTAGTATAAAAACAAAGTATCTTGGATTTACCATATTACCATAGAGTAAATATGGCATCTAACTAATTAAATTCAAAAGCTCGTATACACCACATTCGTGGTTATTTTTAGTGACCCTCGAAGTCCACTAGAGGCGTCTGTCAGTTGATGAAATCATTAGCCAGACTTGGTCTCACCTAACGACTCGGCAATTATATTAAACTTTTTATCTTGATCTTCTGTCATCGTTAACATACTGAGAGGAAGGGATCTGTTAAGACGAGAGACGTTAACTGTAAGAGGGTCGTGTATATATAAACAATAGTAGTTTTTAAAGCAATTAATTGTATGTAACTAACTAACTAGCTAACCATCACGCCGTCTCCCCGAAAGGGTAGGCAGAAAGAATGGACTGTCACACTTTAACCGATGCGGCACTCCATCCTTCTCTTTTCGCCCCGCGGGAGACGCGGTGTGATGGGTTGCGAACCTCATCGCCACCAATAGGCATCTCCCGCGCACACTTCGATCTTCCAACATCCACAAAATAAATCTAAAACAAATAATATAAAATACAATGATATAAAATAAAATAACAAAATAAAATTAATTTAATACAAAATGTTATTTTTAGATAGTGCACATTTGTCTATTTAATTTATGTTCTACGAATCCACCGTTTTTTTTAATTTAGCACATAATGTAATAACACATAATGTTTTTCCGATGTTGCACATGTTGACATGGACGATCCGGACTTTTGTGTTTATTTAATTTATGTTACACGTATCCACCGTTTTTTAAATTAGCTGTTATATGATTTAATTGATGTTCCACGTATCCACTTTTTTTATTTGGCAGTAATTAGGCACTTAAAACCAACCAACACCAGCAAGAACTTTAAAATAATATTGAAGAAATTATTCAAATTGTCATTGGAAGAAATGAAAAGTTTATTTTTACACCTGTCAAAATTCTTTATATAAACGAAAAAACTTGTATAATTTTGACATCAAAACAGTACAAACGTATTACGTCTCACAATTAACTATTATAAAGTGCGGCAACAATCAAGTTGACCAAAACAATACACTTATACACGTAATTTCTCCAAATTCACGGGAGCACCACATGAACCAAACCAAATTTTCAAAATCCTATGTATAATTAAATTGTATGTATAATGTGAAAAAATTATATATCAAGATTATGAAATAAATATTCAAGTTTTACAAATGAATATCCCACATTCATGATTTTTCTCCGTTCTCTCTCTTTCTTTTTCATTAAGAACAGAGGTTCCCAAACATTTTTGTCCCGTAGACCCCTTGCCGATTTCTTCTATTTTGTGTAGACCCCCTGCTTTCCTAATATAGATATTTTTACAAATTCATTTATAACTATAAAATTAGTTTGTCCAGATATATACTCACTTTAATAGGGTTAACTGCAGAAAATAAATCTTTAAAATAAAATATATGTTAGGTTTTATAGTTATAAAATTAAACTGTTAAATTTACAATACTGTTATAATATTTATATTTAAATAATAATTCTGATTTTGAAAATTTGGTTTGGTTCATATGGTGCTCCCGTCAATTTGGAGATATTTCGTGTATAAGTGGATTGTTTTGGTCAATTTGATTATTGCCGCTCTTTATGATAGTTATTTGTGCCAAAAAATACGTTTTTACTGTTTTGGTGGTGTTGGATTGTTTTAAGTGCCTAATTACAGAAAATAAAATAAAGACAGTGGATAACGTGGAATAAAAATTAAATAAACACAAATGTCCGGATCGTCCAGCTGATGACAAGTGCACCATCTAAAAGAACATTATGTGTTAAATTATATTTCTTTGTTATTTTATTTTATATCATTGTATTTCAGATAATTTGTTTTAGATTTATTATGTAGACGTTGAACGATCGAACTGTGCGCGGGAGATGCCTGTTGGTGGCGATGAGGTTCGCAACCCATCACACCGCGTCTCTCGCGATGGCGAAAAGAGAAGGATGGAGTGCCGCATCGATTAAAGTGTGGCAATCCATTCTTTCTGCCTACCCCTTCGGGGAGACGGCGTGATGGTTAGTTAGTTAGTTTAGTTATATTTAATCACAATGTTGTATTATAAACTTTTTGAGAATGTCGCGACAGCTGTTTTGCCAACCGATGTTGTCATCAGACGATGAAAAAGCTGTCGCAACATTAAAAAAAAAGTGTAAAATAAAAAATTGTCACATTATAACAGTGTTGTAAATTTAACAGTTAATAATGTTGAAGTATCATAGTGTTTCAGCCAAAACAATGGTCTATTTAGACAAACAATTATTAATTAAAACAAAACAAAATGCAAATCTAACATTTTTACATAAAGTAAAAACACAAACAAATCAATGTTCTAATATAATAGGAGGCATGAGCCTGATGCTATAATATCATAATTTCAATATTCGGCTTCAATTTAGTTGAACCATCTCGCGGACACCCATTTACATCTGATGTACCCCTATTTTTTTCCAATTGTCGTAGACCCCTTGCAATTCGAAATTGACCCCTGGGGGTCGATATAGATCACTTTGGGAACCACTGGTCTAGAAACCTTCGAAATGTGAATAATGTAACTTTTTAATTTCTTATAGGAATTTACAGAATGATAATTGTTTACTGTAATATATAATATGGGTTATGATGTAAAAGGAAGATCAAAACGTTTCTTAAAACTCCATTGAATTTATCTCTGTGATGTGTGTACGAAAGTGAAGCTTGGAATCAGCAAATGAAGGATGAAAGTAGAATAAATGCCGTTGTAATGAGATTACTGAGAAGAATGTGCACGAAAACTATGTATGATAGTATACCGAACGACGAAATAAGTAAGACTTGTAGGGCAGATGATTGCATATAAAGTAAAATTAGA
The DNA here is from genome assembly GCA_022606425.2 of Lepidostoma basale. Classification (NCBI taxonomy): domain Eukaryota; kingdom Metazoa; phylum Arthropoda; class Insecta; order Trichoptera; family Lepidostomatidae; genus Lepidostoma; species Lepidostoma basale. The sequence continues at coordinate 354,927 of JAHDVF020000296.1, read as the reverse complement.
AAATGATTACTTAGATCTTCTGGGCATATGGAACGAATTGTTGCGTAATGAATGATTAAGAAATTATATACAAGTAGTGTGAATGGTATAATAAGATGAGAACGGTCGAGGAAAACATGGCACGACCAAATTAATCAATTACTAAAAGGCGGCCACATTCGACGAGGGTGCATATTACGGTGTATGAATATAGAGGAATCTCGAAAGGTATGTCAGGATAGAGCAGTGTGGCGGTCCATTCTATCACTCGGGAGAAACGGCTTGATGCTTAGTTATTATTGTGATATATTTCACTCTCGAAACTCAAATCATTTTATGGAAACATATATTATTAAACTATAATAGCATTCTGTATAAAGCTGTATAAAGACGAATATACACAATTCATATTCCATTGTTTTGGCCGAAACACAATGAAAGGCGGGCCACACTGTTTTAAACAAGCTCTCCACATCGGTCTCCACCGGCGGTTTAAAACTGTGTAGACACTTGTTTGAAACCAAAATTCGTTTGACCTTAAACAAACTTTGTGGACGGACGCGCGTTTAAAGACGCAATCCACGGGTGGAGAGCTTGTTTACAACAGTGTGTGGACGCTACACCAACCGTGGGCTCCACAGCTCTCCACCAAGGTCATCCCTGTGGAGAGTTTGTTTCAAACAGTGTGGCACGGCCTTGATACTTCAACATTATTAACTGTTAAAATATAAAACGCTGTTAACGGTATTACAATTTCATATTTTTCGAGAAAGCTGTTTCGTCAACCTAGGTTGACATCATCGGGTGTAACAACAAACTGTTTTAATTAAAAATAAATGTTAATATAAAGGTTCGATAAATCATGAAAATTACATTTTTAAAGTTGAAAAAATTATTAAAAATAATAAAAATAAAATGTGATACCATATAAAGCATTTTATATTTTAACAATTAACAATTAATACTGTTCAATGACTTTTATTCTATGTGATATATGTTATATTAACGAAAGATATAACTATACAAAAAAAATAATACACCATTCACTTCTCATTAAAAATGTCGTTTTAAGAACAACTTTTTCCAACAACAGCTAATTCCCTTATACGGCATATCGCAAAATCTACAACGGTTTATGCGCATTGCAGCTTGTTACCTTATTTCGTAGCAAAAACTTGTAATAAAAATGCAGATTTACAGACGATTTATTTATATAAAAAATCAAAAAACTCATATTTTCTCTATGTTTACAATTTCCAGTTTTAATTTTCGAAGCATAAAAACTGAAAGAAAATACTTGTAATATAATATAATTGCAGGTATTGCATTTGTTTTACATTTACAACAATTATTAAAGATTTTGCAAACAAAAATGACGTGGTGAGACGTCATATTTCATAAATCACGCACATGGAAGCGAAAGCAGCATTGAAGTAACCATACAAGTCATAAAAATATATTTTTTACGAAATCATCATATAAACGGTGACGACAATATTGGTGCCGTTTTTAGGAAATTCTAAATATTACATTTATTACTAGTTTTCAATAAATTTTAAATAGTCCATTGTTTTGGCTGAAACACTATGATACATTATTAAGTGTTAAATTATAAATATCTGTTTTCATGTTTCACAATTTTATTTCGCGACAGCTGTTTCGTCAACCTATGTTGACATCATCAGGTATTTCAATAACTTATCAACTGTTTAATTTTCGTGATTTTTCGAACCTTTATGTGTATTTGTTCCTTTGTCAATTTAAACAATTTCTTTGATACAATTTTTAAGTTCTTGCTGGAGTTGAGTAAGGTATCTTATTAAAGTTAATTAAAATAACAGTTAGTAACTGTTTATAGAAGAACTTATTAAAGGTGGAAAATAAAACTACGATCTTGCAAAATCTCATTCCGAAGTCAATGTCCTATGTCGCGCCCTTCCCTTATTAGTGTTGGTTTCTATGCTTTCTAGGCTAATAAATCCGTTGAAAACTAACTAACCATCACGCCGTCTCGCAGAAAGGGTGGGCAGGCAGTGAAATCATGTGACCGACATTTAATATTTGATTGATTTGATCGTGCCACGTTTAAGTCATTACATTATCATATTAATTCCATGTGCCCATCCATCTTAATGATCCTTTCATTGTTTCGTTAATAACACTTTCATTTGCACTGCATTCACTTCATATATTTGGATTTGAAACCTAATGATGTATATATTTACCACGCATTCGTTTAAGAGATCTAATTTCTACTGCATTTGTTCTATTTTCATCCTTCTTTTGCTAGTCAATTGTTATTTATTTATTTTACTTATGAAATAGATACAAATGAAATAAGTGAATAACTCCAACCTCTGGAGATGACCAAGAATAGACGCCGTTCACAGCGCGTCAGAATGTGTTTTTATTTTATACCAATGTGTCTCTGTTCTTCTGAACGGACGTGGAGTTTTGCAAAACAAGCGGATTTGTTTTTTTTTCACACATCATCTTGACAGGTGATCACTTTAAATAGAAAAAAAAATACGATTCATCCACGAAATAATCACCATCATAGATTGATTACTAACAATTAATAAATAAACCTGTTGCGCTGGTCAACATAATAGTCTGATAAGAAAATTATTTAAACTTGAATGTTTTTTTTTATTTACCACAAGCATATTAATTAATTAAAATTAATTGCTGATTGTAAATGTATCGATGAGATATTTTTTGTTACAAACGAATATCTTGTATTTAATTTAGTTAAATTTGATTGTAAAATAATATTCCCGTAAGAATTATTTCACAAATATGTTAACAAATGGGCAGCTTTCGGATTTTTCTTACATCTTTATAAACCGGAAAATACCGATCAGCCTGAAAAGAAAAGTTTATAAAGCGTGTGTTCTGCCAGTTGCTCCATGTGGCCTCGAAACTATAATATTGTCCAAACAAAGTGCCGAGAAACTACGAGTGACCCAAAGAGCCATGGAAAGAGCCATGTCTGAAATAAGCCTAAGAAACAGAGTCAGAAATGATATGGTGAAAGAAAAAACAAAGGTCACTGACATCATCCATCGGGTAGCGACTCGTGCCTTTTAAAGGCGGGCCACACTGTGATAAACATCGGTTTCAAACATAAAATTTGTCTTGTATAGGGCTTCTATCTCATTCTACGCCGGGTAAAATAATGCGAGGAAGAGAGATAAAACATCCGCGGTTTATTCAAACTATTCAACAAACATGGTACGTTTATCTCTCTTCCTCGCATTATTTTACCCGGCGTAGAATGAGATAGAAGCCCTATACAACCGATGTTTATCACAGTGTGGCCCGCCTTTAAAGTGGCAATGGGTAGGTCAAGTAGCCAGAAGCTCGAACGAAAAATGGACAAGAAAACTGCTGACTTGGAGACCGTGGACGGCAAAGAGAAGTACAGGGTGACAACAACTTCGGTGGAAGTATGACCTGAACAGACATGTCGGAATAACCTGGATGCAGTCTGCACCAGACAAAGTGACAGAGGAGGCTATTGTCCAAAAGTGGACGGGAATTGTTTGAAGAAGAAGATGTTAACAAACGTAAGGGGTAACACAGTTTTGAAATTAAAAAAAAATCGATTCAATTTTGTCTTTTGATATTTCGTTCGGTGCCTTACAAAGAAAATAATTCCACCATCAACAAAGTTTGTGCCAGGGTATTGTGACCCCTTAATTGGAAATATTATTATAATTTATTTATTTTCTCAACTTACGTTTAAAGGACCGTCATCAGAGACAAGCAAAATAATCGTATTGTTTGTTTTGATGGTGTCTTGTTACTTTTAATTAATGCCGATTCCATTCATACTATATTTAAATTCCGAGGAAATCGCCTTCTCCACGGCGAATTTAAATGGTAGTCGAAATGGTATTCTGTAAAAAAGAATTATATACTGTAGGAAACACATCCTGAAAAATATTGATAATTTTTATTAAGTGTCCATTTTATGTAGGTAGGTGCTTTCTTCGGCAATCGGCAATTTTGTTATAGTATTTGAGATAACGAGTCGGTGAGATTCAAGGCTTTTTTTATCGTGACGTGTCGGTATGGGCTGATAACTGTTCAGTGTAAATGGACCTTAAGGGATCTCAACAATAAACAGCATTTATTATACATTCAACTTTCCGCGAGTGTCGAATGAAAATATAAGAAGTGAATGTGGTGCGAATGAAAGTGTTATAACAGAAATAATGATAGGAACATTAAAATGGTTTAGAAACATGGAAAGAATGGTAAAAATTATATGTTAACGATGTAAATGGAACTAGAAAAAGAGGATATCGAGGATTATTTAATAATCAAATATGTCTGCCACGTGAGGAGTCGGAGAAATCGAGGAGCATGGAACTTCCATCAAAATATGGAACTGGCAAAAGAAGGATGAAAGTAGAATAAATGCAGTAAAAATGAGATCTCTTAGACGAATGTGTGGATACTCTGTGCATGATAAGAGTGTCTAATGAAAATATAAGAAGTGAATGCGGTGCGAATGATGGTGTTATGAACAAAATAATAAAAGGATCATTAAGATGGTTTGGCCATATGGAAAGAATGAATAGAGAAAGAATGGTAAAAAAGTATATGTTAACGATGTAAATGGAATTAGAAAAGGAGGATATCGAGGAAAACGTGACACGATCAAATAATCAAATATGTCTGCCACGTTAGGAGTCGGAGAAATCGAGGTGCGTGCATGACACGATGTATGAATATTAAGGAAGCGAGAGAATTATGTCAGGAAAGAAAAGTGTGGCTGTCCATTATCACTGCCTATCCCTTCGGGGAAACGGCGTGATGGTTAGTTGATTAGTTTTCATCTTTCCGCTTTGGTGAATTAAACAATTCTTAAATTAAATAAGGAATGATAGAGAAAACGCATGAAATCGAATACGAATAATAGATGGTTAGTTGGTTAGTTTTTCATCTTTCCGCTTTGGTGAGTTAAACAATTCTTAAATTAAATAAGGAATGATAGAGAAAACGCATGAAATCGAATACGAATACAGTAAGTAGTATTTCAAGTGTTATTTGAGCGCAGGCACGATTCACATCACGGTTGCTATTTAAGTCCAGCAGAATGTCAACTCTCCGTGAAAAAGTAAACCGGTAAGATTGAAGACGAGCTGACGGCGAAATGTCTAATAAACAAAGAAACAATATCTCGTAGGAGACGCGGCAGCATCGCTTTACCAGCGACACGCAATCAGCCTCATCAAACGGAATTCACAAAGGTAGAATGCTTAGATCGGCAGAACAGGCAGCTCACGGATAACGATATAACTAGAAACTACAATAACAAGTCGATTGGGATAGTCGAATAGTAAAAGGCGATTTCGAAATACAATTAAACGTTATGAGTATTTTGACAATAAAAAATGCTGAAGCTGTTTAAGATACAGGGTGTTTTTTTTAGAGGTTTGGTTTTTAAACAAACAGCATTATTTCTACAGACTGTCAATTTGACAGTTGACAGTTGATTTGTAGTCAGTACGTTTTGCCATTTCACTATAAATAGAAAAGAGCTTGCAAACTGGGCGAATATATTTTGAAAATCACGGTTCGGCTCGCGAAACTTATTGTGCACTACGTCCATTTTACGGTCGACATAATCGTCCATCCGAGCAAGTTATTCGGAAGACCACGGATCGTTTTCGCACCACGTACACGCTAGTGGATAATACGCATCCACAAAGACGACAATTGTTGAAAATTGGACTTCACGATTGCGTTTCATTCGAACTAGCCGTGGCGCTCATATGTCCGAAATCATATTTAAACAATAATGGCATAAAATTATCTAACAAATAAAGCCAATATCATAGACATTAACATTATTTTAATGTGTTTTTTTTTTCATTTTGAATATGTATTGTATACCTCTAAAAAATCACCGTTTATAATAGTACAGATCGGTTTCATATTTGGTTCCAAAATTAAAATATCCCGAGATTTCTTCTTTATTACGTCGTCTGGAAAAATACCCATTAATTATGATTATTTAAACATAATTTACACATAACCAAACTAATATTTCAGTTATCTACATATATTGTATGTTTCCACAAAAAAGGTAAAACCCCTAGCTGAGTTTTAAATGGTATTTAATGAGAGAGGTTTCGTAGATCACAGCGGTCTTGTATTGTAACGATTTTCTAAACGCTGGCAATAGAAGAAACAAAATAAAAACGAAAATCATAACATTGGGGTGGAAATTCACCAATTTATAAATAATCAATTAATGTAATCAAATGATTTTACTGAAATCTCTTGATGGAAGTTAATTTTAAATAATAATTAAATAAAACGATGTTTTTTTTAAATACTTCCAATTTTGTCTTTATTTCGACAGCAACCGGTTTCGCTAGGCTCGCTGGCATCGACAGACTGGTGACACTATTAACATACATGGTAAACATTATTCTATATAAAAATAAACTTCAAAGTTTAAATAGTGGTATTGTATTCTTGAATACCCGTTACACCAATATTTAAATTCACTAAATTTTACATAACTATTTGAATATTATTTTTGTAAAGAATCATGTTAACCACCCCTGATCTGTATGTATATAAAGGACTCGGTTTTCAATAGTATCACCAGTCTGTCAATGCTAGCGAGCCTGGCGAAACCGGTCGCTATCGAAATAAAGACAAAAGTGGAAGTAGTTAAAAAACATCGTTTTATTTATAATCAATTAATGATTTTACTTAACAAATAACTCCGGAAATACTAGTTTATTAGACTGGTTGTAACCGGTTGGAAAGATACTTTTGTATACATTATTTCAAACAATGTATGTAGCTTATTCGCGGTATCCGATCATAAACGGTTGGAAGTGTATTTTCACACATAATTTAAGTGACATATTTTTACAGTGTCCAAGCGTACTTACATTTCAATGATACTGTATTTCGCATATAAGTTAAGCATGATAATTAGGGCGCGAATCTGCCAGCAGACAATATGCTAATACAATTATTACCATTGAAATAAGCCTTGGCGAAGCTTAGTTTGAGAGAAATAGGTTGGCACCTTTTTGATTAAAATTGAAGGTGGTTACATTCAAAGCAATTATATTCCATTTTCGTTTAACCACAAAGTGATTATATCCATAGAAATTTTTATTTTTCAAAGTTTTATATCCCATTTTATGAATATCGTAATTATTCCTGTCTGAAGATGCTGAAGCATGCCCCTCATAATAGCGAGTTTGCGGCAAAGACAAAAGGACATTAACGTATTGTTAGATAAAAAGACGCACTTGTCGGCTCCGTAAATGCTTTGTCTTTTCAAAGGGGAGGTTTATTACCAGTTTTATTGTAAACTAATTTACACCTACTTAAAGCGAAAGTAAAAAAAATAACAACGCCCATTACACTGGTGTCTCCTAATATCTACTTGAGGAGTTAGACATAATTTAAATCTGATTTAAACTAAGCGAATAATGTTCAAATTTCCATATATGAGGGTCTTTATCCTAGCTTAAAATTACGAATATTCTCGTATTATATAACGTCGATAAGAGACCTAGCAAAAAATTAATGAAAACATCTGTTTTCAAAAAGTTTTATTATAATTTATGGTAAGGACATGTATCGCCTTAAAAGGTATTATCAAGTATTGATAATACCTTAGTAAATCGAAACATGTTATTCCCGTAAAATATAATAAAACTTCTAGAAAACAGATGTTTTCATTCGTTTTGATTATTTAATAAGGAGTTTTACACAATTGTTCAATAAACAATAATTAATAGACCTAGCGAAGGTTAATTCCAGATTTTCCTTGTTGCTAACCACAAACTAACTTAATTGCTATAAACATTAATTACCCTGGCATAAACCAGATTGATAAAGCGTAATCGGAACCTCAAAAGCTAACAAGGAAATTATGTGTCGGCATATTCACGAGATTGTCTAAAGAGATTATTCCGACAAGTTAAATATTAAACATAACGAAGCTACAGATTCCGTGCTTCTGCTTTTTTTCTCAAATTCGTTTCTCGACTTTTTGGTGTAAAAAAAAACAACACAAAATTATAGTATTTATACATATAGGTATATCAGGGAAGGCATAAATATTTCAAGAATTTCCCGTGGCAAAGTTTAAGAGATAAACATTATACTTAACACGTAATGAAAAGCGCTCAAAATTTGTCGGATAAATTCAGAAACATTTGAAATAAAACACGAGTGAGTTATAATATGAAATTCAGTCCGACATATATGAGGGGAATTGTGTTAACAAAAGTTTATTACTCCTGAAAATAAATTACCCTAAAATGAACTTATATAATGCTTTTGATGTAGAGAAACAGCACTCCGAATTAAAAAAGATTTTGTGCTTGTAATCCGTTGAGGATTTAAAAGGTAGTCATAAGTTACGTCTGTCTACCATCGTACAATACAGTGTTCATATATCATTTTTACGGCCCCAAAAATAAGCTCACATTACAAAATCTTGAAAGCTTAAATAATGTGATTTGAAGATAACAATGCGTCATTCTAACAATGTGACACAGTGACAACTGAATTATTCGGGAAAAAACAAACCATTTTTGTTCGCTAACGAAGGCATTTCTTTGCTGTGAAACTGATAATACAGCCGTTTGGCCGAAATTATTGGGAGTTGGGAAGATAACAAGAAATGCGTAATGTTTGCGAGAGTACGTATTTCTTGGAGCACAAAGGGAAAAATGTCGATATATTTACATGAGGCTTCTAGAATAAAATATTCATTCCACTTCCGGGAGACCATCGTGGAAATATTGTAAACATCACACACACCATTTTGTTTTATTTGGAGGAAAATATCAACTAGATATGTGAAGGTTATCGACTTTTTGAATGAACTTTCTTTAGACTAACTAACTAACCACCACGTAGGATGGATCGCCATAATTCTCTCTCCTGACATACCTCTCTACCTTCCTCTACATTCATAGATCGTAACATGCATGCTCGTCAATTTTTCCGACTTCGAATGTGGCCGCCTTTTAGTATTTGATTAATTTGGTCATGCCATGTTTTTCTTGGTAATCCACGGCTTCTCTTTCTATTCACACTGCTTGTATACAGCATTTTAACCATTCTTTTCTCGTCCATTCGTTCCATCTGTCCAAACCATTTCAGGGATCATTTTTGTATTTTTACTTACGATGCAATCAGCTGCCTTACATTTTTCTTTATTTCGTCGTTCGGTATTCTTAGTAACTTTGTAACTTTCTTTAGTGTCATTTGAATAATGGTGTACAACTCCATACTGTATTCGATTTTGAAGAAAACGTTAGTTTTAGAAATGTTTAATTTAATTATATGTTATGGCATATCTCACCTGCCGTGGCAATGTCAAATGTCTTTGGCAAGGCAAAAAATGCTCCTCCAAAATAATAAAACTCCGAGAAAAGGCACGTTTTGCTCAAAATCATATTTAATCACGTATCATATTTCATTTAAAAGTAAAAAATCCGAATTATGTTTTTCTAAATATGCATTTATTTCGTGCCCGTGCCATTAAAAATACTTTTTTATACAATATATTTTTTACCGTCAAACCAATTATCACAAAATAAATTAAAACACTTGTGTACGTTGTTTTTATATCCCTTTATTTTGTTTCATCGAAAAACAAACCAAGGTCCGGCTATAGCGAAACCGGTTGGTTGGATAAAACAGAATAAAAAAAAACTAACTAACTAACCACCACGCCGTCTCCCCGAAGGGGTAGGCGAAAATAATGGGCTGCCACACTTTTCTTTCCTGACATATTTCTCTCGCTTCCTCAACATACATACATCGTGTCATGCACGCGCGTCGATTTCTCTGACTTCTCACGTGGCCGACATTCAATATTTCATTAATTTGATCGTGCCACGTTTTCCTCGGTCTTCCTCTATTTCTAGTTCCATTTAATTGTTTACCATTCTTTCTTTCCATGTGTCCAAACCATCATAATGATCCTTTCATTATTTTGTTCATAACACAGTCATTCGCACCGCATTCACTTCTTATATTTTCATTCGACGCTCTATCATAAACAGAGTATTCACACTTCGTCTAAGAAATCTCATTTCTACCGCATTAATTATACTTTCATCCTTTTTTTGCCAGTTCCATGCTTCGCTTCCATACATATGGAAACGTCTGTTTTCAAGAAGTTTTATTATATTTTATAGGAATGACATGTTTCGCCTTGCTTAAGCATTCATTTTCAATTACGTTTCATTACATATAAAACAGAATAAAGTGGCGTAATAACAAAGTACGCAAGTATTTTTAATTATTTTGAATATTGGCACACCACAAATTAAGTGCTTCATACGAAAGGATAAAATATTTATGTTCACTGTGACGATAAATTATCAGAATATTCGATTTCACATCGGATGTAAACAAATGAAACTATTTTGAAATTTACGAAAAATTTAAAACTAGTTGGCTATGCAAAGGTCATTTAAGGCCGTGCCACACTGTTTGAAACAAGCTCTCCACAAGGGTGACCTTGGTGGAATGTGGAGCCCCACATGTGGAATGCGTGTTTACAACAGTTTACAACATGCATACTATGCGCGTCCGTCCACAAAGGTTGTTGAAGGTCAAATGAATTTTGGTTTCAAACAAGTGTCTACACAGTTTTAAACCGCCGGTGGAGACCGATATGGAGAGCTTGTTTAAAACAGTGTGGCACGGCTTTTACTCGTCAAGTTTACCGTTTACATTTCATTACCAGATCTAATGATGCACAAAAGTAGAATTCCGCGTGCATTAACAATGTCCACGGACGTGTGGTTAGAATGCAAATAGAAGAATGCAGTTTAATTTGTAGTGCAGTCGCTCTCGGTGTAATGATAATTTTAGCTCTGCATCTGCATTCAGGTTTGTCCGCTAGAATGGCGGCGCAGAACTCAAATGATGCTCGCATAAGCGGCAAGGTGGCACTTAACTGGATTTATGATCTCGTAATATTATTATCAACTCATCCTGAAAGTCTAGTTTTAGTTATGCACGCAAGCTCTAAAAAAGCAAAAATTCCATGAAGTTGTTTTGATAAGAGGAAAGGAATAAATAGTATTATCTTCTCTACAACGGAGTTCTAGTGCCAACTCTCATGTATGGAAGTGAAGCTTGGAGCTGGCAAAAGAAGGATGAAAGCAGGATAAACGCCGTAGAAATGAGATCACTAAGCAGAATTTCGCGGGAAAACGTAGTATGATAGAATACCGAACGATGAAATAAAAAAGAAATGTAAGGCAGATGACTGCATCATGAATAAAATTAAAAAAGGATCCCTGAGATGGTTTAGACATATGGAACGAATGGATGAGAGTAGAATGGTTAAAAAGTTGTACACAAGCAGCGTGAGTGGAAAAAGAAGCCGAGGACGACCGAGGAAAACATGGCATGACCAAATGAATCAATTACTAAAAGGCGGCCACATTCGATGTCGGAATAATCGACGTGCGTGCATGGTACGATGTATGAATATAGAGGAATCCCGAGAGGTATGCCAGGACAGGTCATTGTGGCGATCCATCCTCTCTGCCTTCCCCTCCGGGGAAAGCTTGTGATGGTTAGTTAGTTTATCTTCTTCTTCTTCCTTATTGTAGACCTATGTGGTCTGTTCTGAATCGTGAGAATCGATTCAGATATGAGAATCTATAAAGCATGCGTAAGACCAATAATAACATATGGCGTCGAAGCAAGGGCAGACACAGTAAGGACCAAACAAGTTTTGAGGACTTCCGAAATGAAGACACTGATGACGATAGCAGGCAAGACACTGAGGGATCGCGTGAGGAACACCAGAATAAGAGAGATATGTGAGGTTGAGTATATTATAAGATGGAGCAGACAGCGAAAAAAGGACCAGTCCTGTTTATGGTCATGTTTAAAGAATGGATACCACCAGACTCCCTATATTGTATTGCATAATCAACCTCATGGGACTCGTCCTCGTGGAAGACCTTCTAAAAGATGGAAGGACAGCTGGGAGTCTACCTCACAGGAAGAGCAACACTCTGGAGAACAAATAGTATTATGCTGTAGAAAATACGAATGAAAGTTCTGTTTTCTGGAAGTTTAATTATATTTTATGGGCTAACATGTTCCGCCTTGATAAGGCATTATCAAGTGTGCAACATCAGTCCATGAAGCTGTTATAATTAGAGGATATCATATATAATACATTATCCTTTATTTATGAATGAAAATATCTGTTTTATAGAAGTTTAATAATATTTTATGGGCATGACATGTTTCGCCATGCTTAGGCGTTATCAAATGTGCAACATTAGTCCATGAAGGTGTAATGATATGCGGATACAATTTAGAATAAATTATGATTTGATTAATACAAATGGTAACGTCTGTTTTCTAGAAGTTTTATTATATTTTATAGGAATGACATGTTTCACCTTGCTTAAGCATTCATTTTCAATTAAGTTTCATAACATAGACAACAGACTAATAGGATAACAATAAAGATATATATGTTGTCACCGGTGGCGAGGTGTGAGTATTGTGTGTATTTAACATTTGCGTGTAGGTGTGAGAGACTTTATAATTAAGCTTTTAGCCTGTTTCTAGATATCCCGTGGTAGCCTTTAAATGGCAGCACGAGCCCAAGGCAGATCGTGCTCTCTGAGTACAATACATTGTTCAGATTCCATTATCTAGTCTTCGGGACGTTAGTCAAATAGTCGGACCCTGGTCACGACCCTCCGCCGAGAATACAGGCGCGGCCCGGCATCTTTTGTTCTGCGGTACACTTTTACCCGAAACCGATTGCCAAATCAAGTTTAATCCCCGATATTAAGGATGTTATAATAGTTATGGGTGTCTGTGGATGCTAGTTCGAAATGGCACACCTTTCTCTCATTAGCGCGCCTGTACGTGACCTGCCACATTTCTGGGATATCTACCGGAGATTTGGACAAGTATTGGACACGCTACAATACTGCTGTCGAAACTTTGCTGTCGTACTAAATAATTTATACACAATAGATACATTTTACGTTTATTAACATCTTCTTCTTCTTTTTCTTCCTTATTGTAGACCTATGTGGTCTGTTCTCCAGAGAGTTGCTCCTCCTGTGAGGTAGATTCGCTGTCCTTCCATCTTTTAGGAGGTTTTCCACGAGGACGAGTCCCATGAAGTTGATTATGCAATGCAATATAGGGGAGTCTGGTGGTGTCCATTCTTTGAACATGACCGTACCAGTCCCTTTTTCGCTGTCTACTCCATCTTATAATATCCTCAACCTCACATATCTCTCTTATTCTGGTGTTCCTCACGCGATCCCTCAGCGTCTTGCCTGCTATCGTCCTCAGTGTCTTCATTTCGAAAGTTTATTAACATCAATATAAAATATTAGTTATTCTTACAATTATAAAAGATACGTATTTCTGAAGCCGTAGATGACATTCATATACACATATTAATTACTCCGTCTTCGTGTTTTCCATTTTTTTATTCGAATTTGATTGCCATGTTTTGCTATCTACTTTGATATCTACTGACAGACATCTCACTCATCTTAGCGCCAGCATTTAATCATTTCAGTTCTTTCATACACTTGATATGATAATGACAATAGTAAATTGGACGACAACCTTATAAAACGCATTACACTCTCATACAGCAAGGACGAAGAAGACCAGGAGGTCTCAAAATGTGATGGATAGACGCTGATATACCTACAATTTTTCTTCATGTATCAGTCCGGGTCGTCGACTATCACTAGAGTCCGTACATGTTCCTGTCTTGTGCAGTTCCAAACACACTAGAGATACCAAATTGTAAAACTATGGCAGTAGATATACAAAAATGATAATTTCGTTGTTTTGATTATTGAATTTCCATTCATATATTGCATTCAGTTCTAATATCTGCACTTATCGCTCCATCATATAAGGATTTACCATTCATGCGTCATTGAGACCTAGTATTCATTTTAATATTCACTTCTCGGTCACACATTTGACTATATATCTCTACTGTCCTGATTAATAAAAAAAAAGTATGTTTTTATCAGTTTTCTTTTTAAATAAACGTAGTACCTATATCTTAGCAAATAATTTTTATAATGTACTCGTACTTTCATTTTGTTCGAGCAGGTACCATAATGTATCTGTGTTAGCAGAACGTTTATGCTCTACTAATTTTTAACACTCTTTACAAATCAAAATACTGTTATATTTATAATATGTTGTACAACGATAATTATATATAGACACTTATAATTATTAGGGAAATGATCAATTCAATCTAGTGGGAAAACAGGGTAATAAAACCACAAAACAAGTTTCGCGGCAGTAGCAAAGTAGGCTTGTGGATAACCGCAGATACAATATTGTAATCTTAATTTTGCAATTATTTATGTTACTACTTGGGACTAGGATCTTCTGGCTTACAGAAGTTCAGTTTTAATAGCTATTCTTCTTATGTCTTTTGGACAAATTTTTAGACCTGTTTGGTGGTTGGTTAATGCGGGACTAGATGTGTGACCCGGAATACTCAACGAAATACGAAAACGTCTGTTTTCAAGAAGTTTTATTATATTTTATGTGAAAGACACATTTCGCCTTACTAATTCATTATTAAATGTCGACATTCGTTTTTATTATTTAATATGGGGTTTTACGTAATTAATTAATTTAGGTTAACATACAGCGATTTAAAAACATATATAAAAATTAGAGACACAATAAAATACAACCAATTACATACTACCATAAATATAAACGAATAAGATAATTAACAGACGATATGAAACTACATCGAAGTTAAACTAACGTAAACATAATAAGAGTTCAAAATAATAATAATATTGGAATAAAAATAAAACTAATGTAACTTTGTGGTCTCATCTACTGAAGAATGGAGAGAGATGGCCAAGAACATGAGCCAGTGGAGGACTGTTGTGGAGGAGGCCAAGTCCTACACCGGGATGTTGCGTTGAGAAGAAGAAGAACACGAAGGGCTCATCTACTCCGAAAGGTTGATCAGATCATTATTTTGAAATTACCCTCAGGCGGATAACATTGATATCATCAAAATGCTTATTATAATGTATTAATAGTAACGTGTTGAAAATTTTAACTTATTATATTAATAGCAGTCGCAAATTCGGTACATTCCCGCGCTCTGAGCGTAGTTAGTGCGATAAGTAGGAAAGTGGAAAACTTGACTCGCGGTGTGTCTTGTGCGAAACAAAGGGGCATTGAGTGCGAAGAAGTTCAGAGTTATACATTAATGTGTTTAATGAATAATTATTCAAGAAATAATAAACAAGCGTATTAG
Organism: Lepidostoma basale; assembly: GCA_022606425.2. NCBI lineage: Eukaryota > Metazoa > Arthropoda > Insecta > Trichoptera > Lepidostomatidae > Lepidostoma > Lepidostoma basale. Next base: position 339,617 of record JAHDVF020000296.1, on the reverse strand, counting down.
TTAACCCTCCCTTCCCTGTGATGGGTATCTTCTACACGTTGCTTCTAATAACCATCAATATCTCTATACATTTAATAAATACAAGGTTAAGATTTTAGGTATTCCTCCATAATATATTTACGCATTGATTAAAAAAATAATATTAATAATAATCAGAATTCATCGGGTACATCTGAGGTATTTTGTGAACATCTCACTCTTGCATATGTTCTAGCTCAATGTTCTCACTCTCGCCGTCCCGCCGCGCCGGCGGCAGTCGCTTTCGGGCTTGCAACCAGAGCGGGTCTATGCCCGTTCCGTGAACGTTGCCAGATGGTTTTTTAATGTTTTTAGCAATCAAATCTCAAGTATTATAATTTTTGACTTCAATTATAATTATATAAGGGGATTAGCTATGAATGTTCCTATTTTTCCGATTTAAAATCGCAAATTTTTAACGCGTACTGACTACCCTACACCGGAACGCACGTTTTTATTTTAGCACCGTAAGGGAAAGGTTAAAATAGTTGGAAATGGTTGTTGCTCGGTGGCAGAACGGAAACGCGGTCGGTCTACTGGTGTCACGCTAATGCTGCATCTTCCGCGGAGAACACCGGACGGCATGTGGAATCTCATTAGAGAAAGTTGGATGCGGGATGAGTGACTGCTCGTGCGAAACTCGAGTCTCAAAGTATGCCTCACATACTTGGTGATATGTGATAGGAGTGCGTGCATAACAAGCACGGGGCGAAGGCGTGTTCGACTTTCGGTTTTTTTTTTTCAAATGAAAAGCACACGCGTCCACAATAGGTGCACGTTCAACCGTGGGCCTGTTTATTTGTCCACAAACAGGGCGGGCTCAGGTGCACTCAAAACTACAGATTGTCCTAATGATGTAATTGAGTAAGAACTATCCGATGTGTATTTAGCGGCAAATTTACACGATTTAAAACTTATACCGTTATACTTTTAACACTCACACCGCTTCCCCGAAGTAGTAGGTAGAAAGGTTGGACCACCAAATTGATCTTTCTCGGAATACTTATATAAACAATAATTTAAAACACTTGTGTACCTACTTTATTCATACACCACTCTCTTTTGTTTTATCGAACCAACCAGTTTCGCTCCCACCGAAGCTTCGTCAGAATTACAAAAACAAACTGAAGCACCGGCAGGAGCGATTGGTTCGATAAAACAAAATAAACAAAAAGCAAAAATGGCCGTTCAGAATGAAGTTTTGGTACCAACCCAACCCCGATATATAGAAGTAAATCATGAAACTGACAGAAGAACGTACGACAGAATTTCAAATGCTGATATCCAGAAGGAATGTAGAACAGAAGAAAGTATTATGAACAAAATTATGAAAGGATCACTGCGTTGGTTTGGACATATGAAACGAATGGATGAAGAAAGAATGGTTAAGAAAGTATATGTTAACGATGTGAATGGAGTACAGAGTCGCGAGAGAACGAGGAAAGCTTGGCATGACCAATTTAATCAAATTTTAATGTCGGCCATGTTAGAAGTCGGAAGAATCGACGTTCGTGTATGAATCGCTGTATGAATGTGGAGGAAGCTAGAGAGGTGTCAGGATCGAGTAGTGTGGCGGTCCATTCTCTCTGCCTACCCCTCCAAGTTTGTTTATGTTTGATCCATAGAAAATGTTTCACAAATATTTATAGACATTGTTTGCACAATATATCATTATTTATATACGAGGCAAGATTCATTTCTCGGCGCTACATCCCGGTGTGGGACTTGGCCTCCTCCACAATGGTCCTCCACTGACTTCTGTCTCTGGCCATCTCTCTCCATTCCCCAGCTCCTCCCATTTTCTCCCAATCTTCTTCCGCGCAATCCGCCCATCTTTTCCTCGGTCTGTCTCTTGGTCTCTTTTCGCGAGGCACCAATCTGGATATAATTTGTGGATATACGAGGCAAGGACAATACATACGAGTATACGAGGCAAGAACAATACATAATTTGGTTATTATATCATTGTTTAATAATACGTTTCTGACAGTTAGTAATTAAATTAACTGCATCGTTGCGAGTGCCATAGTAATATGATGACCATTCTTAAACGAATATAACTGGTCTATGCTTACTAATATCTCGACAGACAAAACGTGTTCAATGCAAGGTGTAGCAATATACACACTTGTATAAGTATTTGATACAATAAAAATAATTCAACGACCGCTAATGTATTATAAATGTGTGATAAATTATTGTAGGCACTAGTATTTATAATGTAATGGAATCCATCCTGGCAAACGGACGCCCACTTGTTTCCGCAATATAGTATTTCCGTTAAATATTTCCAACAAACAAATCTAATATAATACAGTTTTGCTATGTCCGAATTGTGAGATCAGTTACACCTGTTGTCTGAACGGAAACAAATCATTTAAGTACAGTCTGAAGGTAGCTACATTGCGTGTGTTAACGTAGTCTTCCGTTTATAATGAAGAGTGCTTCCTGAATATAAGTTAATTACTACATATGTATTCACGTCATTCTGACTTAATTTAAAAGCAAATACGAGACGAATAGACTCCCGATATACAAAACGGTCATAAGGTCGATCTTCACTTACGCAGCCTTCGCAGCTTCAAGTCGCATACGAAAACTCAAAATCCTACAAAATAAGGCTATCCGTTTATCGCTTGGTGCGCCTTCATGGACCAGGATCACACAACTGCACCTAGAATCGGGAATCCCGATGATAGATGAATTCACTTGCCGAACGTTTTTACAAAGGACTTCCTTCACATCCTAACCCCACAATAAAATACCTCTCAAATTACGACCCAAACACCTCCAGTCTCCACAAGTGCCCAAAATCCAAATTCTCCTTCAGAGGAACACTCCGGGCCACACAAATCATGCCCCCGCATAGACCAACAACCCACCAAATCACCTTTCAACAATATTCCCATCAGACGTAAGAGGAATAGCCACATGAGCTGAACCTCTGTAAGCCAGAAGATCCAAGTCAAGTCCAAGTAGAAGTCGGGTGGTGGTCTAGTCGATAGAATAGCCTCCTGATCAAAATGATGAATAAAATTTTGAAAATAATTGAATACCATTTTACACTCCGTTTATACGCCGTTTTATTTTCTTTATATTGTTTTATCGAACCAACCGGTTTCACTCCCGCTAGGATAACAAAAACAAAATAAATATAAGATGTTTCGGAAAGTTCGGTCCGTTTTACAACAGAGGGCTCTGGCGACCTCAAGTCTTCAAATCTAACGGTAAATTTTTTTAGAAAAATATCATAGTTAAAATGTCCACGCGTGGTGCGTTATTTTTAAAATAACACTTCAATAGTAAAATAAGATTAATAATAGCGGACAACAAAAAATAATTGAAATTTAAAAAAATTATTATAATTTAAAATCAGTCACAATGCTCCATACGAAAGCGTTTTATTATATCGTTTCTGAGTTCGCCATGACCGGTTTCAGGTATGAAATATTCTTAATGAGTAATCAAATCAAATCAGTTTATTAACTCAAAAGACATTACAAACAGGAAAATGTTTAAGGCATCTATTAAGTACAGGTAAAATATTATAAAAATACAACAAAGTACCAGGAACGCATTAGAGATGGTTCGACATTAGGAAGACAAGATACTTTCTAAAGTCAAGAGTATTTGTCCCCTGAACGTACCTTCACTAATATAAAAGGCGTCGATCTCCGAGGAGACCGCGTTCAGCAGACTAATTGCTCTTCCCACCGGTGTCACCAGAGGCAGATTGGTTCTGGTGGAATGAGGAAACAGTTGTTACCGAACTCGGTTGTGGTTCATAGACAAACTCTATGTAAATTTAAATCAGTGTTTTAATAAAAATATTTAAAAATAAAATGGGTTTGAACGTGCTGTTAGACCGACTACTAGATCGATTTGTAGACGTACCTACAACCTTTTTCAAGAAATTCTGATTTACTTAGTTTATATGATACTTAATAATGTAAGGGTCGGCTACTACCCTTAATATCTAAGCTCTCTATCGATTAGGAGCATGTGTTTAGTAATCTCAATATGTCAAGATTAATATTCATATACTATACACAAATAACAGGTTTAAGATAAACACAAAATTGATGACATCTAAATAATGCACATAATGTTATTCCGAACACGTACAAAAACGAAAAATAAAAACGATTAGAAAATGAAATAATAAATGAAAAAAAAATTTTTTTTTCTTGCATACAACAGGTTGTTTGTACCCAATTACTGTATACAATTTATTTTAGCTATTATAATGAATCTTATGACATGTGATAGTTAGCCAATCTATCGACATTTTATTGTCACGTGAATTCTACACCAGACCAAAGACAGTGTGACAATCACACTGCCATCGCCGGGAATCGAACCCGAGACCTTCAGTATGGAAGTCAGAGCTCTTACCACTCTGCCACGAAGGTCGTCAATTAACAAATTTGTTCAGCTTCTTGATTTTTACTCCATTTTAATCAGCTACGAGTATTAACATATTATTTTCCCAACCGGTTTTGATAATGCACCTTCCTTTATTTGGATTTATATCAAATCTGCCTTTAAATTTTTAATTAACCAATAAAAAGTTTACGTTTATGATTTTATTTATATATAAACTTAGAGAGGGGGTTAAGTCAAGAACATTGATAGGAGAATACAGCTCGGTTAGTCTGCATTCGGAAGGGCAACATCTTCAAGTCGGAAATGATAAGATGATAATAAAACCAAAAAAATAACACTAATTTTTAAAATAATTTAACAAAAATTTAAATATATCTATTGTGAAGAAAAAAACACCTATAAAGATAGAAACAGTTAATTTGGTCATGCCATGTTTTCCTTTGCCTTTCTCGACTTCTTTTTCCATTCACACTACTTGTATATATATTTTTAACCATTCTTCCCTCATCCATTGTTCCATATGTCCAAACCACTTTAGTGACCATTTTTTAATTTTATTTCAGACGCATTCATCCGCCTTACATTACTTTCTAACTTCTTCATTGGGTATTCTATCATACTTTGTTTTTCCGCACATTCTGCCAACTTCAACCTTCGACCATAAGAGTCGGCACTAGAACTCCATTGGGCACTGCCATATTTGCTTTGATTTCTATTTGCAATGATAGTTTTGAGTGCATCATTTATTTTGTTTCCAGCACCAATCATTCATTCGATGTCTTTTCCAATTTTTCCATCTCTTGTAAACGTGCTTCCCAGATAAAAAAATTCGGTAATTTGCTCTAATTTCTCACCGTTCGCACTTATGTAACAATCTGTCAAACATTCTTCCATTTCAAATACCTTAACTTTACACTTTGAGACGTTCATCACAAGGTCACATTTATTGCATACTTCGTAAATTCTTGATACTAGGACTTGTAGATCATCCATGCTGTGGGCAATTAGGCTTACCGCGCACTAAGCAGCCAGGTTGCGGCAGCCAGTCCGACATATGGCGGTGTATGGGAGCCCGCGCACTAGGCAACCACGATTTTCTGGTTGCGGCAGCCATTAGAACGCGTCTGAGTGCACGGCAACCAGCTGGCTGCTAGCAGCCAGAACTAGCGCGAAAAATAGTAGGCGATTGTATGTGGCTGCCGTCAGTCCTCGAGCACTTGTTGTAGCAGCCAGACGTATTATGTGCTCCGTGACGTTTTGAAAAATGATTTTCGATACGGAAAAATTTATTCTGGGTATTATTATTATATAGTAAGAAGTAAAAAATAAATGTTTTGAAAAATAAACACAATATTTTTTTTATTTATGTGGGTACTCATTGGTTGCTAAAACTGGCTGCTCAATATTTCTGGCTACCGCAACCTGGTTGCTTAGTGCGCGGTAAGCCTTAAACAGCTTTGTCTGCATATGGCAAAGAGCTGATGGACATATCATTCATTTTCGCAACAGAAAAGGAAGAAGAAGAGTATTATGTGTCGACAAACAAATACTACATTGTACAGTAAACTGTAATTAATTGCGTAAATGATAAATCGATAAATGGAAACATTCTGGAACTTGTTTGCTACACTACCGGGGTGTTTTCAAAACTGAAGCAGCGTATAAGGATTGGCATTCGAATAATTTCGTTGGTGTGGTCTTTTGTTGAACACATGTTTTTGTTTTCGCTTCGAGCCGATAGCATGGTCGCTCGTTCGACCGCCGATTCTTGCATTTTTGTTAACGGAACAATGAACAGCGTGGGAGTCTGGTCCTAATTGCATTGAGCACCAGTATCAATTTTACAGTCTGTATTATATTATAAAAAGCATATCGCACATAGCGCCCACGCGCCTTCAGATGAGATTAGGAATTTGTATACGTATCTAAACGCGTTACTTGCCATTCACAAGTGATAAACTTTATATAAAGCATTCATTAAAAATATCCACAGGATTACACATTTTTATGGACGCTAATAAAATATTCAAATCGATTGTTGAGATCACTTGAATAGTAATTTTATTTCTAGACGGATATTAAATTAGGACTTTATTGAGCGATAAATAATAAATAACTTCATATGTGATATATTGGCAAAACAAATCTCTTTTGTTTACGAGTTGGATGTTGAACGAATATGAGAATAACGTACAAATAAGAAGAGAATACAGATGAACTAAACTTGATCAATATTTTCTTAAAATATGTTTATTGTATTGATTGATTCAGATTTAATGTGATAGAATTCCATATACTCGTACCTACTCGTAATTTAGGATTATTGAAACAAAAAAATCCGTTTTAATTTAATATTTTCATGACCATATTAATCTTTTAAGGAATTAAATTTCTAAAACATGATTATTTGCATTATATTATTTTCTTAGTTCTATTAATTTAATGTAAATAATCAAACGATAGAAATTCAGTTAACAATGTATTAACAAGACAAAACTAGTACTGAAAATACAAAAATTAAATAGTGGAATTATAACGTTTTTTATTATGAATTAAAACGTTTTTTTTCCACTTTTTAATTTATTTTTATAGACATTTTTAGAAGGTTTAGCACATTTATCATCGGGAGGACGATATAAACTGTGTTTCAATTCATAAAAACGTCTTTATTTTTTCCGAAATACGTAGATTTTGGTAACGTCTACATAATAATACGAATTTACGTATGATAAAAAAAGTAATTAAATTGAATGTACTTAAGAATTACTGAATGGCGGCCATGTTTGAACTTCTCACTTCAGGGAAACGAATTGATGGTTAGTTAGTATATTTGGAAATTTGCAGTACGATTTTATTTTATTTAAAAGTTATTTAAGAAAAGAAAAAAACATATCAATTCAAAGTATTAAGGGAGATACAAATAGTATCGATTAATAGAATGGAATGTTGCACGATATAAAAACAATTAGGAGAAAAAATGTTGTCTTGATATACGAGAGTTTGAGCGATACGGAAGGAAGAGAAAACTCATTTCAGATCAATTCTCTAATATACCAGGACACACAATGAGCGCAGAATATTTCCCGTGGCCAAAGCTATCATCAATCTTCCCATATTGTTCGCCAAAATCCATTTCGCTGATGATATGGAAAACGATTCCACGCCAAAGCGTGTGTCGAACGACTTTCCGAAAACGTTAATAGTTGTTTCCAACACTAATATCAACATACCCCGAAAGGACGAAAGAGATAAGTGCGTCCTTTGAAGCTTATATAAGGTCATTCTCATCATATTATGTAGGTGAGATGTTAATGTCAAATAATAAAAGTTCAATTTAATATTATTGTGATATGGATCACAGCTTTTTCCTTTAAATTTATGTAATATTTCTTGTGATGTAGGTTTCAAATAAATAATAATTATATTATGATAAAATAAAATGAAAACAATATTATTACCTTTTGAATGAAGCACATTTATTTCCGATGAAGCTCAAAAATATGAAATAGTATGAATGGGAAAAGAAGTCGAGGAAAGCCAATGAAAACGTGGGATGGAGGTCTCTCCGAAGGGGTAGGCAGAAAGAATGGACTGCCACACTTTTCTTTCCTGACATATTTCTCTCGCTTCCTCAACATGCATAGTGCCATGCACGCGCGTCGATTTCTCTGACTTCTCACATATTTGATTTATTTGATCCTGCCACGTTTTCTTCGGTATTCCTCTTTGGTTAGTTAGATATTTTTTTTTAAATTTTATCAGTTAAACATTAATGCTCAAAAAGGTTTTTTTATGTGAAATATTTCGAAAAGGTACGTTTTTAGATTCAATTGATTGGTTTAAAATTATGAAAAAACCCGTTGGTTAAGTGAATGTGTATTTTATGAGAGCCTTAGCTTCAAATTTAACGATTGTTAAAACAATGTGAATTTATTTGCAAGTGCAAACAAAGATAACGTATACAAATCACATGATGTATAATTACGACATTCAAACGGCAAATTTTGGATTGAAATGATATCATCATTCCGCGTGACTCGGTGAGCGATATAAACGGTGGTTGTGATTCGTTGTTAATCAATTTGATGACTTTATCCGCTAGAGTCGAAGTAGATCATTACAAGCCTCATTATAGTATCCCGTTAAATACGAGCTTAACAATAAAACCTATTAATAGGCATAATTCAAATAAATTGGAGTCGTTCGACATTTTGCAGTGGATGGTCAAGATTAGCCAATAATTCAGTTATTCTTAAGACTTCATTGGAAACTATAAATTATCTCACGGAAAGTCAAAGTTGATAGGGAAAGGGATCTTTGAAAGGGATGAGGAAATAAAAATTCGGAATAAGTGTGAATGAGGAGAACCTATACCAGATTACCGAATTTGTGTATTTAGGTAGAATATTCACAACGGATAGTGACGCCAAAAGAAGGGTTGGAGCGGATAACAAAGTGAATGGAGCTTTAAAACTAGTTAATTAAAACAACAATTTAATAGTTAAAGAGAAAATGGCCGTTCACAGCGGAGTTCTGGTTATAAACCCTATATGTATGGAAGCGAAACATGGAACCGACAGAAAAAGGATGAGAGCAGAATAAGTGCGGCAAATCCCTTTTACGTTTGTGTATATGATAGAATGTTAAATGCTGATATCATGAAGTATTGTAGAGTGGAACATAATATTAGCAAAATTATGAAAGTAAGTAAGAAAGTATCAATGCGTTGGATTGAACTTTTTCTTTCGGTGCCGTGTCAGGTTCCCCCAACGTTAGCGATCACTGCAGCAAAGGCATCTCTATCCTGCATCACTCGGAACAGGTTCTGAACTCTTGTTATTCCTGTCAACTCTTTGATGTTTCGCAGCCAGGACAGGTGCCTTCTACCAACTCTCCGAGGTCCCTCCACTTTACCCATTAATATCAGTCGAAGGAGGTGGTATTTTTCTCCCCTTAGCGCTTGACCCAAATATGAGACCTTTCTAATTTTCACACTCAACAACAGCTCTCTTGGATTGGACACATGACACAAATAGAAAAATAATAGATATATAGTGAGGAAAGACTATGGAGTTGAAGAGGACCGAGGAAAATATGGCATGGCCAAATGAATCAAATTTTAAAGGTCAGCCATGTTAGAAGTCGAAAGAATCGAATTATGTGTATGACTCGCTGTATGAATACGGAGGAGGCTGGATAGGTGTGTCAGGATAGAGGAGTGTGGCGGTCCATTCTTTCTGCCTACCCTGGGAACTGATGTGCTGGTTTTGTTCTTATTATTATCTGCATTTGTTTCGGATAAATACCACTTGAAAAAAAAACTTATTATACCTCGATAAAACAAGGTTATTCAATACGGAAATCAAGACTCTTTAATATAATAAATAATCTCAAGCGATAGTAGCATAAAAATTATTTAATCGATGAGAGGGTATATAATTCATAATACCTGTATATTTTAATGTACAAAGGTAGTTAAAAAGAAAAAAAATAGTAAACTACTATTAAAGGATAATTCAGCACACAAAATATTACTTTATAAAATATTTTCTAGCATGAACATGTTCTTCTCTTCTTCTTCTTTCTGACTATAGTCCTGGGTGGACCTCGGCCGCCCCCATAAAGTTTCTTCAGCCGATCCTATCCTGAACATGTAAATGTTAGTTTTATTGATAGATATAAGTGAAAGTAAAATTGAATTTAAATCTCACACTAGTCCAATTCGCGATGAAATGCTCGTTGATTTTTTTTAGTCAGACGTTCAGACATTAGACAATATCCTATAAAGGCGCCACACACTGGATCCATTTGGCAAAAACATGGACTTAGGGGTCGAACTCCGAATTTTGCCCTGATTTTTTTTAAATTAGGTCCTTTGTGTGATTCCAAACCACTTTTACATTTGAACTTTTCTTGATATAACTGCTAATTTCCAAGAAAAAAATGTTATTGTTTTTTTTGTATGAAACAAAACTGATTTCTGCAATTATTTCGGAATCAGTTGGATACGTCAAAACCAAACTTAGTAGGGATTATAGAGGACATAATCCTCTACATTACTTGTTCCAACATCTACTTCATATCTCTGCCCGTTTAAAAGCGGCAGACATTATAAATCTTATTTAATTGTTATGAGTATAAAGTGGTTTCGGATTTTTTGTTAGATGCATAAATGATCATCGCGTTCCTTTACAAAGAATGGAGTGATTTTAGCATAATTATGCATCTAACAAAAAATCCGAAACCACTTTATACTCGTAACAATTAATTAAGATTTATAATGTCTGCTGCTTTTAAACGGGCAGAGATATGAAGTAGATGTCGTAACAAGTAACGAAGAAGATTATGCCCTCTATAATCCTTACTAAGTTTGGTTTTGACGTATCCACCTGATTCCGAAATAATTGAAAAAATCAGTTTTGCTTCATACAAAAAAAAACAACAACATTTTTTTTCTTGGAAATTAGCAGTTATATAAAAAAAAATTAAAAGACAAAAGTGGTTTGGAATCACACAAAGGATCTAATTTAAAATCAGGGCAAAATTCGGGGTTCGACCCCTAAGTCCATGTTTTTGCCAAATGGATCCAGTGTGCGCCACAAGACAGTTCTATACGCTTAATAAAACGTATTCATCAATATTAAATATCGAATATTGTTATTATACATTATTGATATTAATATAATCTGTTATAAAACTCGTATATGATCTCTTAGACGGATGTCTGATTAATCTCTATATGATATAGTGTTAAATGCAAATAAAATAAGTGAATGCGGTGCGAATGAAAGGGTCATAAAGATGGTTAGAACAATTGGTTAGAATGAAAAATAAAGATGATTTATCAAGAAGCTACGATAAAGAAAGTCTTTGTAAACGTTGTTACCGGAACAGGAAATGGAGGAAGTCCGAGAAAAACGTGGCGTGATCAAATCTGCTAAAAGTTGAGAGTCGGCCACGTGAGGGGTGGGAAAAATGTGGTCATGACATGATGTATGAATGTGAACGAAACGAGAGAAGTATGTCAGGAAAGAACAGTGTGGAGGTCCATTATTTCTACCGATCCCTTCGGGCAGACGACGTGGTTAGTTTATTCTATTTTATTATCAGTACACCCATTCGAAACTGTCAAAAATAAGTCCCAAATTCTAGGATTGAGTATTTACATATCAAAGGACGCGAGAGTGAAATGTTTGTGTATCCATTCCCCGAAGGTTTGAGATATTTCCCATTTCCAACACCCAGACAGGTCCAAGAAGGGCAGGAAGCTGTATAAGGACAGAGAGAAGCCCCTGAATCCAAACGGATGTAATATAAGGGACCCTAACCCTAATACCCATGTACAACGTACAATTCAATACACCCCTTGAAGGATTTGGCTTGAGTATGAATCAATATGGGTAGAGAGGTCGAGAGTTTGTGACATATGCCGAGTCTAGTTAAATGACGAATTGACTTGATTGTAATTAAATACTACTATTATTCACTAATACTAAATGCTATATTTGGAAGTGAATTATGGAGCTGCCTGAAAGATTGATAATCTCATTAATACAAATAAAAATGTCTGTTTTTGAGAAGTTATATTATAGTATATGGGAATGACATGTTTCGTCTTGCTAGTGCATTATCAAAAGACATGATAATGCATTAGAAAGGTGAAACATGTCATATCCATAAAATATAAATAATATGCAATGTGTATTTTCGACACTATCAAACGTGTGCGAGAATATTAGAAAAAATATTATCGATAAAAATTCAATTTTTCTTTGCAAAGTTACCCACTTAAGAAATAGGGGCGCTTTTTTAATTGAAAAACTGATCTTTTGTTTTTTTTATTTTATTTTTGCTCTTCAAGTAAGCGGCGTATTTTCTTCAAAGTAGTGTCATTTGAAAGCTAGAAAGTCTACCTAGCTAAGAAAATAAATAAAACTAAGTTGTAAGTTTTTTAAGCTAGGTTGACTTTCTAGCTTTCAAATGAGACTAATTTGAAGAAAATATGCCGCTTACTTAAAGAGAAATAATATATATATATTTTTTAAATACGAGTTTTTCAATAAATAAAATAATAAAGCGCCCCTATATCTTTAGTAACTTTTCGAAAAAAAAAACGCATTTTTATTGACAACTTTTTGTTTAGTATTCTCACAATTCGTTTGATCAAGTGGCGAAAATACACATTGTATATAATTACTTCTGGAAAACAGACGTATTCATTTATATAATTACTTTATATTGGATTTTTGTATCATTGTTTAAGAGACAATGAATATGATAGTGTATGTTGAAATGATCTCACTTAGTCGATGGTGCTAAAAGACGATGCGTACCGAATGAATAAAATATGGAAAAAAAAACGTTAGGTAGATAAATGCGTCGGAATTACAATTGAGAGTAATGTGGAAGTATTATAGTTATAAAAAAATATCGTTTTATTTTATTACGACGTAAATCATTTCGTTGTTTTTCTCTTGTTTTTAACCTTTATGCGAATCTCGTAGGAAGGAAAATAGTTCATTTTCCGAGAAAATGTAAAAGGAGACGGCCTCCTTGCAAAAAGCTACCCAAACCTCCGAGTGGAGAGGAATTCTTCCGGCAGGTTGGATAGAATAATGGGACGAGGGAGATAATGAAGTGTGCTGTTTATAACTTTTCGAGAAAGCGTCACAAACAAAAAATGAGATTTTATTAGCTCGGCGGGGTGGAGGAAACCGACGACATTTTGATAACTCAATTTCTTTTTGAACTCTATTATTACATTTTAATACAATTTAAAATTTTCTTACGCGGTTTACACCAACTTTTAAATATTTACTCTTGCTGGAGATAAGATATAATTATAAGAAATGAAAATTAAAAAAATAATAATTCCCTTTTTACATCATTATAGCGAGAGCCAAATCGATGTAAAGGGTATATATAGCTATCAAATGTATTCTCGTGACAAGTGAATTCTTCACCAGAAAAAATACGGTGTGACATCACACTGCCATCGCCGGGAATCGAATCTAAGTCCTTCTGGGTGGCCGTCAAAGCATTTACCACTCGGCTGCGAGGTCGTCACTATATATTTAGTTTAATTCCACTACATTTTATGGCTTCGACCGTTTTCGGTAGCTCACTGCAATCAGTCAGCCCTCTGGACCAAAATATGATAGCGAGCTGCCGAAGCCGGGAAAGCCATAAAATCAAGTGGAATTAAACTAAATATTCATCATAAAGATTTTTTTTAATAAAAAAAATATTTCTTTAATTGCAATGAACTTCTACCAAGAAATTTAATTTAAATAAATTGTTAGTATGATTTAAAAAAAAAAACACAATTGTTATAATATATTTTAGAGACATTTTTTGTAAAATTTAAATCAAAGAAAAACTCACGTGTTTACACGGCGCATTTCACAATATATTGTACATAATAACATATTAAATCGTTTTTCATGTTGATGTTTATGTAACTTGAACTTTTGTAATGCTAACTAATATACAAATCGTCGGCAAAGTTTATGTGAAATTGGCATTCTAAATAAATACAAATAACAGACGAATTTACCTTTGCGAGAGAATACCTAAAATTTCAAGGAAATATATTCTCACGAACGTACATACTATTCACATTCATTCATTTTTTTCATACTTCCCAACTTGGGTAACCCATTTTCGGGAGATATTGTAGCACACAATAATAACAACTTCCTACTCTTTTTTTAAATTTAATCAAATGTGTAAAAATTGTAAAAAAATTATATTTAATAAAATTTAATAATGACTTGGTGCCTGGGCGTAAGAGAGCGCAAAAGGCTGGAGGCATTTAAAATGTGGACCTACCGTCGAATTGCCCATGTTTCATGGAGGGACCACGTTACAAATGAGGAGGTTCTCAGCAGAGTTGAAGAGAATAGGCACACGTTGAACACCATAGCGGAGAGGCGCGCGAGATGGATTGGTCATGTGTTGCGACACGAATGCTTCCTGCATGATGCATTGGAGGGAATGGTCGAGCGATCGATTAGTAGAGGAAGACGTCGCCAGGAGTATCTAGACCAGATTTGCCGAGATATGGACTGCACCTCTTATGCGGAGTTGAAGAGAATTGTCGAGGACCAAGCGGGGTGGAAGGGGAGATGCGTCGCCTTGCTACAGACCAATCTTTAGATTGAGACCGGAAAAGAAGAATAAAGTGTTGGTTAGTTAACCATGACCGGTTTCGTGTGAGAATATTTCCCGTTGAGTCACAGTATCAACTAATTCTTTCGTCATCAATTAACAAAAATATATTTATACACGATAGTTATACAAGTTTACTTAGTATCTCTAAGCAGATTTAAAAAAAAAATTCAATTAATGCTATAGTAGAATACAAACATTTTGATAATTTCTTTATTTGAAATGAATGTTTATGACACATCTGTGGAACACGTGAAATACTCTTGAAAAGAAATGTAAATATAAAATTGGAATGTCACGTGGTCTATCATCTCCGAAGCTTATCTCAATGATAATATTGAATCTAAATGCCATAACATTGCCAACATAAATACATGTGTACAGCCAGTCAACGTAATATCGAATTTCGAGTAGAAAAACGAAATCTCATTAGTAATAATATACTTGATTCGCTCACGTGATTTTCTATATGGAAAAGGAGGGATTCATTATCTCCAATTACCGAATGGTAATATATTCGATTTATCTTATTGCGTGGATAATTATTTTATTTCTTTCGCCAAGAAAGCGAAACGCACGACTTTAAGCGAAGCGCTCTCAAGCAAGTTAACTTTCGCAACTGCCTCTCATTGTGAAAACATCCCTGGTAAGTAGACTTCCGCAAGTTTCGTACTCCGTTTTACTAATCCTAATAAAAGGATGATTAAGAAAAGAAAGAATGGTAAAAAAAAATATGTTAACGATGTAAATGGAACCAGAAATAGAGGAAGACCGAGGAAAACGTCACACGATCAAATAAATCAAATATTGAATGTCGGCCACCGGTGACTAGTCAAGAGAAATCGACGCGCGTGCATGACACGACGTATGTCGTAATGTTGAGGAAGCGAGAGAAATATGTCAGAAAATAAAAGTGTGGCAGTCCATTCTTTCTGCCTACCCCTTCGGCGAGACGGTGTGATGGTTAGTTAGTTAGTTATAATAAATAAATCGTATGAATGGAGTTATGGTCCCAACCCTAATGTATGGAAGCGAAGCATGCAACTGGCAGAAGAAGGATGAAAGCAGAATAAATGCGGTAGAGATGAGGTCCCTAAGACGTATGTGTGGTAGAACGATATACGACAGAATCTCAAATGCCGATATAAGAAAGGAATGTAGAGCGGAACAAAGTATTATGAACAAAATTATGAAAGGATCGCTGTTCGGACATATGGAACGCATGGATGGAGAAAGAATGGTTAAGAAAGTTTACGTTAATGATGTGAATGGAGTACGGAGTCGGGGCAGACCGAGGAAAACATGGCATGACCAAATTAATCAAATTTTAAAGGTTGGCCATGTTAGAAGTCGGAGGAATCGACGTGCGTGTATGACTTGTTGTATGAATGTGGAGGAACCTAGAGAGGTTTGCCAGGATAGAGTAGTGTGGCGGTCCATTCTCTCTACCTACCCCTGCGGGGAAACGGCGTGATGGTTTTTGTTTGTTCGTATGAAAAAAAAAAACGGTGTATCAATTCATAATTACGGAATTCCACAGTATTTACACTTTTAGTATATTAGATATTTTTTTAGCTCATTCCATTTGGATTAAAGCAAGGAAACTAATTAGGGTACGGTTCTCGCCAGCATTTCTGTCGCACTGCAGTATCTTTAACGTCACATCCAGAGAACTCTGACAAATGTCGATGAAAGGTGTTATCACCCTATTTTATTTATATCTGTAGTTTTTTTTAGGTGTGAGCTGAGTTAAAAGGTTGTTGATTATCATGTGACGCTTATATGCATTTAAAAATATTTATTTTTCCCTTTTATATCACACGATGAAGTGACGTGTGGATGAAAAGAAGATTGAATTATTGAATACGTATGTGAAATGAGATGATTCTTATGATCGATTTCGAATATGTAGTAAATATATTATAATATATTATTTGGTATTCATTTAAATTCGGAATATATATTGACGGATAAGGTATTAACACTGTGGAATTCCATTGCTAATTTGAAAGGAGAATTTTAAACACTGTATTATTCATTTAATTTATTCAATACAATATTTACAAATAAATGGATGACATTTGGGCGACTTAATTATTCTTCATCCAGTCTGCAACTGAATGGTGCGAATGTTGAAATGGTCGACCAATTTTTTTTTTTTTTTTAAAAAGATTAACATCAAGGATTTATATCAATGATATTAGAATTTATTTTACAATCTTCAATGTGGGCAGAAAATAGCTCATTATTATGAAGAAGGAACCTGGTCGTGTCCAGGCTTGAACCCATGCCCCCTGGATCAGGAGCCAAGCGTTCTATCCCCTAGACAACCACCGGTTAATACCTTGGCAGCATTATCACTAAAGCGCTTGACCCGGACATTGAAATAAAATGCAGAATTGAAGCTGCACGAGCTGCATTTAATAAAATGAGAACATTTTTTTCCAACGATAATCTTAACTTGAAACTCCGAGAAAAAATGATTAAATGTTATATATGGTCTGTTCTGTTCTATGCCTGCGAAACCTGGACTCTGAAAGTGAATGTAATGAACCGGTTGGAAGCGTTCGAGATGTGGATATACCGCAGAATGCTCCGTATACCGTGGACCGATAGGGTCAGTAATGCAGACGTACTACAGAGAGCCAGAGCCAATCGAGAGCTGTTGTCGAGTGTGAAAATTAGAAAGGTCTCATATTTGGGTCATGTGCTAAGGGGAGAAAAATATTAATGGGTAAAGTGGAAGGACGTCGGGGAGTTGGTAGAAGTTAGCAGTCCTGGCTGCGTAACATAGAAGAGTGGACAGGAAAAACAAGAGTTCAGAGCCTGTTCCAAGTGGCGCAGGATAGAGATGTCTTGATCGCCAACGTTGAGGGGACCTGACACGGTATCGAAAAAAGAAGAAATAAAAATGATCCACTACGTGTTTCGTAGGTGACGTCCTCCATTCTCAGGTGTAATTTTTATTTTATTTTGTAAAAATAATAAATAAATAAAGTGGATATTAAATTCTCCTTCCGAATTCGTAGTCGATTTTATGAATTCTTAATTAAATAATATATTTAGTAACCGAAATTCAAATCATGAATTTGTTTCCTATCTGCAGTGCACTTCAACATTCAACTTAAGATATGACATATAATAATACGTGTGACGTCACAGAAACCTTGAATACTGTACATTGTAAGATTGGTAGCTTTATAAAAACGTCGTTAATAAAATGCAGGTAGTAACCAATTATATTAACAACGATGACGTCATTATCGGAGCTGCGATAAAATAATCAATTTTAAATTGTTTTTTTTATTGTAAAAATAGACATATTTTTCTACCAAACTCAAATTCTCTTGCCTTCTTGTTTCTATAAATTTGAAACGCGGGTAAAAACATCCCAAGAACAGGTTAAAATTAACAAACAAGGAAGAAAGGAGGAAGGAATTAATCAGAGGGGGCTATAAATTAAGCGTTTACCATATTTCATTTGAACCGATCGCTAATGCGTTGCTCCCGGGCGCTAATGACCGCCTCAAATTTTAAGCTTAATAAAACAAAAATGGCTGAAAATGCGCATAACGCTGTCTAGAGTCTAGAGCATAAGCACTTGCTGTTTCTCAAGCAATGAATGTAAAATAGAGAGGAAATACCTCAAAATAATATTATACACAATAATATTATGTGCGAAATTAATCCTTTCCCCCCCTCGTTCGGGGGAGCACTCCAGGCTACATATTATTATTTAACTCCGTATAAAATAACTACTAAGTCACATTTCCCACAAAGTTTCCTACAGACGTAAGAAGAATAGCCATTAGAGCTGAACCTCTGTAAGCAAGAAGATCCAAATCCAAGTCATTAAGAATTTAGAAATACTAGTTTTTTCTATGCATATGATTACGTTAATAGAGTGAAGTTGTGGAAAATATTGTCTGAATATGAAATAAGTACAAAACTGATCACGGCAATTAAGTCGCTATACACGGAAAGCACTGCTAGTGTCAGAGTAAATGGAAATCTTACAGCCTGGTTTGATATTAATAAAGGTGTCAAACAGGGTTACGCAATGTCCCCGTGGTTATTTAATCTATATATGGACAAGTGTATGAAAGAGCTGAAAGGGTTGATAGCTCTAATATTCCAACTAAGCCTAAGGCTTTTAAAATGATAGATCTCGAATGTGCCGGGATAAACTCGTGACTGTATTATCAGGGTAGTGTAGTAGAGACGTGAGGATAGAAAATACAGAGAGAGATACACGATGGTTTGATGACATTAGAAAAGTTGCTGGTGACTGGATTCGAAGGGCACAAGATTTATATACTCGTATAGTATAAGCGAACGAAAATTACAGAATCGAACTACATACAATTCATAATACACTTCTTCTTTCTTTTCCCGTTACCCAGGATCGACTTTTTCTCACTTGGCGCCAGGTATTTTGTAGATAGGTTTATTCCTCCTTAAGGTCTAAGGCATTTCTGTCCCTCTGCGTATTCGTCAGCTAGATGGGTTGGGATCTTCCTCTACCTATCTTCTTACTTGCCAGGGAAAGACACCTTTTCACGGCATGGTAGTGTGGTCTTCTCATCACGTGAATAACCATCGGAGCCTTGATTCTGATAACTTTTCATTTATGGATGCAACCTTTAAACTTCCCCTCACATATTAGTTATGATCCTTTTGTTACTGGTCCCGACCATCGCAGTATGAGCATTTATGTAGTATGGAGTTTCAGTTCGTGGATTTTTTTAGTTGGCCATACTTCGTTTTCGTATTGTAATGCCAGTCGAATAGCTCTTTATAGATCTTGCCTTTGGTCTTTAAAATTCATAATACATTTTTTTTAAATAACTTGTATATTTGAAACAGGTTCCTCCCATATTCTTTGTTCGCTTTTGATGTCTGGTGTAAAAGGGGAGACTTGGCCCTCTCGGAAAATTGGCACACCAGCGGGTGGATAGGCCCGGCGACAGAGGCGCCATTATATCCCTTATAAGGACTTGCGAAAATTTTATTGCTTTTAGCCCGCCACTTGGCAGGGACACAATAAAATTATAATGCATTCTATTGTGAATTATTTTGCTCTTAGTTTTACGACGGGAAATCAAGTTTATTATGTTTTTGTATAAGTTGCTATTTTTATGAAGCAAGGGCGTTATTTTTATATCATAGATGAGAATGTTTTAATTAAAACGCTAATAATTAGTAAGTAATTATAATACGTCAGATTTTAAATTATTAAATGGCAGAGTGGCACGAGCAATGACTGCCACATCGAAGGTCTCGGGTCCGATTCCCGGCGATGGCAGTGTAATCAATGAAAATAAAATATAAATGTATTTTTTTCAAGTATATTTAGTTAAAATCTACTAATTTTTGGCAGTTCGCTATCATTTTCTGGTGTGATTGTCATACTGTCTTTAGTCTGGTGTAGAATTCATGTTACAATAAAATGGGGATGGATCAGGGAACTATCACATGTTCAGATCAAAGATTCAGAGAGAATCAATAGCTAAAAAAATTGTATACAGTATTGGGTTGAAATAACCTATTGTATACAAAAATGTATAAAGAAAAAAAATACGACATTAAAGGCCTAACGGGCATGCCAAGAACCAGCAAAGATCTTAAGAGACTTTGCTGCAAACCAATGTCTAGGATTGAAACATAAAAATAAAATTAATATTGGGTGTGTCTTTATCTCATCTTAAACAGATATATTATATAATTGACGAAACAGTTGTCGCGAATAATTATTAAAAATTGTGATAACAGCGTTTTATATTTTAACAGTTAATAATGTTGAAGTATCATAGTGAGCATATGAGCAATTCATAAAAATGGCGCTTTATAAATTATCCAATTTATTATTATTATAGTATTTTCGCCAAAAGAATGGACTATTGGACAAAAATGAAATGATTAAGAAAACCAAATCGCTTATTTTTCAAGAAAATTTCAACCTTTGATAGTTGACTTTCGTAGATCTTTATTTTTAAAGCTAGCTTTCATCATTTCATGCCAGACGGTGCGATGCCCATTCTGGAATAAAAACGGAGAGATCCCTTCTGTTGAATGGATACAGCGCCTATACCGCTTTATTGGAGGTATGTGACCAGAATATTACTTCAGAATACACCGAATAAACGCGCCTTTTGGTTGCAATAAAGTCGCGATAAGAAATAGGCCAAACTTCTTTGGATTCGTAAATGTATTTTCACGCCAGATTTATCCAATAAAATTGTATTTTGAATAACAGGGCACATCGGTTACATTGTACGAAATACTCGTAATGACATAATATTTCCTTGTAACATTCTCAAGAACAAATCGAATCGGAATGTATTTATAACATATAACATTTCATACCATGTAAGTAGAAATAATAGCTCATTTTTATGAAGAAATAATCGGGTCGCGTCTAGAATTGAACGGTTTTTATTTTACACAATTTATATATTATTATATTATAAACAAAAAGTCTTGCGTATACTCATACATACATATGTCTATATCATATGTATGTATGAGAATACGCAAGACTTTTTGTTTATAACATAATAATAAATAATTTTTGTAAAATAATAACCGTTTAATCATAGACGCGACTCGGTTCTTTCTTCATAATAATGAGCTATTATTTCTACTTACATTGGACATTAAATAAAATTTTGATTTAAAGTCTTTACTGAGTTTTTTTATAACTTGATAATATTGCTATAAAGATTTGTAAAAAAATAATTTATGGTATAAATTTTGATGTCTTATAATTACAGACAACCCAAAAACGGATATTTAATATTAATGAAAACATTTGACATTTGACATGTGCTTACTAGGGCATTATCAAATGTTACGTACATTTGATAATGCCATATAAAGTATTTTTTTAGTTTTGAATAATATTATTTTCAAAATTGAAGAAGATTTTAAGCTATATGCTTAAAAAATCATGATTAGAAAAGTAACATGTGTCTGATTTTAAACACATTTTTTATTATTTCAGTTTTATTTTGTAATTCGGTTGTTATTAATCTTATTTTAAGTTTAGATAAACTTAAGGCGTTAACACTGTGGAATTCCATAATGACGAATTTTTATGAATTAAAACACTGTTTTTTCCACTTTTGAAAGTGAAAAAAAAAACATTGTTTTAATTCATAAAAATTCGTCAATCTTATTTTACTATAGAAGTATTATTTTAATGAGAACGCACCACGCGTGACATATTTACTATGATATGTTTCTAATACGATATAGACAGCCATTATGTTCACATGGTTGGCGACCAAAATTAGAAGAAAGTAAATGGTGATATTTAATTTAATTGATGCATTGTTCGACATTGTTATTAGACGCACGGTACACGGGTACGTCCAGACATTGTGGAGTATTATTGCCGGTGGGTCAAGGAAAAACATAGCATATAGGTACATTCGAACGAGATTTTAATATTTCGTTCACCATTTTAATGACATGAAATAATAAAAATATTTTAAAAACAATTTGTTTTTTTGAATGTATACAAATACTTGTAGAAAAAAACTGTATTTTACCCATTGCGGGTTAATCATTTTTAAGGATTTAAGGCAGAAACATACTATTAACACGCGACGTGGCGTGTTTACTCCCACCATCGGCAACAGGTCGATCTAGCTCGTCTGGATCGGGTGGCGTGTGCGCGCATGGCGTCGCGTCGGGTGTTCATAGTGTGATTCTGTTCATAGAAAACAATACAATTTGATTCGACTCAACACGCATCACGTGGCATCGGGTGGCGTGGCGTGTTAATAGTATGTTTCTGCCTTAATTGTATCTCAATAGAGACGAAGATGTAAATTGTTTTTTGGAAACAGAATATGGTAGTCGAGGCGTTTACAGGACTTATGACCTGTCATTGGTTGGGTTAAGCGATCGCTTTATGTTAACAACATTCCCTATTCCGCCCTTCTTACTACCACTACGTCTGAACATTTTTTGAAAGATGTATATATGCTATTATGTTAAGAAACACTTCACATTTTTTAGGTCAATTTTCACTAGCGCCATCTATTAAGATTATATGTAAGCATTACGCAGAAAATCTTTATTAGGTTCAAAAAATATTAATATTTCAAAAAAACAATTTACATCTTCGTCTCTATTGAGATACAATTAATCCTAGCAATTTAAAAACAATAAAATATTTTCTTTTTACATCATTTAATTTGTTTTAACGAACCAACCGGTTTCGCTCCCACCGGAGCTTTGTCAGGGGTACAGAAATATTCTAAATGACGGTCAAAAAATGTCCAGTTGAACACATTTTGTGACTATTCACAAAGTTTATGTAAGCCTGACGCTCCGGCGGGAGCAAAACCGGTTAGTTCATTAAAACAAATGAAGTGTTGTAAAAACAAAATATTATGTTTAAATTTGTTTGAATATGTTTGCTTTTATGCTAAATGTGTGATTATATTAATTATGAAAAGGTGGTAATTCACAAGGAAAGTTTTAAACAGAAAATTTACAAATACCGGTATGTACCTTGAATTCCCATTCCTAATTATACTTTCATATGGTAGATACACGGTGATCCAAAATACGTTTATACTCTGACTGATGTGTTTTGAGAAATATTTTATTTATGTTTTTAATCGTTTTAAATCAAACTTTTGTAACATTTATTTTTTTATAAACAGTTTTCAAGTACAGGTCGGACAGATGCAGGAATATATCACCAAGATGGAGATTACGATGATCTTGGAAACGTCGATCATAAGAGAAACCACATAAAACTAACATACCCAAGATTAACCGGGTGGTGGTCTAGGGGATAGAATGCTTGGCTCCTGATCCAGGGGACATGGGTTCAAGCCTGGACACGACCAGATTCCTTCTTCATACTTCTCTGGTTTCAATCCTGGGATTGGTTTGCAGCAATTTCCTCCATTATTCTCTTCCATTTTTCCCTGTCTTGTGCGGCTCTTTTGAGATCTGCATATGATCATAATAATAATGCAATCTTCTTCATAATAATGAGCTATTTTCTGCTCACATTGAAGATTGTAAAATAAATTCTAATATCATTGATGTAAATCCTTGATATGAGTCTTTTTTTAAAAAAAAAAAAAAACCCTTTGGGATCCAAGTTTTTTTTTCCATTTCTTCCCCACATTCCTGATGACAAAGGAATGGTCAGATAATAAGACAGTATTTCTAGAGTATTCATTTGATTCTTACATTTAAAAAAATAGCAAAACCCTATTTGAAGCTCATAAAAAATGTCTGAGAAAAAAATGGCCAAACGTAGTGGACATAGGAGTTGGTGGGAAAAACCCAATGGCCACAACGTGTGGACATAGGAGCTGTAAGGGTTAAGATAAAATTTTAACGTGTTTAGATTGTTTTGGCGTGTTTAAATCTGTCTCTTCGGCAAAATCTAAATAATAAATATGAATATTTTTTGTTAATGTATACTTATATTGTACTTGTACACGAATCCTGGATTTCACCCATGGTGGGTGATTAATTCATGTAATTTAATTGTATCTAAGAGGATCTTGAGATACAATTAAATTTAATAAATATGAATTTAAAAGTTTTATTCTACTATTGAGCATACTTTTCTCTACGTTTTTCAAAGTTTTTTTTTTAAATTTATTTACTTCTCAATAAACCTTCATTGAGAAGTAAATAAACTTTTAAAAAGTAAGTTAATTAATACAAAAATCATAATAATGGAATTCATGTTATGCATTAAATTTATCAAAAATAATTGTATTTTAGATAAAATTATGATAATTTTTCATTACATGTATTTATGTGTTCAGAAATAACCAGTATTTTGGGAACACCGTATACATAGAATGACACCTACCCGTACTAATGTCATGTATCATCATTAGTACGTGGTGTGAAATACAAAACAATTCAAAATAACGTTGTTGCATTTCAAACATCCGTTATTATAATAGTGGGTGTGTTTGTATTGTTGGAAGAATTAATGCTACCCAAACCTCAATAATCGTCAGTTTTAAGACAAACAAATATGGTCGCATGTATAGTCCGTTCACTACAGGGAGATCGTTTGCAATAGTTTGAGTGACAGTGCGTTTTCAAAATATCTAGACGTTATTTTAATTTTATTTTTATGATTGGAAAATCAAAAAATGTTTCAATCATACATTCAGATATTGAAATAAATAATCATGTTATTTTTATTATTTCTTTAGAGACTAATATTAATAATGATATTTTTTTTCCTTTATTGGTTTCAATTACAATATTTGATCCTTGCAAGTGTTTATCTTTAGGATATTATTACTAGTTATTATACAATTTCTTTCTTTATTATGTATTGAAACTGACCTGAATGTGGCTTTCCTTTTCCTAATTTCGACGTGGTAAATTTGCGATTCAATCAAAAATAAATATAATATTTTAAAAAGTCTCCTTTAAAACGAGTATTTTTAGAATCACCGAGGATAAGAGCAGCCAAATGCGTGCTCTCGGCCTCGCGTCTCGGAAGACACTGACGTTTGACGTACCTAACCGGACGCAACCAAATAGATTCCAAGAAAGACCACCATACTAACACATAAACGATAGCTCTTCGGTTTGTGAATCTACTATACGCAATAGAGTTGTGACAATCCTTGTATGCGTTGGCGAACAAAAGAGGCAGTAAACACTGACTGGAAATGTTTGAACTTACACTAATTGATTGTTTTTATTTTATTTAAAGTTAATGGTTGCGTGTTATAACTTCAATGCCAATAAAAAGTTTTAACACAAAATTATAAATCAACCGTCAGGCAAAAAAGCTGGATTGAATTAAGCTGGACTGGATAAACACAAGTTTATCGTGACATATCTCTACTTCTTATATAATCATACATCATGATACGCATGTTTATCGATTATTTATACATTGAACATAACTGCTTTTTAGAATGTGATTATGGTGGTAATAACACATTTGTTTGGCTTACTTCGACGTATATTTGCATTCACACTGCTTGTATACAATTTTTTCCTTCATCTAATCATTCTATATATGCAAACTATCATAGTGACTACCTTGATTTTAATAAGAATGTATTCGTATATCTTACATTCCTTTTGCACGAAAAAACAAATGAAAATTAAACACAATGTTGTCTATTGTTTTAGTACCTTCTTTTCGTATTATTTAGCACCTTGTGAAAGGGTTTGCTTAAGAAATATTTATTATCTAATAAAATAAACTTCTAAAATATATGCGGATGTGTAAGATTTGTATAAAAAAACTGTCAGAACACATCTCAAATTCTTGGAAATGAACGAAACTTTGGGTTTCTTTGTCTCATTTATGGTGCCGTCCCCTTAATACAAAAAATATCTCCTTTTGTGTATTTACTTTACCTGTGTGCATAAAAAAATGCTTTGTGATTTTTGTTTAGTTCACCTGTTAACTTTCTGTTCACAGCGTAACGTATTTACCATAAAAGCAGGTATTTATTGTGTAATAACAAAACTGACCGTAATGCTAAAATAAATTAGATACATTCTGAAATATTTAAAAGGCATTCTAAAATATTTTTTATCATTATATATAATATTATCATACACGTTTAAAAATAATTCGTATTATCATGGTGTAAATATGGATCTGTATATTAAATACAGTTAGTATTAAATCACAAAATCCAAGGTTCGTTTAAAATTGCACTTTTTTGTGAAGTATCTTGTATTTAAATTCTTTTTTGTCACATTATTCGGTTATTTATTTTAACAAATTGTTTTTATTTTTCCTGTTTTTTTTCGCACAAATATTACGTACTACCTCAATGTAATAATAATTTATGTTTTTTTATTCAACCATACGTTATTTTAAGATATGCTTATTGTTTGTAAATCATTGAAATTAGTCTTTTTAAAAATAAAATAAAAATATGTAACAATATAACAATTATTTTGTATTCAAAAGGTCTTTACCCAATTACTGTATAGGTACTATTTAATTATTTTTTTGTATACAACAGGTCGTTTGAACTCAATTGCTGTATACAATTGTTTTTAACTATTATACTGATTCTCATGACATGTGATAGGTAGCAAATTTATCGCCAGTTTATTGTCACGTGAATTCTACACCAGACCAATGACAGTGTTACAATCACACTGTCATCGCCGGGAATCAAAACCGGGATTACCTTCGGTATGGCAGTCTAACCTCTTACCACTCTGCCATGAAGGTCGATTTTTTGTTTTGTTTTTACCTATTATATTGATTCTCATGACATGTGATAGGTAGCTGCTATTCTATCACCGTTTTATTGTGACGTGAATTTTGCAACATATTAAAGGCAGTGTGACAAGGATACTGTCATTGCCAGAAATCGAACCTAGGATCTCCCTTTACTAATTTGTTTATATTTAACTAGTTTATATATAAATATGTAACAATAAACGTATTAATTGTTTGACACGGAACACTCAATTGCAAATGTGTTAAATAAATGAAGATTAAATTAAGCATAGAGCAAATAGCGTTCACAATGGAGTTCTGGTCCCATCCCTAATGTATGGAAGCGCAACATGGAACTGACAGAAGAAGGATGAAAGCAGAATAAATGCGGTAAAGATGGAGTCCCTAAGACGTATGTGTGGTAGAACGATATACGACAGAATCTCAAATGCTGATATAAGAAAGGAATGTAGAGCGGAAGAAGGTAGGTATTATGAACAAAATTATGAAAGGATCGCTGCGATGGTTTGGATATATGGAACGCATGGATGGAGAAAGAATGATTAGAGGGTATACGTTAATGATGTAAATGGAGTACGGAGTCGAGGCAGACCGAGGAAAACATGGCGTGACCAAATTAATCAAATTTTAAAGGTTGGTCATGTTATAAGTCGGAACTATCAATTCCCAGCATGCCCAAACCAAACTCAATTTTTTTTCTGAACATTTACTATTAAAACATTAATAAGTATATTGCTTCGTATTGATCACGCGAGTAATGATAGTAGAGTATTGATTCCATGAGTTATGGTGGAAATATAAGATGAAATTATTTATATGTTCTGCGTTAGTCGAATATTTTAAAATTCTCAATTTCCTCAATTGGGTACCTGACCCAATACCAATATTCCCGACGCGGAGTCGACTTCAAGCGGCGTCAGCGAAAAGCCATAAAGCCCTAGCAAAGCGAAACATGTCACTCCATAAACAAACACAATAAAACATCTAGAAAATGAACCTATGTATGTATTTTTATCGTGATTTTATATCTATAAGAATGTTCATATAAAAGCGATAAAGCTCTAGCAGGGCGAAAGATGTCAGTCATAATAACAAAGTATAATTAACAGAAAAGGTATGTGTGAGCATGTACGAGTATACTCCTAAAATTGTTATTTTTCGTATGAAGAAAAATAATAAGCAAATAGCAGACAAGAAGAAGAAAATTGGACTTCTTACCTGACTCCCAAAACAGCTTTATTGTTTGAAAAAACAATTTGTTTACAAATGGCTGTCGGCAAACAATTTGAAATTTGTTTCCATTTACCTAGCCGTTTGATTGAAATCGAATTGTGTTTATTTTGGACCGGTAATCAAAATGAAGGTAAATTTTGGTTCGGCTTATAATGTTATATTCAAAAATCGTATTTTTGGCAAGTCCGTGTACTACAGAGATGAGGTCATTGTGCTTTTCGTAAAGTTAATCAAATTTTATTATTGCAGGCATATGTACCAACTTGATGACTTCTATTAATTTTGTTTTAATAAAAATAGGAATATATATCGTGGATATTCTGCGAAAAAGCACTACAACAACAACAACAAACCATCACGCCGTTTCCCCGCAGGGGTAGGCAGAGAGAATGGACCGCCACACTACTCTATCCTGGCACACCTCTCTAGATATCTCCACATTCATACATCGAGTCATACACGCACGTCGATTCTTCCGGCTTCTGACATGACCAACCTTTAATGTTTGATTAATTTGGTCATGCCATGTTTTTCTCGGTCTACCTCGACTCCTTACTCCATTTACATCGTTAACGTATACTTTTTTAACCATTCTTTCTTCACCCATGCGCTCCATATGTCCGAACCAACGCAACGAACCTTTCATAATTTTGTTCATAATACCTTCTTTCGCTCTACATTCCTTCCTAATATCAGCATTTGAGATTCTGTCGTACATCGTTCTACCACACATACGTCTTAGGGACCTCATCTCTACCGCATTTATTCTGCTCTCATCTTTCTTCTGCCAGTTCCATGCTTCGCTTCCATACATAAGGGTTGGGACCAGAACCCCATTGTGAACGGCCATTTTCGCTTTCATTGATAAATTCTTGTTTCCAATAACTACTTTTAAAGCTCCATTCACTTTGTTACCCGCACCAACCCTTCTTCCAACATCACTGTCCGTTCGGCCATCCGCTGTGAACATGCTTCCTAAATACACAAATTCCCTCACCTGTTCCATGTTCTCTTCGTTTACACTTATATTACAAACTGTCATTTGCTCTTCCCTTTCAAAAACTAACACCTTTGACTTTCCGACATTCATCATTAAATCGTTCGACTTGCATACCTCATTCATTTTCGACACCAAGACTTGTAATTCGTCCGCACTATCCGCAACGAGAACGGCATCGTCCGCGTAAAGCAGACATTTTACAGACAGCTCACTCATCTTAGCACCTAGAAAAAGCACTAAGTCAAAATTTTGCTGTTTTGACTTAATGATGAGGTTATACTGTTGAAAGAATACTATACAATCTGCAAAAACGCACTAAGTCCTATCCACACTACAATTCGAAATATTTTCTGTAATAAGTCAATGTAATATAAATCCGTTCAGGGAAAAAGCACCAAGGGACTTAATGCAAATTTCCTGGATAAATTTTTGATGATAAATTATCAATAACAATATTTCCGGTGTATTCAGCGGAGCTTATGGAGCAGTACTGACTTGAAAAAAGGTGAGATTGTTGGTCGGCGACATGATATCCTGGAGATGTCTGGTAAGTGATGTCTACATGCTTCACTCAGGGGCAAACGTGGCAATTATTATTTTATTTCTATTCTCTTACTTATTAATTATTATTTTACCTAATGTAATGGTACTATACATAAGATAAAATTATTGGATAACTTTTTTAATTAAAAACATTTCTCACAAAGTTACTACAGTAGTATTATGTATCAGCGAAAATGCACTAAATCATGTCAATCCACTATTATTTTGAAAAAAATGTGCTGATAGTTCAGTTATTATTTATATAACCATTAAATAAAATGTAGTTAATAGATCAATATACCATTTGTTCAAATTGTCTTAGTAATGTTTAGTATAAAAAATATTGTTATATCTTTACAAACTTTGAACTTCAATTATCTCAGATGTAGTAATTTTGACTTAGTGCTTTTTCGCAGAATACCCACGATATACGATTTTATAGTATTATAAATAAATAATTTATAATGTTGTCTTAATGTTTGTGGGTAAGATTTATTAAGTTCATTATATTTAGCATGTATAGTAAATTGATGCAAATTCATTCGTACTTATTAATCTTCCACGTCCAGGCAGCTCCGAGTTCTCGCCAGACAGTTAGGCGTTTGCAAATATTTCTTCGCAGAGACAGTCTCGTTGGTCCAGACAATGACCACGTGTTCGCTTCAGGGCTTATCGCATATCTCGCAGGTCCAGGACTACTCCCACAGCTTCCGCGAGATAAACACTTAACCGTGGTCACAAAAATACTACAAATTATAAGCAGTAGGAAAGGATGTGAGAATCCAAGATCACAAGAAAATAAATTTACATTCACTATAACACTTTAGTTTTAAATTCACTTGAATCCTTGATAGTATTAGTAAAAAATATTAACTAAAATAGTTTTTAAACGTCAGTGACAAAAAGTTCATAAAACACAATATTAATATCATTAACACATTCGATATGCTTATTGACAATGTCGTAAATAACACATAAAAATTAATTAGCAGAAAATGTTATACGGTTTACTCCTTCAGTGTTTTCAGTATCGCTCCGAATACGCAGCGTGCTCACTGTAAACAGAGAAATATAACGAGAATACCGAAAGGACTGTTAGTATAAAATAACAAGCGCGACCTCTACCGCCGACGGTCGCGGAGTGAATGGCGCGTTCGAGATACTGTCCGCGCATAGCTGCTAAAATACAATCCATATACGGATAGCTGATGGGTGCGTAGCTGATAAAATTGTCGTGCGAGTAAAAATGTCATACAAAATACATGAATTTAATCAAGCATTGCGTATTAACGCATTGAACCTTTTTTACCTTCAGTACTCGTGTCAAACGCAAAAGCTCTGCTAGTCTGCTGAAAGTTTGGTACACTAAATACGGTTTATGTAAAAAGGATAACCGCAGTCCTTGATGAATATATTTCGCTGTAGGGTGATATTATACCTTTATGGTGAGTTTAATGTTTGAGATCAAAGATTGGGATTTATCTGAAATATTATTTCCCTTGTCGCGGAGGAACTGCGGATATTCGGGAATGTGTCGCAATTTTGGTACCTACTTGGATTGTTCAAAGTTTTTGGCCCAATCAATGGACCGAATAGTCCTGTACCAATTTGATTATTGTGGGTACATACTAAATGGATTCAATTCATTCAAAGACTTATGTTGTTGAATTCAACAGACCGCCGGACTGTTCTTTCCTGACACTCTTTTCTCGCTTCTTAGACATCCATACATCGTATCATGCACGCACGTTGATTTCTCCGACTTTTCACGTGACATTTAATATTTTATTGATTTGATCTTTCGTTTCTTCGGTCAAGATGACACGACACGACACGGAAATTCAAAGAGTACCTTCTTCTTCGTCAGCTTGTCACCATCCATTCCTGGACGTGAGCCTCTCCAACCCCACGCCATTCACCTCGGTCTGTACCTGGTATTCTCCAGGCCCTTCCCGCAATGTCATCGCTCCACCTGGTAGGCTGTCTCCTAACACTTTTCCGGCCTAATCTTGGCGTCCATTCAGTTACCCTCTGGCTTCATCTTCCATCATCCCTTCGGCGCACTTGCAACGTACCTACCTTCGAACAATTAAAAACATCATGTTAATTTAACGACTCAATTAATATAATATGTTCCAAGATATTTAAATATGTTCCAGGCAGGTGTAATTTATAATTACTTGTACAAAACAAAACAGAAAATATTTTTTAGTGTACAACTCTATAAAATTCACAATTACAAGAATGATTAAAATTAATTCCTGCTAATTAGTTGACTCATTATAAATTGAAACATTTGAGATAATATCAATACAATTAAAAATAATATTTTTTACGGATGACTTTCATATAAAACGCTATAAAAATGAGTTTTACATAAAAAGACATATAAAACGACTGCTGTGTCTTAGATGAAAATTTATTGAAAGTATTGTTGTGTATGTACACAATTTTTCACATATCATTGAATCCTGGTCATTCCCTTGTTATGAAGTTCACTTTTCATACGGATCTGCTTACGGATAATATTTTTTTTATCTTTTTTATAGTGACACTAAATAATAAATTAAATTAATTTGGTTCTGGGCACACCATCACCAGCGAACAGTTTTTTTAAATTCGTATTAGAGATTCCCAATATTTTTCGTTCATCTGACACCGTTAAATTTTTGGCGGTTTTTTCACATAATTTTATGATGCATATTTTACTATTTAAATACTGAACAATCATATAAAGAGATGAATTTCTGGACTATTGACGCTATTTCCTACTATGAACGCTTGGCTCCTGATCCAGGGGACATGGGTTCAAGCCTGGACACGACCAGATTCCTTCTTCATAATAATGAGCTATATTCTGCTCACATTGAAGATTGTAAAATAAATTCTAATACCATTGATCTAAATCCTTGATATTAGTATTTTTTGTTTAAATATATATATTTCAATGCTATTCAAGTTTATTTATTAAGGAGCTATTTAATTAAATATTCTGGTATATTATTTATTCTTATTAGACAATTGACAAAACAATGATCGTTACACAGCGTATGATATAATAATAGATTGGATAATTTATAGAGCGCCTTTTTATGAATTACTCATCTTAAGGGCGATGTAGAAAATGCTCCGTTTTATGAACTAGATAAAAAATATTGAAATAATAATAAAATAAAATAAATAATAATAA
This sequence comes from Lepidostoma basale, assembly GCA_022606425.2. Lineage (NCBI taxonomy): Eukaryota > Metazoa > Arthropoda > Insecta > Trichoptera > Lepidostomatidae > Lepidostoma > Lepidostoma basale. The sequence continues at coordinate 306,848 of JAHDVF020000296.1, read as the reverse complement.
ATATATTTAGTACGAGTAGTCGATCAGCCCTTCCTATCAGGAAATGATAATTTGAAAAGGTGCGTTTTGAGTCTCGATCTAGTCTCTGACTAATCTATGCACTAAGGTCTGCTGGAAGATTGTTCCAGGCTGAAGGGCCGGCTATCGTGAAGGCTCGGTCGCCAAAGTTTGTGCTTGGACAGCGTTTTGGCACAGTCAGTCTACCGATCGCAGAAGACTTAGCTGATCGCAATGTAGACTGTCTGGCATTCAGATTCTCGTTGATGCAGAGTTCAGATATATACATAAGTTGGTGCCGTTCCATGCAACGCCTTATAGACCGTCCAGCAGAGCTCGTATTGTATCCTTTTTGGACATTTCAGCCAGTGGAGCTCCTTAACACGCTGTGTTATGTGACAACTCTTTGGCACACCCATTATCAATCTTGCTGCTGCATTGAATGCAGACTGGAGTTTATTTGTTTGCTGTTTGGGGATGTTGGCGTAGAATCCAATGCAGTAATCTAGTCGGGACACGACGAAGGAATCGATTAATGTTTAAAAACTGTCAACGGGAATATTTCTTTTTATGGATATGTGTCGTGCTAAATATTTAACAATAATGAATACTTGAAAAATTACATGAAAAAAATATATATGTTTTTTGGCTTCATTTTGTATGAGAATTATACCGTCTACAGATTTTTTTTTTAAGAATCGTTAATTTTATCTCTATGACTTTTTTCTTTGTTTATACGCCACTTAAAAGTACATTAGAGAGTAGAAATGCATTGACAAATAAATTTACATTATAAAAAATCGAATGGAAGAAGGTACCTATTGCCTTCCGGATGGCGAACTCATTTAATTTGGGAATCACTGGCAAATAAAAAATAACGCACAATTAAAAATTCTGAAACAGCAGAGATACAAATCTCTGAACATATGAGTGATTTTAATAGTAAAATTAAGAACAAGCCCATCTTCCTTTCGCTTCCCATTCTCGCGCGGGCCTCTGATTTAGTTATAATTGGCAGTAAATTTTAATTATCAATATTCAGATCAGGAGATTGTTCGGACCCGGCGGTCACTTCTGAAGATGATTTATGTGGACAATTTAAATTTACGAAAGTGCAGTAACGACACACATTACCCACTGATATTATCTGGGTTAAATTATTTCCAGTTACAATAGTTACATTTAATAAGAAAGCGTTCAAATAATTCACACAAGCACAATTTTTTCACATTTTACATTACATTAAATATTGTGTATTGGAAAATTCGATTCGATGACAGAGTTTAGAAAATAAATAATAATGGTGTAAAATCAATATCACATTAAATATTGTTTCGTTTCTGGAACAATGGTTTAAAACTAAATAAATATTGGTTATTGAAATCTCACGGAGGATCGAATTTCATTGTAAATTATTAAAAATAAAAATAAAAATGTGCGAACCAAGGGACTACTAAGAACATCGGAGATGAAGGTCCTAAGATCAATTATAATACTAGAAAAACCCTCCGAGATCGTGTCCGCAACGTAGACATAAGAAAAACCTGCGAAATAGAGGATATCGTTCAGTGGAGTAGATCCTGAAGAAGATACTGGAGGGATCATGTAGCCCGAATGGGGTGACAGTCTCGCATATACAGCCGCTTATGAAATCCCCTCCGGACTGGAGGGACAGCTGGATCTCATCATCCGACGAGATATGATTTCTGTGTCACAGATCGTCAGATCTATTAAAAGAAGAAGAAGAAGAAGAAGAAGAAAAATAAAAACAAATATTTAGTTTTATTCCTGCTCATACTGATAATACCAACTAACCATTACGCCGTTTCCACGGAGGCGTGGGAGAGAGGATGGACCGCCACGGTGTTCTGTCCTGATATACTTTTCGAGAATCCTCTAGATTCATACATCGTGTTGTAACGCTCTTAGATTTTTTTCGACTTCGAATGTGGCCGTTTTTAGAAATTTATTATTTTGGTCATGCCATGTTTTCCTCGGCGCTCTTCGGCTTCTTTTTTCTTTCACATTGCTTGTATACATTTTTTTAGCATTATTCTCTCATCCATTCTTTCCATATGTCCAAACCACACCAAATATGTCAATCGTTAAAGAGCCGTATTCCGCTCGCGAGACGCAGTTTGCCTACCACTGACCTATTCTATTGTGGTGGTTTCTAATTGGTTTTATCAGGGCTTTATTTAAGTGTGATCATCTTATCAAAGTTATTATAATAAATTTTTAAATCTTGGAATCTCCACGATTGCAGAGAACGCAAAGATCTTCGAAAAGTTGGAAATTCCATAAAACGGACATTTCTAAGATCCGAAGAAAATTGTAGTGCATAAATAAGGAGGCTCGTTTAACTAGCGGATGGCATCATTTGCACTAAAAAACTGGTCTTGAACTGCAGTTGTCAACAGAAGAATTAAAATTAAAAAAAAATTTTTTTGACGCATTCATATGCGAGCTGCAAATGTAGTCATGTTTGGACTGCAAATGTAGCCAGCCACATAGTAGAGGTTAAATCAAATATTACTCATTTGATTGATCACTTAAATTAAAGTGAAGAATTTGCTTAGCTTGTAATACGTATGTCTTTCTCAGCGTTAACCCTTTGTCACCGTGTCACAACACCGCGCGGCAGTAAATCAGAGTGTTCTGTATTCGATATTCACAAATAAATATTCTCTTGCATAATGAGACCATTCATTGGAGATGATTTAGGCCCCAGTTGGTCTCGGAGGTTAAACGGCCGATTGTCGATTTATATTATTCCATGCTCACCGTCGTTGAATGAAAAATTGACATTCCTCCTTAATTTATAGCGCCCTTTTGACACTTGACCTATAAATAATATTCGCGGGGCCACCCAAGTACGATAAAATAATGTGGGCCTGGATTTTTTGCATTTTTGAAATTCCATGTATTTAATAAAATACGTTTCTTATTACATTTCAAACTCGAATGTAGTACGCGGTGTGAACGTTAACCGAATAGAATATGGAAATTCAATTTTTCATATAAAATAAATCAGCAAAAATGGAAAATGCCCTTAGGCATATTTTCCAGGATGAAGTGACTATTTATACGTTTTATGCTCCAAGTTTTTTTTTTTCATTTTTAATGAAAAACAATATTATCATTTATTTTGTACATTTTAATAATATGTATTATATTAAATATGAACCTGAGAGCCATAAAGTCCTAAGCAATTTTTTTGGCCGAAATGAACTACGATGGTCATGTTAGATTACATAATAATTATGTTATTAGTCCGTTCTGCAATGTGAATGTCCACAGGAACTGGACAGTCAGATGACCCTGGATCGCAAGACTTGGCGGAGCCGTATTAGGAGAGCCGACCCCAAGTAAAGGGAAATGGCCAGGAGAAAGAATAACGATATTAGTCCGTCCAAAGAAATTGTCTTTCTATAGAGTTAGAAAGACAATTTCTTTCTATCTTGGATCTTCTGGTTTTCAGAGGTTCAGCTCTAATGGCTATTCCTCATACGTATGTTGGAAATGTGATTTGGTGGTTGTTTTATGCGCGGGTTAAATGTGTGGCCAGGAGTAATCTTTTGAAAGTAGTCGAGGACTGATTTAGGGTTTTCGGTAAAGTCCTATATTTTTATAGGTTAGGGAATGGAAGCCTAGTTAACATTGGCATTGAAGAGTATGATTGGAACATACTTATTATCGTAGCAAATATGCTGTTTCTGAGGGGAAGAGAAGAGGAACATTGCCTGGCCAGAGTTTGTTGGGAGATCCTATCCTGTGTGAGACCAATTTGTTTGGCAGAGAATGTGGTGGGTTACGTCTTACCTCATCATATACTGTGTACAGGATATTCCATACTTTAAACTGAATACTATGTTTATTATTATATAATAAAATAAATATTAATATTTTCGGGCAAAAAAACTCCATAAAACATACGTTTTCATTCGTATTAATTATTATTCAAGAAACAATACATATGAAAGCATGAAAACGTCTTGAACAAAGTAATGAAAGGTTTACTAAAATAGTTTGATTGTCGACTAATAGAGGTGTAAAATAAATCTAAGTGCGTGCGTGACACGCGTTGAGAATCTTAAAGTGTTTTAAGATATAAGAGTGTACCGGGTCCATTATTTACCTAAAGAATGGACCCTTACACTCTTATATCTGTTTCATGTTTTCATTTAGGTGAAGATAACATTGAAGTTGTATCAATACATTTGTCATTATAATCGTAATAATTAATTTGAATTAATTCTCATCCATTGATGCTCATGGCAACACTTCACGCATTTATTTTCAAGTGCTTATTGCTGTTACGTAGATACTTTGTTGCCCATGTTGCGTTTATTTGTACAACACTAAATTAAACTGCGTTGTAATCTATTACAGCATACTCGCTCTCCAATTTCTTTATATATTCTATATACAATATAATATTATTAATCAATGATTCGGAAGTAAAAATTTACAGCCACATCTTTAATGACTAAGCTATCATTAGCAATTTGTAACATGAAGTATGCATAAAGATTTCAAATAAATTATTTCACAATGTGTTACATAATTATCAAAAATTTCTGATGAATTACTATACAAAAAAAGCGTATCATCTTCCATTGAACTCAGTTTCATAATGTTATTTCTTCGTGTTGGTAAAGAAGGTAAAAGCAGCCTTGATATTGTTATTTAACATACAAACATTTTGTATTCTCATCTGTCATAAGTTGAGTTAATAAGATTTAACTAAATTATTTTGGATAATAATAAAATTATACGCTTTTTTTTTTAAAACTGCTAGTATTTTTTGTCTTTATTTCGTCAGGTTTGCCGGTATCGACAGACTTGACTGGTCTATGCTAGCGAGACTGGCGAAACAGCTCGCTGTCGAAATAAAGACAAAAAATAGATATGGTGCTTAAAAAACCATCGTTTAATTTAAATAATAATATAATATATTAATTATTAATATAAATAAATAAAAAATATTCCTAGAATCGATTACTGCCGAAAAAGGTATTTTGTTATGATTCCAGACATTTGCAGCTCAAACATTGACTAATGGATGGAAAAACCAAACCAAAAGGGATGACCAAGATTATAACATAATATAGGTACTTAAATTCGGTAATATTAAAAATAAAATAAAAACTTTTCAAACGTTATATATAAATAAGTCAGCTGTAAAAAAAAATTATTCCATTATATTTAATTCGAATCCCGTTTTAACATATGCCAATATATAATTGAGTAAATCTTACATAATTATTTTAAGATTATTTTTGTACAGAATCATGTTTATCACCCCTGATCTGTATGTACATAAAGGACTCAGTTTGCAAAAGTGTCACCATTCTGTCAATGCCAGCGAGCCTGGCGAAACCGACCGATGTCGAAATAAGAATAAAAATGGAAGTACAATAGTAAAAAAAACATCATTTTATTAAATTATTATTTAAAATGAACTTCCATCAGAGATTTCAGTAAAATCATTTGGTTATTTAAAAAAAAATAGTTAGTATGTGATTTAATTGAAGTTATGGAAAAAAATACTGTTAAACATTATTTTAAGTATTCATAAGAATGGTATTCTACAAAATATTTTTGTAAAAAAACAAACAAATTTAATTTGGTAATTTACCCATATTTTTCTATGTAAAACCTTTTAGTTGTCACGTTATAAAGGTTAAGTGGTAATACGAACATATGTATGAGAGAACAGTCGTTTTAATATACAATAGTAGCACGATATGTACGTTTCAAGCAGGAAATCGTAGCGGTTTTTATTTACTTGAGTAATAAAATTTAATTTCGTATTAAAATAGGACAAGAATTACTCATCACGTTCAATGTACCGAACAACATAATCCGATTATATCACGTTTTGGTGAAATACAAAACATAAATTAATATTTATTTCTCAATACGTGCGTAATGTATTCTGATCCTCAGCGTAATTTATTGTGTTTTGCGGAAAAGACGTAAAACGCGTTTCTATAAGGTTATAAAGAAACAATTATACGTGGAATTCCACGGGAGTATCACCATGACGAACATGAGCGATATGCTTTTCATCATCCTATGAGAAGTTAATTGGACGACCTTCGTGGCCGAGTGATAAGTTCTTTGACTGCCACCCCGAAGGTCCAGGGTTCGATTCCCGCGATGGCAGTGTCTCCGAACTGGTAGAGTTTTCAAGAATCCCTATGTTTTGCGAATTTTGTATAATTCATTGGTCCGGAGCCGGCTCGTGTGCGGTTCGGTGATATGGAGTCCCCACGAGGCGAGATACTCGCTCATGTTAGAGAGGGTTCAGAAAAGATTTCTGAGATATCTCTACATGAGGGAGTTTGGTAGCTATGCGTGGCTCTGTCCCACTGCATTCCTCTTGGGCATGCTGGGGACCAATAGTTTACAGATAAGAAGGGATGGGTGCACACTTACCCATTTCTTCAGATTTATCAGGGGATTCTTTGAGAATTCCGTCATCTTGGAGGCTATCCATATTTATGTTCCGGATGGTTATTTTCGACAGCGTAAGCACAGACTGTTTTATCTCCCAACATACAGAACCAACCTGCCTCTGATGATGCCGGTAGGGAGAGCAATTAAACTGCTGAACATGATCGCTTCGGAGATCGATGTCTTTCATATTTCTGAAAGTAGGTACGTTCAGAAGACATATTTGTCTGTCTTGACTTTGGAGAGTATCTTGTATTCCTAATGTCGAACCACCTCTCATGCGTTCCTAGTATTATATATTATATTTTACCTATTCTCAATTGATGTCTTAAACTATAAAAAAATGTTTGTGATATCTTTTGAGAAAATAAACTGATTTGATTTGATTTGATTTTCACACTGTCTTTGGTCTGGCGCAGAATTCGCGTGACAATAAAATGGCGATAGGTTAGCTACCTATCACATGTTACGAGAATCATTATGATAGTTTTACCATTTACATTGATTTGGCTCGCGCTGTAATGATGTAAAGATCGATTCAATAAAATAACAATAACAATAATTATGAACATTTTATTTAAAAACAATTTATGATGCATTGTTCCCCGGATGACGTAGGTATAATATCTTCGAATCATGTCAATATAAATAAACTCAAATTGGAAAATACCAGTGTTTAAGAAGTAACTAAAAACAATTAATTTGTTTTGTTTTAATACCATTTCATTACATCAAACTGACTTTTGTTGCTTACTCTGATAAAACTGCGCATGGAGCGAAATCGTTTAGTAGTGTTTAGAACAAAATAAATTTGTGCTGAAACATAATATAGCTATTTGAGCGTTAAAATTTATTTTTGAAAGTATCACACCACAAATTAATTACTTTATACTATCTAATTAATTACTTTATATTTATCTAACCCCGGTTTCTCTGAAGGAAGTTTCGCAAATTATACTTTCCCTAAAAAATACAAAATCTTCTGGTACTGACAATATTAATGCATATACGCTTAAAGAAATTATGCCATATATATTACACCCCCTCACTCACATTGTCAATTTAAGTTTTAAAACTGGCATCTTTCCGTATGCGCTTAAGCACTCAAATATTATTCCACTTCACAAAAGTGGCAATTCTTCTGATGTAAATAATTTTAGACCCATTTCTCTATTGAGCGTCTTCTCTAAAGTCTTTGAAAAACTTGTTAAATGTCGACTCTCCAACTTCATGGAGGAACATCACATACTTTCTGAAAATCAATTCGGCTTCAGAAAAAATCTTTCCACAGACTTAGCCATATTACAGCTCACAAATTACATCACCGAATCCCTCGATAGAGGAAATAAATGTCTGGCTATCTTTCTGGATCTATCAAAAGCCTTCGATACGGTTTCCCACCATATACTCTTAGCGAAGTTGGAAAGAATTGGAATTAGAGGTATATCATTGGATTGGTTTCGATCTTTTCTGACTGATAGATCACAGTCCGTTTCTTTAGGTAACTTAAACTCTGATAGACTGACCTCCAAATTCGGTGTTCCGCAAGGAAGCGTGTTAGGACCTATGCTCTTTTTAATTTACATTAATGAGCTATGTAGCACATCCTTCAATGGAAAAATCATCACCTTTGCAGACGACACTGCTTTGGTTTTTGAATCCAAAACATGGAACAGTGTCTTTAACACTGCTAACCAAACTCTATCTTCTGTAAAGGAATGGTTGGACTCTAATCTCTTAACATTAAATTTATTAAAAACAAAATACCTCACTTTTAGTCTAACAAAAACAAACCAACCTGAGGCTGGTAAAAATCTCATTATTCATGAAAATCCTAATTGTACCCAGCTCACTTCGTGTTCCTGTCTTCCTTTGGAACGGGTCAATGGTATAAAATACCTAGGTATAACTTTGGACAATAACCTAAGATGGAATTCACAAATAACTTCACTCACCTCACGTGTTAGAAAATTATCATATGCTTTCAGATGTCTCCGAGAAATTCTAGACTCCAAGCTCTGCAAAAATGTGTATTTTGCCCTATGTCAATCTGTGATAACCTATGGGATCTTGAGCTGGGGCGCTTGCGCAAAATCTACAATTGACCCCCTAATTAAGTCCCATAAAAATATATTGCGCATTATCACCAGAAAACCCATTAGGCATCCTTCGTCCACGTTGTTCAAAGAATATCAAATTCTTAGTATTCGACAACTTTACATCAAAATATCAGCCATATTCTCCAAATTTAAAATTTCGAATTCAAGATCACAACAGAACCGTCCCACAAGATATTCCTCTCACCATAATTTCAAAGTTCCTCGCTGTCGCTCAGCTCTAGCCCAAAAGCAATTTCCATTCCGCGCGCCCTATATTTTCAATCGTCTTCCTGAGAACCTTAAATCAATTAACGACACTAAGAACTTTAAACGTGCTCTAACCAAATTTATAAAGGGGTCATCGTTAGACATAGAAAACACTTTTTTCTTTTAGATTTAGTAATTTTAATTATATCTTCATATTGTGATTACCAATGTTAGCATAAGATTACTAACAAGCCATTTTACTAACAAACCGCCATTTTACTAACACTGCTACTAACATCATATTTTATGTAGTGGTCACGATACAGGCCATGCCTAGTGTGACAACTACAGTCCATAAACTTTTTTGGCAAATTGTAAAATAAAACATGTAAAATAAAAATTAAAAATAAAAAAATATATACGAAAGTATAGTGTATATAAAAAATTATATTATTAGTGATGATTGTTTTAAAAATATATTTACGCAGGAGCTGATAGATGAAGTCATAGTTATGATATATATGACTATTTGACGAGAGGTCGTGATAGATTCCGACTCCGGAGATCCAGACTTGAAAGTACAAAGAAAGGTGTTTTTTATAGAGGATTCAAATTATTTAACGAATTGCCAAATGAGGTAAGAGATGCCGGTTCTCTTGCGATCTTTTGTCGAAAATGCTTTAAATATGTAGTAAGTACCGATGTTTAAGGTTTTTGTTGTTTTTTTCATTTGTGTTTTTCATATTATTAATTGTTTATAAAATGTTGTTTTATAAGTTGTAAAATGTTTTTGTATTTTTTATAGCTTTATTAAATAAATAAATAAATAAAAAATAAAACATAAAATGTAGGGGTAGAACAGATACGGTAAAAAGTACCAATGTATAAAAATAGTAATACAATATCAAAAAATAATTAGTTGCAACCCGTGAAATATAATATTTACGCAAGTAAAACTTTTTACCTTTCAAAAACTTGGTTCACTGTACAAATTTTAAATCAGAAATGAGTTTTAACTTTCAATGTTATTTTATTTATACACCCGTCAAAAATTTCACAATTAAAATTACCAAATTGTTCTTCTTTTATTTTCTACACTACCGTCATAAAACAATAATCACAAGAAAATGCAAAATAATCCAGAAACGTTTTCGGGCATGGGTATCGTGTGCATTTTGAATTACTTTCGGAGAGAATTGAACTATTCCTCTCTCGCTTTCTTGCATTAAACATATTTTCGTTCTCCTTCTTAATGGCATTCGGGTTTTGGCCCATTTTTTATGATTAAAATGTACTAGATATAATAATAGTACTAGATATAATTATACATATTTTTATTGACTATATCTTTTTTTCGTAGTTTTAATCCTAGGTATTAGTTTGCAGGAAAGTTTTCTCGTCTTCTACTGGGCTTGGCCTTCTGCAGCCCTCTTCAGTTCAACATATGTTACGCAATTCACATCCTCGAACACCTGTTTGAGATACTCTCGTCGGATAATATAGGGGCAGTACATTTTGATTTTGATACATATAACATGGATGTTGTATATCGATTAGATACTCCTGTCGAACATCTAGACATACGGTTAGAATGCTCGGTACCTTCTTATGTAGGTACTTAATGCTGTGTACGAGTACCTACGTTAAAACGAGTAACTTTTAATAACTAAAAATATGAAGTCTGCATGACCGAAAATACAAAGCAATCTTAATCGCGATTAGTTAAACCTTCTATGATGAGTAGATAACCGATACTGTGGCCTTGAATAAATTAGGGACTAGGCCTTTGCGGAAGCCGGTCCATCATCTGGAACAATCTTCCAGTAGACGTCAATTTCAATTAGAACTACTCAGAATTTAGATAAATATGATAGAAAATTATCCTACCTTGACGAATTTTTATATGCATTAAAACGCTTTTTTCACTTTTCAGTTTTTTTTACAACATTCATTAAAGGTTTTATATTTTCATCATCGTGAAAAAAATATATACCTAAACTGTGTTTCCTGTTTTCTGCTTTCTTAACTTTTTAAATAAATCTGTATTTTGAAATTGAATTAAACAGTGCTTTCGCCTTAACCTTCAATAAAAAATCGTCTACTTGATGTAATCATTGCACAGTTATATCAGTGCATTGGTTCATTTCAATTTATATTTTAATTTATTTAAAAACACGGCGAAAAGCGAGTAATGTTAATTACACATATTTTATTTTATTTATTTTATTATGTATCGAAGCGAAGCATGGAACTGGCAAAAGAAGGATGAAAGTAGAATAAATGCAGTAGAAATGAGATCTCTTTGACGAATGTGTGGAAACTCTGTGTATGATAGAGTGTCGAATGAAAATATAAGAAGTGAATGCGGAGAAGAAGTGAATAATCATCTAAATGATGGTGTTATGAACAAAATAATAAAAAGGATCATTAAGATGGTTTGGACATATGGAAAGAATGAATGAAGAAAGAATGGAAAAAAATGTATGTTAACGATGTAAATGGAACCAGAAATAGAGGAAGACAGAGGAAAACGTGGTACGATCAAATAAATCAAATATTGAATATCGGCCATGTGAGGAGTCAGAGAAATCGACGCGCGTGCATGACACGATATATGAATGTTGAGGAACCGAGAGAAATATGTCAGGAAAGAAAATTGTGGCAGTCCATTCTTTCTGCCTACCCCTTCGGAGAGACGGCGTGATGGTTAGTTAGTTAGTTTTTTTTATATTTCATATTTTAATTTATTTAAAAACACTGCAAAAAGCGAGTGATGTTTAATTACACATATTTATTAAATTTATTTTATTAAAACTTGGAATACATTTAATTGATCTAATTAGGATTTAATTCAACCCCCGAGATAGATACAGATTGAATACCGTACAAACGATAGGAATACAAAAAACCAACAAGGTACCTACGAATATACAACGATGGCGACTTTCCATGGGGAAATTAAAAACGGTGTCTTTGCTAATAAAGCGTTATGTAAAAATATAACAATAGATCGTGACTTTTTATTCGTTTATGAAATAACTTGAAAAGTTAACTGATTTAACTTTTGAGACAATGGCTTTCTTTGTTTTGGTTGGAAGAATTCCCTCCCAATTTTTAAGTAATTATTATTAGGTACAATAAACGGTAAAAAGATGCATGTCTTAAAACTTTCTATTTCATTCTACATAAGTCTATTATTATTCTATATATTCTGTGCAAATTTTTTGTTTTCTTACAAACAAACAAAACAAACAAACCATCACGCCGTTTCCCCGCAGGGGTAGGCAGAGGGAATGGACCGCCACACTACTCTATCCTGGCAAACCTCTCTAGCTTCCTCCACATTCATACAACGAGTCATACACGCACGTCGATTCCTCCGACTTCTAACATGACCTTTAAAATTTGATATGTTTTCTTACAGCAATATATTCTTTAAAAACAAAAAACTTTTAAAGTAAAAAAATCAGCATGGTTATTACGGTACAAACTGACAATGATATACACATCTAAAATGTCCACCGTCCTTGATTAGGTCAACTTTTGTATATACATTGTTTTTAACATTTCAAATATTTTCGATGGTCAAACGTTAACCACAATATTAAAAAAAATGATTCTTGTTGCTTGCTTCTAATTATTATTCTCGTATTTATTATTTCTTGAAAAATAATGTAATACTTCGTACTCAACAATAAGTACGACTCAAAACGTATGTTTTCTAGAAGATTTATTACATTTTATAGGATTGATATGTTTCGAATTTGTCATATTTTCCGAGACAGAGAAAAAACTGGAAACACTTTTGAACGCATTCCATCTTGCTAGTAAAAAATACAATATGATCATATCAGTAGCAAAGACCAAGAGTATGGTATTCTGTCGAGCTCAGGTGGGATGTAGCGTGTCTGTGGGGGGTGTTTAAGTGGACCAGGTGAAAAAATCTAGATATCTGGGTGTAGACTTGTGTGGGAAAACGGATCTACCGTGCGAAGTGATGGGGCAAATAAACAAGGCTGCGGTCATTTCAGGATGCTTGAAGAATTCAATTTGGAAAAACCCTGACATGAAGATCAGCAGCAAAGTGAGAATCTATAAGACTTGTGTGTGACCTATCATGACATATGGGATCGAGTGCAGGGCGGACACCACAATCACAAAAAACGCGCTCAGAGTGTCAGAAATGAAGACGCTCAGATATATAATATAATATATCTGGCAAGACTCTGCAAGAGAGGATAAAGAATACACAGATAAAGGAGATGTACGAGGTCGAGGATGTTGTTAGGTGGGGAAGGCAAAGGAGAAGATACTGGTATGCACACGTGAGGAGAATGGATCCATCTAGACTCCCCTTCATTGTGTTGCACGGCCAGCCCCAAGGTAGACGACTCCCGGGCAGACAACCAAAAATATGGATCGACAGCTGGAAGTCGATTTCCCAATTCCTCTTAATAAACATGCCACTAGGCCTGCACTAAGAATAAGAAGAAGAAGAAGATATGTTTCGCCTTGCTAAGCCATTTTAAAATATTTTATAATGCCTTAATAAGCCGAAACATGTCATTCCTATAAAATAAATAATCTTGAATATGGACATAGTATCAATTAATTATTATTCTCGCTTTTAGCTTTTTAAAACGTGCCATATGTTTTATCTCATTGTTTAATAAACTCATATTGTCTAAATAAATGCTTTTTTCATAACACATTTTCATCTTTGACGTACCACGGTTAGCTTTAAAATATATCTCACTTCTTTCTATTTTATCTCTATGTATTATATAATTTATTTTATCTTATATCAATGTCTTCCTATATCTTTTGTCTTATCCTTATGTCTCAGCTGTATGCTTTATCTTTGTTTTATCTTATTGTATGATATCTATGTCTCATATATTTGTCTAATATCTATGTTTCATCTCTATTATATCATTTTCATGACACATCTATTTAACTTATATTTTTATTTTATCGGTTTGTCTCATAATAATCATAATCATCATAAATCACATTATATTATATATTTTTACTTTTTATTTTATTTTAATAATTGATTTTAATTGTTAAAATATTTCAGTCGTGTCGCGAGTTACAATACATACAATGCCATTTATTTTTATAATACAAGTATGTTAACAAAACAACAAAAAAACGAATATCCCGAATGATCAATTTCAAATACGAGAATTTCTATTTAACAAATACTTGTCTTGTCTAAAGTATAATTTTTAGTGCACTTCGCAATTACAGATTCATATCCCGATAACATCTTAAGATTTCTACTGATTACACTGTTAAATCTGGCGTATCACCCAAGAAACATTAATCTTTTTCACGCATCATCAGTAATTAGTATCGAACAAGCGATTTCCGTGGTCGGTTTCTCATAAATCCTGCCGGTTACAAAGTACATTTTTTAATTGAAAATCACAGCCATAGCTCCCGTTTCGGCAGATCGGAACAATGGCCAACCAATTGGCTGGAAACAACAGTTATGAGATTTCCTCGACGAAAAAAGACAGGAAAATGAGACGCGAAAACGTAATATTTCCTTTGCAAACAATATCGAATTGTTTATTGTTCTTTTATACATTGTATGGGTTGCAGGATTCAACTAACTTACGGCATATTGATTGCTATAACAATAAAACAAAGTTTTTTATACCGATTAAAAGAGAGAAGCAAATATACAGTAATAAAATAAATAAGTAATTCTACCTTTCTTCATAATTGATAAAACAAGGAAGAACGGGAAACGAAATCCTATAGACAAATGTGGGTAAATCGATGATTATGAGTGAGTCAAACGCTGATATAATAACATACCACAAAAATGATTAAGAACACATTAGTGAAAGGATTCCTGAGATGGCTTGAACAATTGATACGATTGAAAATTTTTTTTTACTAGAAGCTTTATTATATTTTATAGAAATGACAGCCTTGCTAAGAAATTATCATCATAATACCAATATGACATTTGATAATGCCTTAGCAAGGCAAAACATGTCATTCCTATAAAATATGATGAAACTCTATATTAAATAATTAATACGAATGAAAACTAGTGTTTTCTAGAAGTTTTATTATATTTTATGTGAATGACATATTTCACCTTGCCTTGGCTATTAGCCTTAAGTAATTTTATAAAATGTAAATATATTTGATAATGCCTTAGATAGGCGAAACATGTCATTTGCATAAAAAACAATAATATTTCTAGAAAACAGATGTTTTCATTCGTATCAATTATTAATTTAAATCAGTGGTTCCCAAACTTTTTTGTCCCGTAGACCCCCTGCTGATTTCTTTTATTTTGTGCAGACCCCCTACTTTCGTAATTTTTTTTTTTTTACAA
The DNA here is from genome assembly GCA_022606425.2 of Lepidostoma basale. Lineage (NCBI taxonomy): Eukaryota > Metazoa > Arthropoda > Insecta > Trichoptera > Lepidostomatidae > Lepidostoma > Lepidostoma basale. The sequence continues at coordinate 291,722 of JAHDVF020000296.1, read as the reverse complement.
ATTCACATATAACTATAAAATGAGGTTTTAAAGCCGACACAGAGCAAAATTAGGTCAATAGAAAAAATAATCTTTAATTCTTTGTCAACCTTTTTTTTTGCTCATTCGTGATCAGATTTTCCCAAATGAGCAAAAAAAGGTCGACAGCGAATTCTAGAGTTTTTCACGGATATTTTTCATTTTCGACCCTTTTTTTTGCTCATTAGGAAAAATCGAATGTCGTGGCTGGGTCGACAGTGAAAAATATCCGTTGTTCCCTTCCATAGTAATATAAATGTATAATGTATTTTTATTTTAAACCTTGCGTGGACCCCCTGACGTTGTGCAGGGACCCCCAAATCAAATTTAATTTTCCACGGACCCCCTGAATGATCCCAAGGACCCCTGGGGTTTCGAAAGAACCATTTTGGGAACCGGTGATCTAAATAGTAAATTTTCACGCTGTTCCCCCGATTGGGAAAGTAGCCATTTGGCATATAGGATGGACCTCAATGTTCATACATTGTGTCCCGCACGCACGTCGATTTATCCGACTCGATTTATCGACATACATTAGTCATTTCCATTTCCCTTATTCTACTTTCATCCTTCTTATGCTTGTTCATGCCTTTATTTAATACAAAAGGGTCAGTAGAATAATACCCTAATAGTCGCCATATACTTTTTCTGTTGTAACATATTTTTTTATTATGTTATTTTATTAAGTAGGTAAGGTATTCAAACATATCACTAAAACATAATTGAACTTCTTATCGCCAGAAGATCCAAGTCCATATTATAATACTAAAAAAAAAATCTAGTTTTCTCCTGACCGACTTCAGATATAATACTTTGTTGGCCTACCGGAATAAGTGAAAACTGATTTTAAAATGATAAGATTAATTCTCACAAAACATTCGCTTAATTGTAAGAAGATCGAGACAAGAATCTTCTTTCTCTTAAATTTGGCTGTTCCGACCAACACAGTTTCACCAATTTCATATTTTACAATGAATTAACTTACTTTTAAAAACAAAATAAATTCACCGGATTAACGTGTATTTCGCATTTGAAATGACGGATTATTTTCTTCCATGACCATTTGTTGATGACAACGAAGTTCTTAAAGGAATTAATGGTATGTACAAAATGATCAATTGATTAATGGGAAAGGTACTTTAAACAGCTTTACTCTATCGAATCGGGAAATGAATATCCGACAATTGAAATAACTGTTGAAGAATCACTCGGTGAAATAGAGACACTGATACATATAAAGAAACTGAAAAATAGGACGGCGCCCGGAATCGATAACATCCCTAATGAGCTAATAAAGTAGGCTTAGAATTGAGAAAAGAGATCCAAAGCTTATTTAACAGAATATTAGCCGCTTTAACTATACCACAAGAATGGAGAATAAGCATAACAACACATGTGTTTAAGAAAGGACAAAAGGAAAACCTAGAGAACTACAGGGATATCTCCCTATTATGTACAATTCTAAAGCTATTCAAAAGCATTTTTTAAACGAAACTTGAGTAAAATATTACTAATAGGGAAGAACACCAGGGTTTTTGACGAAATTGCTCCGCAACATATACAATCTTCATTCTGAGGCAAATAAAAGAGAAGGAAATTGAATATAATAAAGTAGCATATATGTGTATGTTTGTCGATTGGGATTGACTAAGGCATTTGATAAGGTGTTGCTAAGGGATATGTGAGAAAACTACAGGAATGAGGAATATCCAATACATTGATAAAGACTGTCCAAGATCTGTATACGAATTGCAAAACCAAAAATTAAGGCTTACGATGAACTGTCTAGGGAAATTCCTGCAAGCAATGGTATGAGGTAAAGAGATAGTTTGAGCCTCTTTCTGTTCAATCTCATTATGAACGAAATCATAGAAGAGGTAGATGGCTTGGGACTAGATTAAAAAATGGGAAGTAAAACTTTTAACTACATTTTCTATGCAAATGATGCCGCAATAATAGCTGAGTCTGAAGATTACTTGCATATAATGTTGTACAAATTCTACACAGCATCAATGCTAAATATGGCTATATCAGTCAGCAAAACAAAAAAAAACACCTTATCTAGACAATATTCAAGATGTAAGATAACTGTTGATGATATACGTGTGGTGCAAGTAATGAGTTTCAGATATTTGGGAGTAGAGAACTGTAGTCCGTGACCTTTATACCGATGTATGAAAACAAGTCAGTAAAGCCTCTGCCGTGTCAGGGCGTCTGAAAAGTCTGGTCTGGAAGAACAAGCACATGCGTATCGACAGCAAGGTCAGAATTTATAAGACATGCGTGCGACCTATCATGACGTACGCTGTAGAGACGCGGGCCGACACTGTAAGAACCAAGGGTCTAATAAGAACATTTGAGATGAAGGCTCTAAGATCAATTATTGGAAAAACTCTCCGAGATCGTGTCCGAAATGCAGACACAAGAAAAATTTGCGAAATAGAGGATATCGTTTGGTAGAGTAGATCCAGAAGAAGATACTGGAGCGACCATGTAGCCAGTGACAGACTTACATATACAGCCGCTTACGAAATTCCCCCCGGACGCCGTCCACCTGGAAAATCGCTTATGGAGGGACAGCTGACCTCATCATCCCATGAAACAGAATAAACGGGCCGGGCTATAATAAACAGGAAATAGAATTTTACGAAGTTAAACATTTCTTTGGGAAACAGAAGAGTATATGTCAAAATATTGTTATTGCTTATTTCAGTTTTGTGCAAGAGTGCAATGAAATTTTTAACTCTTTTATTTGAAAAATAAAAGAGAGACTTTAAGATAATCAAATGCTTTTACTGAAACCTCTTTGGAGACTTTAATGTAGGTTTAATGTGATATGTATAAAATTGCATCATAATTATTACGAATAAAATCGGGTGTTTTCTAGAAGGTTTATTATATTTCATTGGAATGACATGTGTCGTTTTTCTAAAGCATTATCAAACATTTGATAATGACTAAGCAAGGCAAAACATATCATTCCCATAAAATACAATAAAACTTTTAAAAAACATAGTTTATTCGTATTAATTATTGAATATCGAGTTTCACATCATTGTTCAAGAAATAATAAATGCTATATGTCGAATCGTAAAAATGATGAAAATAAAAATACATGTTGATATAAGAAGAAAAGTTTCAAACAAGAGGAATAGCCATTAGAGCTGAACCTCTCTAAGCCAGAAGATCCAAGTCCAAGTCCAACTCCTGATCTAACGATGACCTTGTTTTCGTCAGATATATCACTGATATTTTTTAAACAGAAAGTTGGTTTTTGTTTTCACTTATAATATACATATTACAAATGAAATGAAATATAATTGCGTAGATTTTCACGGTTAAAAGCAATGTGTTTTTTGGGATTTGATCTCCGGAATGTCGGTCGAGGAAGACAAGTTTTACGGATATACGCAAGATCCCAAAAAAGAAAATGGAATATTTATATAGTACAAACTGATCACATTCAACTCTTACGCCTATTTAAAGCATTCTGAGGAGGGAATGTACGTAAGCGAAATAGCAAACCTTTGAACTTGCGGCTGTGAGTCTGACGCCTTTCAAATCGTTCACCAGCGACACATCATCATATGTCAGTCTTACTATTCACAACACATTAGAGCATTGCCCAAGAACAAGAAACTCTGAATGAAAAGTGACATGAATGAAGCCACGGTGTGACTGTGATTATTATTGTCCAAGTTGTCGCCGAGGCACAAGAGGCAAATCTATTATCTGTAGCTTGTCAAATTGAATGTGAAATTCCGAAGCGTGAATGTGGATACTGACTTACGTACATATAGTTTGTACAGCGTATACAAAGTGCTCGATCAATGACCTCTCGTTTACTGGGTACATTTTTATATCGGTAAATCAAATCTCGATCGTGTTTGATTCTTTCGCAATTTCATGAAATAATTATTTATTACTTTACACGGTATTTATACATTCTCTTTAGGATTCCACATATTTGTTTATGTTTTTGTCATATGCCTGACTGATACATTTTTTTACACTTATTACTTTTAGACCGGAAAAACGTGGCACGATCAAATCAATCAAATATTAAATGGCGGATACGCAAGGAGTCGGAGAAATCGACGTGCGTGCTTAACGCGATATATGAATGTTGAGAATTCGAGAAAAATATGTCAGGAAAGATCAGTGTGGATCTCCATTCTTTCTGTCTATCCCCACGGCGAGATGGCGTTATGGTAAGTAAGAATATTTTTTTAAATACCCATTTAAAAAAATTAAATGTAGATAATTATACTGAAAAAACAATAACTATTTTAACTGTTCCATTTTTTAAATTAATTTCATTTCCGAAGAAAAATTGTAAGTTATATATAAAAGTATATAAATACGAATAAAGACATCTGTTTTCTAAAAGTTTAATTATATTAATTTTTTTCGCTTTAGTATGGCAACATTAAATTTGGTTTTATCAAATATTTGATAATGCCTTAGCAAGGCGAAACACGTCATTCTAATAAAATAAAATAAAATTTCTATAAAACAGACTATTTCGTTCGTATTAAATATTCATGTAGAGTTTCTCATCAATGTTAAAGAAAAAATAAATACATTCCCTTTAGTATTATATTATATTACGATCGAATGTATATACCTTGTAAAATATCGCTATTTGAACGTGAATAATAAATAATAATAATAAAATACTTAATTGCTGGAGTTAAAAAACGAAATGAAAGAACAGAAAAATGTAAATTATGATCATGGAACAATTTTTTTCGTTTACCATAATTTTCTTATAGAAAAACAAATTAATATTTTCAATAAGCATATTTGATTGAGAAACGGTAAATGAATTTGATGACTTTGAATATAATTTGAATCAAATTCTATCGTTAAATACAGTTTGAGTGTATGCCTAGTCGTCATTTTATGTTTTTTTCATGATAAATGATTAATAGTTAATTGATACATAAATCGATTACGGTTTATATAGTAATTATTATATGCCCTATCATTAAATAACTAATGATTTCATTTTTACTAAGAAATATCTCCTTAATAGTTTTATATAAAAACTTGAATAATTAATTACATTGTCTAACCAAGAAGATCTAGGTTTGTAGAGCTTAACGGGGTACTGCATACCAAATATTTAATTCACTCAATTAAAAATATGGCTGCCAACAATGGGAAGAAAACTCTATATCATTTTGTTAATAAAGTATACACATGTAAAATATTTTTTTATCTGCAATGTACATTAACAAGGCAACAATGGTTTCAGTTTGACTCCCAAATGAGATAATCACTGGTGTGATATCAGATAACAGATGTTCCAAGTCACAACAATACAAATTTCTCTCATCTCCATAAAATTAGCGTCTCAATGCAAATTACCCTCTAAACATAATGTCCGGAAGTTGCGAGTCGTGGCGCGATGATTTGAAGACTACAAAATTATTTTAGGTCTTCAAATCAGAAGAAAATAAGAAATTAGAAAAAAAGATAAAATATATATTTTTTTACTTCAAAACAATAAAGTCAAAATGGTGTTTTTGTTTTTTTTTCCGCTTATTTAATATAATAATATGGTAAAAAATATGTTTTCTACTTCTTCTTCTTCTTCTTCTTATATTGGTCGAAGGCCGCTATGGCCTGTTTCTGTAGAGTTTACCGCATCTTGCGTTGTGGACTCCCAGCTGTCTTCCCATCTTTTGAGTGGTCTTCCAGGCATCCTTCTTTCTTCTGTTTCCCATGTAAGGCAAGGTGTGATAGTCTTTGCTCGTCCATTCTTTCTACATGGTCTCTACAATTTCTTCTTCTTTGTCTCACCCATCTGACAACATCTTGGATATCACTTTTGTCAGATATATCACACACAGGACATATGTGGATATATAAATTTATTTTGTCATAAAAATGATGTAAAACTCCACTTTAAATATTAATTTTCGCTAGTTTTAATCCAGCTGATTGGTTTGTGGCAAATTGTAACATCTTTCCTGATTCTTGGAATGCCACATGGGCCTTTAATGTGATAGTTTCCCGTTACTTTCCACATTTTTATGCAGCAGGTTATTAGAACCCAATTACTGTATACAACATTTTAGCTATTGATTCTCGTGACATGTGATAGATAGTTAATCTATCGGCATTATATTGTCACATGAATTATACACCACACCAAAGACAGTGTAACAATCATACTGCCATCGCCGGGAATCAAACCCGGAACCTTCGCAGTGGCAGTCTTAGTTCTTGCCACTCTGCTACGAAGGTCGTCATGTTTAGTAATAAAGTTTTCTTATATTTTATGGGAAGAGGAGTGAGAAATAGACGGGGGAGAATAGTCCTAAAACAAAACTTATATTCTCATCATTAATAAATGTCTCGTTAGCTTTAAAATCAGATTTTTTTTAGCCGGTTCACGTTTTTGATTTAATTTAATTGTTTTTTATACCGAATAAAAATAGTAATAATTCCTTAATATTTTGTTTAATTATACTTGTTTTTATGTATTCGATTGGTTTTGGTAGCTCCCTATCATTTTCTGCCGTTTTTAATCATTGAAAAAATGTACATGATATTATGAGGGAGTAATAATTTGTACGAGAAACATATCTAAATATTAGAATAATTCTTTTAAAATATAACTTAATACTCCCTTGATTACATGTTAAATAGTTAGCTTTCAAAAAGTCACTAGTTTTTATTGAAATTTACTTTGGAAATAACATAGAATTGTATACATACTCATATTTTTGCAGAGGCGCAGCGAAGCACAGCACAGTGACGCCATCGTAGAGAGGAGCTGGAGAAGAGTAGAGAGACCATCTGGAGACGTCTTCTCCTGCTCTAGATTCCCCAGAGTTTGTGTACAGGATTGGACTCTATGAAGACCCATGAGGACTGCATGAGGCCGCATGAGGACCCACAACCGTAAATGAGAGTCTTCCTCGGACACGAGAGACACCTGATGATGATGACTATCATCTGTAATGTTAGTTCTTAAATCTGGCGTCTGTTAAACTGCGGCTTCACTTTGACTAAAAAGAAGTCATCTTTTTAATTAACGATGCATTGTAAAATAATTTTCTCGATTTAATTGAACTATTATAAACATTATTCACAATACCTAACTGAGTTACGTGTTACTCTCATTGTATGATGTCTCAATTTCCCTGTACGAGTATGTACGGTGCCTGCTTCAAGACAATGATCCATTATGTCTTTATTCACAGAAAATCGTTCACAATGACTTCCACGTTACACAACCTCCGAAACTAAACGTCATTTTGTAAATAACGATTGTGAACCCATCCTGCTGAGTCGTTTTGCAAGCAGTTGTAACTCATAAAATAACAATGAATGAAAATCCCCATGCGTTGAAAATTTTGAATGGTAATACGCCAAGGATTTTCCTTAAAAACAGTTACTTAATATGTTTAAGTTTTGGTCAAATCTAGCATTCCATCATTCTCATCTTGGAAAAATAGAAGAGTACATCATTATCGACTTGGACAAATTAAACCCTCCATCATTCTTATCTCCAGGTGTTACCATTTTTTTTGTTTATGTGAAGAGTTTTTGCAGTTGTCAAAATGACGAATTAATCTAGTACCCATAATGGCACCATTGAGATATTTGTGTTTGACAGAAAAAAGGGTTTAATAAATTTTACACTTGTGTATGATTTTTTAAAAAGCTTTTTTCTGATTCCTCGATATAACTTTTTTATTTATATTCTATACTTCAGCCTTAATGAAATGCACAAATTAATTATTGTAAAGAAAATTAGCGTAACAATGTGTAATTGAATTTATTTAATATTTTTATTTAAAGATGATCACGGAGGGATCATTTTTTAAAAAGAAATTACGACAGTCTAGTCTGTCAGTCAAAATATCAGTTTTATAGTTTTATCATGTTTTTTGACATGCTTTTCTTAACTAGGGCATTATCAAATGTCTAATTAGTCAGATGGATTGATTTTTTAATACATTAGTTATTCAAGTCTAAAATTTAAAAGTTAATTTAACACTTTGTCTGCGGGTAGATTTGCCCGCTTATTAACATGTGTAGCCTGAAATTGAAATGCAATTAAAACATTTAATATTATGTATACAGTAAAAGTCCGTTAATTCAAATGGTAGGTATATCGTAATTCGAAATTTTCATAATTTGCTCGGTCCAAAAATTGACTTTTCATAGTAAATTCTTGAGTTTAATCGAAATATCGCGTATTTCGTAATTCGTAATGTTTTTCATCAAAATATACTTACGATTTCTAATAATTCAAGTGAGATATCAATATAAAGTGAAATATCATATGAGAAAGAATCAGGTTCGAGCGATTACATACATTAGTGCAAGAGAGATATCTTTTGGTATTTTATTTTATATCATTGTAATTTATATTATTTGTTTTAGATTTATTTTGTGGGTGTTGGATGATCGAAGTGTGCGCGGGAGATGCCTATTGGTGGCGATGAGGTTCGCAACCCATCACACCGCGTCTCCCGCGGGGCGAAAAGTGAAGGATGGAGTGCCGCATCAGTAAAAGTGTGACAGTCCATTCTTTCTGCCTACCCTTTCGGGGAGACGGCGTGATGGTTAGTTAGTTAGTTAGTTATCATTCTTATCTTGGACAAATCAAACACTTAGTCTTTCTCATCCTGGATCTTCATAACCTGTAATTCCCACTTTGAACTCAATACAAAACATCTTTGCCTAACCAAGCATTCTTTCTCTCTCAGTTTAAACATTTCAATGATCCTATCATTCTCCTCTTGAGAATATCAATCACTCTTAATTTTAATTTCGGATAAATTAAACAGTTTGTAATTAAAATCATTTGACACACAAGGGATATATTTTTTTTATTGTAAAAGAGCTTCTAAAAATTTGAAAAAATACATTACCACTTAAAATCTTCTCAGTTTGCGTTAGTCCTTACATTAGATTTATAACTTTGCTAGTTTAACTATACTTTTTGTTTCTGACTAAACGACTAAATATGTTTTCATATACATTTATTCTTACAAGGTCCTCCGCGCGAGGCGTATACCAATGAAAACGTCTGTTTTCTAAACTATGGGAAAATAGATGTTTTCATTCGTATTAATTATTAAACATGGATTTTATAATATAGTTCTAGACAACAAACGATAACAATTATGTTAAATACTCGTAAGTACTTATTGTTAGGAGGAAACGTTATACATGGAAGTCGCATTTTAATATAAATCATTTTTCGTAAACAAATAAAACAGATTAGTACTTATATAATTGACATCCGTTTAGAAGGAAAAATCGAGTGCATAAATTTATTTTTATTCAAAAATTTGAATGAATGTTACCAAAAACAGTCCAAGAGGTACCCAATCAATTATTTTAATTTTTATTAATTTTGGATTTTCGTGTGTTTTTTCCAATAGGTCCCAAATAGTGATGGAGTACTCTTAATAACCTATAACAGGCGAAGCATCAACGGGCAAAAAATGTTCTAGAATTTTAAAAACGTTAAATTACCTTATAAACGGTCCCGCGAGGGCGAATATCTTAAACGAATTTTTATTTCTCTTCACCTCTTCCCTTCGGTGGGCTTTTTTAAAAATCATTTGGTGGCCGGTGTTTCCCTGGTAGACATTCATCATCCTAAGAGTCTTCTTGTCGTCAGCCAGGTGGTTTGAGTTCTTTCTCTCCCCCTCTTCTGAATACCTGAAATGAATGAATTGGGATAATACCTACCTATATGCAGTATTGAGACCGAAGTGTCTGAATCTTCTCAAATTTCTTAAATGAGTGCATATGGATAAGAGGTACAATATTGAGACAGATGTGCCTTAATGTGTCACAAATTTCTCAAATTTCTGAAATGAATGCCTGAAATTATAAGTGGAGTATTGAGACCGAATTGTCTCAACGTGTCTTAAACTCTTCAAATAAACAACAAATCATCACGCCGTTTCCCCGCAGGGGTAGGCAGAGAGAATGGACCGCCACATTACTCTATCCTGACATACCTCTCTAGCTTCCTCCACATTCATACAGCGAGTCATACACGCACGTCGATTCTTCCGGCTTCTGACATGACCAACCTTTAAAATTTGATTAATTCGGTCATGCCATGTTTTCCTCGGTCTACTTCGACTCCGTACTCCATTTACATCTTTAGCGTACACTTTTTAACCATTTTTTCTTCACCCATGCGCTCCATATTTCCGAATCAACGCAGCGATCCTTTCATAGTTTTGTTCATAATACCTTCTTTCGCTCTACATTCTTTTCTAATATCAGCATTTGAGATTCTGTCGTACATCGTTCTAAACACATACGTCTTAGGGACCTCATCTCTACCGCATTTATTCTGCTTTCATCTTTTTTCTGCCAGTTCCATGCTTCGCTTCCATACAAAAAGGTTGGGACCAGAACTCCATTGTGAACGGGCGTTTTCGCTTTCATTGATAAATTCTTGTTTCCAATAACTATTTTTAAAGCTCCATTCACTTTGTTACCCGCATCAACCCTTCTTTCAACATCACCGTCCGTTCAAATAAAGGTATAAATTATTACTAGGTACGGTATACGAGTATAGTCTCTATATTTGAGTCTCAATCATTCTCAAATACCGGATATTAATTCATAGCGATAATAGTTGCACTGTTGGGACCAAATTGTCTACAAGATATTAGATTTCATAATTTAAAAATAAAGTATCTATTTTCAACATTGTTATTCTTACCATCAACAGTTTAAGTACAACATGAGTAATTTAAAAATTTCAAATAACTCTATCTTATTATGTGAGAATCTTGATTTCGTATTTTTCCGTGCATTTCATTTAAATTGTAACAATGAGCTCTTTTTGTGATAGGCTTTCTCATTTTCAAAAAGATGACATTTTGTGAGAAGATATGAAATGGATTCAAGTGGCGACTGAAAGATAATATTTTCATGACATTACAATAAGACGTTTGTGATCATAGAAAGTGACTTAATCAAGTATGTGTTAAGATTAATTCAATCATGAAAATAATTGGCGTAAATTTTTCTTTATCAAATTGTTGCATAATATCACCAATGGCGTAGCATTATATCATCGTAATCGGCTATCTCTCGCATCCAACGAAGACTGTCTTTCAATGATGTGGATTCGAATATGGCTATAGACTCCACCCTGGATCCACGCACTCTAGGGCATATTGAGCGGGGGAAGACGTTTGAAGTAGAACCATTACCGTCTCTGCAATGTTATTCGAAGTCTTGTGTATGTCCAGTTTTTCTTCCGTGTTTTTAGGGGCCATTCTTGAGATAAAAATATTTTTATTATATAATAAATTGTGAAAATACAAAGTGTTTTTCTATTTATTGATTTGAACGATGATTAAAAACTCGATATGAAATAATTAATACGAATGAAAGCGTTTGTTTTATAGCAGTTTTATTATATGGGAATGACAAGGTACACCTAGCTAAATTTTTCAAATGTTTTTCAAATTTTTCAAATGCCTTAGCAAAGAGAAACATGTCATTCCAATTAAATTTAATAAAACTTATAGGGAACGTACGTTTTTATTCGTAGCAATTAAGTGTAATTCAATATATTCAATTTCATATTTAGTATTAATTGTCGATGAAAACGTCCGTTTTGGAAGAAGTTTATTCCGTTTGGTTTTGAAGAAGCTGTATTTTGCTCTGTGATAGTAACATTTTCTTTTAGATAAACTTATTAGCTGAAATTAGCTTAAACACTGTGGAATTCCATAATGACGATTTTTTTCATGAATTTAAACACTTTTTCCACCTTTCAAAAGTGGAAAAACAGTGTTTTAATTCGTAAAAAATTCGTCAGTAATATTTTCATCTTTACTTTTCTATTGAATTATATGAGATGAAATATGCCACTTATTTAACATAATTGTTTTTATATAACAAGAGCATTTTAATGAATTTTAAATTCTGTGATTAAAAAGTTGCTTGAAAATAGAACAAGATCATCACAAGGCTCCTTCGATGACCATTGTTATTGGTTCAAGAATTATTCCTTTACTCTCATTTATATGGCAACTCTCCTCACGCCATTGCGTGATACTAAAAATATAAAGGTTATTTTTTTCAGTAGCCGGTTGGCACATAACTCTCATTGTTTGGGATTAATACGAGAAGTGGTTACATAAGATTCGCGTGTGCCAGTAGAGCATGGCATGGCGCGTGCGTAGAGACGAAAGGTAAGAGATATAATAATATTATTAGGATGATATATGGAGGGTCTTTCAACAAAAACCAACGCTTATTAATTTAACTGAGAATTTTTTAGCGAGTATAAGGCAAATAATTGTAAAGTGTACCTTCGATATATTTTGAAAAAATCTTAATCATCTTGAATTAATTTAAAGTAACTTTGAACAATGTGTTTTTAAACTTTGTACACAGCACGAACTTTATTAAAATTAAAAAAAAAATGTTTCGGACACAGAAGCCATTCATCAGTGTTATAAATATTTTAAAAAATCACGAAATTGGTCAGTTTTGTCAATCTAAAATAATATTTTTAAGTTCATATTGGGGTTCAGGTATTAATATAAATAATTTTTTCGATATGATGTTAAACTATTTTTATTTTGTTATTTTATTTTCTATCATTGTTTTTTTATATAATTTGTTTTAGATTTATTTTGTGGACGTTGGCAATCGAAGAATGCGCGGGAGATGCCTATTGGCGGCGATGAGGTTCGCCACCCATCACACCACGTCTCTCGCGGGGGCGAAAGGAGAATAATGGATTACCGCATCGGTTAAAGTGTGGCAGGCCATTCTTTCTGCCTACCCTTTCGGGGAGACGGCGTGATGGCTAGTTAGTTAGTTGAGTTAAATATCTTTGATTATTTATAATATTTTCTTTATTTTTAATTGTTTTTTAATTACTAAAATTTTGAGATTATTTTAAGTTATATTTCTATTATTAACTTGAAAAATTTCAACGCCATTATCTTTATTGATTGAATGAAGTCACTTTTTGTTTTATTAAATAAACTTTCTGGAAAATGTACACTTTCTTTGATTTTCAGTACTCACTTTATAGCATTACATCATTGTACTTCTTCCATCGTTTCATCACTGCGGAGAGTAGAGGTCTCTTTCAGTCATCTCCATAATTTGGTCACACCATCGCGCAGGAGATCTGCCTTTACTTTTTCCAGGCTCCCAGCTTTCTCCTGGAAATATGACAAAAATAACCTCAATGCGTTGTTGTGCGTATACGTTCATGCAGTAGTTAAAATATATTTTTTTTTAATTATTACTACTAATTTTTTAAATGAATTAAAACACCGTTTTTTCACTTGACTTGAAACTTTTGAAGGTTTCATCATCATCGGGATAACGATATAAACTCGTTCAGTATAGATAAATCGTTCTCTCGATGATTAATGTGTAAAACTTGACTTGTAGAAACATGCCGAGAAAAATAAACTCAAAAAGTGTAAAATATTGCACAGTGTTTTAATTCATAAAAAAATTCTATTATGAAATTCCACAGTGCTACCGCTTAATTTTATCCAAATTTGGGAAATATTATTTAAAGAATATTTGTCTAAATATCTAAACAAGCAATACATTTAGTGGATTTTCGATTTAATAACGAGTTTGAGAATGCCTTCGCAAGGCGAAACAAATTTGTCACAATTTATATAAATTAAATCCAAGTAAAATCACTAAACAATCGTGTTTACTATTATAAATTAATAATGGAGTTGTACAAAACTAATACTTCAACCATCAGTTAATAACCTAGATTCGGTTATTTTCTTATTTCTAGTGAGTTATGTCGTATGCAACTATTACGGGTATGAAAATATTATTTTGTACGCAAATGAAAGAAGTCACGTTCGGAACCACCGATTAGTACGCATGTATAATGTTATAATCTACATATTTATATATCTATTGATGATTCCATCGACAAAACCCAGCGTCCTTACCGAGCCAGTTAACTATTTTTAGCATATTATAGTGTGACGAGAAACTTAATAGGGTTAATGGCTTGCATCTGTATGTGCACGAGGAGACGGACGGAAGAGTATTATGTTGCGTCGTCTATATTGTTTAAGAACTGTATAAATCTCCACGGTTTAGTGTTACGTGCATGGATCACTTAACTAGTCAGGAACCACGGTGTATCGTTTAATAGATGCCAACATCTCCAAGAAAAGGACAATCAACTATATGAATGTGAAAAGTATTTATCTAGCGGATCCCAATATGAGTTTATTGAAGAAAGAAAAAATATAATATGTTTTATGGGATTTTGGGTAGATCTGTGTAACTTTTCCTTTACGATCGATGTTTCGGAGATCTTTGGTCTCACTTTCACACTGCCGACGACACGGTACAGCGTAGAAGAAGTTAAGTATACATTATCAAACAACAAATTTATAACTACCCAGAATAATAGGACTGCAACGATCTCCGAAACGTCGGTCGAGAAGGAGAAGTTATAATACATGGATCTACCCAAAATTTCAAAAAGCGTGCTGCTCTGTTCTGACATACCTCTCTAGATTACTCTACATTCATACATCGCAACATGCACGCTCATTGATTTATATAAATAAATAATTTATAAAATATCTAAAACATAGTTTAAAAAAGCTAAAAAATATATCTAATAGGTGCTTTGAAGTCCGACTGATTAAAATATTATCATAACGAAAGATCATTGATCTTTTCCCTTCTTGGTTTAACGCATAATTTGTATTTGGTTGCAAGGTTCTGACTGCCATACCGAAGGTTCCGGGTTCGATTCCCGGCGAGGGCAGTGTAATTGTCACACTGTATTTGGTCTGGTGTAGAATTCACGTGACAATAAAATGGCGATAATAAGCTACTCGTCAAATATTATGTGAATCAATATAATAGCTAAAAATAAACTGTACACAGTAATTGGGTTCAAACGAATTGTTGAATTAATAAACGGTGTGTAAAAATACTTCATCTTCCTAGTTATCCAGAAACTAAGCGAATTGCCGGTAACGAAGAGGTTAAGCAATACGCATTGCGTTGCGGCAAGTTGATACTATCAACGGTCAACTCAACTTTAATGAAAGCGGACATATCATCTCTTCCAGTCGCTCCGTGGAAGTAATCTGTCGTCTTTATATATACATATATCTATACTCTGTATACTTCTGAGCGAAGGTTCACTTACATGCGTGTATGCGACATTAATATAACGGAAGAGACTCATAAATGATTGCTCTGGCGTATAAAATGAATATTTTTGCGCAATGTCGATATTTACAACTTGTTAATATATTGACAAGTAAAGTAATTTAATATTGATGTAAGCGTTCGTTTTCTACATGTTTTTAAATAAATATTAAATGTTACAACTTAGTAGAGCACAACAAATTAATGCCTTAGCAAATTACTAGGTTAAAATTTTGTATTTATATAGTAGTAGGACAGGAAATAAGAAAAAAAATTGTTAGAAATATTTTTTTTCGTAAAACATACAAAAAGCAAGACATCATATTTGGTTCCTGATATATATAATATATACGAGGGTTGTCCGTAAAATAAGTTTCCCTATTTTTTTCCCTATTTATTTGCAAAACGTCATTGGAAAGCTTAGACTTTCAGCTATTTTTCTACATAATCTCCGTTGACTTCGATGCACTTTTTCATTCGGGTCACCATCTTTTTGATTCCCTGGTCATAGAAGTTACCCGCCAGGCTGTGAAGGTAGCTCAGAACCTTTTCTTTCAGCTCCTCTTCGTTTGCAAAATGCGTTCCACCGAGGTGTTTCTTCAAATCAGGGAAGAGATGGTAGTCGCTCGGGGCCAAGTCCGGACTGTATGGTGCGTGTGGGACGATCTCCCATCCGAATTTCTCAATGAGCGTCGTTTGTGGTCTTCCGTAAGCATCCTGGGCACCCACCTTGCACAAACCTTAGAATAACCTAAATGTTCTGTTAGGATTTTGTGTATAGTTGTCTTGCTGACATCTGGGATCATCTCGCTAAGCTCCCGAACCGCCAGTCTTCGATCTCGTATAATAAGGTTTTTAGGCTTGTAAAATAATATATTATCGTGATTTTTTTTCATGTAAAAATCTCATATTCCTGATTAAATTATTTTATACTTATTGAAACGCGGGTTTTGCACTTGTATTTTTCCCTGACATTCGAAGGCGTTATACATTCAAATAAAAATATGTGATGCTTTATGCAATATAAACAGCATGGACTATACAGACAGTAACTCAAGCCGGTAAGTTTTTCAAAAGTGAAAGTCAACGGAAATCAATCGAATCAGTTTATTGTCTCAAAAGATATTACAAACAACAATTATAGTCATCTTTTGAGAACAGGTGAAATATAAAAAAAATATGTTATACCAGGAACGCATGAGAGATGGTTCGACATTAGGAATACATAATACTCTCCAAGTATTTGTCTTCTGAACATACTTTCACAAATATGAAAGACGTCGATCTCCGAAGCGACCATGTTCAGCAGTTTGATTGCTCTCCCCACCGGCAGGTTGGTTCTGCATGCTGGGAGATAAAACATTCTGTGACGCTGTCGAAGATAACCACCTGGAACATAAAGATGGATAGCCTCCAAGATAACGGAGTTTTCAAAGAATCCCCTGATAAGTCTGAAGAAATGGGTAAGTGTGCACACATCTCTTTTTATCTGCAAACTATTGGTCCCCGGTATGCAAGAGGAATGAGGTGGAAAGACTTGATATGGCACGAGAAGAAGAATATTGGTGTGAGGTGTGGACTATGACAGCGTAATCCGTAGAGCGACTGGATACTTTTGAAAGAAGGGTGCTGCGCAGAATCCTGTGAATGCCTGGAGAGTGCGGCATAATGACGAGCTGTGCAAAATTTACAAAACTCCCAGTCTCTCCACACAGGTCACACTGAATAGACTGAGATGGGCCGGTCAGGTGCAGCGGATGTCGTCATCGCGAATTCCAAAAAGGATGCTGTAGTGACACCCAGGTGGTAGAAGAACAATTGGATGATCAAGGTTATGATGGAAGGATGAAGTTAGGAGAGATGGAGCGAAATTGTTACGAGTGTCAAATTGGAGGGTCGAAGCAGACGACAGGAGGATTTAAGGGCGAGGTATATTGAAGGCTATGGCTCCATATGGGCTCTAGGGTTATCGAAGAAGAAGAAATAGATTATTACCGAATTACTATTGCAGCTGAGAATAAAGCATAACAATATTTTTATTTGCTTCACTCTTTCTTTGCTCGAAGGAATTTCCATTTGATGCATCGATAATTTTTTTATGGCCGATACGCATCGTTCCCAACCGCTTGTTTTATTATTTCACGGCTATTAAAATTAACCATTCTAACAGAACTTGACAGATGTTCTGTTCCGTGCTATGCTAGCGGTCACCATGATTTTTATTTTTATCTTTTTGGTATACAACAGGTCGTTTGAACCCAATTACTGTTTACAATTTTTTTAAACTATTATTCCATTCTCATGACATGTGATGTGTTGCTAATCTATAACCATTTTCATTGTCATGCGAATTTTTACACCAGACCAAAGAAAGTGTGAGAT
This sequence comes from Lepidostoma basale, assembly GCA_022606425.2. Taxonomy (NCBI): domain Eukaryota; kingdom Metazoa; phylum Arthropoda; class Insecta; order Trichoptera; family Lepidostomatidae; genus Lepidostoma; species Lepidostoma basale. The sequence goes on along the minus strand of JAHDVF020000296.1, from coordinate 274,136 downwards.
TCACACTGCCATCCCAGAACCGAACCTGGGACCTCCGGTGTGACAGTCAAGGCTCTTGTCGCTCTGCAAAGGAGGTCGTCAAATTTAATTATATGTAAATAGGTTTGAAGATTCAATTTCGTTAAAAATATTAAACAATATTTTTTAATTTGGTCATGCTATGTTTTCCTGTCTTCCACGACTCCATTCACAACATTCTCGTATACTATCTTAACCATTCTTTCTTCATCCATGCCGTCAATATGTCCAAACTAATGCAGTGATCCTTTCAAAATCTTCTTCATATTTATTTTACTTTCCCTCTACATTCTTTCCTGTTATCAGCATTTGAATTTTTATAATGCATCGCTTTACCACACGTCCGTTAAAGAGATCTCATTTCGTTGATCTGTCCGTTTCGCTTCCATACACAAGAGTTGGAACCAGAACTCCAGTTTTTTATTTTTTTATTTTCATTCTATATATAACAGATTTATGATATATAACAGATTTATGACATGAATATATAATGTCAACTGTTAATATTTTTTAATATATTGTATATAATACAGCAATTTATTTTTAGAAACCTACTATTTATAAAATTTTACACTCTTATGTCAATATATTTAACGTTTCCTTTGACCATATTATGGAGAACGAACGGTCACAATATTATCTTGAATTTGACTGTTCACCCATCTAGAACGGATTGGTTCCGAATCTTAAACAAAGCTGAATATACGTATACACCAGAAAACATGATAAGAATATTGATTATTTCCAACAACAACGAAGAATAAAAAAATCAAATTTCGTATTTCGATTATTGCTTTATATTAGTTATTTAAGTTTCAAAAATATGTTTTTCAGTAAAGGAATACAATATGTACGTACAAAATATAATGTTTTGATAAACTGGTATTGATAAAAGAATCCATGTTTTTTTGCAAAAACAGTATGATACTTCAACATTGTTAGACGTTTAATTTGATACACTTTTATGATATCACAATATGTTCATATTTTATATAAATTAGAACACTGTTTATCTACTTTTGAGTTTATTTTTCTCCACTTCAATATTGGGAGAACCTTATTGACATAATATCATTAAACAAAAAAATATTATAATTATAATTAAAAGTTGAATAAAAGGTTAATAAAAAGCAAACAATAAATTTATAATTGTAAACACGATTATGGTGGTTGACTTGGATTTAATTTAAATAAATTATGGGGGCAATCTCAAACTGTTTAAGAATGCCCGCGCAAGGCGAAACAAATTTGTCACAAATAATATAATTTATATAAATTAAATCCAAGTAAAATCACTAAATAATCGTGTTTACTATTAAAAATTAAAAATGGAGTTTTACAAAACTAACACCTCAACCATCAATTGCAACAATAAACATATACGAGTATACAAGTGTAAATCGGAATGAGTTATCAAATAGTACGAAAGAACAATCATAATTAGAATATACAAGCATTTAGAAATAACAAAAAAGGATGAAATATATTTTTATTTGAATCATTCATTGTTTCTTGAAAAATGATGTAAAACTCCATATTAAATATTTAATACGAATGACAACGTAGGTATGTTTTCTAGTTTTTGTTTAAAGTATTTGATGGGAATGACACATTCGCCTTGCTTAAACATTATCAAATGTCTTTTGAAAGACGAAACATGTCATTCAAATAATATAAAATTAAACTACACACGTTTTCATTTGAATTTATTATATACTCGTATTAGTCCCTAAAGTATTTTGAACTAAGTTATGCTTAAAGGCTGAAATAACTCGTATTGCAAGAGTGAAGAGCGCTGGAGTTGATCCAAATCCTTTGTTTTAGTGCGATGAATATGCACGAGTTTCTTGCGTTTTTTGATCAGCAGGAAAGAAATCGAAGCGGACATTCCTGCCATTGCGATCGGAGTTAATGATACGTGAATTAAGATTCTCTTCAAATGAAAACGGACGTGTAAAAACCTAGAGTACCTGAAAACAATTAAACCTCTGCGAAGCAGTTCGTTTGCACCGCGAGCTGAGATATGCGCATGTTTTATGTTGCGCTCGCACTCCTAGTACTTGCTGGTATGCACTTATCGACAATTAATTTGTAAACAGCGACCGAAAAAAACTTGCGTACATGTCCACAAGGTGACAATGACAGAAATATTACAATAGTTGTAACAAATGAAACCAATTAATACGAATAAAAACGTCTGTTTTCTAGTGGTTTTATTATATTTTATGGAAATAACATGTTTTGCTTTGCTAAAACATTAATTATCAAATGTAAATAGATTTGCTAAGTGACGGTTATCAAATATTCTAGAAAATATTACGCACCGATTTTCATAATTTTAATAAATATTACTCAACTTAATAATCGAGAAGTTACTAGATTTAACATTAAATCCATTAATTTAAACACTTTTGATAATTTCGATTATTTTTATTATTATTATTAGCTAACTAACTAACTAAACATCACGCCGTCCGGTGGACCAGTAACGTCTGCCGTCCCCGAAGGGGTAGGCAGAAAAAATGGACTGCCACACTTTTCTTTCCTGACATATTTCTCTCGCTTCCTCAACATTCATACATCGTGTAATGCACGCGCGTCGATTTCTCTGACTCCTCACATGACCGACATTCAATATTTGATTTATTTGATCGTGCCACGTTTTCCTCGGTCTTCCTCTATTTCTTGTTCCATTTACATCGTTAACATATATTTTTTTACCATTCTTTCTTCATTCATTCTTTCCATATGTCCAAACCATCTTAATGATCCTTTCATTATTTTGTTCATAGCACCATCATTCGCACCGCATTCACTTCTTATATTTTCATTCGACACTCTATCATACACGTTCGTCTAAGAGATCTCATTTCTACTGCATTTATTCTACTTTCATCCTGATTATTATTATTTATTATTATTATTATTATTATTTATTATTATTATTTTACAAATATACAATATTTGATTGTATTCCCATGTGTAGATTACTCATTATGAGACAAAGTAACAATTTAACATTATTATATTTATAAAGTAAAATTGATCTGTATTCGTCAAAAGATCGTTTTATTATTTTAGCATATTATAATATAATGTTGGATACAAAATACTACCTAAATATACATTTTCATCCCTGGGTTACTGGTCCACAATATTTTTTCCTATATCATGAGTAAAAAGGTTGTGAATCTTTTCATCTTGAAATAGGGGACTTGCGTTCAATCCTGGAGACGACCTTTTATATATTTCGCAATAATGAGCTTTAAAACAATCTAATGGCAATATTTATAATCATTATTTGCTGTGAAACAGTGTTAGACCACCTTTGATTTCATAATATTTACAACATTTTATCATTTTAAACTGAGTTGTAAGTAAACAAAGTAATATTCACAATTTTGGGAATATTTTTTTTTCATCTGGAGTTTGTAATCTTGTCTGCACTGAGGAAAAACTGATTGACTATTAAAATATTTTAAATAATAATAATAATTTTAAAGTTATACGCCATTCCATTATTTTCCTCAGATCTCTCTTGTCAATGCAGTATAATAACTTGGACTATGGCTTATTATAACTTGAACACAAGTGGATCGGATGTTATGTTATATAAGTCCATTTTTACTATGCGCAAGCGTTTTAGTATAAACAGATTGTAGCTTGTGTATTCATACAAAAAAATGTGTAGATATTGTTTACAATTTGTGCATACATAAGTGTACACGGAGGTTGATACTGATATGTGTTATTGGAAATGCTCAAGGGGTTGTCATTTCAAAGCAACAAAAAAACGTGCATTCTTGTGAATCCATGAGATGTCACTGCCATCTCGAGATCAAGGCGGAGTTCATCAACCACATCTGCAGTGGCGTGCAAACTCTCCCATAAAACCGATGCGAAATAAATTAATATTAGTCAATATTAATCTAACTAATCAAAATAAATAAATAAATAGTCAATTGTTTTGGCCGAAACACTACAATTCTTCAACATTATCATACTTAGGAAATTAAAAATAACTTTGTTAATCCACAAAATATTTAAAAAATATTAAAAAACACGACATGTTTCGGAGGATACCTCTATCTTCAGGTGTAAAAATGTAATAAAATCTAACAGTTAGTACTTAACAAGTACCCCAGGTTAATTTTTAAATTTGAATTATTGTTTCGAATTTTAAATGCGTTTTTACATTAGTCTTTCTTTGTTTAGTTTTTATTATATTTTTACACCTGAAGATGGAGGTATCCTCCGAAACATGTCGTGTTATTTAATATTTTGTGGATTAAAAACAACGCTATTTACAATATTCAAGGTGTTTTAATTTACATAAATTCACAATAATCGATTTACACAGTTTTAACACAAGTTTACTGTAGGTATGTTTACAAAGGATTTACAAGTGGAGAGGGATATTAATATAAGGGTTGGAACTGGCAACATAGTGAATGGTCCACTTAAAGTGCACGATGCTGTTCCTGTACCGACCCTTCTGTATGGAAGTGCATAAAACTGCTAAAAGAAGAATAAATGTATAAAAAATAAGATCTCTAAGACTTATTTTGTAGTAAGTCTTTCTGTGATGAGTGCCAAATGCAGATTTAAGAAGAAAATGAGGATTAATTAAAAAGCGTTATGAACAAAATATAGTAATGATTGAAAGTGCCTTAATAAGACAAGTCTAATGACGAAAAGATGATTCTACTCCCCTAATCTTCTACTTATTTTATGTACCATTTTTTATTTATTTTTATTGATTTGTGAAGGAAGATCGATTTTGGAGGCTTGTGGCGGCTGGAGGTGTTTGGGTCGTAATTTGAGAGGTCTTTAATTGAAACGCGTAGTAATAAAGAAACATATGGTTTGTTTTGGTTGGACTTTCATTTGTGATGACAATTACTAACTTGAATTACAATTGGCAAAAGAAGGATGAAAGTAGAATAAATGCAGTAGAAATGAGATCTCTAAGATGAATGTGTGGCAAATCTGTTTATGATAGAGTGACAAATGCAAGTATAAGAAGTGAATGTGGTGCGAATGAAAGTGTTATGAACAAAATAAGGAAAGGGTCATTAAGATGGTTTGGACACATGGAAAGAATGAGTGAAGACAGAATGGTAAAGAAGGTATATGTAAACGGCGTGAACGGAGCTAGAAATAGAGGAAGGCCGAGGAAAACGTGGCACGATCAAATCAATCAAATATTGAATATCGGTCACGTGAGGAGTCGGAAAAATCGACGTGCGTGCATGACAAGATGTATGAATGTAGAGGAATCGAGAGGCGTATGTCAGGACAGAACAGTGTGGCGTTCCATTCTTTCTGCCTACCCCTCCGGGGAGACGGCGTGATGGTAAGTTAGTTAGTTAGTTAGTTATTACTAACTAACTAACAAACCACCACGCGGTTTCCTCGAAGGGGTAGCAGAAATAATGGACTGCCACACTTTTCTTTCCTGACTACTTGTTTTGCTTCCTCAACATGCATACATCGTGTCATGCACACACGACGTTCCCTTAACTATTATATGGAGTTGTACATCTTTGTCCAAGAAACAATAAAAAAAAGTATGATGTATTTGGATATACGAGGTCTGTTCAAAAAGTATCGCGAATTTTGAATTTCCGCTGGCTACGTATATTTGATTTTTGATTTTTTGTAGCGTTATGTTGGTACTCATGTCCCTTACTTATGCTGACAAGGTCGGCCATTTTGAATGTTTAGTTAATTTTTGACAGCTGTTTTGCTTGGATGTGTTTTGGCTCGTCTTCGATTTTTGCCTATTCCAAAAAATGGATCAAAGAATCTGTATCAAATTTTGTGTGAAAAACAAAATAAAGTGCGCGGACGCATTTCGAATGTTGACTGTGGCATATGGTGAAGCTACCTTGGACCAAAGCAACGTTTATCGGTGGTACAAAATGTTCTCAGAGGGCCGAGAAGATATGAACGACGAAGAGCGTGCCGGACGCCCGAGCACGTCAACAACAGACGAAAACATTGATAAAGTGAAGAAAATAGTATTAGCCAATCGTCGAATCACCGTTAGAGAAGTTGCTGAGGACCTAAACATATCGATTGGCTCGTGCCATTCGATTTTAACCAATGATTTGGGCATGAGTCGGGTCGCCGCGAAATTCGTGCCAAAATTGCTCAATTTCGACCAAAAACAGCATCGCGTTAACATTGCTCAGGAGATGTTGGACTCGGTCCGTGACGACCCAAATGTGCTCCAGAGGGTCATAACTGGTGACGAATCATGGGTTTATGGTTATGACGTGGAAACCAAAGCTCAATCATCCCAATGGAAGCTGCCGCATGAGCCAAGACCAAAAAAAGCGCGCCAAGTTCGGTCGAACGTGAAGGTTTTGCTCACAGTTTTCTTCGATTGCAGGGGCGTGGTGCATCATGAGTTCTTGCCACAGGGTAGTACGGTCAATAAGGAATATTACCTGCAAGTTATGCGCAATTTGCGCGAAGCAATCCGCCAGAAACGCCCGGATTTGTGGAAGAACAAAAACTGGCTTTTGCACCATGATAACGCCCCTGCTCACACATCGTTGCTTGTGCGCGAATATTTGGCCAAAAACAACACAGTAATGGTGCCGCAGCCACCGTATTCCCCAGACCTGGCCCCCTGTGACTTTTTCCTGTTTCCAAAACTGAAGAGGCCCATGAAAGGACGACGCTACGCCACGATTGAGGAGATAAAGACGGCATCGAAGGAGGAGCTGAACAAGATCACAAAAAATGATTTTTTTAAGTGCTTCGAGGATTGGAAAAAACGTTGGCATAAATGTATTATATCCGAGGGGAATTACTTTGAAGGGGACAAAATAGATATTCATGAATAAATAAATACTTTTTGAAAAAATATAAAATTCGCGATACTTTTTGAACAGACCTCGTATATAATAATTAAATTGTTTTTTCGATACAAACATGGTAAGAATATAAAATTAAAAAGTCGAATATTTACTTTTCTGGTTTTGAGTTAAGAAGAAAAACAGCAATATGAAATCAAATCAAATCACTTTATTTCATCAATTGACATTACAAAATAAAGTTTTATTGCATCTATTGAGAACAGGTAAAATAATATATTGTATATATTATAGTATACCACCAGAAACGCATTAGAGATATTTCGACATAAGGAAGACAAGATCAGACAACTTCCATCGATATGTTCCCTTTACATCTCCCCTCTCCATATTCCTAATTATACCCATTCCACTTTTATACATCTCCATTTAATATATAAGTGACCGCTCTGTTTTATTTGATTGTTAAAATTGTGTACATAGATAAAGGTTACTTGTAACCGAAACATGACTGAGTTCAGTGAAAATAAAAAGTGTTGTAATACAAAATATAATTATATTTATTCAAAGACAAGATACTCTCAAAAATCAAGATTTGCCTTCTGAACGTACTTTCAAAGACATCGATTTCGAATAATGGAAGAAATATGACTACCTAATGTATTAATTTGTTTGTTTAATAATACGCTTATTTATTTTCTACGCCAATGATAGAGTATTCTCTTGTAACTAGAAACAATTTACAGAATCCAACGTAACTGAAGATAAACTCGAAGCTGAGACGGTCCGCTGTGATTATTCTAAGTAGCTCAATAGTCGCGTGATACGAGATGATTACACTTATTACGTACGAGTATCTACACTGGGTTCGGTACTTTATCTTATTGTAAGGGCGGCGTCAAGTTATAAGTATACTAAAGAGTCTTTATTATCTTCTCCTTCTTCTTCTTTTAATAGATCTGACGATCTGTGACACAGAAATCATGTCTCGTCGGATGATGAGATCCAGCTGTCCCTCCATCTCTTAGGCGGTCTTCCAGGTGGGGGGTATCCGGAGGGGATTTCAAAAGCGGCTGTACCATATATGCAAGTCTATCACCATCCATTCGGGCTACATGGTTCCTCCAGTATCTTCTTCTATATCTACTCCACTGAACGATATCCTCTATTTCGCACCGTGGTGATGGCCATGCTACGCTGGAGGATTGATCTGATCCCAAGTACCTATCCACACCTCCTCGACTTTGGTCTCCCCTGGAAACTATACGAAATGTTAGAGATCGAGTGTGAATAACCTCGGTGGATAATATTGATGCATAGGCTAACGTGGAAGGACACCTCACCAACCCGTCTGGCAAGCGTGGCGTTGTAATGCCAACCACCCCCCGTATCACATGTCATACATGGAGAAGAATGGGGGAGGCCTATGTCCAGCAGTGGACGACAACAGCTGTTAAAGAAGAAGAAGAATAATTTGAAATTGGACTAAAACTAAAACAGCAAAATACATCTAAAAACAAAATATTTTTTGGGTGCTCTATTTATGGTAGTATTAGTTTTTTTTATAACATGATGTGCGTTGTGTGGAATAATAAAATCTGTTGCTATCTTGCAATGTGATTATCATGATATGGAGGCATTTTTTAAGCATACCTTGCAATATAGTTTTCGTACATGGTTCATTAGCACGCGAGCATTATTACACGAGGACGAATTCTCTCACGAATTACAAAAATTAATAAAAATACACAACATTCCCGATTGACTCATTAAAATTTCACACGCTTTTGTAACAAATTGCTGCTATTTGTTTTTATAGTTAAAAGTGTAATAGAGATATGTTTACTTAACTGTGATCTGAAAATAATAAATAAACATTGTGAATCAAATCGAAAGCTTCTACCATTTTTGAGATTTTTTTTTTACTGTCCCTTCTTCATCGAAATGTGCGTTGAAATATGTAGAAAAATATACTCTAAATATACAAGGGGATAAAATTGTGTTTTAATTTGTATAAACTCATAATAATGTTACATAATAATTTACACACTTATAACACGTTGTTTATCAAATAGGTATATGTGTTTTATAATCGCTATAGAATGTACCTTTGTACTTTAAGAATATTTGAATAAAAATAAAATCGATTGAATTGGAGTTCAATAGAATAAACAAAGTACTCGTATAATACACTGAAAATCGTGTTTTCTAATTTTATCATTTTATTTTTTATAAGCTAACAATATGACTGTCATAGTAACGCGATTTATATCAATCGACTATAATTCGAATATTTTTTGTTTAATATCCGAAATTCAAATAATTACTTTTATTTATTTATTTTATACCAAATAAATAGATTTGTTTACATACTGGTTACCCAGTCTAAGTAGTCTATATTGATATTTTTTTATATTGTAGTTTTTTTTTAACATTTCATACTTAAACGCTTATTTATGTTACGCAATTTTTCGGACTTTCGATCATACAAAATTTAATAAAGTAATAGTGAAGCACGAGTTAATGTGAATTTTTAAAATGAAATTTACTTTAATCTTTCGTATATACCACCGATTAATGCATCAGTGTTTTAAGATGAGGAAGTCATTGTACTCTTGTCAAGGTTCCCGGTACAACTACAACTACGTACATACTTTGTTTGTTCTTACAAATGTATAGTGAGTCACATATTGAAGAATATTGTGTTTTGTTAATTATATTATACTTTGACGTATGAGTTATCCCGTATACAAGCAATGCAGATGGGTATAGCGTGGTTTGATCGAATTAGTCAAATATTTAATGGGTGATTTTGCGTGACATAGGTAGTATACCTACTCGTACGGATAAAAACGAAATTCAATAACAAAAATATTATGAATTTTAGATAAACTTAATTGTTAACACTGTGGAATTCCACAATGACATTTTTTTAAATGAATTAATACACTGTTTTTTCCACTTTTCACAGAAGAAAATAATCTCGAAAGTGGAAAAAACAGCGTTTTAATTCATAAAAAAATTGTCAAACATATTATGCTAGAAGAGTCCGACAGTCCATACTCTCGGCCTATTACTTGTATGGAGTTTGGCTTAATGATCAATGAGATTGATTGGTTTTTCTCTTCTAGCCATATTAAGTAATTTTATATTGTTTTTGACAGTTGACAGTCAAATTTCCGGAGCCCGACCCGGTACTCGCCACCCACCCCTAGAAGGGATATTTGGTTTTGATTCATAGGTATATGACCGAACCATCGTAGACGACCCTCTCTCGCCTTTTCTGTCACATGAGTCGCTTTCAATCTTCCTCGAATATACTCATTTCTTATTCTATCGAGTCTGGTCGCGCCAGCAGCCTTCCTTAATATCTTCATCTCTGCCACGTGCAGACTCTGTTCCTCTTAGCGTCTTTGCCCAGTATTCCGAACCGTAGAGCACGGTTGGTCGTAGAGCAGTTTTGTATACTTTTCCTTTGGTTGGTATTACTACTTCTTTGTCACAAACCACGACTTTGAGCCATTCTACTTTCGTCCTATGAAACACGTCGTTTTCAAGCTGTCCTTAGTAAGAACAGAGACGAGGTAGGTTAAGTGGACAAAACGATTGATTAATTGTATTTAACAATTTTATTGATATCTGTCACGTTCAAGAAATACTTAATTAATTCATTTTATGATTGTAAAAGAGAATTCGTAAATCATTGTACATCTCTTTATAAACTTCACAGCGTGTACCACAGGGTGTAAAATAAACTGACCAATACATTGTGGTGTAGTGGTTTCTCATAGGTCAAGCCAAGTAGCAGAAAAACAGTTAGCACTTGTGGTATTTTAAGTATTTCCTCTGTAATACGAATGTATTAGACTTTTATTGTGTTTTGTGGTTAAATAATCTACATACATATGTATTATCTACTATTTAAATCTATTGATGACATGTCATGGGAATAATTTGATTAAACGACTGTTTTATATTATTTGACGATGATGAAACTTTTTTGATTGAGTTTTGAAAGAGTAAACATTAAATTAAATATATAATTTATAACACTCATATTAATTATTTTTTGTATTTTGTATAATCAGAATATTTTACTTCAAGTTCACTTTTGATATGGTCAATTAATTAGGAAGCTTGCAATTTATTTCATTATTTAAAATCTGAGCACTATAAAAACTGAAACACGTGCAAAAATGAAATAAAAACCTCAAATTTCTCTGAAAACTAAAGAGTATAAGAAGGAGACTATACGTGGAGACTATTATATTTAAATATATGTTATTGTATTATATATTAATACATATACGTTATACTTTCACGTGGGTGGTAGACAAGGGGATTAACGTTAACGGCGATTAAAACAAGATTTATCGATACCATGTGAGACATGACTCCTTCACAAGAGAGGGCTTTTTGTTTATTTATATTTTGTTGTTTAATTTTAAAAAGATAAATGTTCGATGCATGTATATTGCCAATATCAATATATAGTCTAAAGACAACTATACTCACAGCAAGAAGTGTCGACAAAATTAAATTAATTCAACGATCCAAGAAGGGGCAAAGGCTTGGTGTGAATCTTTGAGATAAAATATGAAATTAAAAAATTAGACGTTGAACCAAAGTTGCCGACATCATGGATCGTACCGCTAAATTAAGGTAGCAATGGGTTGGACATATAGTCAGATAGCGCAGTATCGGATGGACATCTAGAATACCGACATCCAGAATGTCGACCTTCGTGGCATGGTGGTTAGAGCTCTGATTTCCATACCGAAGGTCCCGGGTTCGATTCTAGGCGATGGCAGGGTGATTGTCACACTGTCGTTGGACTGGTATAGAATTCACATATAATAGCTAAAATAAATTGTATACAGTAATTGGGTTCAAACGACCTGTTGGGTACAAGGAAAAAAATACTCCGATACAGAGGGCTCGGACAAAGAAAAGGAGTGTCGGGAGACCACCTAAAAGATGGACTGACGACATTGCCCGAATATCTAGAACGACCTGGATGCTGAAGGGACAAGACAGAGACACGTAGAGAAATATGCGAGGAAAAGAATTTTAGATATTAAGATAGGCGGATCGCTTGAAATACTGACTAGAATTTCTTAGGTGTACTATTGAATATATTATTAATAATACAATATGTTGAGCACAATGCAGAATGATTAATAATTTTGATGTATAATAGTTTGTCCTGGTGTATTATGCAATGCCATGTATTCAGTTAGCGTTATGGAGGGTGTGAATGAACCCCTCAAGTAAAGCGATCTCGCAGAAAACAGTAAATCAACTTCACGAAGCTAGTTAATGGGGTGGATAAAGCGGAAATTCATACCTCATTTGAAGTGTAGAGTAAATTGAAACAGCCGCACTTTTTTTAGACCACAAAAATATATTATATTAAACCCTAATCAGCTGTGAATGAGATTAAGGTACTTCACAATTTTGTTATTGCTTATTTATTAATAATTTTAATGGCTTTAAATTTTTTAAAATAAATTAAGGTAATATATTAACATATAATGCAATTAAAAATGATAACATATATAAATGTTGTAATATATTGGCGAAACACGTAGGAAAATTATTGTCGGTGATCGAATATTTAATCTAAAAAAATATGAAAACCTAATAAAACTTTTTAATCAAAAGTACCCTTCTCCGTCAAAAAGTTGTTTGATAACATAATATTTATTAAAAAGGAAAATATATACCATACAATAAAATATTGGAAGGAATTGGCACACATATTTAATATTGATAAAAATGTCAGTTTTCTCGAAGTTTTAAAAAAAATAGGAAGTTTTTTGAACATATTATGCCACATACATTATTTAGTCCTGTGGAGTACAATGAACTTCACGATAGTTATTGCTAAGAAGATTAAATATCATATGGTCTTTGGTAATTTAAAAGTATCTAACTAACCATTATGATGGTTTGGACATATTGAAAGAATGAATGAAGAAAGAATGGTAAAAAAATTATATGTTAGTGATGTAAATGGAACCAGAAATAGAGGAAGACCGAGGAAAACGTGGCACGATCAAATAAATCAAATATTGAATGTCGGCCATGTGAGGAGTCAGAAAAATCGATGCGCGTGCATGACACGATGTACGAATGTTGAGGAAGCGAGAGAAATATGTCAGGAAAGAAAAGTGTGGCAGTCCATTCTTTCTGCCTACCCCTTCGGGGAGACGGCGTGATGGTTAGTTAGTTAGTAACTAACCATTATGTCGTCTCCCCGAAGGGGTATACAAAAAACGGACTGCCAACGGTCTTCTCAACATTCATGCATCGTGTCCCCACGAGGCCGACATTCAATATTTGATTTATTTTATCGTCTCACGATTTCCTCGGTCTTCCTCTATTTCTAGTTCCATTTAAATCGTTAACAAATACTTTTTTCACCATTCTTTCTTCATAAATTATTTCCATATGTCTAGAGCAGTGTTTCCTAACGCGGGGAGTACGCCCCACCGAGGGGCAATTTCAACATCTTGGTGGGCAATGCACAAATCATTAATATTTGTTACATTGTTGTCGAAACACGCATTTTAGAAAAAAAAATACATCGCAACGGCTTTTCGGTCAAGCATTAGTGAGTTATTTGACAGATATCTTTGAAAAATTGTACACGCTAAACAAACAACTACAAGGAGCAAACAAGACCCTTATTGATGCAAAATATACGATATTTGGCATCACTGGACTTGTGCAGGTGTATAACAAAATGTTTCGGACAAAAAAATTGAGTAATTTACTGACTAAACAAGTATGAGGTGAATAATGAAAATAAAAAAATTCTTAATAATTTTTTTTTTATTTTCATTATTTACAATGAACTTCTACCAAGAAATTTCAATAAACAACATAAAAAAGTATGAGGTGAGTGATTTAGGTGTAATTGTTATTGTGGATCACTTGGATAAAATGGCTAGTGACTTTATTGACAGATATTTGGATATAAAATAAAATTCTTTCCCGTCGTGGATAATTCAACCAATATTGGTAGAAATAACCTATTTGGTCATGCAGTATCAAAAAGAACTCTAAGAATTGTAAAATGTAGAATCTTTTAAAGCACTATTCAATTAAAAAAATACAATGGCGTGTCTTTGTGTCGAGACAGAAACGAAATACCCGAGGACAAATTTAGCAAGAAAATTACTGTTGCCATTGCCATCATCATTTATTTAGTTGAATGCGGTTTTAGAGCTGTAAATGATTCGATATTGAAAAAAAACGAAATCGTCTTAATATCACAAACTGTGGAGATTTAAGAATAAAATTGATTAATTTAGTACCTTTAGTGGGGACGCCGAGGGCCCGGAAGGAGACAAATGTCCTGGCTGCGAAACGTGAGGGAGTGGACCGGCATCCGAAGTGTGGAGGAGCTGTTCCGAGCGGCGTAGGACAGGGACAGGTTCGCCGAGGTGATCGCTAACGTTGGGGGGACCCGACAGGGCACTTGAAGAAGAAGAAGAAGAATTAAGTACCTCCCTACATAATATACATATTACTTATTTATGAAAATTAAATAAAAATAGTAAATATTATATTGCATTTGTGTATTTTTTATATGAAGCAATAATTTTTTTATACAGATTTTGTTAAGTAAATAAAAAATTGGTTGGGGGGAGGGGGGGGCGTGTTGATTTTTGAATCGTTGAAGTGGGGCATGGTACAAATAAGATTGGAAAGCCCTAGTCTAGACCATCATAATGTTCCTTTCATTATTTTGCTCATGACACTTTCATTCGCATTGCATTCACTTTTTATATTTTCATTCGACACTCTATCATATACATATTTTCTACACATTCGTCTAAGAGATCTCATTTTTTCCGCATTTATTCATTCATCCTTCTTTTGCCAGTTCCGTGCTTCGCTTTCATACATAAGGGTCGGTACAAGAATACCACTGTGCACTGCCATTTTATCTTTTTTGGATAGGGTTTTGTTCTAAAACTTCTAGAAAACAGACGTTTTCATCAATATTGAATATTTAATAAGGAGATTTACATTTTGCATGAAACTGTAAATTTACATCAAACTTTTCGTTATCCGTTATATTATTCAAAGCTAACTTTGAAAATACAATATTTAAATACAGAGGAGATTGTCTGAAAGTTTACATGGATTACACGTTTTTTATGCAAAAGTTTGTTGCTTTTTAAAAAAAATATTAAGTATGAATGTGATTCATTGTTAATTTTTTTTTCTGCTAATCACTCAATTAATCGTCAAAACACAAGTCATTCCTGAATTCTTATTTAACCACCCTACGTATTTTAACGTACGTGATACGTTCACTGTGACTGTACCATTCTGCGCTATCCCGTATCACGTACGCACTTGAAAAATAGTATTGAACCTCAAATGTACAAACTGTTAGGGATACGTGCATGTGCCAACAACACTCGAGTACAAGTCTTCATAAATATGATAGTTTTACAAGGGGCAGGCGAAGTGTGTGGCCGAGTATTTGACGTTTCGTAATTTAAAAAACTAACTAACTAACTAACCATCACGCCGTCTCCCCGAAAGGGTAGGCAGAAAGAATGAACTGCCACACTTTAATCGATGGGGCACTCCATCCTTCTCTTTTCGCCATCGCGAGAGACGCGGTGTGATGGGTTGCGAACCTCATCGCCACTCGTAATTTAAAAATATTAAATTAATATATAATTACATTTCAATAATAAAAAACCTGCTTTTTCGTACGTTTCTCGGAAAATAACCCAAAGGTAGGGCGGTGAATATAATATATAACTCAACGCGTGTCTTAAAATTTACATATGATTTCGGACAAACCAGAGATTTATCTCTATCCGTATGCTGAAGGAGAAGTTCAAGAAAGGAATATACCGATAACATGATGAATGCTTGTCACGTGATATTAAGTACTAACCATCATCCATCTCTGTCGGCTGTCGGTGAACGAACACAAGACAAGAGTCTTAACAAATTATCATTTATAAGCCTATTCGATTATTTCCGTTTCTGCAAAAATATTTTCCGCCTACTCTAAAAAAAGAACATTACTTTCTGATCAGCATATAGCTATATATTAATATTGCAGAATATTACAACTAAGTTCCATTTTTTTATTTGAGCTATTTTAATAATAGATAAAAATCGTGGATCGAAAGTGTCAATGAAGTTACGTATATTGTGTTGATTATTATTTTATTTTATTTTTAATGAGTAGAAAAATCAAAAAAAATATTAAAATAATATTTTTATTCATATTAAGTCTTCTTTAAAATAAAAATGCTATCAGCTTCAAATAAAAAATGAAGTCCATTAAAATTTTAACGTTTTCATTGATTTTTCTTGGAAAAACAATTAGAAGTGTGACAAAACAAACAAACGGCGTGATGGTTTCACGCCGTTTCGCCACAGGGGTAGGCAGAGAGAATGGACTAATAAAATATGTGAAATGTTTCTCAACATGGAAGCATATATACAACTTTCAAATAATTGTCAGACGTGGTGTTCTTAGAAGGGTCGAATGGGGAATGTTGTATTACATAAAGCGATCGCTTAAGCCCAACCAATGACAGGTCAGAAGTCCTGTAAACTTCTCGACCACCATATTCTGTTTCCAATTAATTTTCATCATCGTCTCTATTGAGATACAATTAATTCTTAATGACCCACCTTGTGTTTAGTAAGTGTATATTCGGTCACTTTTAAAAGGGTTTAGAGTTTATTTTTATTTAGGTGTGTTTCTTCTTGTGTGTTAGGAACAAAATAATAAGTGGATCATTAAGATGTTTGTGACACATGGAAAAAATTAATTAAGAAATAATGTTACGAAAGTATATGTTGATTATGTAAACGGAGCTAGAAATAGAAGAAGATCGAGGAAAACGTGACACGATCACATCAATCAAATATAATATTTGACAAATATTCATAGTAATACTTAACAAAGTGAAAATACATAGGAATTCGTTTTTATATATTTTTTGTAAATATCTGATGTCCCGGCTAATGGCGTCTGGAAGTTCTCATTTTCCGGGTAAATTTGTGTTGTTAATGGAATTTCGTAAACAAAACCACTAGTACAAAAATGACTATCCACCGTTAAAGATAATTAATTTTCCTAATTTCGATATAACAGTAATTTTCTAATCACCGAGTTTTTTAATACCCAGGAACTAATCGGATAGCTTTCTATAACCAATTTGGGAGGTGTTACTCAAACTATAGCAATCATTATTCCTGAAGTGAATAAGTATACAATTGTCGTTAAAATGTGTGTGAAAAAATATTTCCAATCTATATATATAAAACAAAGTCGTGTTAGTTACACGATTTATAACTCAAGAACGGCTGAACCGATTTTGATGATCTTCGGTTTTTTGGATTTGTCTCCGTCCCGAATAGCAGAATAAGTATTAAAACATCGGTAAAAAAAATCGCGAAAAAATAAATTATGAAGAAAAATAATTTTCTAATACATTTTGTTTGGAGCGGCTTTTTTGATAATTACTAGTCTATATATAATATATGAAAAAAAATTAGTTTTGTTACACCAATTATAACTCATGAACGGCTTGACCGATTTTGATGATCTTTGATTTGTTGGATTTGTCTCCTTCTCGAATAGCAGAATAACACTGTGAAAACATCTGAAAATATGTCGTATATCACAAGGTGCTTCAATGTAGGTATTCGACCCGAGTACATCTCATCCAGCAAATAAAATAGTTTAACAGAAAGTAGTGCAACAATGCTATGCGAACCATTTCGATTCGCTTGCAGCTACGTGAATTACATTAATTTAAATATAATTAAAGTACTTTTCATTTTGATAATTGTACATTTAAAAAAATTTAATTCATTTTGAGGACCGAGGGCCGTGGAGGAACTGTTCCGAGCTGCCCAGGACAGGGAGGCCTACTCAAGGGTGATAGTCAACGTTGGGGAGACCTGACAGGACACGGAAAGAAGAAGAATTCATTTTGAGTATTCATTTTATCTTAAAAAATACCTGAATTTAATTCAGCTAATAATTTAACACAGCATTAATTGATTCTGTGGCGGTACGAAGTTCGCCGGGTTAGCTAGTAAGGAATAAAATTAACGAAATTTAATTGTATCTCAATAGAGACGAAGATGCAAACTGGAAACTGAATATGGTTGATCGAGGTGTTTACAGGACTTATGACCTGTCATTGGTTGGGTTAAGCGCACGCTTTATGTAATTACAACATTCCCCATTCCACCTATTTCTTCATGATCATGAAAGACAAATTTTGGAAGATGTATATATGTTACAAATCTATGTTTATCTTCACATGTCAGTTTCAATACGCCATCTATGTAGATTTGATAACATATGTTAATATTTTTTTTAAAGATTATTCTATATAATCCACACACTAACGCCATCTATGTAGATTAAATTTCATGAATTAATCACCCACCATGGGTGAAATCCAGTATTCGTATACAAGTATAAGTATACATTCACAAAAAATATAATAAAATTAACTAAAATAATATTTTACAAATTATCCAGTTTATTTGTTTTGGAATCAATTCTCTCAGTGGAGAACAAGTCTGTTTTCAACACGTTTCTTAAATGGATCGTTAGATTTTCAGAGCTCTCTTATTCCAACGATGGCATCTCTAGAGGAAAAAAGTAAGAGATCCCGAAAGCAGGTTATCTCAATATAGAAATGTTACTTTTTGTTTGTTATACGCATTGCAGTCATCGTACCAGTGACGGATTAAGGCTTCACATTATTTTATAGTGTAACTTAAAAAACAACTTTTTTTTTAAATATAAAAAAAACGAAAAAATACACGCAATAACTTGTGTTTAGTAAGTGTATATTTGGTCACTTTTCAAAGGGTTTTGAGTTTTTTATTCAAGTGTGTTTCTTCTTAGGTGTTATGAACAAAATATTAAGTGGATCATTAAGATGTTTGTGACGTATGTTATAAAGTATATGTTGATGATGTAAACGAAGCTAGAAATAGAAGAAGACCGAGGAAAACGTGGCACGATCACATCGATCCAATATAAAATGTCGGGCACGTTAGGAGTCGGAGAAACCGACCGGTTTCGCTTATAAGAAGATTTTAGAGATTTTCTGCTTAATACTTACACCTATTCTTAATATATGGAGCTAGTGTAGATTGAACTAGTAACATGTTAAGTGTGGTGCAACATAGTAGCATATATCCAACTGCCATAAATTTGTCAGACGTGGTGTGTTCGTAAGAAGGGCGAAATGGGGAATGTTGTTAACATAAAGCGATCGCTTAACCCAACCGATGACAGGTCATAAGTCCTGTAAACGCCTCGACCAACCATATTCTGTTTCCAAAAAAACATTTTACATCTTCGTCTCTATTGAGATAAATCAATCCTTAAATTATATAAATTGTGACAAATTTTTTTCGCCTTGAGAGGGCATTCTCAAACTGAACCTAATTGCCAAACAGTGTGTCTTTATATTGAGTTTAGAAATCTTAAGGGCGGGGGAGATAGTATACTCGTATAATGCAAATTTTTGAGTTGTTAAATAAAACAATTAAGGTTTTTCTTAGAACTAATGATGAGTCATAAGTAAATTTACAACTGAATTTCTGTGAATTTTTGAGGTTCAATACATAATAATAAACAGTAACATCACAACTGAATTTTCTAGGAATTTTCGAGTTTCAATTCATAGTGATAGATAATAACATTTAAATTTAAAGCTGATTTACTAGGAATATTTGAGGTTCAATATATAATGTTAACAGTAACATTACTAAGAAATTTAGGTTGAGGTATGTACCTAGTAACAAATCGCAAGGCGAAACAAATTTGTCACAATTTATATAATTTATATTAGGGTCAAAGCACCAATGAATGACCGTTTAAGGTTCAGCTTGTACTGAAATCCACATTAAAGGCATTAATTTCATTATTTCAGTGTACAAAATAAAAGAAAACAATAAAAAACACATTGACTTCTCTAAATTCTCAAACTTTTTTTATTGAAATATGAGTATTACTATTAAAATTAATATTTCTCTGAAAAAAAGCACAATCACCAGTAATTGACCACTTCAGGTTATATTGATACAATACATAGTTTTTTTACATTGTCACATTATGAAACACCCTAACATATAAAAATATGTAAATATTCAAAGACTTGCATAAGAAACAACATTAAAAAAAAAACACTTACCACACTTTTCCTTATTAAAAACTACTAACAATCTCAAAACAACAACGGGAAGACGCACTTTTACCGTTTGACAAGGCACAGTTCAAAACTGATAGTTTTGTTTCTTACCAACAGTTGTCTCTGCCTACCTCTTTTGTCATAGTTTCTTGGGATTCAAGTTTTTTGACTGCACACATAGAGCAATTCTTATTATATTTTGTTTTATTAACCAACGGTCATTTACTGGGGGGCGGTCAAATACTGGTGCTTCGACCCTAATTTAATCCAAGTAAAACCACTAAACAATCGTGTTTACTGTTATTAAATTATACATTTACTATTTTTCGTACTGTGAATTAATTCGCCTCTGATCCTGCTTCTTAGAGAAAATGCAATAGTTAGAAGTGTTATAGTGCTGATTAGAGCTAGTTGACAGATGATATTCTAGGAAATTAAAATCGCTTCCGCCTCAACACTGTGGATTCAATACGCTTTATAAATGGAACGGCTGATAGAATTCAAATGCTCTATTATTGTTTATATTATGTTTATATGAACAATTTCATTTTATAAAAAACAAAATATTTTAAAGAGTTCAAAATAATAATAATAAAAATAATTAAATAAAAGAAGTAAAGGAATATTTTAATTCTAATTATGCCGAACTGTTGCTCCGACCATTTTTAAATTACGCTGTTAAGATAGAAAACATCAATATTACATACTTATTGCAGCTGTCTCAAATTATGTACATTACCGCGCTTTGATCGTAGTTTGTACGATAAGCAGAAAGTTGGAAAACTTTCTTTGCGGTGGGCCTTGTGCGAAACATAGGGGTGTTAGGTTTCAATTTACTTAGAAGTTCGGATTTCTCTATTTTGAAATGTATTATTTTGTGGAGCAACATCATATCATTTAAGTTTTCAAGATAGTCAAGGAGTGAAAATTAAGGGCAGACTTGTATCCGATAATGACATACAAATTTTCAAATAAATATGTTTAATGAACATTTTTCAACAAGTTCTATATTTTTCGTGTGTCATTGAAATAATTTAATCGAGGATTCATTTTAAAACATCTGAAATAATTCAAAATGAAACATTTGGTAATTCACCTACACGGAAAGTTAAATTAGTTTACATCGTACCAAAGGTTTGTTCGGTTAAATAAATAGCCCCTGGGATTAAGAATTTACTGTACTAATCCGTAGGAAAATATTGCCATTTTACTTGTTTTAAAAAATGAATATTAAATCATACGCTTTTACGAAACATACTGAATCTAATCTAATAATTTATTCTTCTGCAACGTGTTGTAGACTTAACCCTTTATTACATCGTCATGGAAATTTCCGTTAAACCATTCAATAGAGAAAAATGTAAGAAATAAGTTACAGTTTGTCGTTTTCTTTTTTATATACTTTGTTTATACAACACTAACTTTAAAAAAAAAAAAAAAACATATTAGACATGTTTCGGACAACCGGTGGTCCTTCCTTTGATATTGTAAAGATACATATTTAAAATATTATAAAATTGTTTAGAAATATGATCAGTTTTGACAGATTTTATGTTTGATATGTAATGTAATGTCTGATTCATTTATCATCATTTCATCATTCATCATTCATTCATTCATTCATTTCTCGGCGCTATATCCCGGTGTGGGACTTGGCCTTCTCCACTACGGTCCTCCACTGACTTGTGTCTCTGGCCATCTCTCTCCATTCCCCAGCTCTTTCCATTTTCTCCCAATCTTGTTCCACGCAATCCGCCCATCTTTTCCTCGGTCTGCCTCTTGGTCTCTTTTCGCGAGGCACCCATCTGGATATAATTTGTGGTGTTCTACCCTCTGGCATTCTTTCCATATGGCCAGCCCACCGTAGGCGTTGAGACTTACAGAATCTCACTACTGTTTTCTGGTTGATTGGTTCTTCAAGTTTAAGGTTTCTTTTAATTCTGTAAGTCCCATCCTCCAGCGGGTCCCAAAATTTATCTCAGTATTTTCCTTGCAAAAACTGCCAGCCTGCCTTCCTCTCTCTGCGTTAGAGACCATGTCTCACAGCCGTAGGTGACTACCGGTCTTATGATATATTAAAAGTTTGGTATTCCTGCTGAGTAACATAACGTTATGTCTGATATGTAATTTTTTTTTAAAGTGAGTGTTGTATATACAAAGTATATAAAAAAAAACATCTACAACACAAAGCATGCGAACATAGAATAAATAAGTTATAGTTTTGATTTTTTTGAATTTGGCAATTTAAAAAATACTATTGAATGAAATGGAACGAATTCAATCATAAAATAAAATAAACGCAATCATCCGTAATACAGAGCTTTAACTAAGAATAGGTACATGGGATTTTGCAATGCAATGAATGGGATGTAGAACATGTTGGTACCAGTACCATCAACGTTTTCGCCCCATCTGATCGCATATTGAACCTCTTGGATTATTGTGCTCCTTACACGATCACCCAGAGTCTTCCCAGCTAATTAGTTTACTTATCTATAATGCAAGTGTCTTCATGTATGGAAGTAAACTTTGGAGTTGGTTGAAGAAGTATAAAGGTAGGATAAATGTGGTAGAAATGAGGTCACTAAGATGAATGTGAGGAAAAACAATGTATGAAGTAAGAATGGAATGTAAGGCGGATGAATGAGTCCTAAATAAAATTAAGAAAGGGTCACTAAGATGCTTTAGACATATGGAACGAATGGATGAAGGAAGAATGGTTAAAAAATATGTACAAGTAGTGTTAATGGACAGAGTAGTCGAGGAAGGCCAAGGTAGACACGGCATAGCGTGAATGTCACGTTGTGTGAATGTAGAAGATCCGCGAGAGTTATGTCAGAGTAGAATAGTATGGCGGTCCATCCTCTCTGCCTACCCCTACGGTAAACCGGAGTAATGGTTGGTACAGTTAGTTAGTTATCTATAATACAATCACTATGTAGTTATACACAGACTACTAATTAAAAAAATTAATGTTGAAAACTAATTTGTAAAATAAAGATAAATTATTTGAAATGAAGACGAGCTTCGAGTTGAATAACTTGACTTTGACGATATAAAAGATAATTATTTTGAGTTTCTCAGAATATTCGGAACTTCCTAACTTTATTTATTAAACTTTTTGCGAGAAAATTTGTTATATCTTCCCACTTAAAGCGCTTTGGGATGTTAATTAGAGGATCTGCCTTGATAAACGAAACGGATCTAAGTGGGTTAAACCCTCAATGTGGCCAGAGCCAAATATTCCCGAGTTAAAAAAAAATTATAACAACAGATTACAGATCTTGATTCTGATAGAGATCTATTTAAAAAAAAATTATTGTCATAGATCAATTTTAAAACACTGTCAGACACATAAATGAATTCATTCAGAACCTTGCCGAAATTTTTACAAAGGATTTCCTTCACACTCTAGCCTCACACAATAGAAGACCTCTGTAATTATGACTCAAACATCACCAGCCGTCAGAAGCCTACAAATCGATATTTTACCTTTTTTTTCCCCATTCTTTATTTATTAATTCCTTCCATGTGTCCAAACCATGCTAATGTTCGACGCGAGTGAGTATGTGCATATTATTATATTTTACTAAGGTAATTCCTATTGGATGTGAGGACCTGTGAATGACGGTGAAGGCTGGAGAGTGCGGCATAATGACGAGCTGTACCATATTTACAAAGCTCCCAGTCTCTCCACACAGATCAGACTGAAAAGACTGAGATGGTCCGGTCACTTGCAGAGGATGCCGTCATCGCGAACCCCAAAAAGATTGCTGGAGTGGCACTCAGGTGGTTGAAGACCAATTGGACGACCAAGTCTGCGAGGGGAGGATGAAGTTGAGAGAGATGGGGCGAAATTGTTACGAGTGTCAGATTGGAGGGTCGAAGCGGAGGACAGGGGGAGTTGGAGGCGAAGAATACTGGAGGCTAAGGCTCGATATGGGCTGTAGGGCCATCGAAGAAGAAGAAGAAGAAGTTTCTATGTACAAGGTGTCTCCTAGATATGTTATGTGGAGATGTTAAACGACTTATTGGTGCCCGAATTTGCAAAACCTTCCAAGCTTTCACACTAAGAATATGGTTCCAGGAGGACGGAGCAACCACACACACGTCCATTACGTCTCTGCCACTATTCGCGAAATTTTCCCTGGCAAATAGATCTCCAGGAGAGGTGACATAAATCGACCTTCACGCAGTTCTGATTTATCCCCTATGGACTTTATTCGATAGGGTTATCTCAAATCGAAAGTTTACGTCAGTTAATTGATTTCCTTGGCGCATTTGAAAGAAAATATTCATCACGAAATGGCATTCATCACGGAGTCTAAATACCGAGCCGTCATAAATAATTTTACTGTTCGACTAAATGAGTGCCGCGAACCCGAGGGTTTACATTTGGATGATATTATTTTTATGAAATAGATATTTTACTTTAATAATAAATAAACATTTTTTAGATAAAGGTCATACTTTTTTAATATAAATTTTCTTATAAGACACCTTGTACGAGTATATAAGCAGTGTCTCGGATTATTTCATATCTCGAGGAATTATACCAACATGCACAGGTAATCGTCAAAGACTGGCAATCCGTCCGCCGACGATCGGAATAATAAATCACTGATGCAAAGCGTTCTTTAAATGCAGCCATTTAGCAGAGTATAAACGACTGCTGCTGGCTACTCGAGTCTCGAGTCGAGTCATGCGTGTATGTTCCTTATCAAACATAATAATTGCGGATGTTTGTCAGGTTATACAGGAGCAGTTTGATGCCACGACTGGCGTATCTATCATGCCATGAGCTGCCGCCGTACTCGTATGCGCAGACAATAAGAACCTTTAGAGATAAAATAAGACGAATATATTTTTCAAAATTATTTAATTACCCAAACATAATCTGTTTACTGAGCCGTACGATTCATGATATCAGCAACTTTGGTTCGGCGTCTTATTTACACTTACACTCTGTCCTGTGCAGACTGCATCCAGGTTATTCCGACGTGTCTGTTTAGATCATCCTTCCACCGTAGTTGCAGTCGCCCTGCATTTCTCTTTGGCGTCCACGATCTCCAAGTTAGTAGTCTTCTTGTTCACTTTTGATCCGAGCTTCTGGCTACGTAACCTGCCCATTGCCATTTTAGAGTCGCCACCCGGTGGATGATGTCAGTGACTTTTGTTTTTTCTCTCACCGTATCGTTTCTGACTCTGTCTCTTAGGCTTATTCCTAACATGGCTCTTTCCATGGCTTTTTGGGTCACTCGTAGTTTCTCGGCACTTTGTTTGGAAAATGTAACAGTTTCAAGTACCAACTGGCAGAACGAAGGCTTCATAGACTTTTTGTTTTAGGTTGATCGGTATTTTCCGGTTTTTAAGGATGTAACTCATGTTTCCGAAAGCTGCCCAGCTTAGTTCAATTCTTCTTTTTAGCTCTGCGGTTTGGTTATCTCGGCCCAATTCTATATATTATATATAATAATATAACAATGTTTTAGTCATTACCTACATAACGTTAGCTGGCATTACAATTTATTAGCATTAGACGTGTGGATACAAACTTTCCGAAAACTGTTCTTATGAATATGCATACCGACTACAAGATGAAAAGATTATTTCTTTGTATTAACGTTGTTAACCTCTGTAAACAGCACATGTGACAACAACTTGACGAACATTATTTTAAAGATTTTCTTTGCCAGAGGCGTATCTAGAAAACACTTGATTCCATTTTAATTACAGTTACTGCTTACATAAACCGTTTTAGCTACTTGACTTCGAGCTAAGAAGCTCTTGCTAAAACCCTGACATGATCATTTGCTAGATTTCTGATCAACAGTCTTCGCATTCCTTTAAGTGAAATAATGGAATATTGCATGCTTTTAACATTTTTTTCTTTTGATTTTTTTCTAGAGATAAACTGAATAGGTAGTGTAAGAATAATCGCGGGAGCGAAAAGAGAAGGATGGAGTGCGCATCGGTTAAAGTGTGGCAGTCCATTCTTTCTGCCTACCCCTTCGGAGATACGTCGTGGTGGTTAGTTAGTTAGTTAGTTTTTATATCAATTATCTGGTAATTCGTAAAGTCGATATACCTTACGTTAACGTATGTAATTAAACAATGTATCAGAAACGTATTAATACAATATATGAGACAAGAAGCTAAGGAAGAAGCCTAGAAACAGTAGTCCTACAATGAGAAGCATAATGTCTATGTTGTTCATAATGTCTATGTTTTTCATAATGTCAATGTTTTAATTCATAAAATCGCCTAATACTATAATTAAAACATTTATTTTAATATTCGAGTACTATAGTAAATCGACATCCAAGTTATAATTAATTGCATAGATCAAATTTTAAAATAATTAAATATTGTCTTAAAAAAATCTTTATGGAAACATGTTTATCCTTTAATTTTATAATGATTTAAAATTCTTTGCTTTTGCAATACATCTAGATTTTTTTCTTCCAAACCAATATCTCGATTAATTTATTTCTCATTATTATTTTTATTTATTTGGTATAAAATATTCGGGCATGAGAGAAAATAAACAAAAGCAAATAAAAATACATATTTTCTTCTTAAAAAAATATACAAACCAAAATTTACATATGCTTAACTCGATGGTAATGTAGAAAATTTGTCGATAAAAAACAGTTTATCTGCCAAAATATTTATTTACTCATATCAGAGAAATAGTTTTGATTGAAGTAATTAAACGTATGAATAAACAAAAATAAAACTTAACTACCCGTTACGCATGTAAATCATCGATAATTTCAAAATATCGCTCGTTTGTATAACGATGTACCGCGCATTACCTATCGTGAGCTCAATACTAAAACTACATAACTCAAAATTGGGCAGTTTAAATAATAATGTCAATCTACTGCTTATCGAAATGGATTTTTCATCAATAAATATGTATTTTAAAATATTAATTCCCATTTGAATAACTTTTTGGAAACGTCGTATTTTCAAAACGCTTTTTTGC
Organism: Lepidostoma basale; assembly: GCA_022606425.2. NCBI lineage: Eukaryota > Metazoa > Arthropoda > Insecta > Trichoptera > Lepidostomatidae > Lepidostoma > Lepidostoma basale. The sequence goes on along the minus strand of JAHDVF020000296.1, from coordinate 247,083 downwards.
ACTTTTCACAAACATGTTTCGGGACATAGACACCTTTCCTTGGTGTATAAATTTAAAATAATTTTCAATTCTAAAATTTAAATATTCTACACTGAGAAAAGGCAGTGTGGCCTGAAACCTTTTTGTAAATAGCGTAAAAAAGTGTTCTGAAAATACAATATTTTCAAAAAGTGATTCAAATGTAAATCCACGAAACAAAGTGATAACGAATATAGAAGAAATAATTTATCCTAAGCTTAGAGTTACAAAGCATTTACATAATTTGGTAAGTCGAAAAAGTGGAAATAACATTAACGCATCTAATTTATATACGTTAACGGTGTGAACAAAATAGGAAATAGTGGAAGAGGAAACTAAAACGTGGGATCAAATCAATCAAATATCAAATGTCGGCCCAGTGAAGAGTCGAAGAAATTGTCGTGCGTGCATGACACGTTGTGTGAATGTGAAGGAATCGAGAGAACCATGTCAGGAAAGAACGACGAGGCAACCCATTCATTCCCCCCTCGATGAGACAGCGCGATAGTTAGTTAGTGTTAGTAAACGTGGAAACAAAAGAAATCATTAAGTTGATATTTCAAGTTAACTACTATTTTGATTTTCAGCTACTTCACAGTACTAGTATAAAACTCTACTATAATGATGCCTTCAAGTGTGGTTTTATTACAACTATAACACCTGATTCCCTTGAAATCTACACAAAGTCGGCTAATCCTTCCACCACCATGGCAGTATAAGAAAAGATATGTGATCATTTTAAACATAATCCCGACCAAACTAGCTATCTATTGACACTACGAAGAAGAATATGGTACAAGCACGTTTTGATCAGAATAAAGGATTTTGAGTTAACTAGTTTTATTATTGAGACGAACTAATATATTAATGCTTGCATGCACATGTGCACCTCCCCACCGACACCACGAGACTGCACGGTACATCTCTCGTTCATACTGCACCTATAATTAACCTATCTTAAATGGAGCATTTTAATGGAATTGAGCGGAAACGCCGTCCCTGGCGTAGTGATGTGATGCAATGTAGCGCAATTCATCCCATACGATCATCTCGGAGGCCAATATGTCCAGGTCAGGTAAAACAAAGTTTGGCGCCCGTATATTGTTTGTAACTATCGCGTATAAACTCGATTCTGATTATGAAATAATACAATTTATAGAGATGAATCGCATTTTATAATGAAACTACTAAAGAAAAATTATTACTAATTGAAATGAAAACGTCGGCTTTCTAGAATATTCATTATATTTTGTGGATATGACATGTTTCGCATTGCTAAGACAAATGTATTCCAAAGATTGTACAAACTTTCACGTAAACAGTAGTCTTAGAGTTTAACATATATACAACTTCCAAAAAGTTTGTCAGACATGGTGATCATAAGAAGGAAGGTGGAATGGGGAATGTTGTATTACATAAAGCGTGCGCTTAACCCAACCAATGACAGGGCATAAGTCCTGTAAGCACCTTGATCAACCATATTCTGTTTCCAATTTGCATCTTCGTCTCTATTGAGATACAATTAATTCTTATTCCAAAGATATTTGATAATACCTTAGCAAGCCGAAAGGATGTCATTCTTATAAAATAAAATGTAACTTCTAGAACAGACGTTTTCATTTATATTATTTGTATAATATGGAGTTTTACATCATTGTTCAAGAAACAATAAATATCAAAAATGTAGCCAGAAAACTGTTGAACACCGTAGCGGAGAGGCGCGCAAGATGGATTGGTCATGTGTTGCGACACGAATGTTTCCTGCATGATGTGTTGGAGGGAATGGTCGAGGGATCGATTGGCAGAGGACGACCTCGCCAAGAGTACCTAGATCATATTTGTCCAGATATGGGCTGCACCTCTTATGCGGAGTTGAAGAGAGTTGCTGAGGACCGAGCGGAGTGGAAGAGGAGATGCGTCGCCTTGCTGCAGACCAATCATTAGATTAAGACCGGAGAAGAAGCCAAAAAATGACAGTGAGTGACCAAAACCGGTCGAAACCAAAGAACAAGTAGAATAATACTAAATATACTTTATGAATAAGTGTAAATCTGGTGCCCTTGTTTAATATATTTTATGAACTTCGGTAGGACCAGCACTGGTGTAGACCTGCCGCGTATTCATGGAAGATACCTCCAGTACACTATTATCCGTTTGTGCATCAATCAGATAGATGGTACCATTGCACACACACACATATACAAGGTAATACTTGCTGGCGTGGTTTACGTCACCCGGTCTTGATTTGACTTCATAGCTTATGACCGACGGCAGCCAGGCCATTAAACCTAAGTATATAATTATTTCATGTAATAGAATAACGTAGTGTACTACGACAAGATTCCTTCCGCTTATTAAATACGAATCATTTTCATAATTATTTATGCAGAAATGGCTAGTGACGGAAGCACGTTTGAATTAACTTGTCCGAAATTATATTATGCAAACAACAGGGCGAACGCTATTTAATCATATTTATTTTTAAGTAAGCGCATATAATTATTGCAGTATATTATCGCTTGTTTATCTTGGCATTTCATTATATTCAATGGAAATTAATGTTTTGCCCTGTCCGTTTATAAGACGAGGATAAGAGACGAAATATGTATCGTATATTTTAAAGTTAATTATGGGAAAATATTATAATATAAGAGCATAATTTGAACTGGTATATAAGAGCATAATTTGAAGGCATTTGAAATGTGACTACACAAAATAATGCTTCGTATATCGTGGACCGATTTGATGGAGGACTCAAAACGCACATTTTCAAATTATCCTTTCCTGATAGGAAGGATTTATCGACTGCGTTGGGTGCAGCCCTCATACTAAATATGTTTATTTTTTAACTAGTTCATTAAACGGAGCATTTTCTACAGCGCCCTTGAGATGATTAATTCATAAAATTGGCGCTCTATAAATTATCTAATTTATTATTATTATTATATCAGCAATTCAGAAGTCCCGAAGAGAGCTCATTGCAGCAGATAATGGTTAAAATGGGTCGGAACTTGAACCACGAGGGTAGAGGAATTATTCCGGGCAGCGCAAGACACAGAAGGTTTTTCTAGACGTGATATCCAACGTCAGGGAAACCTGATATGGCACAATAATTAGAATGTGTTTAAAAAAAAAGCTAATTCTTTTTTTTATATTTTATCCTTAGTACGCCCAGAAATGATGACTCGTTATAATGAGGAAATACTTGAGTAGTATTCAGGATTCAATCTTAGTCCCGGGATTAGTTATCTTGTCCCTAAATCATGACTTTGTGAATTGTAAAAACATATATTTTTTATACGAAAATATAAGAAGTGAATGCGGTGCGAATGATAGTGTCATAAACAAAATAATGAAAGGATCATTAAGATGGTTTGGACATATTGAAAGAATGCATGAAGAAAGAATGGTAAAAAATTATATGTTAATGATGTAAATGGAACCAGAAATAGAGGAAGACCGAGGAAAACGTGGCACGATCAAATAAATCAAATATTGAATCTCGGCCATGTGAGGAGTCAGAGAAATCGACGCGCGTGCATGACACGATGTATGAATGTTGAGGATCGAGAGAAATATCTCAGGAAAGAAAAGTGTGGCAGTCCATTCTTTCTGCCTACCCCTTCGGGGAGACGGCGTGATGGTTAGTTAGTTAGTAATATTTTTTCGTTATATTTTTTGTGAAAACAAAGATCATTTCTAAATAATAATTGTGAAATCATCAACTTGTAAAAAATACTGTTCTTAGTTTTACTTGATAATATAATATTGATTCATCCCGTATAATATCGACGTAGGCATCGCATTACCATTTAATCAGAAACCTGAGCATAAAAAAACTAACTAACAAACTAACCATCACGCCGTTTCCCCGAAAGGGTAGGCAGAAAGAATGGACTGCCACACTTTAACCGATGCGGCACTCTATCCTTCTCTTTTCGTCCCGCGGGAGACGCGGTGTGATGGGTTGCGAACCTCATCGCCAAATATGGAATAAACAGAAAGTAAAAAAAAGGTCTAGAAATGCAGCTCACTAAGTAACATTAATTTGTTTTTAGGGCTGTTTTATTGACAACTTGGAGTTGTTTTAATACCTCTAAAAATATAGTAAATAAAGGTTTAATATATTCGTTTTCCTCTAGCAAACATAAACGCAATGATTTAAACAATTATATTATTTCATAAAACATATTAGACATCCAGTTCATGACATTGTTGAATTGAGCGGTACTTTTGCGCTGTACTTTTTCCCAATCGTTGCCTCAGCCTTGGTCGTAGAAATCGCATACTTTCGTGGGAAAGCATGCACAGATACGGGGAAGAGTTCCAATGTCCGGAGCTAGCGCCGTACCAGGCTTGTGCCTAGAGGTGTCGATGGTGTATTTAGCCTTCATCCAGTTCATGACATTGTTGAATTGAGCAGTACTTTTGTGCTGTATTTTTTCCCAATCGTTGCCTCGTGTACTAAAGATGAATATTATGAAACTCATGTCCTCCAACATTTTCATTTTGTCGCGGGAGATGCATTTTGGTGGCGATGAGGTTCGAAACCCATCACACCGCGTCTCTCGCGATGGCGAAAAGAGAAGGATGGAGTGCCGCATCGATTAAAGTGTGGCAGTCCATTCTTTTTGCCTACCCTTTCGGGGAGATGGCGTGAAGGTTAGTTAGTTAGTTAGTTATTAGACATAAATTAATAATTTTATCGAAAATCAAAGATAAATCAACCACACTTTCAAACGTGTTGCACGTGACTGTCTCGCTCAATATTTACGCCTCACTCTCGCTAAATCATAATATAAATAGGCGAAAACCCGCATGTCATCAAGAAATAGAATATTTTGAATACAGTACGAGAATATTTTGAATACAAGAGAGCGAGAGAGCAATACTTCGATTCTCTCCGAAAGAAATTCGAAAAGCATGCGATGCGCATGCCCCTTGATCGTTTCTGGATTATTTTTAAATTTGTTTTGATTATTGTAGTATGACAATAGTGTAGAAAACAAAAGGAGAAAAAAATTATATTGTTAATTATAAAATATTGATTTAGATTAAAAGTTAAAAGTTATTCCTGATTACGATTGTACCATAAATCAAGTTATAAGGGGTAGAAAATCTTTACTTCCATAAAGATTTCACGCGTTGCAATTATAACTTGTAGTCTATATGTTTTCGCGGGAGAAAGAGAAAAACGTCAGTCCAGAAGCATCATAAAATTATTTAAGCCGCACTCTCTCGCTACTATGGTATTCGGAGGGGTGAGAAAGACAGAAAGATTCCAGTGTATTATTTCATTTAGGTAGTAGAACGGATGTACGAATTTTGTTACTCGTTACTCGTATCGTCGAATTTTGCTGCAATGGCTCTTGGGATTTCTACGTAAGCGGTATTCTCGCTCGACAGATTTTCAAACGTGAGCCTTTGTCGGTAGATTTCGTTTTTTTAGTCATTAGATAAAAACAAAATTATTTGTTATGACTTCAATTGTTGTAAATGGTAGCAATAACGTACAAATATCCCATTTTTCCTATTTCAAACACTTAGTATAAAGTGTGTAGTGATTACACAGCACCGTAAGGTCCGTGCTCTACGTAAATCAAGGCACTTTACAGTTTGATGTTTGCCAATATTTTAATTTACATTTGCATTTTTAAGTAAAATAAATGGTATATAAAAAAAGTATACCAAGTTTCATATCATAGATCAACCGATGCGATCATACGAATGAAACCGTCTGTTTTATAGAAGTTTTATTATAATTTATTGGAATGACATGATCCGCCTGTCTGAGGCCATATCAAATATTAGATATTCCCTAACTAAATAACTAACCATCACGCCGTCTCTCCGAAGGGGTAGGCAGAACGAATGGACTGCCACACTTTAACCGATGCGGCACTCCATCCTTCTCTTTTCGCCCCCGCGGGAGACCCGGTGTGCTTATATTAAAATAAAAACCTAAATTGATTTTTAATGTAACGAACCATTTCAAAATTAATTATATTTACTTAATTATATTTACTTAAAATTCAAGTAGATTGTTATGCCGCGACTGCTAATCAATAGAAATTTAATTTAAACTAACTAACTAACTAACCATCACGCTGACTCTCCGAAGGGGTAGGCAGAAAGAATGGACTGCCACACTTTTCTTTCCTGACATATTTCTCTCGCTTCCTCAACATTTATACATCGTGTCATGCACGCGCGTCGATTTATCTGACTCCTCACGTGGCCGACATTCAATATTTGATTTATTTGATCGTGCCACGTTTTTCTCGGTCTTCCTCTATTTCTAGTTCCATTTAATTCGTTAACAAATAATTTTTGTACCTTCCTTTCTTCATTCATTCTTTTCATGTGTCCAAACCATCTTAACGATCCTTTCATTATTTTGTTCATATTACCATCATTCGCGCCGCATTCGTTTATTTTATTTTCATTCGACACTCTATCATAGACAGAGTATCCGTAAGAGATCTCATTTCTACTGCATTTATTCTACTTTCATCCTTCTTTTGCCAGTTCCATGCTTCGCTTCAATACATAATATTATTTCCATATTTTATAATAAATCTTCTTGAAAACGGACGGTTTCATTCATATTAATTATTTCATATTAATAATAATATGGAGTTTTACTTCATTTTATAAGAAACCGTAAACTAAATCGAAATTTATAATATTTTGTGATATCTGCAAAAGCACATCATCAGTCATCAGTTAGACCCTACGTGCCTTGGGATTGTATTACATTTTACTCCGATTTAAACCAATCGTAATAATATTCCATACTGATGTAAAATATATATTATGTTATAATAATGTTATGTATTACGTGATGGACTCGTAGACACCATATGCGAATCTCCGAGATAACTTTAAAATTGAGTGCAATTACTTTGAAATGAGTATGCAATACATGATGGGTTATGGGTATTGCAGATTCATTTACGAAGCCTTACATAATTCTAATAATTCTGCAATATTTAAATTGCTATCAGTGTTAATCGAGGCCATTATTCACATTCCTCTATCAGTCATTCCCAAAGCGGTCTATATCGACCCCTAGGGGTCGATTCCGACCTGCAAGAGGTTCACGCCATTGAAAACAAAAGTTGGGGTCCATGTAATTTGAGGTCCAAGAGAGTGGATCTCATTTAGGCAGACCGTCACCAAAATTTTTGGCTTTTCGCAAATGTAATAATCCACTTCACAGATATCGCACGCTTAATAGAACACTGGCTTAACTAAAAAAATCAATTTTGCTCAATCTGACATGAGTCGGTGTTTTAACAAAAACAGTCGAAAAGCACGCACGAATGGATAGCGTTAACATATTGAACGATTATCGTACGTACGAATGGTAGCGTTAACATTGTGAAAAATAGATGGATAGCGTTAACACAAGCCTCTGTCTAATGTTAATTCAATTATGACCTAAACCATAATCGGTCAGTTTACTATTAAGCGTGCGATATGTAGTTCATATACATATACTTATGTAATTCTTTCTTATAATTGACAGAAATTCCCCAATTATATGAATATTTCATAAAATTGTTCATCCTATTAAAACACTGATTTTTCTATGTATTTATTTTATGAAAATTTTTGTATTTGCATATTTTTCGTTTTAATTAATAAATCATATCTTTTAAAAATTCATATTTTTTTAAAGATTTTTTTTCCTACAGTTAACCCTATCAAAGTAAGTAGCTTTGTGTCAGCTTTAAAAATAAATGTATACTTAAAGGTGAATTTAAAAAAAAACAATAACAGGAAAGCAGGGAGTCTACACAAAACAGAAAAAAATCGGCGAGGGGTTTACGGGAGAAAAAAGTTTGGGAACCTATGATCTATCACATATAACATATTGCAAATACAACTTAAGGAAGTCAGATCAATACAATACATGTCAGATCACCCAGTGATTACTTCATGGTGAATGCTATAACGATTGCAGTAGGCGGATGGGTGATTAAACTTAGATTTGTAATTTATGAATTGTATGTTTGTGAATACAAACAATTATTTTAGAAATAGTTATAATAACAGTAAGCAATAAACGAAGATGGCCGCGCAAAATGGTGTTCTTGTACCTGTATGGAACGGAAGTGAAATATGGAACTGGCGAAAGAAGGTAAATAGTAGAATAAATGCAGTAGAAATGAGATCTCTTAGACGACTGTGTTATAAATCTGATTGTGATCATGAATTTATTTATCAAATGCAAATATAAGAGGTGAATGCGGTGCGAATGAAAGTGTACGGAAAAAAATAATGATGGGCCCTAAAGACGGTTTGTACACCCGATATTAATGCATGAAGACAGAACCGTGATTAAAGTATATGTAAACGATGTATACGGAACAAGAAATAGAGAAAAAAATCAATAAAAAGAAGAATCAAAGAAGAATAAATGCAGTAGAAATGAGATCTCTTAAACAAATTTGTGGATACTCTGTGTATGATAAAGCGTCGAATGAAAATATAAGAAGTGAATGCGGCGCGAATGATGGGTGTTATGAACAAAATAATGAAAGGATCATTAAATCAAATCAAACCAAATCAGTTTACTAACTCAAAATACTTTACAAACAGGAAAATGTTTAAGGCATCTATTGAGTACAGGTAAAATATTATAAAAAATACAACAAAGTACCAGGAACGCATTAGAGATGGTTCGACATTAGGTTGACAAGATACTTTCTAATGTCAAGAGTATTTGTCCCCCGAACGTACCTTAACTAATATAAAAGACGTCGATCTCCGAGGAGACCGCGTTCAGCAGACTAATTGCTCTTCCCTACCGATGTCACCAGAGACGGATTGGTTCTGGTGGCCGGTTGGTAAAACAATCTGTGCTGTCGCTGTCGGAGAAATCTATCAGGGACAAAGCCCAACACCCTCTAGCACGACCGAGTTCTCAAAATATCCCCCGATTAATTTAAAGAAATGGGTTATGAGATGCCCATCTCTTCGAAGCTGTAAAGAATTGGTTCCGAGCATTCCTAAAAGAAATGCCGTAGGATAGAGCCACGGATAACTACCATACTCCCTCATGTAGAGAAGTAAGAATTTTTTTCTGAACTCTCTCCAGCATAACGGAATATCTCGCCTGATAATTAAGATGGTTTGGACATATGGAATGAATGAATGAATACAGAATGATAAAAAAATTATATGTTAACGATGTAAATGGAACCAGAAATAGAGGAAAACCGAGGAAAACGTGGCACGATCAAATAAATAAAATATTAAATGTCGGCCACGTGGGGAGTAGGAAAAATAGACGTGCATGAATGATACGATGTATGAATGTTGAGGAAGCGAGAGAAGCATGCCAGGAAAGAATAGTTTGGTAGTCCTTTTTTTCTGCCTACCCCTTCGGTAGGCGGCGTGATGGTTAAATAAGTTTTTTTTAAATAATATTAAACAAAAATCGTTTTGGTAAGTAACTAAGTGTTTTAGTATTGATAATAATTAAGATAAATTTTATTTTTTCTGATTCACCCAGTAAGATTGCATAATTATGCAATTATGTCAAATTTTGGTTCAATTTTAAATCATAGTCTATATTACTAATTTCCTATAATAAACAGTTAAATGTATACGTGTTCTACTCTTTTATGTGGAATTCATTATTATTTAATAATGTTGTTTGATTTACACATATGTAATAATGCTCGTTAATCTATATAAAAGTTACATTTTTATGACATGTGTTATAACAAACATTATTATGACATATGTAACCGTTTAAACCGGTTCAAAATTGGATATTATATGTAAACACAACGGGTTCTTGTTAATCTTGAAGTATGATTTTTTATGATTAAGTTCTGTGCGTTTTTACGATTTTCAGATTATTCAGCGTATTATATAAAAATATATATAATTCTTTGATTTTTTATACATTAAATTAATAACATTCTTACCTGATATTAGCCATTCTGTCCATATTGCCTTGCCTTATTTTGTGTGTTTTGAAGGTTTCCATTTTTATTTTATTGTTCGCCCCTTCAACCGCATATTAGCACCAGACCTGAAAAAAATGTTTTCTTTACGTGAGTAAATAGTAAAAATTTGTAATACATGAAATAATTTAATCGCATAGCAAAGCGCAGAATTTTCCACTTTAGAAAACAAAGCAGATTGCAGGTTCCAAATTAAAGGTAAGTTATGTCATAAACTTATACACACTGGTACTGACATTTTAAAATTGCTAAGACTTGTTGACGGACTTCACATCAAATATTTTACAACTTGCATTTTGGATGCTAATATGTATTTTCATATTGCTAACTTTCTTTATATAATACATTCTGCGTTTTCTATTTTTATTCAATACCTTCCAATCTACGCCAAAGAAAAAGATGGGTGGACTGCGTTGATGAGGACTGGGAGAAATTTGAAATATTATTATTTTGTTGAATCGTTCTATACATCATGACAGCATAAGCCAAATCGATGTAAAGGGTATTATAGTATCATAGTGATTCTCGTGACATGTGATAAGTAGCTAATCGATCGCCATTTTATTGTCACGTGAATTCTACACCAGACCAAAGAGAGTGTGACAATCACACTGCCCTTGCCGGGAATCGAACCCGGAACCTTCGGGGTGGCAGTCAATGCGCTTACCACGCGGCCACGAAGGCCGTCAATGATCTGAAGAATGGAGAGAGATGGCCAAGGACAGGAGCCAGTGGAGGACTGTTGTGGAGGAGGCCAAATCCTACACCGGGATGAAGAGCCAAGAAGTAAAAGAACTTCCTAATCTTACCTGAGCTTATTAAGGCTCTTCTAATTATAACGTATGTAAGATTATAAAATCGCGACTGGTAATTTGTAGGTATAATTATAAACTTCAGAAATCACCCATCAAGACACTTTTAACTATTGTATATACAGAGTGGAAATAGAGGTGAATCTTACAAAAAACATAAAAATAAAATTCTCACAATCTGAAGCATTTAAATTGTGAGAATTTAATTATTTCAGAAAATTTTATCTAATACCTACTTATCTTAACCCTGAAATCATAAAATGAAATGAGAATAAAAAAATCCACAGCAAAAATAAAAAAGGGAATTAAGAAAAAAAAAATGCGAATATTCTCATATCAAATATGCGGGTAGGTAATTCAGAATCATTTTGTAAATAATATTTTGACTTATATATTGTTTCTTCAACAAAGATGCATAACTCCATATTAATTAATTGATACGAATGAAAACTTCCGTTTTCAAGAAGTTTTATTTTATTTTATGGAAATTACATGTTTCGCCTTTCTAAAGCTTAGCACGGCGAAGCACGTTATTTACATAAAATGTAATAAAACCTCTAGAAAAACAGAAGTTTTTATTTTTATTAAATATTTATCACATTGGAGTATTACAAAAGTACTGAAAAAAAAATCCAAAAGTACTCTGTCCTCCATCCATCCCATCCCAATTTATTCATTCTTACTTAACATTTTCCCGCCTCCCTCATACGCTATCTTTTTCCTGTTTTAAAATTTAGTTTGTTATATATTTGTCTTATTGTGTATTGTGTATTAATGTGTGTTTTATATAATTTTAATGTGTTTTTTACTAATTTAAGGTGTGCTTTATATAATATTTACTTCTGATTTTATTTAATAATAAAGAGATGTGAGGCCGCGCGGGAGATATATAAGGTTAAAAGAATATATTAAATGTGGTTTGTCACCCTTTTGATTGATGACAAGAAAAGGCTAAATTAAATTAACGTAAGTTTCGGATGGACAAGGAACAGGCCTTGATAGTGCAGCGAGACTGACAAAAGGGCGTCGCTGCGTCCCATAACAGTCTCGGGTGGTGATGGGAACCTTATATATTCCAAAAGTACTCATTAATACTTTTGGATTACTCCAATGTGCAGGAGTTCATCGATAAATATTTGTTGGGTTTAATTCAGAGCTGTATAATCATTATGAACGTTTCGACAATATTTACACTCATTACACAAACAAATTCTGTTCATTAATAGTTTTGATTTGATTTGATTTGAAAAGCGGTAAACCGGCAATACCTTTATATTATAAGTTCAATGACTATTATTTTTCTCCGTATGCCTCAAATAATTGTTTACTTTTTATCTTATTCGCTATTATACGGCATTAAAACTGGATAGGTATATCTGTATACGAGTATTGTATATATTTATATAAAAGCAGGTGGAAATGTCTGAATCTGCTTGAAGCTTGAAATGATATTTCACTTTGTATTAGATATTATAATTTGTATATGTGGTTGGACGTGTGATGCTCTATCCTATGGTAGAATTTTTTAATCATACAAAGAAAAAAACGAAGAGTAGCAAATGTCTATTGAATTCCGCGGTCGGCTGAAACGGTATGTGGCGACACGTTCTTTTCCAGCGTAATTGGCCCAGAGTGTTGTAATTTGTCATTACACGTTACATATGTTAATCACTCTTGTAAACAATGTCAATGGGTCGCCGTAACTGTATCGGCGACTCCTGCGAACGATTCGCAGACTGAGCATGGACTGAGGTCTCAATGAATTCCCATCGGAATTCTAATTACGTGGGCGTTTTATCCGCACACAAAACACTATTATCGTACGACAGATGTGAAAAATCAATGAGGCTTTGACACAGTTGATAGGCACAGCTGAATAAAGTAGCCGGTCCATTTATTCATTTAAACTCGGTTTGGATAATTTGTATGCATATAGGATATTTGCGCAATGAGCAGAGTACAAATGTGTATATTCCAACATTTGATGTATCTTGAATACTTGTTTGGTAATAAATATTATCAGGAAATGTCTGAAACGAACAGAAATTTAAACCTACGCAATGTCTGTTTTATAGATGTCATCAAATAACAACGTGGTTAGAATTGAGAAAGGTGAGCGTTTGATACATAATAGTATTGTGTGTCGTCTGCTTTTATGTGTTCTCTTTTGATTATATTCCCATATATGTTATATGTACAAGAATCGTTTGAAATTCAAAAGTATTGAATTTCTGTAGGAATAAACTACCAAATAATAACTAAGCAACAAAAAAAAAATTAGTTTAATTACTTTTTTTATTACAAACTGTTAAATAAAAAACTTTGTTTTATGTATCACAATTGTATATTTAATTTTTTTTATTTTTCGCGACAGCTTTTTCGTCAACCTACTACTCGTATGTTGACATAATCAGGTGTTACAATAACACGTAATTGTTAAATAATTAAAACACCTGATGTTGACGAAACAGCTGTCGCGAAAAAAAAAATGCAATTGTGATACATAAAACAAATATTTTAATTTAACCGTTTATAATTTTAAAGTATCATAGTGTTTCGGCCAAAACAATGGACTTTTTTATTGTTTCTTGTACATTGATGTAAAACTCACTCAACTAAAAAAAAATTAAAACATGTCATTCACATAAATTACGATAAAACTTCAAGAAAATCTGACATTTTCATTCGTATTGATTAAGTTTAATTACAATATTATTAGGGTAATAACATGCCAAACAAGTGATGTATAAAATATATCACCTGTTTGGCAAGTTATTACCTGTCCTTGTACCTGTACTCCGTGTAGTCCTGGCAGATCACAAACAAGATGGTCTGATGACATTAAACAAGTGGCGGGAGGTCAATGGCAATGGCAGAGTAGCGAGGGATAGAGAGTTGTGGAAGTCGGGAAGGAAGGCCCATCTACATCACTGGACGATGATGAATGATGATGAATACATGGTAAATACACAAATGAGTTTTGCAAAAGCTGAAACGAGTTTGTTTTTTTTTTTCAAATAATAATTTTTTCATATGACAACTTCGAAAAGCTCATAACAATGGACAAAGCAGAGGAAAAACGACAATTAGGACGCCACCAAGCCGCTGATCCGATCAAATCAAAGCACTGACTGGCCTCTCAATAGGTGTAGCCTGAATATTGACTGATGGACATTATTACTGACAGACGTCTGATGACTGATGAGACTACTGGTTGGACACGATCCTTAGTCATAAGAAGTGCGACAGAAGAAATAAATATATGTTCGCAACAATGTACCATCAGTTGCATACTTCTTATTAAAAATCACAATCACCATAGCAATATTCATAAACACTCGTTATGTATTGAATTTTCATAAAGGCTGAAAAATTTAATTGAAATTTTTGACATACTTAAATATTCATGAAAACGTTCTATGTTTTAAATACTGAAACACCACTGTTTGCGCTTAAAAATATCGTTCATTACATATGATACATTTAAAATAAGACCCATTGTTATTAGTTTTTTGAAAATGTTAGTTCAAATTTAAATAATGTTCAAATTAGAAGAGGCGTTTGTTTTGTTCATATTCAAGAGACGTTAACAATATTGTAGCTGGTTATATATAGTTTAAAGCCAGGGACTTTCATTTTTTGAATTTTACTTCAATCCTTACTTAATTAAGTTACGTCTTCTGAGTGTACAATGAGAGAAAATAGAGATATGATAATTCATCCCGATTAAGAAATGGTGCGAAGTATGTTACATACTCGTATATCTACGATTGTACAATTGTATTATAGATATACCTAACTAATTAAGTAACTATCTAACTAACCATCACGCCGTCTTCCGAAGGGGTAGGCAGAAAGAAAGGACTGTCACACTTTTCTTTCCTGACATATTTCTCTCGCTTCCTCAACATTCATCGTGTCATGCACGCGTGTCGATTTCTTTGACTCCTCACGTGGCCGACATTCAATATTTGATTTATTTGATCGTGCTACGTTTTCCTCGGTCTTCGTCTATTTCTAGTTCAATTTACATCGTTTACATATAATTTTTTACCATCCTTTCTTCATTCATTTTCCATGTGTCCAACCCATCGTAATGATCCTTTCATTATTTTGTTCATAACGCTATCATACGCACCGCATTCAATTCTTATATTTTCATTCGAAACTCTATCATACACAGATCCACTCACACATGCGTCTAAGAGATCTCATTTCTACTGCATTTATTCTACTTTCCTCCTTCTTTTGCCAGTTCCTTGCTTCGCTTTCATACATAAGAGTCGGCACAAGAACACCATTGTGCACTGCCATTATGTAGATATACCTTAACCGATAATTCCTTAGACAGGCGAAGCATGTCATTTACATAAAATATAATAAAACTTCTAGAAAACAGACGCTTTCCTTCGTATTCATTATTTAATGTGGAGTTTTGCATCAATGTTCAAGAAACAATAAATAAGTATGAAAATGTCTGTTTTCTAGAAGTTTTATTATAGTTTATGTAGATGAGATGCTTTCTAAGGAATTATCAAATGTTAATTAAAATATTTATTAATAAAATATATCAATGACTAAGTCTTTGTTTCTAGACATGGTTAGGTCAAATGTCTGCTAACATAATTAAGACGAATGAAAACATTCTTAGAAGTTTCATAGTAATATGTAATTTTCATATGTAAATGGAATGCTTCACCTTGGTAATACACTACCAAATGTATTGAGCTTACTAAGGCATTATCAAATATGTTCATGTTAATTATTTAATATGGAGTGTTACATCATTTTTCAAGGAAATATCGATAAGTCTGCTAACATCTTACATTTGAGGCATTTTATAGACAATTGGCTCGCGAATCATCGTGCAGAGATTGCGACATTCGAATAAGAATTAACTGGAGCCAGGAACAATATAGAGATAAATAAAATACGTTCGACAGATAAATAAATTGCTGGAATAACCCTTCCTCGCAAGCGTTCAAGAGGAAAGGTCGGAATACATAATGTCTCTTGACTTTGATCATGAATTGAGAAGGGTTTAAGACTTGTACGGTCTGTATTTGACGTGTCCTGAGAGCGAGCTGATTAATGCAAGTGTTCCCGCTCTCCGGCAGCCTTTCTTCTGACTAATAATGGAGGATAGTTCACGTACAAGTATTGGGCCCCGCCGTCCATGCTAATGTCGGCTCGAGTCGTCCGAGTGCCTTGACCGGCCTAACAATCGCCGCATACAATCTATAAAACTCCATCATATGCGGCCGTATATGTAAGTACGTGAACATTGTATTTTACACCGTGGAAGTATGGGGCTGGAGACAATTTTTTATTGATAAAGACATTCTAAAATAATATATTTCCATAAAACGATTTTTTTTTTAAATTATTTCCACTTTTGTCTTTATTTCGACAGCAGCCAGTTTGGTCAGGCTACTTGGCATCGACAGACTGGACAACTACCTGTCTGTCGGTGTCAGCGAGTTTGGCGAAATCGGTCGCTGTCGAAATAATGACAAAAATGAGAGAAGTGCTTAAAATCTAGTTTATTTCATTATAATACCTATATAATGATGGTCCATCAAGAGATTTCAGTATAATCATTTGATTATCTTTAAGACGTGTAGTGTTATGATATTTTATAACCAAAAAGTAATACTGATAGCTCACGATTATTATTATATGCCTTGTAAGAAATTGACTGCCATACAGAAGGTCTCGAGTTCGATCCCCGGCGATGAAAGTATGATTGTCACACTGTCATTGGTCTGGTGTAGAATTCACATGAAAATAAATGTTCTTGTGCCGACCCTTATGTATGGAAACGAAGCAAGGTACTGCCAAAAGAAGGATGCAAGTAGAATAAAATTAATTAGTCGAATGTGTGGTAAATCTGTATACGATAGAGTGTCAAATGCAAATATAATATGTGAATGCGGTGCGAATGAAAGTGCTATGAACAAAATAATGAAAGGGTCGTTAAGATGGTTTGCACACATGGAAAGAATGAGTTTAGACTGAATCGTTAAGAAGAAGGTATATAAACGACGTGAACGGAGCTAGAAATAGAGGAAGGCCGTTGAAAATGTGGCACGATCAAATCAATCAAATATTAACTGTCGGTCAAGTGAGGAGTCGGAGAAATCGACGTGGGTGCATTACGAGATGTATGAATGTAGAGGAATCGAGAGAAGTATGTCGGGACAAAACAGTGTGGCGGTCCATTCTTTCTGCCTACCCCTGGGAGACGGCGTGATGGTTAGTCACTCTTGTTAGTTAGTTCGTTTATAAAATGGCGACAGATTAGCTACCTATCACATGTCATGAGAATCAATTTAATAGCTAAAAACAAATTGTATAAGTTATTGGGTTTAAACCACCTGTTGTATACAAAAAAATTCGCTGAACAATTCAGTAACTGAATAATATAATATACTCGTATATTTCGTTGGTAGTTAAAATGTTGGCTTTGAAAGTGTGAAACTGAGTTTGAATATTGAATATTGACAAAAATGTCCGTGTTCTAGAAGTTTTATTATATTCGAGATGTACGATAACAAGTCAATAAATCCTTTGCCGTGTCAGGGTGTATGCAAAATCTGGTCTGGAAAAACAAGCACATGCGTACTGACAACAAGGTCAGAATTTATAAGACGATTTATAAGACTTACGAAATCCCAGCTGAAATCCTCAGCCGGACACCGTCCATCTAGAAGATCACCAAAGAGATAGAGGGACAGCTGGACTTCATCATTCCAGGAGACATGATGTCTGTGCCACTGATCGTCAGATCTATTAAAAAAATAAGTTAATGAAAAAATAGAAAACAGAAATTGAATTAAATTAAAAATATTGCGTATGAAATATTTAACCCTCTCGAACATTTAACCCTCATATGAGGACTCAAAAATATGGAAATTAAAAGTGCCACCAAAATGTTAAAACATATCTTATAATAAAAATT
This sequence comes from Lepidostoma basale, assembly GCA_022606425.2. Classification (NCBI taxonomy): domain Eukaryota; kingdom Metazoa; phylum Arthropoda; class Insecta; order Trichoptera; family Lepidostomatidae; genus Lepidostoma; species Lepidostoma basale. Next base: position 229,309 of record JAHDVF020000296.1, on the reverse strand, counting down.
TGTTTACTGTTATATACTTTAACACTCTCTTGGTCACTTAAAGTTGTTTTTGGAGTCTACCGCCAGAGTGCAGCACGAGTCGTTGATATATTTGAAACCGTTCCCTGCGTAACTGCTTTTGTTTTGACTGTTGTGAAATGTCTCGAAGTTTTTTTGCTTTTTTATGAACAAAAGGTATATTAACAGAGTAAGTAAAATTTTTATTATATAGCTGAATATGTCTTCATTACATAAAAATAAACATATACAGATTCACCATTATATATTATTTGTATTGAGCAAAATACTTTGAGGTCTCATATGAGGCCTAAATGCTCCTACTAGTACGAAAGTAACCTCTTGCTCTCTATATTGGGACAATAATATTGTCATGAAAATCATTGCATTACTTCATGTTTTTTATTATTATTATACAATTACATATTGTTGCATAATTAGTGTAGTGCCGTTCTGTATCATTTTCACATTAATGGTGGTGAGCAACTTCATCCTTTTTAATTCTTATCCATATTTTTAGGACAGAAATGAGTGGAAAAAAAATTCTAACTGACAATGAAATTATTGAAATTTTCAATCTAGCGTTAGAGTCTGACGATGAAGATTTTGAAGGATCCGAAGATGAATTATGGGAGCCTTCCGAACGTATTACAGGGGAGAATGAGTCACTAAGCTCTTTAGAAAGTGTGACAGTCCATTCTTTCTGCCTACCCTTTCGGAGAGACAGCGTGATGGTTAGTTAGTTAGTTAGTTAGAATTACATGTTTTAAGTGTAAATGCGTTGTTCATTTGCAATAATTCACATGTCCATATTAATATTATAATGTCAATACATGTACCGTTAAATACACATAAGCCTCATATGAGGCCCTTCCGAAAAACCTGAAAAATATATACTTATGAAAAAAAATTAAATGTATTTTCTTTTTGTGTCCTAATAACACTATGAATTTCACTAAAGATATTTTTTTAAATCAATATTAACAATTTGTGTTCGAGAGGGTTAAACAGACTCTGTTAGAACCAAACATCTCCTAAGAGTAGCAGAAATGAAAAAATTGCGACCTATATAGGTTAACGAAGAGATTCGCAGATCCTGCAAAGTTAATGACGTTGTGAGATGTAGTAGGCATATAAGATGATTCTGGAAGGACCACATCGAGAGGATGGATCCAGGGAAGATTCCCAAGATCGTGATGCACGAGACTCCAGAGGACCATCGACCTCCAGAACGACCACTAAAGAAATGGACAGAAGACTGGTCGCCTTCATCACTCGAAGAAAGTTGATATCCTGCATAAACAGATCGCAAGATCTACAATAATATGAAGAAGAAGAAGAAATATTCAAACAATTAATAGGCGATCGAAATATTATATAGTATAATACCTTCGAAAATTTGGTTTGGTTCATGTGGTTCTCTCGTAAATTTAGAGAAATTTCGTGTTTAAGTGAATTGTTTTGGTCTATTTGATTGTTGCCGCACTTCTAATAGTAAATTGTGACACGTAATACGTTTGTGCTGTTTTGATGTTAAAATTATACACGTTTTTTGGTTTATTTTAAGAATTTTGACAGGTGTAAAAATAATTTTTCATTTGTTCCAATGACAATTTGAATAATTTCTTCAATATTATTTTTAAGTTCTTGCTGGTGTTTGTTTGTTTTCAGTGCCTAATTACTGCTTATTTAAAAAAAAACTATGGATACGTGGAACATAAATTAAATAGACAATATTTGCACCATCTAAAAATAATATTTTGTGTTAAATTATTTTTATTTTGTTATTTTATTTTATATCATTGTATTTTATATTATTTGTTTTAATTTTTTTGTGGATGTTGGACGATCGAAGTGTGCGTGGGAGATGCCTATTGGTGGCGATGAGGTTTGCAACCCATCACACCGCGTCTCCCGCGGGGCGAAAAGAGAAGGATGGAGTGCCGCATCGGTTAAAGTGTGACAGTCCATTCTTTCTGCCAACCCTTTCGGGGAGACGGCGTGATGGTTAGTTAGTTGTATATACCGACGTAGTTTGTATAAAATTTAATATATCACCTATGAACCAAATATACATTATTCTTGACTTATGTTCTTTGACAACTGAACAAAGAAATACAGACACGAATATGATCATTAAAACCTAAGCAATCTACGAGAGAATCTTTGCGTGTCGACTGCCCTAATTCTTCAAGATGTCCTCTCGTATTATGCGGCGTTACCGCGTCGTTTTGTAATCTCTAATTTGTCAGAGTCGCTTTGAGAGTAAATAAGATGAAAAAAGCGCCAAAGCGATTAATTTTGGAGCGCCATGGACGCCCACCATCTTCCTGAACGGAATTTTCTTCTGTCCACATCTCCCGCGGTGGCAAGAGAAATCATCCCGTGTAACAAATACAGTTTTAGCTTTACAATTAGACGAATAAATAATTTTGTTTGAGTAAATTTTTTATAATACCGATTTGCTATAAGTCCAAGTCCAAGTCCACAAAACATCTCTTGAGAAGTCGACTCCCAGCTATCCTTCCATCTCTTTGGCGGTCTTTCGAGGGGACAGTGGCCGCGAATATACTCGTATAGTATATTATACGCGAAATAAAACAGAAAAAGAAATTGTCAATACCGTATCGTACAAGAACCTGGAATACTTTACACATTAAGAGAAACGATAAATACAAGTGTTGCAACTGATTATCCAATGTCAAATTATTACGCCACAATTTACGAAATTTCATGTCAAAACGAAAACATCAAAACGTGGTCGCTTGTCTATGTTTTGTCCGGGTTATTTTATAAGCAAAACGCAAACTTTTTTGTGATTAATATCGTAAAGGCCCAAAGGAAAGATTTTTTCTTTCTAGTATTTGTTAAAGTTCAGTATGGATTCTTTATTTGGCCAGTATTCCTCTTAATTTTCTTAGATTTAAAATGAAAACGTAAAATCATAATATATTTGTTAATGATGCATGTTGAAAAATTATTTTAAAGAGAACAAAATAAAATAAAACAATGAATCTTTTAATGAAAACGGTTAAATACATTATTTTATGGATATATTTATGGATATATTCATATAGTAATTGCTTATATGTACATTTCGCGTTCAAGCAAAAACTGCTTAAAAAAATATGTAATCTTTTTGAATAAATTAAAAACCAGAGTACCTACATCATAATTTCGCCAAAGATAAACATTATTATATGATCTAACATAACGAAATGACTTCGAGGTTTAGTTGTAGCACGGTTGTACGGGACCTAGGGATTTATAAATACAGTTATTTACTTTATATTTATAGAATAATGTTTTGAGTACTTACATAAAATAATCTTCACCGCAATAATGCCGACTTGAAGCTGATAACGTATTATTCTTCTTCGAATCTCTTTCCATGCCTTTAACTTCGATCTCGTGGCGGGTTTCAATGGTAAGTTAACAAATAACTTCTCTGGTGTTTTGATGGTATTTATACACATAAGCATACTAACTAATAACTGTTAGTAAACACTGTGAGGGTTTTGATAATGAACAATCATTAAAACTGCTAATAATGTGCCAAAATAAAAGTGACAACTGACTGACAGGCGGTGAGCGTCGGAATAGTTCGTAGGACGTGACGCTACGCATATGAACGGATGGAAAATATCGTTGAGGCGGCAACTGAAATTTTCAAATTTTAATATATTTTTATAAATAAATTTGTTTAAAACATATATTCATTTGAGGTATTTAAAAAAAATACCATTCCCACCTAGATAAGACGAAACTAGTCCTAAAAACAGTATTCGTGAAAAAAGTAAAATTAAAAACTTCTTTTACAAAATAAAATCTAAAAAAAACAGCCTATTGTTTTGGGCGAAACACTATGATACCTCAATATTATTAAATATAAAATTTATAACACAGTTATTATATCACAATTTTATTATTCACTCTTTGAGTGTCACGACTGCTGTTTCGCCGATCGATGTTGGCATCATCAGGTGTTACAAACAACTGTTAAATACTTTAATTTCCGGTATTTTTAGGATTAAAAAACTTCTAAGTTATTTTATATATTATAGATTGATAATACTTTAATATATTATGGTAAGTACCTATTAAATCATTTCTTTATATCGCTTTGCGTTTAGCACTGACGTAATAATTACGTACTTAAGTGTTTACAGACATCGCAATCACACTCAGATATCTACATAAATGAGAGAAGAGACTGCGAATTACTGAGATTAGAAATGACAATTCGCTGATGCAACAGATTGCAGTAAATTGCACTTGGCGAGAAATGGTGAACCATGGGCGACACAGTACTCCCACCAGGACCGTAATGAGTAATTCTGCTTAGAAATAAAAATTATAAGAAGTATTATAATTACTTTAAAAAATATTTCTATTTTACTCGAAAGGTCTATCTTTTTCTTACGATGGCGCTACAGCCCATATAGAAATATTTTTTGAAGTAATTATAATACTTTCAATAACTTTAATGCAACATATTTTTCGGTCTCACAACATCTTGCCAATTTTTCAATTATTTTTACAGCGTCATTTTCACCATGACACTGATGAGGTAAGTACGAAAGTAAGTGAAAACATTTCCCGGGACGAACAAAATCATGAGGACCACTCCAGGATGTCAGGGAGTCGGACTCATTGGAAGTTTTGTTGTTGTCATGCAAGGTGGCGTTTCACGTCTATTCGTAGGTACATACCTTCCAACAGATTTTCCATCGTGGCACTTCCATTCATTTGGTGGATTTCTTCTTCTTCTTCAAGTGCCCTGTCGGGTCCCCCCAACGTTGGCAATCACCTCGGCGAACCTGTCCCTGTCCTGCGCCGCTTGGAACAGCTCCTCCACACTTCGGATGCTGGTATGGATTTAAAATGATGAAATAATTTATTGAATAAAACTCTCCGAATTTACGAGACCCGATATATCTGATAAACTTATGCGATTTAACGCTTTTATTGTGCAACATTTGCAATTAGCTAGAAAGATGCTCAAATGTCTATTTAATTATAAAATTTAAATATAAAAAATATATAAAAATATAATCGGATGGTGGTCTAGGGGGTCTGATCCAGGGGACTTGGGTCGAGCCTGGACACGACCAAATTCCTACTTCATAATAATGAGCTATTTTCTACTCTTATTGAAGATTGTAAAATAAATTCTAATATCATTGATTTAAACCTTTGGTCTTAGTCTTTAATTAAAAAAATAAAAAATACTTTCTAATAAATAATTGCTATTTCTTTTTATATAGTATACTCGTACACGTCGGTGAGCATTTACAAAAACCACAAACGCGCTGGGCGCGTATTGAGCTATTAACGAGATTTCGGTAGTAGGTACGCGCCTAGAGCGAACTCAACAATCAACGTGTTAAGAAAATGCGTTCACTCTTTATTACCCAGAGTCTACGTTTCTATTTTTATTATCTTAAATTTTGTGGGGACTGATTAAGTATAAAAGAATGTAAAAATTTTAATTTCAAAACCTTTAATATTCTACACAAGTACACATGAACCACATTAGTCTTACGGGGATGCTGAATTAATTTAAATGAATTAAGGCCGTGCCACACTGTTTGAAACAAGCTCTCCACAGGGGTGACCTTGGTGAAGAGCTGTGGAGCCCACGGTTGGTGTAGCGTCCACATACTGTTGTAAACAAGCTCTCCACATGTGGAATGCGTGTTTAAACGGTGGATCCACACGCATACTATGCGCGTCTGTCCACAAAGTTTGTTGAAGGTCAAACGAATTTTGGTTTCAAACAAGTGTCTACACAGTTTTAAACCGCCGGTGGAGACCGATGTGGGGAGCTTGTTTAAAACAGTGTGGCACGGCTTTTACAGTGGATTACGAGTTACGTAATATTTTTGTATTAAAAAGCGTCCTTCTCGAAGTGCGGTCCTGCGTGACGCACAGAGCAATAACCGTCTCTTGCTCTTGGTTCTGGCCGCTGTAATGAGAGGATGTAATAATGCAAGTGCATTTTCAGATGATGATCACAATAATGATACTAGTCGGAGCTTAACAGCGTATTAAATATAACAGTATCGGAATAATTCATTAGCGCATCACTTCTTTAAATCGTGGCCTTTCAGAATGTAACATTATTCGTTATATTTTTTTTCAAGTATAAATCCTAGGAATTGGTTTGCAGCAAAGTGTATTAATTTATTATTGCTGGTTCTTGGGATGCCAATTAGACTTTTAATGTGGTAGTTTCTCGCTGCTTTCTACAATTGATGTATAAAGCAGGTAATATAAACATAATTAATGCATAGAATTTTGTATCTATTTATTATTATGATGTATAATTATTGGGGGTCTGGCGGGTAATAAGGCTACTCCTCGGAAAAGCTTCGGTGGTGGTATTCAAAGAAACTACGTGTTTTAAATGATTTTTTTTGTAAATATTTTGGAAAATAAATTTATTTTCGAAGATAAATAGGTTTAACTAACTAACTAACTAACCATCACGCCGTCTCCCCGAAGGGGTAGGCAAAAATAATGGACTGCCACACCTTTCTTTCCTGACATATTTCTCTCGCTTCCTCAACATTCATACATCGTGTCATACACGCGCGTCGATTTCTCTGACTCCTCACATGGCCGACATTCAATATTTGATTTATTTGATCGTGCCACGTTTTCCTCGGTCTTATCATTAACATATAATTTTTTTACCATTCTTTCTTCATTCATTCTTTCCATATGTCCAAACCATCTTAATGATCCTTTCATTATTTTGTTCATGACACCATCATTCGCACCGCATTCACTTCTTATATTTTCATTCGACACTCCATCATACACAGAAAATCCACACATTCGTCTAAGAGATCTCATTTCTACTGCATTTATTCTACTTTCATCCTTCCTTTGCCAGTTCCATGCTTCGCTTCCATACATAAGGGTCGGTAGAAGAACACCATTGTGCACTTTTTGGATAGGTTTTTGTTTGCGATGACAACTTTAAGTGCACCACAAGTAAATAGGTTTATAATATTTCATATACAAATCCACTTCGATTATATCTTGTATAATAGTATCATTTTTACTTAGTACACGATTTTTTTTTTGCTATTGGTACATTCAATCATTTTGAATGGTTTGCGAGTGTTTTAATAATTTATTTCCTAGTGGAAAATTATTATTTTAACATAGAACTAGCCATATTTAGGTCAGATTAGGCCAAAAAAATATGCAATTTCCATCTTTAGAGTGGTTATGAAGACGACGACCGCAACGATCTTCGAAACGTCGCGTCGGCCCAGAATAATGAGTTACACGGATTTTGCCAATATCTCAAAAAACATATTGCTACGAACCGCGAAAATCAACGCAAGGATAGGTTTGATTATTTCAAATTAAAATGTTTTTTTTAATGGAAGTTGTATTTATGAATGTGAAAATTATCTTTAAAAAATCTAATAATTGTAATCCACTTCACATTACCGTTTTCATTTTCAGTTTATAAAATTACTGCCATCCATGTTCAGTTTTGATAACTAGTACATAAGTACTTCCAATTAACTGCTAAACTTATTTTAGTGTTGAAGTTTAACCACAGATGGCAGTAAACGCAAGAATCTAAATACTGAGTATATTTCTTGACAATAAAAACATGTTATTGAGTATAATAATTATCTGTTGCTTTCTAATAATAATAATAATAATAATTTGGGTTATTTGTATAGCGCCGTTTTCGTGAATAGCTCACCTCAAGGGCGCTAATTGTAAGTATTAAATTATGTTATTAGTGATATTGATTTAAAAATTGATTTCTAGTATCTCATAACGAAATATTTTTATATTTCTTTAGAATCAGGTCTAGGACCTAATTAGATTATTTTGACTGTTTAATATAATGTAGGTATTATATACATTCCATTGGAATTGATGGATCTTTATTTTCTTCTGATAGACAACATTATTTTACATTTATGTTTCAAATTTATAATAATACAGTTTTGCCGTAATATCAATGAGTTTAGAACTCATTAAACTTGTAAATATATTATCTGCCATTTTGGTTGTATTATGACAGGCCATATTCATATCTAGGATTATTATAATACACTATGATAAAGTCGTATAGATCATATGATCAGTATGTGAAAAATACAATATTTAAGTCATTTTTATTTTATTAATATTTTATTTGCTGAGCAACATCAAAGACCGTAAGGTGTCCTACTTGGGTCATGTTCTGAGAGGCGAAAAGTACACACTATTGCATCTGATCTTGGAGGGTAAGATTGAGGGTTGATGAGGTGTTGGGAGAAGGCGGGTTTCCTGGCTGAGGAACATCCGAGAGTGGACGGGGCTGAGGACCGTGGGGGAGCTGTTCCAAGCTGCCCAGGATGGGGAGGCCTACTCAAGGGTGATAGTCAACGTTGGGGAGACCTGACAGGACACAGAAAGAAGAAGAAGAATATTTTATTTGAAAATAATCTTATATTATCCCACTATATTTACATCCCAAATAATAGATATATGTGTTTTTTAGTTGCAAAAAAAAAAACTGCATGTCATTGATTGTTGATCATTTTATTTATTCGACAAAGAGGTACATTACACAGTTCATAATTACATAAGTATCAAATAAATCACTAAAATAATTCATTATAAATTACAAATTTTATATATAGGGTAGGTACACGTGTTTTTTTTTTTACAAATTACTACATCAATGAGAAAAACATTAAGAATAGAAACTACACAAACATCTACAGTATTCATGATAATTTTAAATGGAAATTGGTAATAAACACTAAGATCTTATAATGTTGTTCTCCTACACATTTAATTAAGTAATACACAATTACTTTAACAGTTAATAATTTACATTATACAAAAAAATTAAGATTAATAAGCAGCTTTTCCAGAGTATAAATTTGTTGGCAGATGTTTTAGTCTCCTGACTGAATGAGATCTGTGCAAGATTTGGCTCTCGAAGTTCTGAAAAAAAAAAAAAAACATTCACTTAAATAATACTCAAGTATGTTTTTCAGGAAATTATATATAAATCATTCTGTATAAAACAATCATCCGAACAGTAATGACCTATGGGTGTGAGGCGTGGACAATGACAGGGAAATCCGCAGAGCGACTGGATACTTTTGAGAGAAGGGTGCTGCGCAGAATTCTGGGACCTGTGAATGACGGTGAAGGCTGGAGAGTGCGGCATAATGACGAGCTGTACTATATTTACAAATCTCTCAGTCTCTCCACACAGGTCAGACTGAATAGACTGAGATGGGCCGGTCACGTGCAGATGATGCCCTCATCGCGAACCCCAAAAAGATTGCTGGAGTGGCACCCGGGTGGTAGAATACTAATTGGACGACCAAGGCTGCGATGGGAGGATGAAGTTGGGAGAGATGGGGCGAAATTGTTACGAGTGTCAGATTGGAGGGTCGAAGCGGAGGACGGGAGGAGTTGGAGGTGAAGAATATTGGAGGCTAAAGCTCGATATGAGCTGTAGGGCCATCGAAGAAGAAGATGATGATACATAAATTTAAAAAAATACTACATATTTGTTTTACTGATGCTCTTATTTCTCTTCTGACTATCTATACAATGACTTTCAAGTCCCTGGCATAATAAAATAAGAATACAATTCTTTATAAGAAAATTAGGCATATACAAGGATAAAAACGTACGACACTCGAAACCGACATAGTCATGCGGTTACCAAGGCAAAAACTTGTTATGCACAAAGACATTACTTCTATTTTGGACCCAAACTGTATATCATGATCAAAATTATAAACAACCGAATACAAAAAAACGCTTCTGTGATTATTATAAATGGTAAGCACGAGTTTACTTAAATTATAAAAAAGAAGTAATTAATTTTCAAAATATTATGTTTAGCTACATTTTTTACTTTTGTTGTGGCCTGTATATGTATTTTATTATATTGCCATTAAATATTGCTAAAAAATTTCCCTAGAAAAGGTTACCCGAACCCCAGTTGGTAGTTATGAGAACCATGTATTTAGTAAATGATCAATAAATAAATAAATTTAGTAATTGTCTAACTACATCTCAGATTTCTTTCGGATGTGCTGAGAGAATGGAAAGAATCATGTTAGGAATAAGCCTAAGAGACAGAGTCAGAAATGATATGGTGAAAAAAAAAACAAAGGTCACTGACATCATCCACTAGGTAGCGAAGGTGCAATGGGCAGGTCACGTAGCCACAAGTTTTCGTCCGAGCTTCTAGCTAGCCACGTAGCCACGCGACTTGCCCATTGCCACTTTACGGACGAAAAATGGACAAGAAGTCTGCTGACTTGGAGACCGTGGACGGCAAAGAGAAGTACGGGGCGACCGCAACTACGGTGGAAGGATGACCTGAACAGACATGTTGAAATAACCTGGATGCAGTCTGCATAAGACAGAGTGACGTGGAAGCAAATGGAGGAGGCCTTTGTTTAGGAGTGCAAGCGAATAGGCTGAAGAAGAAGAAGAAGAAGAAGAAGACGAAGAAGAGAGGATGGACCAACTAACAAATCTTTAAGAATTTTAGTCTTCTGTGTACAATTTTTACAGTGTGTGCTTATTACAAAGAGTTTTAAATCAATGCATTGAATATGAATGTTGATATTAAAAAAAATAATTGTTTTGATGGAAGTACTCTTCTTCGATGGCCCTACAGCCCATATCGAAGTTGATGGAAGTACTATGATGCTTAAATATTATTAACTGTTTAATTTGAAACACTGTAATAATATCACAATTTAATTTTTTAAATCCATGTTTCCCCAGCCAATGTAGGCATCATCAGGTGTATCAATGCATTGATTGTATCACCTGATGATGTCGTCATCGTTTGGCGAAGCATGTGTCGCTACAATTTCATATAAATCAAACTGTTATAAATATTAACAGTTTAATTTGAAACACTGTTCTAATTATAAATACATAATTAATATTATTTAAATAATTTTTTTAAACGGAAACACTGTGATACTTCAACATTATTAAATGTTTTAATTTTGAAATACTCTCATTATACATATCATAATTTATTTTCATGGGATTGTCGCAACAGCTGTTTCCCCAATATTTGTTAAGTATCATCAGGTGTTCCAAACAACTTAACACCTGATGATGCCAACATAGACTGGCGAAATAGATATCGCAAATTTCTAGTTACAAAGTAAGGAACGTACGTTTCTTTAGGTTTAGTCCTTCGGCAAACATGGAGTGCCACCGATCCAGATCTGATCCCCTTGAAGAGTGCTACCGCCTCACTGTGAGCCAGGTCATGGCACACGATCCCGTTCACTGCTAACACTTCGTCTCCTGAAATAAACAGATAACGAGTTAAAAACGTATAAATCCCAAAAAAAAAGTTGGCTGATCAAGAAAACGTGTTTTACCTAAATATTAAGATTCATTTTGTTTCCGCGCAACTATGAACAAAAAAAGCGCTGCTTGTGCGTACACAACAAAGAACATTTGCAAAACAATAAATAAAATAACAAAACTTCCGCGTTCACTAACATGTGCGCGCTTAATGTCAATTAAACGTTTGTTATTCAAAGCCAATATGGCGGTCATTAACCCTCGCTGGAATAGATTAATATAATTAAATTATTACCTGCTCTTAATCGACCGTCATCAGCTGCTTGTCCATTGGGGAGAATGCTTTTGATGAAGATCCCCAGCGCTCCTCGTGGAGAGTCCCGCCCTCCGACGATGGTGAATCCCAAGGACTTCTTCCCGGGACCTTTCTCGAAAATGACCGTGTGAAAGGTGCACACGGCCGATCTGGGCCGGCGAGGAAGGGTGCAGAAGTTGGTTGCAGATATTCCGGTTTTGTCTTGCTTCTCTTCCTCCGCCTCCTTGGCGATGGTGATCTTCCTGAACACCTTCCCCGGCGCGTCCGGCACGTCGATGTCCATGGTGTCGGCCGCGCAGCTCAAGCTGAGCCCTTCGTTGACGGCGTTGCCCCTCGCGCCCCCGGCATAACTGACTACTTGCCGACGCAGCATTTTATTGTTCATGCTGCTGTAGTTGCTGCTATTGTTTTTCTGGAAGTGATTACGCTTTTTAGATAAGGGACTCGGGCTGCATTCGGACGAATCGTCAGCTGATAAAGCCGCACTCTTTAATGTCACGACCGGAGCTGAGTCAGCGTTAGATTTCTCGTCCGTCTCTATGTCGTCAGACTTTGAATCCAACTGACTGAATGCCGGGCATATGCTCGGCGGCATAGACAGTCTGTTTAGTTTCGGTGTGCTCTGGGGTTGAATCATTATGTCGTTCCTGTTTGCGTATATGTTCTCGTGCTGTCCGCTTATAAATGTATTCTCGTAATCCACGGGGCTTTCTTTCATTTTTAGCGTGTTTTTGTACTTTGCTTTCATTGAAGATTTTCTGCTTGCCGCAGGACTTGATGTTTTTTCGTGATATCTGCAAATAACTAAGTCTATTTCGGAGGTTCCCCCACGCAGCGTTTCTCTCGCTTCTGCCATTGTTAGACCGCGTAACCTCCGCCCGTTCACATTCAATATCTCGTCGCCAATTTTTAATGTTCCTTCCCTGCGAAAAAAACAATTACATTCAAAATAAATTTAATTATATATAAAGTATTTGAATATTGAAACTGAAATTTAATTATTCAATATTTATATAAGTGAGTGCTTAAAATATGGTACTAATTGTATACGAAAAAGCACTCACTTTAGACATTTTAACTAACTAACTCACCATCACGCCGTCTCCCCGAAAGGGTAGGCAGAAAGAATGGACTGTCACACTTTTACTGATGCGGCACTCCATCCTTCTCTTTTCTCCCCGCGGGAGACGCGGTGTGATGGGTTGTTAATTAGACATTTTAAATTTATAAATAATCAAATATATCACGAAAAACGCTTTAAAACACCAAATATTTGATGCCAACTAGTTTCGATTGCCCCCAAGTTTTGCGTAAGCGAAAGTAGTTCTTTCTTAAAATTATATTATTATTGCATTGGTTTCATATGTAAAAAAAGTTATAGTAAACTCACTTTTCTGCAAGTCCAGCGGGAACAACATGCGCCACCAGATATCCTACGTTTCCTTGATCCGCTAACTTCGTTTTGGCAATGAAAATTCCGAGTTCATCCAGAGGATCATTTTTAATTATTCGGACAACTTTAAACTCTGAATGCAGTCTGTTGCCCTTAGCGCCTTTGCCGGCACTTTTCCTGCACGGGGGAATGGGAGGTATTCCGCAGTCTAGCGCATCTGGATGTCTTTGCCTCCTTTTTTGCTGCTCTGTGAGTGCTAACGTCCTCTCAGCTGCATCGTTGGCCGAGCGCGGTATTCGCCGGAGAATTTCTTTCCTATCGAGCGACAGCGCCCTTTGCGCGTGTCTCATATTTTGTTTACGTTCAAACGGTTCACATTCCTCGTAGTAACTTTGCACTGCCGATTTCGGAGAGTTGCTTTGATCTCCAGATACGCTACGGTTATGCGACGGAACGGCAAAGTGCGAGGTAGAGCTTTCACAGCGGGACGGATTTCTGTCACTATCAAAAATTGACGAAGTCGCAGATTCGTTTACTAAAATACCGGAATCGGCGTCTTCTGAATCTTTTATTAGGGCTTCTTCGTCTCCGTACGAATTATCGATTATATCGTCTTGATAAATGGGATTATGACTTTTTTGAAAGTCTTCTAATCCCGGAAGGGCGCCGTAAGAGAAACTGCGAAGTTTCGCTTTCATGCCGGTACGATTTTTTTTACGTTTTTCGACACTGGGTGAACTAGCAGACTCGTTATTTAATATGTCATTATTTGGAGGATTATTTTTGTACAGTTTTGCTAAAAATCTGTTGGTTGAAGATTTGAGGTATCGATCCGACATGGCTCTCAATTTAGCTGCAAGGCATGAACTAGGACCGATGGTATCTTTGTCTAATTTTACTCTAACTCTTTCTCCTCTCCTACTTACTTTCGCATCAATTAATCTAATATCACCTATTTTTGGCATTATTTCACGATCGTCGTCGTAAATTTGATCGCTCGATTTGGACAACGTGGTTTTAGCTTTCGGGATGAGGTGTTCTTCAGGGGTGTGCTCCGAGCTGGCGCTGTAGCACCTCATGTCTGACCCTCTGCGCTCGAGGTTCTTCAGGGATCTTCTTTTGACCCCATTATATAATTCACTTTGGTTGATAGACGCAAAAACTTCGTCGTTGTCATCATTTTTTATGTCTGAAGGTTTTCGACTCCATAGACTTTGCCTCAAATATTTGTTATAGTTGTATGGATCCCTACTGAAGTGAAAGTTCTCTGGATCATCCAAGTGAGTAGTGTTAAGCCCGAAGGAGCTGCATTCACTGCCCGATGTTGAGGTGGAGTCTTCGTGAGAGAGGGAAGGAGATGCCTTGAAGCAGGAAAGTCTCGTGTGCTTCACCTTGTCTAGTAGAGGATTGCGCCGTTCCCTCGAATAAACATGCTCCTTTTCTAACGAACCGCAGCGGTCTCTTTGGAATGTCGGAGTTAAGTGTCTCGGGGGAGAATGCCCAGGAGTATGGACAGAAATCTTCCTCCCACTCGGAGATAAATAGCGCGGACATCTCTGCGACGGTTTGTCGATTATGATGATTTGTTCTGACAGATTGTAGAGGTTCCTCTCTTGAGAGCTTCCGCTGCTCTTGCGATGGTGCGTCCACCGAGCGGGCGACATATCTGAAAAAATAAAAAAATATTTTTATTAAATATCATACGTTTACGCAAGCTCTGTATCATTTAATGAGTAAAAAAATCAAATTAAAAACAAATTGCTGTTTACAATATTTTTTATAAGAAAAACACGGGTTTTGTACAGGGTATTTTTTTAATTGTTTACATTAAATATTAATGTAAACATCTGTTTTATAGGATTGTTACCATACTATATTTTACATGGAATGACATGTATTTATCCCTTTTAAGGCATTATCAAATGTTAAAAAAATTGTTATATTTTTCTTGTAATGTTTGGAAGGAATTAGGAAGAGAACTAAAAAAACAGATACCAGTTATTTATTGTTTCATGAACAATGATGTAAAACTCTAAATTTAATAAAATTGGAAATCTGTTTACTAAAAGCTTAATTATTATATATTTTATGTGTATAATATGTTTCGCCTTCCTAAGGCATTATCTAATGTTTAAAATATATTTGATAATAAAAAAAGTATAAAAAAGGACGCCTGCGGTATGAAAATATTTGTGAAATTCGCAAGAAAGTGTTGTGAAAATACAATATTCTTTAAAAGTTATTGATATGTGAATTCATAACATAGAGTGATGGCGAATATAGAAGAAAATAGTAAGGATTAATTGTATCTCAATAGAGACGAAGATGCAAATTGGAAACAGAATATGGTGGTCGAGGCGTTTACAGGACTTATGACCTGTCATTGGTTGGGTTAAGCGCACGCTTTATGTAATACAACATTCCCCATTCCGCATTGTTACGACCACCACGTCTGACAAATTTTTGAAAGATGTATACATGCTACAATGGTGGACTATTGGTATTAAGATTGGATTAAGCATTAATTCAATTCTGTTTCCAATTTGCATCTTCGTCTCTATTGAGATACAATTAATCCTTAAAATGATAACCCGCAAAATAAAGGTCACTGACATCATCCACCGGGTGGCGACTCTAAAATGGCAATGGGCGGGTCACGTAGCCAGAAGCCCAGATGAAAAGTGGACAAGAAGACTGCTGACTTGGAGACCGTGGAGAGAGAAGTGCAGGGCGACCGCAACTACGGTGGAAGGATGATCTAAACAGACACGTCGGAATAACCTGGATGCAGTCTGCACAGGACAGAATGACATGGAAGCAAATGGAGGAGGCCTTTGTCCAGGAGTGGACGGGAATAGGCTGAGGAAGAAGAAGAAGAAGAAGATAACCCGCAATGGGTAAAATCCAGCAATTGGTCTACAAGCATTTGTATACATTCAAAATGTTAGTAAATAGTAAATTTATTTACGACTGTTTAACTTTAAATATTTCTGAAATATATTCATGTTAATAACGGTTCACCGATAGTTTAACGAACTCTTGAATTGCAATTGTTTGAAATACAATACGCATTGAAAAAGTTATATTGTATTTGATATTATTGAATTGTCACTCACAATACGCCCACTTCATGATGATTTCTACCATACAAGCACGTTTAACAAACAAAATTGCACTTCTTAACACCGCCTCGTATGACCGAGCTTCAACACAGACTGAAGTCTTAATAATTGGCGGCTTTATTATAAATATCTTTAAATTCTTTGAACGCCGACAACTGAATGCGCCTTAACCGACCTGTTAAATAAAGGAGCTTATATAAAGTAACATTAAGGTTCACTATCGTTTGCGAGATATGAAATTATTTGACCGTAAACCACACATAGAATTGTTCGAAAGGAAATATGAATAAGCCAAAGTACGTGCAGGATGTACTTTGCGGCCATCTTCTATGGCAAACAATGATTCAATGAGGCGATAAAAAGTATATTATATTATCATAAAACTACAATTAAATATAATTGCTCCCGTCTTATAATTTTATTATATAATTAATCGATTGCTTTATGACTTCTGGTAACATTTGCAACAAGTAGGACCCAAGCATCACGAATCTTCTGGACGGATTTTCTTTTAAATAAATCAATACGAGTATATTATTTTTGTGAATGATGTGAATTCGACACTTAAATATGTAATGAAATATTTCGCCTGTATAAGTCATTATCAAATGTGTTCTCATACATTACAATAAAACTTCTAGAAAACAGACGTTTTCATTTGGATTAATTATATATAATAGTATGGATTTGGACTTAGAATTGGATCTTCTGCTTTACAGAGGTTCAGCTTTAATAGCTATTCCTCTTACGTCTGGTGGAAACATTGTTGGAAACGCGATTTGGTTGGTTGTTGGTTTATGCGTGGGGAGTTTTACATCATTGTTCAAGAAACAATAAATGAATGGGACACGTTCGAGAAAAATATGGTTTAAATCAATGAATATTTTAATATTGGCCATTTATAAGCGACCGTTTATATTATATTAACGAAAATTTTAATATTTATGGGAAAGTACGGAGGGGAACTTCAGGGCGCTTGATATTGTAAATTTGAGACTGCTGGTGATAGACTGAGGAGAGTAGCGAAAAATTCTGGAGGTGGCCAAGGATCATAATGGACTGTAGGGCTTAGGATGATGATGATGAAAGGCGATCTCGGTATATTAGTTTTTGTTAGAATGTGAAATAGGTACAAGTTTGTCGGAATATAATCGTGGGATAGTGTTTCCTATTTGTCTACAAAAAAACAAGTAAATGTGATGTTAATGATTTTTATACAACTTAAAATAGAAAATAAGGGACGTCAAAAAATTAAGGGAGGTGAGTGGTCAATCGATGTTCTTAGAAAGGACCTTTAGGGATGATTTGATCGGAAGTTTTCAGATCGACATTTCCTTAGATTTTGTGGTCAACTGAGTCGCCAAACTTCTCATTTAAACAGCATCACTCAAAGATTGTGAAATAATAGCAAAGAAAACAAACGAGAAATATACGAACAGCAAAATCAAGGGTGATCGAGAAAACACATCATGACGAAATCAATCAAATTTAAAGTCGTTGTTTAATTTTGTAACAATGAAGTTGCGTGAATGTTAGTAACTATTAGCGAAAAATGTATTGATAAAAGAGTGTGGTGATAAGATACATATCGTAATATTTAAAAAATAATATTTGTTTACTTTTAAAATAAAACAAGTATTTATACGTACGCACAAAAATCTCGTATATACAAAATAAGGATAATATAATCAAATTTAGAATTGGCTGGCAATAAAACATCAGTGATACATTTATGTATTTAATTATATGTGACTCCAAACGCACATTCACAATCAGAAGCCCGTTTATACTTCTGAAATTTAGATTAATTTATTGGTCTAATTAGAACAGTATCAAGATGAAACTTACATCCTTTATCGAAAACCAAGACAGTATCTTTGGGCAATATATTACAGGGGGTATAATCAATTAAACAGTCAAACGAATAAATTAAATTATCAAGAGCACATAAGCATGTCACGATTTGCGAGGTATCTATCTGCGTGGATAGACCCAGGCGGCGCCAGCTCTGGTATTGCGGTATGTAAGTGTTCAACCATATCACATCTGACTCCCTAAGAATGTGGTCTAGTAAATACCAGGAAGCTGCCATCATCTGGACTAACGAACGGGCATTCATGAACTCGCTCGATTATTATAAAGCAAACTTGGAAGTCAACGAATCGATTCTATATACATTGCGTAATGGATTATAATTACGATCACATTGCCTCTGAAGTTATGGTATTATATACCAAGATTATAGAGATCATAGTTTTTAAAATGAATTACATTTAACAACTATTGATCGTATTTCATCAGTTCCAGCGTCAGTGGTAGGTAAAGAGGACAAACTGCCTTACTATTCTAAATAAATATTTAACAATTTAAAGATGAGCGGTTTCATAATTCCATGTATTATTTGAAATTTGCATAGTTCTCGTATATTTTTTTCACGCCTTTGTCGGCTCCAGCCAAACTATTTGAATCAATTTTACACAAATTGATATTTCCCAAAGTCGACCCCTATATTATAACAGAACAACATGGATTCAGGAAGGGGCGCTCGACTGAAACTAATCTCATGGTATTCACAGATTACATTGCAAGGGCCTTGGATGATGGTCACCAAGTTGACTGTTCATATAGTGATTTCTCAAAGGCCTTTGACACTGTGAACCACGACATTCTGATAGCAAAGCTATCTCAAATTGGATTCTCTTCTCAGTTGATTATGTTTTTCATTAGTTACCTCGAGGGGAGAAAACAATACGTCTCATACGGAATTTTTCAATCGGAACCTTTTCTTGTAAATTCAGGGGTGCCACAAGGTTCAAACTTAGGGCCACTCCTCTTCACCATCTTCATAAATGATATTGCGAAGGTGATAAACTTCTCGCGATTTCTTTTATTTGCCGATGATCTAAAATTATTCCTGGAAATTAAAAATCCTGGAGACTGTCTTCGCCTCCAGTCGGACATCAATAATATTGTCAACTGGAGTCACAGTAATCAAATGCAATTCAATGTCTCTAAATGCGTTATGCTATCTTTTACTAGAGCATTGAGAACTGTGTATTATAGATACACAATGAACAACCAGCAACTAGCACATGTATCTACGATGAGAGATCTCGGGATCATCTATGAGAGTAGGCTGACATTTCGTGCGCATGTTGAGAGGATTTGTGGCACTGCACTGAAGATGTTGGGCTTCATCGTCCGGACCGGCAGAGTTTTCAGGGATCCCAATGTGCTCAGAGTCCTATACAACGCATTGGTACGGAGCAGACTCGAAAGTGGTTCTGTGATATGGAGTCCTCACGAGGCGAGATATTCCATTATGCTGGAGAGGGTTCAGAAAAAATTTCTGAGGTATCTCTACATGAGGGAGTATGGTAGCTATCCTTGGCTCTATCCCACGGTATTTCTTTTGGGAATGCTCGGAACCAATTCTCTACAGCTTCGAAGAGATGGACATCTAATTACCCATTTCTTTAGATTAATTAGGGGATACTTCGAGAACTCGGCCGTACTGGAGGGTGTTCGGCTTTTTGTCCCCGATAGATATCTCCGACAGCGACAGCACAGATTGTTTTACCTACCGGCTGCCAGAACCAATCTGCCTCTGGTGACACCGGTGGGAAGAGCAATTAGTCTGCTGAACGCGGTCTCCTCGGAGATCGACGTCTTTCATGTTGGTGAAAGTACGTTCAGAAGGCAAATACTCTTAATTCTGGAGAGTATCCTGTCTTCCTAATGTTGAACCATCTCTTATGCGTTTCTGGTAGTATACTATATATAATATATTATTTTACCTGTTCTCAATAGATGCCTTAAAAATAAATTTTGTAATGTCTGTTGATGAAATAAACTGATTTGATTTGATTTGATTTGATTCATGCTATTGTTATACAACAGTCAAGTACGACATTTTTATTTATAGTTATACCTACATTAAATAATATTAACTGTTGAATATAACAATTAATTTATTCTAGTAGTTTTTATTATAGTAACAAATGGCAGTTTGATGCTACATCATTATGAAACCGGTCGTAACTATGATATAAAACTAAACACATAAAAAAGTCACTTTTTACTTTCATTGGTTTATTGTATTCCTACTGATTTTCAATTAGCGATTTAAATATCGTTTACAGTACAATGACGTCATACTGCATATTAAATAATTGATATGAATTAAAATGCTCGTTTTCTAGGAGTTTCATGTTATTTTATAGGGATGATTTATTTCGCCTAGCTAAGTCATCGTCAAATGTGATATCGTTCCTATATAAAAAATGAAACTTCTAAAAAACAGACATATTCATTGGTATTAAATAATTAACTTTAGCGTAAAATATTTAAGTAAAGTCAAGATACGAGTATACAAGGCATCATGACGTATGGAATAGAGGTCAGAGCCGATACCAATTGAACTAAGAACCTTCTTAGAGTAACAGAAATGCGAAACCTACCCTCCATAGCATGCAAAACCCTCAGAGATCGAATCAGAAATGAAACGATAAGGTCTGCCTGTGGTGTTGAGGACAAAGTGAGATGGGGAAGAAGCAGAATGCGCTTTTGGAGAGACCACGTGGACCGCATGGAGAATACAAGAATTGCAAAGATTGTTAAAGATGAAAACCCAGGCAGCAAGATATTGCCAGGAAGGCCGCCGAAGAGATGGAGAGATGGCTGGACATCATCATCCTAGGACAGCCCACCGTCAAAAACAGGTCATACGACCTAAACTAAGAGGAAGAAGAAGAAGAAGTAAAATATATCAAGATTTTAGAAAGAATTAATAAAGTTGAATTTCTTAAAGCAGATTATTTTTTTTATGACGAAATTATTATTCACAGTAACATATTAATGAAATCATTGTTTTGAAGTGTTGTAGAAGGTTACATTTTCTTTACAAGAATTTTTCAAGTTCATGCTGTGGGTCTCCATAAGCGCCGCAATATTTATAATAAATGCACTCACATATTTGTGGTATCAAATATACACTGTCTTAGGTTTGTATATGATTCACCGAATAGCTGACGACAATGTTTGCGGAACTGAATGACATCACTTCGGATATGGGATCGAGGCATATTTTAGTCGCCAGTTTAACCGCAGAAGATACAAAATATAGAAGATATGATACAACAGTTCACAACACGCACGTAGACCAAGTGTAAGTCATCCTTTATATAAATGGACATATTTTATAATCATTTGCTTACCGAACCCTTTAAAATTTAAACATTGAAGAAAGTAAACGCAATAATGATTTGTTTAACGTTGATTCATTATTGGCATACCTTTTTAACCATTGGGGTAGTTCATTATATTTTAATGTCATGAAAGCGGGAACAGGTAACTGAAGACAATGAATCACCTGAACAATAAACAGTCTATTTAGTAATACAAGCTTTGATAATCAATGCACCGCTTTTGTATAAATAAACAAATATTATTATTTCTAAGCTGACAACTTTTACTATTTTAAAAGTGTAAATGCACAAATGTTTATTTGTTTTGTTTATTTATTATTGTCACACCACTATAAGTATATGTTTCAATGACATCACGGGTTGTGAATCACTTAGAAAATAGAATTATTGTTTTTTATATATTTATATTTTAAGTTTTATATTATGGAGAAGGATGGTGCCGCATCGATTAAAGTGTGGCAGTCCATTCTTTTTGCCTACCTTTCGGGGAGACGGCGTGATGGTTAGTTAGTTAGTTAGTTTTTATTTTTTAACATATGTATGGAAAGATTTTCTGGTGATTGGGTAGGTAATTTTCAGTAAAATATGAATAGTAAAAATTAAGAAAAAAATAATTTATTGTTAAATATTTTATATATTATATATTCAAACTTGAATGTGAGTGATACTCACTGTTGGTAGGATTACTTTTTGTAACTACATACAATCCGACATCTGATGCACGTTTATCGAAAGGTAAAGAAAGTGTTCCAGTATTAAAAAATTTAACAAGTTAACTAACTAACAGGGGCAGAACTAATGAATAGCCACACTGTCCTTTCGTGACATACTTCTCTCGATTCCTCAACAATCTTACATCGTGTCACACACGCACGTCGATTCTTTTTACATACTACTTACGTGGCCGATACTTAATATTTGATTTATTTGACTCCATTCGTTCCATATGTCCAAACCATCTTAGTGACCCTATTAAATAACATCACATCACAAATGAAGTGCTTCATACGAAAGGAAAAAAGTGTATTTTAATTCATAAAAATTCGTCATTATGGAATTCCACGGTGTTAACGCCTTAAGTTTACGTAAAAAAAATATTTTATAAACTTATGAGTATATAATACATACTATATTTAAGGTGAAGAAACAACATTCACATATTAAAATGTGCATATTAATTTTACAATTTCGTATAAACTCGTTAGTCTTACAACAAAAGATACGAGACATTGAATTTTCCCACCAATTTTCTCTCCAAACCAGATAGAAGTCAGGGTTAACGCTCTACTAATTGCGGCAGCGCTATAACAACTATTCACTACTAACTAAGGAACAAAAAAGTCAAAACAAAACTTGTGTCAGTTGTCTAATCTAACACAAAAATCTTGTCGATTAATGAAATTCGATGACTCTACATTTTCAACCAAAGGAGACTTCATTAGACGCGGTGGATTGGATAAAAAATCTTCCGCCTTATTTATAAAGGAGCCGTTAACTGAATCGAATGTAAAGAAGTGTTATATGATATAAATGTAATAATATGTATTAGTTGTATCTCAATAGAGACGAAAATGTAAATTGGAAACAGAATATGGTTGATCAAGGAGTTTACAGGACTTATGACCTCTCATTGGTGGGGTTAAGCGCACGCTTTATGTAATACAACATTCCCCATTCCACCTTTTTTTCTTATGATCACCATGTCTGACAAACTTTTTGGAAGTTGTATATATGTTAATCTCTAAGACTACATACTCGTATATACAACTTCCAAAAAGTTTGTCAGACATAGTGATCATAAGAAAAAAATGTGGAATGGGGAATGTTGTATTACATAAAGCGTGCGCTTAACCCAACCAATGACAGGTCATAAGTCCTGTAAACACCTTGATCAACCATATTCTGTTTCCAATTTGCATCTTCGTCTCTATTGAGATACAATTAATTCTTGAATTGCGGGTTACGCAATGGGTTAAATCCAGTATTCGTGTACAAGTATTTGTATACATTAAAAAAATGTGGTAATAATAATATATGTATTATGCACAATAGAATAATTGCATTTTTTGTTGGTAGTATTTATATCTTTCTGGTTAATATTATATCAAATAGACTTGTGATGGGTATCATATGAAAAAACAAGTATATGAGAACTGACAGTAAGGTCAGAATATATAAAACCTGTGTAAGGCCTATACTGGCATATACCATTGAGACCAGAGCGGATATCACAAGAACGAAGGCTAAAGTACGGGTGGCAGAAATGAGGACACTGAGGATGATAGCAGGAAGGACTATTCGAGATAGGGTGAGGAACACGGCTTTCCGCGAGTACTGCAAGGTGGAGGATGTCGTGAGATGGGGCAGACAACGCAGAAGATGCTGGAATGTGCACATGCAGAGGATGGATCCCACCAGAATCCCACACGCTGTGGCGCATCAAATTCCTGCCGGCTGCCGTCCCCCCGGAAGACCGCGGAAGAGATGGAGAGATAGTTGGGAGTCAACCTCCCAAGAGAGGTAAGCCTGATTTCAGGAACAGACCAAAGGTCTATAAGGAGAAGAAGAAGACTTGTGATGACTGTCATATTTTACCTGAAAGTTGCCCACACTGAAGGGTGGTGCATAACTGTTGCACTTCCAGTTTTACGAACTGTTTGTACACATCTAATTGAAGTGTGTAAATAGACATAACATACAGTAGAACCCCTCTAAACCGGCCTCGGATCAACCTGTACTCGGCTCAACCGGCCAAAAATTTCCATTGAAAGTAGTCCTTTTTCTCGACAACGTTTCAACTCACCCCTGCTTGAGTTTTTGCCCCCAAATGTTACCAGCTTGGCGCAGTCTAAGGACTAAGCAGTGATAGAGAGTTTGAAAGACGGTACCGACGTAAGTTTCTTTCTGATATTATACTTAGGTGTGAGGATGAAAACTTGCCTCTCCTGGAAAAAGCATAGAATATAAACATCAGTGATGTATTTTTATGTTGGCCAGTGCTTTTGAGGAAATGCTTTCTTCTACCATTTTGAAATAGTGGAGAAAAATTTGGTCTGATATAGAAAATCTTGTCGAGAGTAGCATCGATTCAGTCGATTAAAACGTCTGTTTTTTAGAAGTTGTTATATTTTATTGGAATTATCAAATTTCAAAATACATTATAATACCTAAGCAAGGCAAACCATCGCCATTCTCACCAAATATAATGAAACAAATAGAAAACAGACGTTCTCCTTCTTCTTCTTTGTCATCAAGTTCCTCTTTAATCTGAGGTTGGACATCATCATTGCTATATTTACTTTGGTTGCAGCCCTTCTAAACACGGATGTAGTGCTGCATCTTTACCCGAGATTTTCACTTTTCTCGACATTAGAAGTTTTTATTGGTATTAGTTATTTAATATGGAATTTAAAAAACATATAATATTGTATTCTCAGTCGAAAAAAATTCGTTATGAAAAACTGTTTCCTTAACTTTTTACTAACAAGAATCAATTATTTTCCTCATATAAGCATATTTCTCGAAAATATAAATGTGGTAGAGATGAGATCCCTGAGATGTATGTGTGGTTAAACGATATACTAGAGAATTTCAAATATAAAATAAAATATAAGGAAGGAATGTAGAGCGGAAGAAAGAGTTACGAACAAAATTATGAAAGGATCACTGCGTTGGTTTGGACATATTCAATGCATGGATGAAGGAAGAATGGTTAAGAAAGTATACGTTAACCGTGTGAATGGAGTATGGAGTCGTGGGAGACCGAGGAAAACTTGGCATGACCGGATTAATCGACCGGATTAATGTTAGAAGTCGGAAGAATCGACGTGTATGTATGGCTCGCTGTATGGATGTGGAGGAAGCTAGAGACGTGTGTCAGGATCAAGTAGTGTGTCGGTATATTATCTTTGCTTACTCCTGCGGTGAAACGACGTGATGGTTTCTTGTTGTCGTTGTCTTGAAAATATTATAGAATTGGGAATCTTTATTAAAGCCAGGGTTGGCCATTAGAGATGGTACAAATACTCTCCCATTCACGAAGCGCAGATCAAGAATAAATCATGTTTTAATGTTCAAGCTAATTTAATACCGGTACTAGGTTTATAATACCCATATGTGAATGTGAAAAATTGTATTCGTAGTGTAAAGAACATCATGTAGTGTGAACTTTCTAAAATGTTAAAGCAATTAGAAGGGATAGTATTAAGAGGTATAATAATTTTAGTCTCAAGTACACGTTTCAAACCATAGTTTCAGCCCAGCGGGTGTTTAGATAAAACACGATGACAGTGTATACGTATCCATATTAAGGTTGGTTCGTATCGGAGTACGACAACATAACTGCTAGATTTACAAAATTTAGATTTCTTATGTCCGCAGTCAAATCGTGATAGAAAACGGGTTTTGAAAATTGTAATTAAAAAATATTATGAATTCTTAGATGTCCATTAAAATGCTTCAGCAAAAATAATGATTTTATAGTATGTAACGATTTTGGGTATATTTAAGTAAATAAAATAAAAATGATTACTAGGAATGAAAACGTCAGTTTTCTAGAGGGTTTATTATATTTTATGGGAACGACATGTTTCACCCTTCTAAGGCATTATCAAATGTGACGAAATTTCAGCTCGTTCCTGTTTATATACACTAGTAAACGGAGCAGAATATGGTAATTAACGAAAATTGATGTGATTTTATACATTTTTAACAAATAATTATTTGGATAGGCCCAGAAATACTGGAAAGTGTTTCTTGAAACATGTCACTCCCATAAAATATAATAAAAATTCTAGAAAACTGACGTTTTCATTCGTATTAAATATTTAATGTTTAGTTTTGCATCATTGTTCAAGAAACAATAAATAAATAAAATGTTTTCATGAATCAAGTATATACCATTAGATCACATTATTACTTTATAAACTAACTAACCATCCCCGGAGGGTTGGGCAGGGAGGATAGACCGCCATACTGCTCTGTCCTGACATACCTCTCTACCTTACTCTACATTCATACATCGAATGAAGCCGTCTTTTTATATATTTTTAAAATTTGGTTATACCATGCTTTCCTTGGTCGTCCATGGCTTCGCTTTCTCACTGTTTTTATACAAATTTTTAACCATTATTTTATCATCCATTTGTTCCATATGTCCAAAACATCTAAGTCATCCTTTTTTCAAATTTTACTAACTGAAATGGATTGGATAAGTTCCCTCCCTGCTTCGATTCTACTAAGAACCTCTTTATTCGGGATGTGGTCTCTTCAGGAAATTTCATTTTTTTTTGTATACAACAGATGGTATAACCCAAATACTATATACAATTTGTGATAGGTAGCTAATCTATCGCCATTTTATTGTCACGTGAATTCTACACCAGGCCAAAGACAGCGTGTCAATCACACTGCCATCATTGATATGGTAGCCAGACCTGATTCCTAACATACAATTGATTTTATCAAAAATACCCTTCAGAAAGACTTAGATTATATAGAATTAGCATTGTTATGATTCTTACGATATTAAATTTTAACAATGACTAATCAGACTAATGAGTTTTGCACCCAAACAGAAAACCGAAGGTTGCAAAATTGCGAAACAATTTTCGCGACAATTTCACAAAAATATAAATAAACAAAATTTAATATAGTAACAGTGTTTCCAATTAAACAGTTTATGATGTCAAAGAATAATGTTGTTTTCGTTAAAACAATAGATTCTTTTATAAATTTAGTGTCAAGTAAAATATTCGTTATGTTTTCTAATAAATTTAGAAAACGTTACATGGCAAAACACGACTAATAAATTTATTCCGAAGCGCATTTAATAACAGGCTGGCAGTACGAGAAGACAATGATAATTTGCCACAAAGTTCAAGGCGTGCTGAAAATGTGAAAACGTACGACGCAACATTGTTTCGCGAAGGTCCAAACCGTATGGGATGTAAATAACTTAGACAAGGAACAAAATTGCAATCTGCATGCTTTACGAGTAGGTCTATGGACTATCGCAACTATAAATCGTCGAGTAACGGCCTACCCAAGGCGAAATGTAATATCGAGGAAAGTGAAATTACTCGTACGGGCAACTCACTTTTACCTTGCCTATACGGGAGTTACGGCCGCAGATGTGCGCAAGTGGCGGCAAGTTTTATGACGCCTCTTCCACTATTTGCGAGTCTGATATGTTAGATGTCTAAGCGTAATTTTCCATTTGCATTAAGTCTTTTATACTCAAGTCATTCATCCGTGAATACACTTACAATTTTATATCATTTTCGCCTGTGTTGTAAATATAATATATTATATTTCAAAGTATATTTAATGTAGAAGTTTAATTAATTTTGGATAAAATATAGATTTTTTTCGACAATGTCACATTTGACAATGGCTTAGCAAAGGCCAAAATCCTGCGTTTCCCATTAAATTCACAAAACTGTTATATTTATTTAAATGTAAATTCAACACACAAAGTGAAGGCTAATATATAAGAAATTAATAACTTAGTCAAATAAAAAAGCGTTGTGTAAATATCTCATTAGAAAGTGAATATTATTAAATTAGCAATATTAATTAAAATCAATTTTACATCTTTGAGTATAGAGATTTCAAAAGTAGAAAAACAGTGTTTTATTTTACAAAAAATATCCTTATGAAATTTCGCAGTGTTATATTTGTTCATATAAAATGTTTTTATTCGAAATAAATTTAACTTTATTGTGTTTTTTTAAACTACTGACTTCGTCAGGCTAACAAGACAAACGTTTGTCAAAGTGATGAAGCTCTCCTTGGAGCGACACAAAGAAACATAGTATTTTTTTTTCTTAAACTGTCAAACCACAAATTCAGTGCTAGAAAAAGTACTTATTTAAATTGGTTGTAATTATCAAATATTATAATTACAATATTGTAAATATGCTGGGTACTTAGTTTAGATATCTTTCTCTATTAAATGGAGAACATCGTACAATATATAAATATGCAACAATTGATGAATTAGAAATGAGTATAAAACAAAACCGTATTTTTCTGGTTTAGTTTGCAGTCAAAAATCAAGTAGATTTACTCGTAACAAGGCATCGCACCGAAGCCGGAGCAACGTCTCTTCTGCAATAGATGGCAGTCAGGAATGTTCCAGGTACGGAATTGATACCATGTAGGGGTGGTTTGCCGCACAATTTGCATAGGAATGGTCATGCTGATGACTTATTGCTAATGAAAATGAAAACCACGTGCAGTGACGACATACCCGGGGAAGACTTAAGGATGTCGTGCTACATTAATTGGTTGTACATATAAATACAAGGTGTACATAAAATTTTAAACAAAAATATGTTGCTTATTATTCTACTTTTAATCTTATATGTTCAGGACTAGTTTCGTTCGACTAGCTGAAACTAGACTTGGACATATAAAATAAATAGTGGATATGTCAGAAAGAGTATTTTTAATACGATTGAAATCGTCTGTTTTATATAAGTTTTATTATATTTAATGGGAATGGAATGTTTCGCCTTGCTAAGGAATTATTAAATGGTTTAATTTAGATTTAATTGTTGTTTAATTTAGATTTAATTTTAGTTTGTCATTTTATTATCACGTTTTCATTAGTATTCATTATTTAATTTGGAGTTTTTCATCGTTGTTCAAGAAACAAAAAATACAGTTTATTTGATCAAAATTATTTTTCTCCGAAAATAATTTCCATTAAATATATGTAAAATGAATAGGAGCATGTTCAATATATAAAATGCAACTTAAGGTTTGTCAACATTAGGAAATTATAATATATTTAAATTTAAGAATTCATCCCAAAGATCGAAATTTTTAAAAACTCACGAGGTTGGATGAAGGTTTCACAGCGATTGAATTACTCACCAATACGTTTTTTCATAAACCCACTTTTGGACCTGTCCGAAGACAAACTCACGTTTATACGTATGAGATGAATAGGTTGAAAAGAGTATACACTAGTAACTACCTATTTAGAGAAAACGCAGAGTTATCACTATGTCTTGCCCTTTATACTTACGACAGAAATTAATCTGAATATTTATATGTATAATTAAAAGGGATAAAGAAAGATAAAATGTTTTTTTCTCTCACCTTTCTCTTTATGTTCCTAATTACGTGAGGTTATTCACTTTTTATAAGATTCATTACAAGCAGTTAAATTTAAGTTATAACGTAATAAATTAAAATCTAATTGAATAAAAAATCCCAATTTAAGGCAAAAATGTACACGAACTTAAATTAACAAATTTTCCATAATCTAAACGGCTGATTTTTTCTAGCAATATAATAATTATTTTAGAAACCGTGCTTTTTAGTTACCGTTAAATCACAATCTTCACTTCAATATTTAGGTCTAAAGATCACAAATAAAACACAATGTTAATATAGAAATATTAATAACAAGACGATATTTTGTATATTTGCAATGTATGGGTAATAATATGAAAACCATAGTCAAATTCGAGCAATATATTGCAGTATATAAAACATAGTAATACATATATAGAATATGATAGTGTTCAATCTCAGTCTTGTTCTAAGAATTCGATTTGTAAACTCTTACATCTACTCCCCCGTGAATGCGAAAATATAATTAACAAATCACGATGAATCGTATTTATAGTTATTTTTTATAAGCGAATGCTAAATATCTCATGAATAATATGCAAAATAAATTTGAATTCTAAACAAAACTGATAATAATAAAAAAAACTTATTTAAATAATCAGCATGAATGAAAACGTCTGTTTGCTAGAAGTTTTTAAAAATATTTTATGGGAATGATATTTTTCGCCCATCTGAGGCATTATCAAATATCATTCATATCATTACATTACTGTTCAAGAAACAATAAATTTGTTATTTTAATGGTGAGCAAGAATACGAATTTCGGACACATCATGTAGGTTAACGAATTTATACTTTTTAAAGATTAATTGTATCTCAATAGAGACGAAGATGTAAATTGTTTTTGGAAACAGATTATCGTGGTCGAGGCGTTTACAGGACTTATGACCTGTCATTGGTTGGGTTAAGCGATCGCTTTATGTTAACATCATTCCCAATCCGCCCTTCTTACGACTACCTCGATCCTTCTTAAGAATTTATAATTCTATTGTCAATCGTGATGGGATAAAAATAACAGAGATCAATTCGATGAAATCAAAACTTTTGGCTAAAAGATCCACTTATATGGTTATGCCTGACATGTGCTAACATTTTTAGTTCGCCTATGTGTTAGATTGTACTAGGTTTTTAGATAGTTTTAAAAGAATACTGGAGTATTCCAGCAAACAATATCCCATAAATAAAGACAGTATTTCAAAGGGTTTAGTTTCACTTTATTCTGAAGTATTACTTGAAAGCGTTACAAAATCAGTACTTTATGAATTAGAGAACAATGCAAACAATTGCTTGGCCGTATTGCTACAGAGTAAAAGTACAAGAGCGGTGTGTAGGTGTGTGTACCTTCACTAATTTCAAAAGGTGTGCAACGGAAAGAAGTTATACAAAACGTGCTAATGTAAATAATTGAAATACCGCAGACTACAAAGATGGTATATTGCTGAATGTACACTTGTTTTAGTAAGACGTATTTCGGCTCGAAGACGTTACATAACATAACATGATTCTATATTGTGAGTACCAGAGTGTGTGCATCACAAACGTGTTGTTTATTTGTTCAATTAAAGTCATTTTAAATAATACACATGTAGGTACATTACACGTGTTTTAATGAAAACGTTTTAATTCAACAATATAACAGCTGAGCCCAAGTAAATGGGACAAGACTAGGAAGTAGAAGAAGAAGTTTAAATTCAACAATATTAATTTACAGATCACAGATTATAATGTCATTCATTACGTCTTCACTAAAATTTAAATTTGTTATATCTCATATGTTTGACTCACTTTGTAGATTCACATTTGAATAAATAGAATAACACTTTGAACTTTCACAACATTTTAATTTTCAATTCGCAAACATGTTTCGGTTGTGACCCAACCTTCTTCGAGGCATAAATTTAAACATTAGAATTACTTAACAATTCTCAATGAAAATGGGGCCCTCAGTCAATCTTCATTTCTTGTTTTATAAGATTGATTATGCTGTTTGTCTTTAATTTTCCTTAAGTATTCTTTGATAATTTTATTAATCAGCAATAAAACATAAGAATGAATAATTTATTTCAATAGTTTTAAATTCTTTCGACATCAAGGTAATGCTTACATACCTGCTTTTGTTTTAGACTATTCTCATTGCTTTGTTATAAATAATGGTTAGTCTTTAATATATCGTCTTCATTACCTAAAAATATGATTTTTTAACTCATAAGCTGGTTTCTTCCATAGAGACCCTTGACACTTTGCCCTCTACGACTAACTTTAGTCAGATAAATTTCGAGTGCGTGTTTATTGATTCTTTTATATTCGAGGAAGATGCGGATATAATCATTTTTAAAGCGACATTTTATTAAAAATGCGTCGACGAAGAATGTGCCGAGTGGCGATGACAGACAGAGTAACATTTGCTTAGCAGTCTAATGGTTAAGTTGTTGGTAGCTTTAACTAAATAAAAAAAGAAGGACGTCAATATAGAAAGCTATCGAGAAGTATTTATAGTTTCTTGAACAATGATGTAAACCTCCATATTAAATAATTTATACGATTGAAAACGTCTGTTTTCTAAAAGTTTTATTAGATTTTATGGGAATGACATGTTTCGCATTCTAAAACATTATCTAATGTCATTCCCATAAAATATAATACAACTTCTCGAAACCAAGCGTTTTCATTCGTATTAATTATCGAGTATGCCTGAATACAGAAAATAACGTATACGTAATCCAATCTAAAACGGTTTGATAAGGCGAAACTAAGTAAGACGGCAATACGTTATCTTGATATATTGAAAGTGTAGCTTACCAATTCTAGATCTCCGGATGGTTCTTGGCGGGGGAGTGAGAGTTTCCCCAGGGGGCGGGAGCTCGGGTGGAGGGGGCGGTGGCGGTTGCGGAGGCAGCCCCCTGGAGGGGTCACCCCTCAGGGGGGACAGGCTCAGAAGGCGGGGGGATTCCCCGTTTCTCTTAAACCAGCGCATTGCCGACTGACTCTGGACGACTAGGACATGACCATTCACTGAAAAGGAACAAATTAAGGATGGTTAGATAAATTATTACGTTTAAAAATATATAACTAATCTTATTTACTGTTTCTTTAACAATGGTGTAAAACTTCACATTTAATATGTAATACATGTAAGAATGAAAACGTATGTTTTTTATAGTTTATGGAAATTACATGTTTAAGACAGTTAAAAATGCCTTAGAAAAGTGAAACACTTCATTCCCATAAACTATTATATAATAAAACTTAGAAAACATACGTTTTCATTTGTATCAATTATATAATTAACAAACTGTTAAATTATGAAACTCTGTGTATGAATCACATTTTTTTTCACCTGATGATGTCAGCATAGGTTGACGAAACAGCTGTCGCGAAAAAAAGCTGTTTTATAATTTAACAGTTAATAATGTTGAAGTATCATGGTGTTTCGGCCAAAACAATGTACATTTTATATCATTAATACGTAGTGTTTCGAAATTATGTATCATATGAGGGTACAATTAAAAAACCATCACGCCGTCTTTCCTAGGCGGATAGAATTGACCGTCACACTGTTTTTTCCTGAAATACTTTTCTTGTTTCTTCGACATTCGTACATCGTGTCATGCACGCAGGTCGATTTCTCCGATTCGTCATGTGACCGATATTTAATATTTGAATGATTTGATCGTGTTATGTTTTCTTCGGTCTTTCTTAATTAAAAAAAAATCATATTTATGTAGATCTTACAATCACATAGTGGGCATTTCTGCAGACTTATGGACAATGGAACAATTTATTTACAGGGGCGTTAGTATTCACATGTGTGAAAATGGGCGTTATACTCTATATAAATAGTGGCGATGAAAGAGTACATTTTTAATGTTTCTTATTTAGTCCGTTTGTGTAACTTACAAAGTCGAAATAATTGAACGGGTTTTTACAATTTAAGCTCACACAATGTCAGCTATAATAGTTGAGTTGCCCACTACACACATTAACTACCCTGAAGATTTTGTTGACAACTTTTTTTACAATAATTCATTAAATATTTTTGAAAAACCATGAAAAACCATGCCAACATTATTTTACGTTTATCACATTTGATAATTTCAATACATATTATAATGAAGTTTACGAGTGCTAATATTTACATGGTTTTTGTATATTTTTATTGACTTTTAAAGTATTGAAAAAACGTAATAAAAATTAAAACTTTTGGCATACTTTTTTTTAATAGTTAACACATATATTTTATTTTCGTAAATAACACTATATTTATGTTAAATTTATATCAAAACAGTGTGAATTATAGTTGTAGAAATGTGACATGTGCCTTTATTAATTGCCTTATTAACTAGAGAGCATAGCTCGCTAAGTGGACTGTGATGAAAAATATATATATTTTTTTTAATATAGCAAGCAAGTAATTATGCCTTTTTACTAAGAGCTCTAAATTTGTCAATAAAATAGAGTGAATAGAGCTGCTAAATGGTTGGTATATTACAC
Organism: Lepidostoma basale; assembly: GCA_022606425.2. NCBI lineage: Eukaryota > Metazoa > Arthropoda > Insecta > Trichoptera > Lepidostomatidae > Lepidostoma > Lepidostoma basale. Next base: position 195,304 of record JAHDVF020000296.1, on the reverse strand, counting down.
GTGTATTGACTGAGTTAAATCTTGTTTAATTTGCTGCAACATTCGAAGCATGTTTTCGTAGTATGCAAGTATCCAATAATTCCTGTCAAGGAGAAATTATTTTTCTAAAATATTTGCTAAGAATTTTGAAAATATTATGGGTATACATTTGATCATCTTGATATCTATTGGCCTTGGTATCTAATAGGTACGAGTATGAGGTATAGTAAAATTTGAAAAACTCATTTATGTATCATATGTTTCCAAAAACGTGTGATTGAATAAAGTGACATGAAACCTGCATAGATGTTAAAGACAATACTACCAACTCAAAAAAAATGTACGCTTTCATAGTATCCGTGAAGTTTAAACGAAAAATTCACATTATTTTTTAATCGTTATACAAAATGACCTGATGAAGAATGTGGACAAGTCCCGCTTAATTGTTTTGAACAAGAAGAAAGCACGACAGTCTGCGAAATTAGCGTGATAAGTGAAATTCGGGAATAAGGCGATGAATTTGCATTTTTAGGAAGTATGTTTTCAAAATCTGGGCAAATACAGGGGAGTATGAATGTTGGGGAAAGCGACAAAGTGTCTTGATCACAAACAATAGTCTATCCAAAATATATTTGTTGGTAGTACATAATGATGTTATTGTGCCAACCCTTAGGTATGAAAATAAACCAAAAACATTGCAAAATAATGATGAAATAATTATTAAATGCAGTAAAAATTAGATCTATTAGACAAAAGTGTGGTAAATCTCTTTATCACAGGAATAATTAATGGTTCATTAATATAATACATCAAATTTTAAATGTCGTGAACTTGAGAAGTGTCCTGATATTTAAATAAATAGAATATATAGAGTATTATGCATGACATGAGGGATGAATGTGAAGGAGGCAAGAAAAGTATGCCGGGATGGAAAGTTTCGGCGGTCCATCCTTTCTACCCACCTCATTCGGGAAATTGGCATTTTGGATGGTTAGTTGGATAATTATTTTGATAGTTTATTCTATACATAATTATCAATAGCTTTTGTGAGAAATCGGAATCACGAGTTGGAATTAAAAATAAATTAATGGTTGCTCACAATATCAATGTTTAGATAAAGATAAAAGAAGTAGAATATTGATTCACAATAATAATTTCGCGATATTTATTCAGAAAACATACATTAGATTAACTTACAAAAGGCCATAAACAAGCGTAGCAATATACGATGAATCAAAATCTATAATAAGTAGTAAGTACCTCGTATTTATTTCCGCATGCACCGGACTGAAATATAAAATGCATGTAAAAATTTACATAATATCCTACTATTAGTAATCAGACAACTAAAATAACAATGTGAACACAGCTCACTTAAGAGGTTTTCAATCAATCTGTCAGAACATAACGAAAATTCTTAAATATCTGGCATAATCATCATTAAATCCGGCGCTTCGGCCTTGTGGAATTGTCAGTTTTTGTTAAGTATTTGGGTCGCCGAGGCAGCGTACCGTGTACCCCGTATAATAATTACTATATTATAGCGTCTTGCATAATCCCATTTTGCAGAGTCATTATAAGCATTTTATCGTCGGTTCGTCCAGGCCCGCCACCAGAAATTAGGATACACCTATGTTCAATACGGGGTTCGAATTGTCAGTAGGGTCGCGGCGATTCACATCTTGCTGGAGGGTGTGATTCTATAAAATGTTTCGAAACGCCCAGTTGCATTCCACCGGCAACTTTACTGACTAGTCCAACTCGTTAGCGTCCCTGTCGCGAACCCCGGGCAATGGGATCACACTCATAACCGTGTGATCACAGCAGATAACGAGGGGATGAAAGGAGAGTTTCTGGCGCCTCCAAACCAGATCCAACCAGCTAAGGGAAGGTAACCTCGACAGAAAAATCCACGAGAGAAGGCACCGGGAAACCACTCTGGTCACCTTGTCCCAGGAATCACTATGGCGAAAAAGAGTGGACAGGAATAACAAGAGTTCAGAACCTGTTCCAAATGGCGCAGGATAGAGATTCCTTTGCTGTAGTGATCGCCAACGTTGGGGGGACCTGACACGGCACCGAAAGAAGAAGAAGATGTTCAATACCCTGCCATGGACCTCCTGGTTTGGATGATGTTGTCTGGGTCGATGACGCTTATGCTTCTCACGGAATGATAAGAAGTCGAATCGTATTAAATTGTCACTGATTTTTTGTAATGCTCTCGTCTCGTGCATTTTGTAGTTATCTGTCTAATCTTAGAAATAAACTGGCCATTTCCTTGAAAACGTGGATCTAAATAAAGACGATAGAAAAGGAGGTACTCTGCTCTTGAATAAGGGTGCGAACAACAGAATGCTTGCAGCCGATAAGCATTTATCTTAAAGGAATTCGAAAATCACGAAAGGGCGTTACCCAGTTTAAGAGATAAGCTCCATCCCCTTTTAGGACACCCACGATAAAGATGCCAAAATACATTTCAAACCGGTCAATTTCATTGAATCAGATTTCGAATGCAAATACTAAACGTTGCTGAAAAGATGTATAATTTTTTTTACGATAGTTATTATTATTATAATCATTTTGTTGAATCGCTCTTTACATCATGACAGCGCAAGCCAAATCTATACAAACGGTATAGCTATCATATTGATTCTCGTGACATGTGACAGATAGTTAACCTATCGCCATTTTATTGTCACTTGAATTCTGCACCAGACCAACGACAGTGTCACAATCACACTGCCATCGCCGGGAATCGGACCCGGGACCTTCGGGGTGGCAGTAAAAGCACTTACCACTCGGCCACGAAGGTCGTCAAATCAAATCAGTTTATTTTTTCAGTAGACATTACGAACTTTAGTTATCTGATATAAGAAAGAGAAATTATTATGACCAAAAAGCACAAGAAACATTCACACTTTGGGTACTTTATGAGAAACGAGATATATAAAATGCTGCAATTGATTATCCAAAGTAAAATTGAAGAAAAAGAATCGTGATGAAGGTAGAACATCTTCAAAACATGGAAATGGAAATAATAATAAACTAATGAAATAAACCAGTTTAAAATATGCATTGTATAAATATAATAAAAAATGTGTTTTTTCCACTTTTCTTTTATCTCCAGATATTTGAAGGTAAACTACCTTCGTCATTTGGAAAAAAACAATTATGATTAAGGTAGAACATCTTCAAAACATGGAAATGGAATTAACCTAATGGGGAAAATCTGTAATTTAATTCATAATTATTAAACTCAATACAGTGTTTAAAAAAAGTTTATGAAATCTGTTTTTGTGCTTTTATGCTTAACTGAATCGTGGTGTTATAATATGAATTGCATAATAATAAGCAGAACAAAACTAAAATAAAAGTAAAAATAATTTTGAGTTTTGGCGAAATATATTCGAAGTGAGACCCTGTAAATATTTTCGATGCTCCCCGCTGCGCTATCTGTTATATCATAATGGTCAAACGATACAAAAAATATTATTCAATGTTACAGTTAACTATGTGCGTTGAGCACAATGATTGGCTTGAAGCGTACTCGTAATTGATATAATCGCTCTCATACCAAGATAAAGTTACATGCTTCATAATTAGATGAGAAATTCTTTATTGTCAAACTTATATACAAAGTCAGAGATAAATATCAAATAGAAGAATAAACTAGTACACGTGGATTCGTTCTATTTTATTTTTAGTCATTTAAAATCCCAATGCTTTTGACTGCAAGGAAAGAAATGATTAAGAAAAACTTGTAAATTGAATGATAAATTTCAGAAGAAAAAAAAATAGGAATACACCACACGATTATGCTACCTATCGGAAAATTCAATATAAATAATGAAAATAATAAAAAATTATTAAGAATTTTTCTATGTTTATTTTAAGTGTAAAATCTACTTATTAATTTTCGTCTTCGACCGGTTCGGCAGCTCTCTGCCACCTTCTGGGTGCCAGAAGATGGCAGCGAGCTGCCGAAACCGGTCGAAGACGAAAATTAATAAGTAGATTTTACACTAAAAATAAACATAGAAAAATTCTTAATAACTTTTTATTATTTTCATTATTTACAATGAACTTCTACCAAGAAATTTCAATCAACAACATAAATAATTTGGAAAATTCAATGTTTGGTAATAATCTTCCTATTGAAAAAAAACAACTCCTTGCTCTTTTTGAATTTATATAGATTTTTAGGCTTTATTAACCGCCCTACCTTTGGGTTATTTTCCGAGAAACGTGCAAAAAAATCAGGTTTTTTATTAATGAAATTTAATTTTTTATTAATTTTATTTTTTTAAATTACGAAACGTCAAACACTCGGCCGCACACTTCGGGTGTCCCTTGTAAAACTATCATATTTATGAAGACTTGCACTCAAGGGTTGTTGGCACACGCGCGTATCCCTAACAGTTTGCACATTTTAGGTACATTACTTTTTCTCAAGCGCGTACGTGATACGGGATAGCGCAGAATGGTACAGTCACAGTGAACGTATCACGTACGTTCAAATACGTAGGGTGGTCAATATTAGTATTAACTTTCATTAAAAAATATAGTGATTTAAAGTAAGACAATTAAATTTAAAGTGATATATGTAAGCTATTTTGTGTTCCTTGTGCTCCAAAACTTTTAAATTGCTTTCTTTTTTGGTATTTTTTGTGTTTTATGTTTTTTTTGAGTGTATTTAAGTTTTATTTTTATACATTGTTTGTATTTCTGTATTTTTTGCACTTTGTATTCGATGTTTTATATTTTGCCGTGCCATTCTGTCATTTTGTATGTTGCCATCATATGTTTGTTCCCTGTTTATATGTATCCATATATTAGTCGCTACTACTCTGTATTTTAAGCAAGTTATTTTTTGTAAAAGCCCTTGTGGCGTTTATATCAAATAAAATAAAATAAAGCCATTTGTCAATGTTAAAGAAACTACTAATTGCCAGGTTAGAAGAGTATGACTGTCCGTAATTTATGCTTGCTCTTGTAAGGAGCAAAATGATAGTTATTAAGCTGTAGGTTTAGTGAAAAAATGAAAGAAAATTATTGCGTATATTTACCTGAAGCGGTAAGAAGACAGAGCCTGCCCTAGTTAATGTAAAAACCTGATGAATTATCAGCGTATTACGGGGCAATCGGTGTATATTATATATGATATTTTGCGTGGGAAAAACAGAATGGGATAAAGATAAAGGTGCGCTTAATTTCGTCCAAAATATCCCGTGGCGTGGGAAACGTCAGTAATAACAGCACCCCACGAATAATGCACGACTCACACTAAACATATCCATCTAATGTATGCACGAACACACTTACTTCATACAGCAGATGTTGGTAAACAAATAATTTATTAAAAACAATTGAGGAGTATGTTCGATTGGCGGTTACAGACATTATGTTTTATGTAAATTGATATACGAGTATTTGTGTCGCCCAAAAGAGATTGCGAACTAACGTCCGAGATTGTGTCTAACATAATTAACAAAACTATAAACGACCCACAAAAAATGACAATGCACAATTACAAAAAAACATGTAACAACGGAGACATTAAAAAAAAGGCGGCTTGAATGTAGTATGATTTTTAAAAATAAGTAAATAGTTTAAATAGTGTTATATAAGACAATATAGTGTTTAAATAATGTTATATAATATATAGGTCAATTAATTTTAAGTTATACACTTTAGGATATGTGTTGCTTCTCTTAACTGCTCCCTAAATTTGTAAATTACATTATATATTGAAATTATATAGAGTACTAGGAATGCCTCCCTAGAACGGGTTACCCCAGTTGGGAGGTATTAAAACCATGTAGGTACTTGGTAAATGATCAATAAATAAATAAATGATTGTCACATCACTTAATTAAATATAGGAATCCCTCAATATGTCCACACCTTGATTTGTAAAATATTTTATATATTTATAATTATATATGCACGTGCAAGAGCAATAATGATAAATGGCATTGAAGAAAGGGCAGACACGGTCAGGACCAAACAAGTATTGAAGACTTCCGAGACGAAGATACTTAGGATGATAGCAGGTAAAACTCTAAGATATCGAGAGAGAAACATCAGAACAAGAGATATACGTTAGGCTAAGATCATCGTGAGATGGAGTAGACAGGGATGGAGGAATTGGTAAGACATGAGAGGATATGTGTTATTATAGGTACTTTGAAATATTATATCATGGGAACCACATGTTTTGCTTTGCCAGGGCAACAAAAATATATTGGATATTTATTCTGATAATTTTTTATTATTATAAATATTTAATATAGAGTTTTATATTATTGCTCAAGAATGAATAAATATGTTATGTTGTTATAATTATGAAAAAATAAATAAAATAAAATTTCTTTAAAGTATATATTTAGTTTGATTCCACTTAGGTTTATGGCTTCGACCGGTTTCAGCAAGATGGCAGCTAGCATATTCAGAAGATGGCAGTGAGCTGCCAAAACCGGTCGAAGCCTAAACCTAAATGGAATAAAACTAAATGTAATACATACTTAAAAAAATATATATTTTTTTAAATTATTTCCAATGAACTTCTACATAAAATAAGATTTCAAATAACAACATTAATATTTTATGATGTTTTATTAAAGATGTCACAATTTTTTGTCTTCTAAATCGACGAAAACATTTTATGTCACAATTGTTCGTTGCACTTGTTCAAACATCAAACGCCAGGCAAACAAACGAGTATTTATATGAATCAGCTTAATATTTGTTCGAAAATTTTATCGAGGATTCTCTAGAAAGCATTAATAACAGAACTAGTCCTAGTTAATGTTAGAACGATGAATTAAAATAAAAATGAACAACATTCCCCATTCCGTCCTTCTTACGACCACCACGTCCGACAAATTTTTGGAAGATGTATATATGCTACAATGTTGGGAAACACTTCACATTTTTTAGTTCAATCTACACTAGCGCCATCTACTAAGATTGTTGTTAACATAAAGCCATCGCTTAACCCAACCTATGACAGGTCATAAGTCCTGTAATCCATCCATGTTGGGTATCAGCTTACGGGACAGACTCAGAAATGAGGACATAAGAGTCAGGACAAAGGTTTCCGATGTTATCAAGATGGTCGCAACCCTCAAGTGGCGATGAGTGGAACATGTCGCTCGCGATCCTGATGAAAAGTGGGTAAGGCGACTGCTGTGCTGGTGGCCAAGGACGGCAAAGTGTGGAGTTGGGCGCCCACAGTTGCGTTGGCGCGACGATGTCCGGAGAAGTGCGGGAAGTGCCTGGATGCGGATCGCTCAGGATAGAAGAGAATGGAAAATGCGAGAGGGGGCCTACGTCCAGGAGTGGACGGTTAATACAGGCTGAAGAAGAAGAAGATGAAGAAGAAGAAGTCCTGTAAGCGCCTCGACCACCATATTCTTTTCCGAAAAACATCATATATCTTCGTCTCTATTGAGATACAATCAATCAATGATTAACCCGCAATGGGTAAAATCCAGCATTTGTCTACAAGTATTGGTAACATTCAATAAAAACAAAAATGAACAAATAAACAAAAGCGGGTTTTAACATTAAAACCTCGGGTTAAACACGATTTCCAGCTGTATCTTAGTAAGCCACGGATCAATCGCTGGAGGGCTGGGATAGCAGGGAGACGCGTTGCTAATGCCAATAGACCCGAAGGAATGCAGTGGCAAGGCCGCAGTCCGGGGATTCCGAATTAAATCAGCCATGAAAACGCATTAAAATATCGACGATCGACAACAGGTTTTGCTTACGAGATAACCACGAACCATTAATATTCAATGTAGCTACATTATTGATTAAATCTATTGTGCGGCCATTAATTCTATCTTCTTTTTGTGGGTAATATGCTATCATTTTGTAATGTGAACTACCTTCAGACAATTATACATTTTATTACTATTATTATACGTTATGTTTTTTAGCTGCATTGCATCAATTATAATGTGTAAGCCCTTTGCATACATGCAATAAATAACAACTATGCTTCTGATTATGCTTAATAATACGAAACGAAACGCATTGAATATATGTACTTAACGTAGATAAAAATTAAAAACCCTAGGATATGACGTCACAGAATACACAATAACCATTAGTAATAATATAATAATAATAATGCTGACTTGGAGACCGTGGACGGCGAAGAGAAGTGCAGGGCGACCGCAACTACGGTGGAAGGATGATCTAAACAGACACGTCGGAATAACCTGGGTGCAGTCTGCAAAGGACAGAATGACATGGAAGCAAATGGAGGAGGCCTTTGTCCAGGAGTGGACGGGAATAGGCTGAGGAAGAAGAAGAAGAATAATATAATAATAGATTGTATACTTTTAAAAACAAATAACCAGTACACACAAAACATTTATTTTAGTTTACCAATTATATACGTGAAAATTTGAAACTATTATGCTACATTATGTACTGTGGTATATGTATAAAATATAGGGTGTTTCTTTTAGAGGTTTGTTTTTAAACTGTCAACATTGATTCTACAGAATGTCAATTTGACAGTTGACAGTTGATTTGTAGTCAATACGTTTTGTCATTTTACCATGAATAGACTGACGTCAGAACAGCGCTTACAAATTGTGCAAATTTATTTTGAAAATCATAGTTCGATTCGCCAAACTTATCGTGCACTACATCCATTTTACGGTCGACATAATCGTCCATCCGAGCAAGTTATTCGGACGACCATGTATCGTTTTCGCACCACGTACACTCTAGTGGATAATTCGCATCCACAAAGACGACAATTGTCGAACTTATATTGGGGTTTGAAGTAAACCAATATTAAATTGTGATGTTTTATTAGTTTTAAAATGAAAATACAGTTTTATAAAACGTTTTTGGTCAACTTGTGAATTAAAAATAATTGAAATAATCATCTCAAAAAACTTTAAAAAGCACGCTTTCGTGCAAAGCCCTTAATTTATGGTGTATAAATATTAATAATAATTTAAATTACTTTTTTTACGCCACTTGATTTCGTTTTATAGAACCAACCGTATTCGTTCCCACCGGAGCTTGGATAAAAAAAGTAAAGAGTTGTAAAAAATAAAGCAAGTATTTTTAATAATTATTTAGGACTCGATATTTCGCCACGAAATTCGTAAAATTATAATAACATTTATAAGACCAAAATTCACGTATTTTAAGTATGTAATGTATTTTTAAGCAGTAAATGTGTCAATTTACATTGTATAGTAAATACAGCGTAATAAATTATGTATGTTTAAGTACGTTTCATTAAATAGGGTTCGTTAAAAGCTGAAATCATCCTTATATTCTGGCTTTCCTTATTATTTTATGCTAACAATGTATTTAATTAAGTATTTATACAGAGAAGAACGCCATAAATGAATGAATATTTTACGTATATGGATTTATGTATTTAAACCATGTTAAATGTATTTACACGTAGTATTTACATTATGTTGTAGATAATTAACATGTACGTAATATAAATTTTTATAACCAAATTTCACATGAAGACACAAAATCATTTTCACACGTGACACTTATTGAAGTAACGGTGGGTCGTTTTGCAATATTTGCATGTTTTTAGAGTTACGTAGGTAGTACTCCAGCGTTATGTAAATATGTACATTCATACATTATGTAGGAATGCATTAAGCATGTTGATGATCGTAACCTCTAAACGACACCGGTTTCAATTCAAATTCCTTAAAAATTCTTTGACTCAAGCAGAAAAATAAAGGACACTTCGTCACCTGAGAGTAAGAAGGTTCCAACTGACAAAAGTAAAAAGCTGAGAAAAATGACGTCAAAGTTTTGTTGGCTTCGGGTGTGTATCTTGGAATTAAAGGGTTTTATTTCAATTTCCAGAGATTCTTTTACCGAGAAACGTGTAAATTTTGTCTGGCAACAGTTAGAATAATAAAGTTCTAGGTTTAAATGAATCCTTCTTCAGTGAATCGTGTGTTTTAAATGATCAGATGGAACTATTTTCGTAATTTCAAAATGACGATACTTTTACATGTTTTTTTTTAATTGTACGTATAGATAAGGTTAGTAAGAACCCTTTTCACGAAAAAAGCCAAATGTGAAATTTTGTTAGTTGGAACCCTCTTACTCTCAGGTGACGACTTCCAAATTAAATTTCTTTTAACTCCAATTGTGCGGCTGGCTTCGTTTGTAGTAGATAAAATGCAGTTGAAATGCGGCTGACTATATTTGCAGCTCAGACATAGTCCTAGTTCATTATAATGTAACGTACATTTTAGTAGTAAGAAACTAAAGTGAAAAGTTTTATAATATGAATGAAAACGTCTGTTTTCTCGAAACTTTGATGCGGTATTCCGTGGGAACGTTGATTAGCCAGCTTTCATATCCAAAAAGCAAGGTAGGGAATATTATATACGAGTATGAGCATAGCAATTGAATTTTCAGATCGGAAATTGCGGTCGATTAAAATTATATACTTTGTGATATTACTTCATTGAAGAATGTAATGATGCGAAGAATGTATATTTTGACCGGAAGTCAGAACGAGAATTCTTTTCTACAACATTCTCTGCTAGCATTACAAAGAGGACCTTCTAGGAATAACGTTCAGGCGTGCACAAATTCAAAGAGCGCATGCTCACGATGTTCAAAGATTAAGGAATTACCAGGGAGTCATTCTTGTATTAACTGTATTATGAATAAATAAAGATGTTCTATGGGTCTACTTAAATTAAAAAAATATATAGAATTGTTCATTGGATGTATAAATCAAGAACTGTATCAAAGGTTTTATTCGCATCCATTCTTAAACCATTTACCTCTATTCTGAAGATACATATTAATGCATAAGACTTGACTTTTAACTTGATGGCTATTGGGATTTGCATTGGTAAAAGTACCTATGTTAGAAAGTTCAATTCAAATTAAGAATTTTTTAATTACTAAGGGTTGTGTTCTGATAATAAATACATTTGAAACAAGGATTATTATAATGAAACGAAAAATTAAAGAATCAAAGCTTTGTGAAAAAAAATTACCAAATAATATTTATAAAGAAATCGTAAATGTTACATGGTAATTGATATAATTCGTGAAATCGAGTCGGAGAAATCGACGTGAGGTGAGATAAAAATGAGTGGCGGTCCTTCCTTTCAGTGTGGTGGCTAGTTAGTGTATGTTAGAATTGTTTAATTATTTACCTGAATTAGAAAATATAAAAATACACGTCACAGATAAGCTAAATGTTGTACTTGTAAAAAAGGGAGTTACAATGTCAGAACTTTGCAAAAATAATTTATTTCACCTTCCCAAGACAATAATTACGCATTCTTTGTTTATTTACGAGTATTTCTATGTCTAATGGTCGAATAAACGATCTTTGTTTTCCCGGTACTTACAATAGATTTTTAGATTATGTTCGAACAATTTGCATCATTTTATGCCAAGGTTAAGAACCTCGGCCGAGAAATGATCTATGAATTTATTTATGGTACTTTTAAGCAAAATATTTCATTTCTGCGGACATCGATTCGTGTTACTCAGTTTATATTAAAAAAAAAACACAATTTTGAAATAAATTAAAACACTTAAACACATTTAAAATACACGTCGGTTTTACTCCAATCGGCGCTTAATCAATGTAATGAAACAAATCATTTGTTTCTTTTGTTTTCTTGGCGGAGTAATGACATATTCTTCTTCTTCTTCTTCCTCTTAGTTTAGGTCGTATGACCTGTTTGTGACGGTGGGCTGTCCTGGGATGATGATATCCAGCCATCTCTCCATCTCTTCGGCGGCCTTCCTTTGTAATCTCTAGCTGCTTGTGTTTTCATCTTTAATTATTTTTGCAATTATTTTATTCTCCATGCGGTCCACGTGGTCTCTTCAAAAGCGCCTTCTGCTTCTTCCCCATCTCACTATGTCCTCAATACCACAGCCAGACCTTATCGTTTCATTTCTGATCCGATCTCTGAGGGTTTTGCCTGATAGAGCGTAGGGTTCGCATTTCTGCTACTCTAAGAAGGTTCTTAGTTCTATTGGTATCGGCTCTGACCTCTATTCCATACGTCATGATGGGGCGAACGCATGCCTTGCATGACATGTTTTGACTAAATAAAGTATTATCAAATGACATTTGATTATTTTTATTTTAGGGTAACAAACAGCGACTAAGTATATATATAAATACACAAATAAGTACTCAAATAAGGCCAATTACATGTTACCACAAATATAAATGAATGAACAGAGTTAACATTATAGACTTATGAAACGAGATTTAACTAAACTAAAATCAAGATAAATACTAACTAAGGTAACAGTATAAAAATTAACAAAAAGATAATAATAATAATACAAGTAAAGGAAATAACATTATAGCACTATACACACCGAAAAGTTGCTGCAACTAATTGTTTAAAATCATAAGCGTTTAGGTGAAAAACATCGATGGCATTAAAACATTATGATACAGAACTTCAAGAAAACAAATGTTTTCATTGATATTAATGACTTAATATGGAGGTTTATTAAGTAATTGGGAATACTCCTCATCAAGACCTATGTATGGGGTATCTTGATGTACGGCTGCGAGACATGGTGCCTATCCGAAAGAGATTAGAATTAGGAATTTTCTGGAGAAACCACATAACGAATGAGGAAGTTCAAGGAATCGAAGGAGGAAGGCACCTGCTCAGGACCTTGTCCGAAAGGCGTGCAAGATGAATCGGCCATGTAATGCGTCAAGAAGGTCTCTTGCATGCCATAATGGAGGGTATGACCGAGGGGACAAACTCTAGGGGACGCCCACGCCGTGAGTAGCTGGAGGACCTGTTGGTGGACGTGCGTTGCTCATCCAAAAGAGCCGCACAAGACAGGGAAAAATGGAAGAGAAAAATAGAAGAAATTGCTGCAAACCAATCCCAGGATTGAAACTTTCTAACTAACTTATATGGAGGTTTAAATTATAGGTAGTTAACGAAACAATAAATAAATATATTATAGAAGTATTCAATTTTCTAAACATAATGACTTTTGCAAATACTTAAAGTTAACTCGGAATGGTAATGTACTGTATTAAAAAAACTTATGAACATACTTATATAAAAATTCTAACCTTAGATGTTACCGTAAAACATGTGATGCAACATTTTCTACAAGCGAAACAGTGTTATGTAATGATATTAAATCTCCCGAGTCTATCGACTGCGAGTCTTAAGGAAGACGTAGTATTAAAATGTGTAACCGCAACATAATAATATCTTCGCCAAGATTTATTATAATGACCGGGTATTTTGTTTTATACCTTACAATGTACGGGAGTAAAGCATCATCTGATGGGAGGTGTAACACAAGGAAGAACCGGTAGCAATCAAATATTACTTAGTAGATACGCTACGGGTAACTTCTTAACCCCTTCGGACAAAAAATATTCTCTCTAAGAACAACATATCGTCACCTGAGAGTAAGAAGGTTCCAACTGACAAAAGTAAAAAGCTGAGAAAAATGAAGTCAAAGTTTTGTTGGTTTGGGGTGTGTATCTTGGAATAAAAGGGTTTTATTCCAATTTCCAGAGATTCTTTAACCGAGAAACGTGTAAATTTTGTCTGGCAACAGTTGGAATAATAAAGTTCTAAGTGTAAATGAATCCTTCTTCAGTGAATCGTGTGTTTTGAATGATCGGATGGAACTTGATTATTTTCGTAACATCAAAATGACGATACTATTAAATGTTTTTTTTTAATTGTACGTGTAGATAAGGTTAGTAAGAACCCTTTTCACGAAAAAAAGTCAAATGTGAAATTTTGTTAGTTGGAACCCTCTTACTCTCAGGTGACGATATGTTAATTTATACCGAACTAAAAAAAAACTTAGCTAACTATTTAAGTAACAATCACGCAGTCACCCGATGGGGTAGGCTGAAAGAATGGACTGCAACACTTTTCATTTCTGACATATTTCTCTCGCTTCCTCAACATTCATACATCGTGTCATGCACGCGCGTCGATTTCTCTGACTCCTCACGTGGCTGACATTCAATATTCGATTTATTTGATCGTGCCACGTTTTCCTCAGTCTTCCACTATTTCTAATTCCATTTACATCGTTAACATATAATTTTTTTTATCATTGTGTGTGTCCAAACCATCTTAATGATCATTTCATTATTTTGTTAAGTGCAATCCCGCGGTGACAATTAATTTGCTAAATTTTAGAAATATATGCGTCAATTTATTATTACATTTAGTGTAGAGACAACCAGTTTAACTGCAAAAAGTGTCCATAAACTAAAAATCACACAACGATCTTTGCAGAGGTAAATGCTGGGCGTGAGTCTTCGAAACAAAATAAAAAATGAAGAAATAAGACGCCGAATTGAAGTTGCCGATATCATGGATCGTACAGCTAAATTAAAGTGGCAATGGGCTGGACATAAAGCAAGATACACGATGGACATCCAGAATAATTCAGTGGAAGCTTTGGACAAATAAAAGGAGTGTCGGGAGGCTACCTAAAAGATATAGGACGATATTGCCAGAATAGCTTGAACGACTGGATGCGGAAGGGATATGGTAAGACAGGGGCGAGTGAAAGAAAATGGAAGAGGCCTGTATTTAGCAGTAGAGGGTCCTCATGTATGGTAGCAAAGCTTGGAGCTGGCAAAAGAAGGATGAAAGCAGGATAAGCGCCGTAGAAATGAGATCACTAAGAAGAATGTGCGGGAAAACCTTGTATGATAGAATACCGAACGATGATATAAGAAAAAAATGTAAGGCAGATGACTGCATCGTGGTTAAAATTAAAAAAGGATCCCAAAGATGGTTTGGACATATGGAACGAATGGATGAGAGTAGAATGGTTAAAAAGTTGTACACAAGCAGCGTGAGCGGAAAAAGAAGCCAAGGACGACCGAGGAAAACATGGCATGACCAAATGAATCAATTACTATAAGGCGGTCACATTCGAAGTCGGAATAATCGACGAGCGTGCAAGGTACGACGTATGAATGTAGAGGAATCCCGAGAAGTATGCCAGGACAGAGCATTGTGGCGATCCATCCTCTCTGCCTACCCCTCCCGGGAGATGGCGTGATGGTTAGTTAGTTAGTTAGTTAGGGAAGAAGGCTGAAGACGAAGAAGAAGAAGAACATTATTACATCGGGTGGTGGTCTAGGGGATAGAACGCTTGGCTCCTGATCCAGGGGACATGGGTTCAAGCCTGGACACGACCAGATTCCTTCTTCATAATAATGAGCTATTTTCTGCTCACATTGAAGATTGTAATTAAAAATTCTAATATCATTGGTATAAATCCTTGATGTTAGTCTTTTTTTATAAAAAAAAAAAACGCAGAAAAGAAATCGGGCGAGAGAGGGTTAAAAAAAAGTTTCTCGTAAGGACTATGCGGTTTGGATACACAATAAACCCTAGGATACCGACAGAGTCGTGACTGTTTTGGAATGTTCCGAGGCTTTTGTCCGCTCTGCTGTGAGGTGCCCGTAACAAAGAACGCGCCGTAACAAAGAAAGCACTCGGGACTTGATTCACTACCGAGTTACGTAATTTATCGGATAGGCCAAGCGGCATATAAAAGAAGGATTTGCTTGTTTGGCCTTGTACGTGTCATTTCAAAATCATATCAAACTTGTGTTGCTAAAACTGTCGGGGTTAATTGAACTGAACTTTGCGCTTTTCATATATTACATACAGTGCCCATGATAATTCAACATTATTAATTTATTTAATTTTAAAACACCATTATTATAGATAATCAAATGATTTTACTGAAATCTCTTGATGGAAATTCATTTTAAATAATAATTAACTAAAACGATGTTTTTTAACTACTTCCACTTTTGTTTTTATTTGGACAGCGACCGGTTTCGCCAGGCTCGCTGGTATCGACAGACTGGTCAGCCAAGTCTCTCGATGCTGGCGAGCCTGGCGAAACCGGTCGCTGTCCAAATAAAGACAAAAGTGGAAGTAGTTAAAAAAAAACATCGTTTTATTTAACCATTATTATAGATACGTATGCTACCTCTCCATTATTTGGGATCCCAGAGTAAAAACAGTCTTCCTGGAACTAGAACGGATCCAGAAACTATTTTTGAGATATTGATACCTCAGGAAGTATAACTGCTATCGATTTTTATACCCCTCACTAGTTTTCATAGGAATTTTGAATTTCAACACTCTTGAAACACGTCGAATGATTTTTCTAGGTAAACATTTTTTTAAATTATTTTCCGGAGGTATTTACAATCCAGGAATTCTAAGAGAACTAAATCTATACATTCCCCACAGCTAAAGCAGATCTAGGGGCATATCCTATTTTATGCCCCAAATTGCCGCACAGAAGCTCTTCGAAGTTCTCCTGTATTGAAAGCGATATGTCTTTCGAATGAGGTGGCAAAGGAGATAGACCTCTTTGGATGTAGGTATAGCAAATTCGTGAAGACCATTACGATTAGAGCAACAGAGAGATAACTGTCATATTTCTATCCATATGGTTCTATGTATATTTCCTTTGATGTTCTTTTTTTCACCCTTTACAACGATTTGGCTCGCGCTGTAAAGAGCTTTTCAACAAAATAATTATAATAATCACAATTACATACAGTGACGGATTAAGCCAGCGCGAGTCTTGTAGAATATGTTACCGAGCCCTAGGTTTTGTATGATAATGAAACAAAATAACTTTTACTAACTAATTATCTATCCATAACGACGTTTCCCCGAAGGAGTAGGTAGACAGAATGGACGGCTACGATTTTATTTCCTGGCATAATTCTCTCGGTTCCTCAACATTTATACATCGCATCTGTGATCTATAAAATTAATATTATGCTGAAAAATTAAGATCTGAAATATAATTATAAACCAAAATTTTGCAAGCAAATTTTTATTATTATTATTATTATTAATTTTATTTTATTTTATTCTCATTATTATTATTTTTTATTTATATTTTGAATACAACAGATCGCTTGAACCCAATTACTGTATACAATATGTTTTAAGCTGATATATTGATTCTCGTGACATGTGATAGGTGATTAATCTATCGCCATTTTATTGTCACGAGATTTCTACACCAGACCAAAGACAGTGTGACAATCACACTGCCAGCGCCGGAAATCGAACCCGGAACCTTTGGTATGGTAGTCAGAGCTTTTACCACTCTGCCACGAAGGCCGAGGTCCCTTTTTCGAGTTCCTGCAATAGGCGCGAGGTCCCACTTGCTACTTCTGCTATATGACTAATCTGGCACTGATTGCATACATTAATCAATCCCGTATTTATAGATGGGATATGGTGGAGAGCAAGAGCGAACTGACGAAAGTAATATTAAAAGGTAAAGTGCGTAACGAACGTGTGAGGTGAAGTTTCAAGGTTGCGCCAATAAATGAAAAGTTATCAGAATCAAGGCTCCGATGGTACGGTCACGTAATAAGGAGACCCCACGACCAAATCGTGAAAACGTGTATTTTAGTGGCTAGAACGAACAGAGAAAGAGAGAGAGAGAGAGAAATACTCCAAACGACCCTGCTGACGAATATGCAGAACCACCAGTACGCGGCTGGTTTCATTTGCAGTAAAAAAAAATCTTGATCTGCGACTGACTACTTTTGCAGCTAAAACTGATAGTCCCAGTTCATCCTAATATTACGTACATTTTAGTAGTGACTAAAGTAAAAATGATTATAAGATATGCTGCAAATGTAGTCTGCCTCAGTGTGAAACCATTTTGTTTAACAGCAAATGTATCCAGCCGCACTATAGGGTTTAAGAAAGAAGATGCCCACCAGCGCTAACACGTGATGCCAAGTGATTAAAAAAGCTAACCCTGAGTTACGGGAAGACTCGAGGAGAAAGAAGAATAATAATAATACATCCGTCACAAAAATTAAAAACGTAGATTAGTAATCCTTCTTTTGCCAGTTCCATGCTTCGCTTCCATACATAAGGGTCGGTAGAAGAACACGATTGTGTACTGCCATTCTAGCTTTTTTGGATAGGTTATATTATATTATTGTTATTATTTTGAAAGTAAAAGATTATAAATGCAGTAGAAATGGATACTCGGTGTATGATAGAGTGTCGAATGAAAATATAAGAAGTGAATGCGGTGCGAATGATGGTGTCATTAACAAAATAATGAAAGGATCATTAAGATGGTTTGGACATATGGAAAGAATGAATGAAGAAAGAATGGTAACAAAATTATATGTTAATGATGTAAATGGAACCAGAAATAGAAGAAGACCGAGGAAAACGTGGCACAATCAAATAAATCAAATATTGAATGTCGGCCATGTGAGGAGTCAGACGAATCGACGCGCGTGCATGACACGATCTATGAATGTTGAGGAAGCGATAGAAATATGTCAGGAAAGAAAAGTTTGGCAGTCCATTCTTTCTGCCTACCCCTTCGGGGAGACGGCGTGATGGTTAGTTAGTTAGATTAGTAATGGGACATTGAACTATATTTGATTTTTACGTGATAAGAAAATGATAACCTTTCTTGAATGCAGCTATCATTGTTATATGTAAGATTAAGTGGGATGATGGTACTTACCGTGTTGACAGAGTTATAGATACAGCAGGTTCATTCGCATTACCATATGTGCTAGGGGTTATGCGCCGTATGTGGCGTGCCTTCAAGCACGTCAAATATTTACCATGTTCACTTATTAAAGGACTTCATACGAAAGGTGTTTGTACGCCCTCTCTGACTTCCTGGTTGACTTATAAATAACAGGTTATATGATTCCAGTAAAAGTGTTTACTCTAGTTGATAATGAGCCCTTATAACTTTTTGTTCCAAGACATATTAGGATTCAGTCCCGTGGAGAGCAATGAACTTCACAATAGTACGAGTTAAAAAAATATCTTATGGTTTTACAACATTTGTAATGTATACAAATACTTGTAGACGAATACTGGATTTTACCCGTTGCGGGTTATCATTTCAAGGAATAATTGTATCTCAATAGAGACGAAGACGCAAATTGGGAACAAAATATGGTAGTCGAGGTGTTTACGGAATGTTGTATTACATAAAGCATGCGCTTAACCCAACCAATGACAGGTCATAAGTCCTGTAAACACCTCGACTACCATATTCTGTTCCCAATTTGCATCTTCGTCTCTACTGAGATACAATTAATCCATATCTTATGGTATTTGCAAATTCAACGCTCTCAAAGTAAATCTATTGAAAACTCGCATATTCGGTGGTAGGTTTGCACCACTCGTAATATTTTATATTATATCATTCAAAATATATGTATATATCTAAATAAGTAGACCAATTTATCTATCGAAATTCTGTTCCTTTTATTATTATTTGTCTTTTTCTTTTTAATATACTTTGTACGAGTATATACAACAAAAACTTTAAAAAAAAAAAACTACTTATCAGACATGTTTCGGACAACACGGTGTATACATAGTGTATATGTAGTGTTGTGTAAACAAAAAAAGACCGAGGAAAACATGGCATGACCAAATTAATCAATTACTAAAAGGCGGTACATTCAAAGTCGGAATAATCGACGTGCGTGCATGGTACGATGTATGAATGTAGAGGAAGCCCGAGAGGCATGCCAGGACAGAGCATTGTGGCGATCCATCCTCTCTGCCTACCCCTCCGGAGAAATGGCGTGATGGCTAGTTAGTTAGTTAGTTAAAAAAAGAAAAGAAAAAGACAAATAAAATATCTACGAGTACAACGCGAAGTATGGCGAACATAGAAAAAATTCTGAATGCAAGTGTAGCATTAAACGCCAAATTATATTTAAAAAATCGGCCATTAAATACAGAATCGTATCTCTTAATATATATTTTTATAATATGTATCACTGAAGAAGGACCGGTTGTCCGAAACATGTCTGATATGTAATTTAAAAAAAAATTAAGTTAGTGTTGTATATACAAAGTATATAAAAAGAAAAAGTCAAATAAAACATCTACAACACAAAGTACGGCGAACATAGAAGAAAATCCTTTAATTCGGAATTATTTCATGTATCATTGATAATCATTAATGTGCGTACTTTTTGCTTTTCACATGCTTGTATAAGATGAAATAACAACTTGTAATTCTCGCTAAATTTGATAATTCCTTGATAAGACGAGACATATCACTCTTCTTGATTCTTCTCATACAATATAATAGAACTTCTAAAAAATATACGTTATAATTCATTTTTATGATAAAAATTGGTTCCAAACTTTTTCCCGTTAAATATTATACATTATGGATGCTTGTTAACACTTTGGCTGCGTAAAAAATTGCATGCTTTACAGAGAACCTGAAAAATACCAAACTTTCGAAACCACAACACTTTGTATTATATCTCAGTTCTAAATAATAACAATTGTAGACATGATGTAGAATATTTGATTGGTAACACTGAAAGTACCACATGAACACGGCTCCCGTGACCGACGCGGGGCTACAATTGTTGAATGGACACGGGAGGCGTGTCCGACGCAGCGAACGTGTGAAGAAATCTTAATCATATTTCGTTTTAAATCGTTGCCATATTCAATATCGCCTTAAAAGGAAAGGCGTATAGAGAGGCACATTACCCAGAAATAATCGTATGGTCAAGAAGATACGTGAGTTGTGGGTGTAATATTAAAATAAACCTTTAGATATTGGAACACGATTTTTCAAAATAAGTTGTCCGTTTCTATGAAAATGCCATTTGTGTTATATAAAATACTTGGTATACAGATGATGACTGTATGCTAGATTGAAAAATTACGGGTATGCTGGTACCTTAAGGTGTGTGTATTAAAACGAAAAAAACCGTTGTTCGAAATAAAAAACAACGTCATCCCACCCTAGTCGACACGCGAAATTTTAACAAGAAACAAAAGAGTAAAAGCTTACACATATAAAATAATTTTATGGATTATTTAAAATGTTTAATTAAAAATTACACCATCGAAATAAAGGCTACTTAATTAGTATTAGTAGTACAGGGTGGACCAATAGTCTCTTGACTTTTGAGAAGCCCGCTGCTTCCGCGCGGGTGGGGGTATTGGGTGTATGTATTTTGTAAATTAAATTATCCGGTTTTAAAGGGATAAGTTTCAATATTGAGGCTAAGTTTTAAATGTATATAGTATGATGCATTATTTGATTTAAAAAAAAAACATTTTATCGGTAATTCTCTAGAAGAGATTGAATATAAAATTAGATTAAGCTTCCATAAAAGGAAAGCATTATTTAATTATAATAATATGAATGAAATACTGTTATGTGAAGACATTATCAAATACATTTGGCAGGTGAAACATGTCATTCACATAAAATATAATAAAACTTGTAGAATAGTGACGTTTTCATTCGTATTAATTATTTAATATGGAGTTTTATATCATTGTTCAAGAAACAATAGATAGCATTATTCGAATTATAATATATAAGTTGAGGATATTATAAAATGTTGCAAACAGCGAAAAACGGACTGGTGCGGTCATGTTCAAAGAATGGACACCACCAGGCTCCCCTATATTGCACTACATAATCAGCCTTATGGGACTCGTCCTCGTGGAAGACCTCCTAAAAGATGGAAGGACAGCTGGGAGTCTTCATCACAGGAGGAACAACACTCCGGAGAACATACCACATAAGTCTACAACAAGGAAGAAGAAGAAAGAGATAATATATAAAATAAAATTTAAAAAAAATACTTATCGTATCAGTTAAGCAAATATAATATAACGTAGTTTTGTGATATAAGATCATTAGACATATGATAATGAACAAGATTAAAAGACGACGTGAATCTGGAATAAGGCAAACGTTTTAGCTGGCGTTTTGCAAACCTGGCACAGCAAGAAGTATAAGTAAGTTATTTTTTAAGTATTAATGTTGGATATTGATTTAACTAAGAGTAGCAGAAATTGAAACATTGCCACCTATCGTGGGTAGAACCTTTTGAGATAGGATACCTAACGAAGAGATTCGCAGATCCTGCAAAATTGATAACATAGTGAGATGGAGTAGGCAGAGAAGACTATTCTGGAGGGACCACATCGAGAAGATAGATCCAGCGATGTTTCCTAAAATCGTGATGCACGAGACTCCAGAAGGCCGCCGACCGCCAGAACGACCACCTTAGAGATGGAGAGAAAGCTTGACGTCTTCATCACAGGAATTATGATATCTTGTATATACAAATCGCAAGATCTACAACAAGGGGAAAAAGAAGAATAATGGAATATAGAAGTTTCTTTAAAAGTTAATTGAAAATTATGGAAACAATTTCGATACATTTCGGCAGCTTCCTGTCATCTTCTGTAGATTATAAGAAGATGTTAGCAAACTGCTAAAACCTTTCGTAACTAGAAGTAGAATCCGTGGAATTGAATATTTATTTTGGAGAGAAAAATGTTTTATTTTCTAATGATATTATTATTAGTTAAAGGATGTTCAGAAGACAAACACTCTTGACTTTAGATAGTATCTTGTATTCCTAAAGTCGAACCATTTCTCATGCGTTCCTGGTATTATCTATTTTATTTTTACCTGTTCTCAATAGATGGCTTAAATTATAATTGTTGTTTGTAATGCCTTTGAGAAAATAAACTGATTTGATTTGATATTATCATGTAATTATTTAGCATGGGTAGATAGTGAGGTCGCAAGAAAGCTTTTACAAAAACAAAATTAATATTTTTTTTCTCAGCTGTGTAATATTAAGGATATGGAACGAAAAAGTGTGGACTCTCCTCTTAAATCTTTGCGGGAGGAGCCGATCACGACATTGGCATTTTTAGGAACGCTTCTTAGTGGACTGTGTCATCGTGACTCAATTTTACTGCAGTACCGATGTACTGATCTATGTAATATCGTTCAGTATGCGTAATGATTTTTTTATTGTTATGAGTTTAAGAAGATCACGTTTCTATCAAGTCGCTTATGGATTGTGGGCAATATTGATAGTTGATAGCTTGTTAATAGATTTTAGATTTATGTAGATTTATTCATGGTAATACACGATACAGGTACGTTAATAAATGGGAAATATTTTTTGTCGATCGATCCATCGTCACTTCAGTCATATAAACGAGATATACTTGATGTTATTAAAATAAACTAAAGTTGTTTAAAAATAGAAGAACTAAAAATTCTATAAATGATATGAAATATTCACGACACGTGTTTCGTCTTATGAGGACATCTTCGAGTGTCTTATGAGGACATCTTCGAGATATACTTATTCGTAAATAATCGTTTTTTATTTTCAAGAAAATGCTAAAAATATATAATAATTTTAACTGTTTTTCCACTTGTATTTATTTTTTCGACATGTTTCGAAGGTTTTACACCTTCATCAAACTGAGTTTATATCGTTCTTCCGAATATATAGGTGTAAAACCTTCGAAACATGTCGAAGAAAAAAGTCAAAACTGAAAAAAACAGTGTTTTAATTATATTTTTAAACTGCTTAAATAAGTAATATATCATACATATACTTGAATTTCACGTAGTTTTTTATAATTATAATTAATATTCTATTTTGTTAACAATTTGGTTTGATTTAGTTTTCGTAAAATATTATTCAACTAACTTAAACAGTTTGGAGTTATAAAATAAACTAATCGTAAGAAGGGTTTGAGTTGATCTTGCCTTGTTAATGAAACAAGGTTTGTGAGAAAATTCGTGGAACTTAATATTCAAATTAGGTAGTGGGTACAATAAGCAACTTAACAGGTTAACGAAATATAATATTATATAATCATACTGTAACAAAGGAAACACAAATTTAATGGATATTAATTAACATACATCTAACGTACTGAATTAATCAGTTATTCAAAATCATTTCATTTGTTTAATGACGATACAAATTTTTCTGCTTTAATTTATTTTATAGAAAACAAATCATTTAATATAAGCGAAGCATTCATTCACTTTGTGAATAATAATTTGTAATAAACAAAAATCTATTTCTTCATCACGGACTCGAACCCGCAAATATCGCTGAATGTGATTCTTCCTAATTAAGCTACAATGAAAAAATGTCTTGTAACATTGTATTTTTTTTCTACTTTTTGGTGGGCTACCCGGGGATGGTCTACTTTGGGGTTGGCCGTGCAACACAATGAGAGGGAGACCGGATGGATCCATTTTTATTACGTGTGCAAACCGTTATCTTCTCCAATGCCTCCCCTGCCTGAAGACTCTTCGATCTCGCATATTTTCATTAATCTAAAATTCCTAGTGTCTATCACGTAGTGTCTTGCTGGATACGTTCCTGAATGTCTTCATTTCTGACACTTTGAATACGTTTTTTGTAATTGTGGTGTCCACCCTGCATTCGATTTCATATGTCATGATTGATCGCACACAAGTCTTATAGATCCTTACATTGCTGATATCTTCATGTCAGGGTTTCTCTATATTGAAATCCTGAGATGAGAAAACCGCAATCTTATTTCTTCATTAAGTTCATAATATCTAGATCATATTTGCTTGTTTTTATAATAAATTCTTCTTCTTCTTCTTCCTCCTTGTAGTACACCTATGTGGTCTGTTCTCCAGAGTGTTGATCCTCCTGTGAGGTAGACTCCCAGCTGTCCTTCCAGCTTTTAGGAGGTCTTGCACGAGGACGAGTCCCATGATGCTGATTATGTGGTGCAAAATAGGGGAGTCTGGTGGTGTCCATTCTTTGAACATGCCCGCATCAGTCCCTTTTTCGCTGTCTGCCCCAGCTTATAACATCCTCAACCTCAAATATCTCTCTTATTCTGGTGTTATTCGGAAGTCCTCAAAACTTGTTTGGTCCTTACTGTGTCTGCCCTTGCTTCGACGCCATATGTTATTATTGGTCTTACCCATGCTTTATAGATTCTCATCTTACTCTTAATGGCCATGTCTTTGTTTTTCCATATTATGGATTTTAGAGCACCAGAGATTGTAGCTACCTTGTTTACTTTACTTTTATATTCTACCTTTTGCTAATGTAATAGATGTAGGTGTTAACATTGAATGGTGATCCGGGGAACAGAGCCAGTAGGGAGTAATCTGCCTGTGAGCGTTACAAGCGCCGGCCGCCGGCCAAGATGGGGATAGAGTGACAGAATCCTGAATGCGGAGGTTTCGATCCGAGATAATAAAAACCGGGACCAGTCCACTGTCGGATTAGATTAAACAAGGTTTGACACTTCGAGAGATACGATTACCACGAGAGTAACTCGGTTTTAATTTTCTCTCGATATTTATCAACCACATTCCTCACGAAGGATTAAATATTTATTTTTTCTACGCCTAGGTAAGTATGGCATAACCATATTTTTTATGGACTTTAACTAACTTAACTTGTTTTGTCCATTGTTGTGGCCGAAACACTATGATACTTCAACATTATAAACTGTTAAATTTTAAACGCTCTTATGGTAAGAGAATGTTTTTATTATTTTTTATATTTTTTTGCGACAGCTGTTCACCAACCGATGTTGTCATCATTAGTGCTGAAATATTTTTTTCGTTTATGTGAAGAGTTTTGACAACTATTTTGACAACTTCATGTGCATTTGTTCCAATGTCAATTCAAATAATTTTTTTGATATCATTTTGAAGTTCTTGCTGAAGTAGAGAAAGTTACCTAATTACAGTTAATTAAAAGAACGAAAAATAATTTTAACAGTTGTCAAAACTCTCCACATAAACGAAAAATATATTGCAACACCTGATGATGCCAACATCGGTTGGCGAAACAATTGTCGCGAAAAATAAAAAATAAATAATGAAAAATGTTGATACCATAACAGCGTTTTTATTTTATTTTAACAGTTAATAACTAAACTAAGTACTAATATAACCAACTAAGTATAACTAAGTATAAAATACTAAGTACTAATATAACCATCACGCAGTCTTACCAAAGGAGTAGGCAGATGGACCACATTGTTATTTCCAGACATACTTCTCATATGTCATCACAGTTAATGTTTATACAATAAGTTTTCTAGTTATTGGAAACAAGAATTTATCAATGAAAGCGAAAATGGCCGTTCACAATGTAGTTCTGGATCCAACCCTTATGTATGGAAGCGAAGCATGGAACTGGCAGAAGAAAGATGAGAGCAGAATAAATGTGGTAGAGATGAGGTCCCTAAGACGTATGTGTGGTAGAACGATGTACGACAGAATCTCAAATGCTGATATTAGAATATAATGTGGAGCGAAATAAGGTATTATGAACAAAATTATAAAAGGATCGCTGCGTTGGTTCGGACATATGGAGCGCATGGGTGAAAAAAGAATGGTTAAAAAAGTATACGTTAACGATTTAAATGGAGTACGGAGTCGAGGTAGACCGAGGAAAACATGACATGACCAAATTAATCAAATCTTAAAGGTTGGTCATGTCAGCAGCCGGAAGAATCGACGTGCGTCTATGAATGTGAAGGAAGCTAGAGAGGTATGTCAGGATAGAGTAGTGTGGCAGTCCATTCTATCTGCCTACCCCTACGGGGAAACGACGTGATGTTGTTGTTGTAAGTTTTCTAGAAACATTAATTAATTTATATAAAGTGTGTACATCATTTTTCAAGAAACAATAAATAGATCCAAGCATAATTTCAAATATAATAACACGAATTCTAAAATTTAAAATATCTTTCGAACGGTTCAATTCCAAATATTTATATTGAATTTAAGCGATGAATAAAACTCAAGGAAGATACTCCCTTTTTCATTTGTGATCCGAGTTCTTTCGCTCGGGCGACCACTGCCCGCTGTAATATATTACGTCCTCTCGCGCTCTCGACCTAACAAAGGAATACCAAGAGAGATCCAAGAAGGATAAAATGCATTAAATGAATATGAGGCGATAGTTGCGCCTGATTTATCGGGAGACGCGTTAATAGTTCCTAATGGACGGGCAAGGCGAGATGAGACGAAAAATAACGTAAAGATGTAATAATATTTATTGAGTATAAGTCTACTCAAACAAGACGAGATATATATATGTCTGTATATTAAATAAAGGAGCTTTGGTGTCGGATTTATCAAATTTATTACATAGTAAGATAAGTGTTGTGTATTTTTTCTTCTATATTCGCCTTCACTTTGTGTTGTGGATTCATATTTGAATAAATATAATTACACTTTGTAATACAACTGATTTCAGTTGAATATTTTATTTACCTTCAAGAATTTTTTAAACTTTTTTATGAACACTGTTTTTTTCCACTTTCAATGGTTTTATACCTTCAGGAGAACGATAAAAATTTATATAAATCTTCCGATGATGAAGGTATTAAACCTTCTAGACATGTCTGTAAAAATGATCTCTAAAGTGGAAAAAAGCAGTGTTTTAATTCATAATAATGGATTACAGAGTCTTAACGCCTAATGTTTATATGAAAAAATGTTTTGTTTAAAAAATGTATTCAATATTTTCAACTGGGCAGAGCATTTGTAAGTAAATATGCATAAATAATTATCTTTTTCTATTTTCTCCTAGCCTGTTAATGTTACTAGGGGTCGGCATTTTTATCATTTGGTGTGAGGTGTGTTGGTGATAGCCGTCTTCTTCTAAACGGTTTAGTCTTCATGTCCCTCTGGATTTTGGGTCTTCCTTTCGCACACTTCTTAGCAGTATTGGGGAGGCACATTTTCAAGGCATGGTCGTGGGTTCTTCTTTTTAGGTGACCGTACTATCGGAGCATAATATATTCTGTTTGTTTTTTGGGTTATGCGTGCTGCATTAAAGCATACTCGTATATTCGTTTTGCATTATGTATTTTAATGCAACTGTATTACTGATCATTGCCACATGCGCATGGAACTTTTTATTATTGATAATTTAAGTTGGCCATAATTCACTGCTGGATAGCTGTTTTATAAACTTGAATATAAAAAAAATGGCTTTTACATTGTGAGCAAACGACTCTCGTTATGAAAGTCAACCTTTTACTATGCGATATAATATACGAAGATTTCATAATTTGTTTCATGCTGACTTGTTTTGCTTGACTTGCTGAGTTGATATTCGCGAATGTTAGCGATGTTGACGTTACCGAAACGTAAAAAACTTGCAAAATAAATAACATGATAACATTTTGTTTTTCCTGGATACTGACAAGGGTATAGAAAAACACGGGAAATACATGAATTATTATGTATTTTTTATCCCTAAATACACATTCTATAAAATATACCTAAAAATATAAAGCTTCTTTCAATACATATTAATATAGGTACATGTATATCTTAATGCGTTTCTATGACTACGCATTTAAAAGATTAACGTTTTTAATGTCCTTGGAATATAAAATATATGAAGGGTATTTTATATATTACACATTTTTTTTATCTAAGATTAAGAATGAGGTTAAAAATGTGAATAAAGGTAGTTTTTATCAGAAATGATAAAAAGTAAATAAAAGAGGATCGAATCTTCTTTTTACTCATTGATTACACTCAAACCGAGTGATTGAACTCGTTTTGTATGCTTTTTCGATTTCTGGTTTCGAGTGTTGCGAATGGTCGGACGTGATCCGATGTCAGTTAAGACAAATGACCGGTCAATTTACTTGCTTCTTTTGTCCGATATTAGAATGGAAAAGATCCATAAAGTTTTATCTTTAAAATAAGCAGAGATAATTATGTAAATGACAAATGTTCTCTGAAACATATTGAGAGGGAATTGACAAAATGAATGATTGTTCAAAATGTAACGGCCACGTGATAAATCAAAGAACTTCGAGAATATACATGAGTAGTTGTTTGACAATCATTGCCAAGGGAACAAAATTTTATTAAATATTGTTATGAATACTGCTGATGGTAAACAACAGTTCAAAGTTTACCGTTTTTACTAGTTTATATGTAACGTGTTAATATATAAATAATGAAAATAAAACAAAAATGTAAAAAATCTTTTTAAGATGTATATTTAATTAAAATCCACTTATGTTTGTGTCTTCGATCGGTTTCGGCAGCTTGATGCCATCTTCTGGTCTAGCTGTCGAAAATCGTTGCATATTGAACAATCACGCATTTTCACTATTTCAAGCTGCCGAAACCGGTCGAAGACACAAACATCAATGGATTTTCACTAAAGATACACCTAAAAAAGATCTGCTTATATATTTTTATTTTCATTATTTACAATGAACTTCTACCATGATATTTCAAATAACAATATTAATTTGTTAATATATATGTAGTTAGTTAGTTAGTGTTAATATAATATGTTAGAATAGAAATAGTATAAACGCATTTTCACTATTTTAAGTATTTTGTTTTTTTGTTTATAATTACATTTTCATTTAAAAAATTCTCGTTAAAGGTCTATTTACATTTCTGTCGGCCCGTTTTATAACTATGAGCACCTTCTGGATAATTATTGAAGATATTGGCATTTCGTAAATTGTTTTGATTTGAATAGAATAATTATTTTATGAGTATGTGTCGTTATTAGTTGAAAAATCTGAGTATCCATAAGATTTAATTGATTACATATTTATTGTTTCTTGAACAATATATTAAAAACATCAGTTTTAAGGTGTTTCGTCATTTTAAAGGATTAATTGTATCTCAATAGAGACGAAGATAAAAATTGTTTTCTGGAAACAGAATATGGTGGTCGAGGCGCTTACAGGACTTATGACCTGTCATTGGTTGGGTTAAGCGATCGCTTTATGTTAACAACATTCCCCATTGAGATACAATTAATCTATTGAGATACAATTAACCCTTAAAAATGCTTAACCCGCAATGGGTAAAAACAGTATTTGTATACATTAAAAATGATATTGCATCACATTTATATTATACATTTGATAATACGTAAGCATGGCGGGACATGTCAATCCAATAAAATATAATCAACCTTCAAGAAAGTTGTTGTTTTCATCAAAAATCCAATACCTAAAAGACAACTTACTTTGTTGTATTAAGTTTTGACTAAAAAAGGAAAAAGATTCTTAAATAAATAAGGCTAAATATTGATTCAGATAAATAAATATATTAACAAAAAGTGGAGTTATAAAGTTGATTATTATGTAAATAAAAAATAAAGACTCACAGGAATCTAAATGTCTACATATTTACCCAAAATAAATTCCTGTGGTCATAATTACCTGAAACCGTTTGTTGACATTCTAAATTTCAAATTATATTTCGTTTGGAATGGATCCTTGTATTTAATATAATACTATACATTATTATTATTATTATTATTATTTTTATTTTGTTAAAAATTTCCTTACATCATTACAGCGCAAGCCAAATCGATGTTAAGGGTGAAAAAAAAAAGAATATCAAAGGAAATATAAATAGAACCTTATAAATAAGAAAAGCTAGTTATTTGCTTGCTGCCTTTATCATAAGGGTATTTACGAATTCGCCATAATTGCATCCAAAGAGGTCTATCTCTTTTGCAACCTCATTTAAGAGACGAATCGCTTTCAATACAGGAGAACTTCGAAGGGCCTTTGTGCGGCAATTTGGGGCATAAAATAATATATGCCCCCTTGCTCTGCTATAACTATGGGGAACGTACAGATGTAGGTACATATGGTAACACTAACCGTCCATTTACGTACAACACTAATGCTACGTTAAAAGTTACACAAAGTGGCCATGTTTACTGTTTACGTAGTTAGTGAAATAATACATTTAACGTAACGGACACAATCATCATAAAATTGTCAGCTGTCAAATAATGATCTTCTATGTAAAGCGTGTCCGAGTCTAGTCGGCAAGTGCGAAATGCCAGATGTGATGTTTCCTAATGTATTGTGTAAGTAAGTATAATATATACTTGTGGGCGGACATGTGGGTAAGCATAAAAAAACAATGAAATTACATATAACTGCGTGACACCATACATCATTCACTCTTGCGGACTGTTAAGACTAAAACATGAAAGGCACCGCAAGATTAATAGATAATTAACAAAAACATACAAAATTACTAGAATTTTAAATAAATAAATAAAAAATTCCACTTTTAAACTTTTTTCGAAAATTTAATGTTACTCATTGAAATCTCTTTATAGAAGTAAACGAAAGACCAGAAAATAATATTAAGCTGCCGAAAATGGTCGCGAACGAAATGGTGCTGGGAATAAAATAAATGGCGCACTCAAAGTCATTACTGCAAATGGAAATATATCCACAGAAGTAAAGATGGCAGTACACAATGGAGCTCTAGTGTCAACCCTCATGTATCGAAGTGAAGCTTGGAGCTGGCAAAAGAAGGATGAAAGCAGGATAAACGCCGTAGAAATGAGATCACTAAGAAGAATGTGCGGGAAAACGTTGTATGATAGAATATGGATAAAATTTAAAAAAAAAAGGACCCCTAAGATGGTTTGGACATATGGAACGAACGGATGAGAGTAGAATGGTTAAAAAGTTGTATACAAGCAGCGTGAGTGGAAAAAGAAGCCGAGGACGACCGAAGAAAACATGGCATGAAAAAAATAATCAATTACTAAAAGGTGGTCACATTCGAAGTCGGAATAATCGACGTGCGTGCATGGTACGATGTATGAATGCAGAGGAAATCCCGAGAGGTGTGCCAGGACAGAGCGTTATGGCGATCCATCTTCTCTGCCTAACTCTCCGGGGAAATGGCTTGATGGTTAGTTAGTTAGTTAAATGGTCGCGGCCTAAACAACAAGTGGAATTCAACTGAATATAGGCGATCTTCTTTCTTCTTCCTGGCGCTGTCCCCCACTCATCGTTTGTATTGACTGTTGGGGTCGGCTCTTCTCGATCTCAGGCTGTACCTCGCACGGTTCCAAGTATCGCCCTCACTCAAGCCATTTCTCTGCAAGACGCTATTGCACTGAATCCATTTCTGAAGCAATTTCTCTGCAAGACGCTATTGCATTGAAGAAGGCGATATTATATATAATAATGAAACTTCTAGAAAACAGATGTTTTTATTCATATTCAATATTTAATGCGGAATTTTACACCATTGTTCGATAAACAATTAATAAATATATGCAATAATTTATTTTATTTTCACTGATTTTTTTGACATGTTTCATAGATAGGTACTTCATATATCCTTTTCCCGAGTGTGTATGAGAATGGCGTCGCAAGAAGAAACAAACTTGTAACAATCTTGAGACGATCTTCGTGGCAGAGTGGTTACAAGCTCTGACTTCCATGCCGAAGGTCCTGGGTTCGATTCCCGGCGATGGCAGTGTGATTGTCACACTGTCTTTGGTCTGGTGTAGAATTCACGTGACAATAAAATGGCGATAGATTGGCTACCTATCACATGTCACGAGAATCAATATAATAGCTAAAAAATATAAATTGTATACAGTAATGGGGTCCAAACGACCTGTTGTGTACATAAAAAAAAAGTATTTATATTTCTTTTGTATGAATAAAAACAATCTTTGTGAAACCAAAAAAACAGTTGTGGTTATGAATATTGTTAAATATGAAAACCCAAGGAGCAAGAAATTATCGGGAAGGCCGCCGAAGAGATAGAGAGATCACTGGACATCATCATCCCAGGACAGCCCACCGTCACAAATAGGTCATACGACCTAAACTAAGAGGACGAAGACGAAGAAGAAGAAGAAGATGTATGAATGTAGAAGAACCGAGAGAAGTATTTAAAGACACAACAATGTGGCGGTTATTTTTTTCTGCCTACTCAGAAACGGCGTGATGGTTATTTATTTAGTTAGTTGTGGGTAATACTAACCTATGTCTATTGGAACATGGATAATACCAAGTGTTTTTTTTCCTTCGGTCCAGTCAAGTGTTAAGATTATAGTTCTTACATAAAGAATTTGATTTGTGGATTATAAAAATGCACCTATGTGCATGCACAGTTTAACCTTGACCCTGCAGCGTATGCAATTAGAATTTCATTGAGTTCACGGTTATAGCATGTTGTTTATTTGAACGTGAATTATTTTATGATTCAATCACGCGATTGCAGACGCACGCGAAAATTGTGTAATCGGAAAACACATGCATTCAAATAAGCTATTATTACGTACATACGAAAATATTTGCTTGTAATAAGAATGAATAAGTAAAAATGCAATGTCTCAATGTGAAAGTATGCGTAATATTGTATCAGATGTGTTAATATTGTTTACGATTAGAAAATACAATACCATCATTTTCTCTGTGCTTTGTATAAAATTTGACTTGTTATGTAAACAAACAACATATTAGTAATAAGTATATGAAGTGACTTTTGTCCGGGAGTGGGTTTCTGCGGACAAAACTGTATCTGACTATAACATAGAGTAAATTCATAGCAACACATATTCTTGAATAAAAAAATATTTACACCAGTAAACATGATTTATATCAAAATTCTAGATATTTTATTTCATAGGCAGTACAAGTGATATTTTAGAAAAAAAATGTTACCGGGCTTTAAAAATAAGCGCGGACGTTCATGTACGCCCATACTACTTTGAGGAAAGTGTTGTTTGGACGACCATGTACGGCCATATTTCCAGGCACCTTAATATTACCAACCACACCTAATAGAGTTTTTTTGTTACAACCCTAATCATTTTTACTGTAGAACGGTTTCGATGACCTCTGAAGAAATCAATACGTTGTAAAACTAAAGAGTAGAACAAAATATATGATGATGATGATTTTTATAGCGCCATTTTTGTGAGAGAATAACTTCAAGAGCCCTCTCCATCCGGAAAGCTTCTCTTTAAATGGAATGTTTTAAGAGAGCTTCCGAAGACTCCTTCGATGTCCTTATTTCGGATATTCGGGGGCAGCTTGATCCACACCGCCATTCCCGCGATGGCAAAAGTTATATCGGCGAAATTTGAAGTATGGATAAATATAAAACAATGTCTATGTCAATAAAATCAAAAACCGTTTCCCCGGAAGGGTAAACAGAAAATATGGGCTGTTATCGACACATCTTTTGAGATTCCTCTATAATCGTTCATCGTGACATGCATGCTCTAGCATGGCCGCTTTATAATAAACGATTTGGTCAATGCACGTCTCATTTGGCTATCCTTGACATGTTTTTTTCTTTTTACACTGCTTGTATATAAACTAATAATGTTAAAGTATACAACAAATTAAAAGTAATGTGTTTATATAAAACTATAATTTCTATAAAATAAATGTATTAATTATTGTAATAACGCTGGAATATAATATTTAATATCTTTAAAATGTTCAGTAGATAAGCCAATTAATTTGGTCGTCTTACATGCGTTTCGCTATAAATAACATAACCCTATTTGAAGCATTTAAATAGCTATCTTTACCATATAATGAGCTTCGAGGAAGTACAAAAGGCAATAAGGCCCTCGAGATCCATAACAGTCAAGCTTTAGTGGAAGCGTAGGAGCTTTAAGCGCGCCGAATGTAAGGAGTAGGATTTATAGGCGTGGGATCTCTAAGAAACCATTAACCCTGGGGAGGTAGGAAATATGAGAGTACTTACACGTGTATCATAAAATATATTGGTCTCAACGCATGTAATATTCAACCCCTTTCTGAAACAGATAGGTAATCACACGATGATATATGTACTTAAGTAGTCTTGATAAAAACGATTTCAGTATATGCTTAATAATATTCTGTACAATAATTTGACATAATTCGGATAAAAATTGTGAAAAGTTTTAAAATCGGTGTTTACAATTTTTTTTAAATATTATAAGGTCAATATAGAAAACTTAGTTCGAAAATAGAGAGATCCAATATAATCACATCCGAAGTAAGCGCATAAATTTTAATATATATCACGGAATATTTTTTTTATAAAGTTAATAATAATCAAGGTGAAACTTGCTACTTCCATAAAGTATTATCAATATTAAACACTCAATGTGGATTTTTACATCATTGTTCAAGCAATAATAAATTTCAATTATTTATTTAATTTATATAAATGGTATTTTAGTGAAGTAAGAACGTAAATTTCCACGGTTATCATATACAGAAATATTTTTCGGGGTGAAACCGTGTTCCCTCTCGTCAAGCTCCACCAACGTTTCGGAGGCCCTTGCGGCCTCCATCATCAGGGTGTTAGAAATTCGGCTATTCATAACTTAGAATATATTAAGAAATGGCGAAAAAGAAAAATATAAGTAGATTATGAAAGATAATAATATATCTATGAAATCAGAAGAAAAAATTAAATCCGAATCTAAATAAACTCAGAAGAAAAAATAATACAAGATATAAGTAACAAAGAGAACCTAGACTCAAAAGAAAATACAAGATATAAGTAACAAGGAGAAAATAAAACTCAAAAGAAAATACAAGATATAAGTAACAAAGAGAAACTAGACTCAAAAAACAAGACAACAAATAAATACAATAAAGCAAGAGAATAAAACAAAGTTAGGTACAACCGAATACCTTTTGAGTTTTATTTTCTCCTTGTTACTTATATCTTGTATTTTCTTTTGAGTCTAGGTTCTCTTTGTTACTTATATCTTGTATTATTATTTTTTTTTTCTTCTGAGTTATTTAGATTCGGATTTAATTTTTTCTTCTGATTTCATAGATATATTATTATCTTCCTAATCTACTTATATTTTTTCTTTTTCGCCATTTCTTAATATATTCTAAGTTATGAATAGCCGAATTTCTAACACCCTGATGATGGAGGCCGCAAGGGCCTCCGAAACGTTGGTGGAGCTTGACGAGAGGGAACACGGTTTCACCCCGAAAAATATTTCGGTATTTTAGTGTGTCATATCATTTGAATTATAAAAGGGTGAGAAGGTTGTCAAGTAATCGTAGTTTTATTTTGATATAATTTAAAATAATAACTGCGATATTTTTTTTATAAACTAAAAATTGTGTTTAGTTTCAGGATTAGAATTATCACCGTTCTGCTTTTACATACCGCATGGAATGGTACTGTGCAAACAATATTATTTTGATAAGATCATGCAAATTTGTCTCTTTCTTTTTTTATATACTGTGTATATACAACACTATTAAAATTACATATCCGACATGTTTCGGACAACCAGTCCTTCTTCAGTGATACATATTATAAAGATACATATTTAAAATATTATAAAATTGTTTACAAATATGATCAATTTTGACAGATAGATTACAAAGATTTAAGAAACGTTCCAAAATAAATCTTTATAACATCTGTCAAAATTGATCATATTTGTAAACTATTTTATAATATTTTTAACATGTATCTTTATAATACTGAAGAAGGACTAGTTTTACTAGTTTTATAATTACTGAAGAAGGACTAGTTTTCCGAAACATGTCTCATATGTAATTTTAATAGTGTTGTATATACAAAGTACATAAAAAAGACAAATAAAACATCTACAATACAAAGTATGGCGAACATAGAAGAATATCATAAAAATGTCGATTTTTTAAAATATGTGAGAAAAATCAATTTAAACGACTTTTTAGCGTTATTATACATAATTCAATAACTTACTTTTATCTCCTCAATTTTTTATCTCAGTATAACTATTATTATTGCTGAGTAGTTGTTGTGTATCAAATGCTAGTATGTAGCAATAGCATGGTTACATTTTTTTTTTAATAAATCTTTAAAGCATGACAAGGTTGTATGTAATAGACGTGTTATCTATTGTCTAACTAAAATCCGTAATTAGACAGATAAACAGCCAGAGGTGTTGGTTGACAGAGAGATTACGTGCTGATTATTTGGGATCCCATTACGTATGCAGCACAATGTAACCGCACACCCACACACCCACCAAACAGTCCGATCCGAAGCTTTGTCTTCGTTATACCATAGATAAGATAATAGTGCTGTTAGATTTACATATTAATTTACATACAGCACCTAACACATAACGTGTTGTTGTTTACTCCTTAATACGATATTCTATGAGTAGTTCCAACAAAACTCTCTTTCACCGAAGCTTTGAGTTGGTGGAATAGTGATAAATGGAAATTATTTACTTAAAAAAAATTAAAACAGTATTTTATCTCTCTCTCTTTCTATCACCACATGAGTCAACTCATAGTCTGCGGGAAGGGTATTAATACCCGTTTATTGGACTCGTGGTCGGCGGAAGAATATAAATACCAAGAATTAATAGTTATTGTTGTTGAGATAACGAAAAAATATTTATTATTCATTAAAATAATAATCATTTTCGAATTAGTCAGTATTGACGTTCCAGTGTGTCAAAAAAAAAATTATAATTCTAAGATTATGCACGAAAAAGGACTGTTTATTTTTTTAAAAACGCACATACTCGTAAAAGGTAAAACTCAAAATTAAAATGAAATATTGATGAAAACGTTTGTTTTCTAGAAATTTTAGAATATTTTATTGGATTGACATATTTCGCCTTAACTAAGTATTATCAAATGAACATTTGATAATGCCTAAGAAAAGTTAAACGTGTCTCTCTCATAAATTAAAACTTAATACATGAAAACAGGCGTTTTCATCAATGTTAAAGTACATGTAAAGCTGATAAAAGTGTCGTTTGCATGCATGTAAAATAATGAGGGAAAAATAGTTACCGAAAAATTATAATGTTGTTAATTAAATTTCTTTCTTTCTGACAATAATAAAAATAAATACACGTAAATTCCAAATTACTTTTTTGAATTGTTTTAGCACGATTCAACTAAAAAAATGCAAACAAACTTAATCTACGAGTATGTTAGTTATCTGAAACTTATCTATTCGGTTTTCATACAGCATTTCGAATAATCTTCTATTGCACCGTATAAAATTATATTAATCGGAGTTCCGAGAGATTCTACTGAGTATAAGTGTATGTAATGATTGTCCAGTGTCCATGTCCCGCCTACTTGTTCAAGTTTAAGCTTTACTAATAATGATGTGTTGACATTATAGGGATTTGTTCGTAGTCAGTAAACACAGCGAAGTCAAGCCTAAGATCTGACTTGATACAAGTCAAATGCCTATGTTATGCGGTTGTTAAAAAATTATAGTAATAGTGTGTTAAACGATTTCAATAAAAAATATTATATATATTAAGTAAGTATTATATTTAATAATAGGTATGTAAGATGTATGGTAATGTTAATTACGTTTTAACATATAATATTAAACTCCAAAATATCGGACACAATAATATTTACCATGTATATTGATGAGGGGCTTCTGTGTCCGAAACGTTTTTGTTTTTTAATTTTAATTTTTATAATAAAGTGTGTGTTGTGTACAAAGTTAAAAAAATAAACTTTATTCGGTAAAATAATTGTTTTGATTTTTTTCTTGATTATGATTGGTGACCTTCGAAACATATCGAGAAAAATAAACTGAAAAGTCCAAAAACAGTGTTTAAATAAAAAAAAAAAGAATAATTAAAATACCGCTTTTTTCACTATTGTGTATTTTACTCGACATATTTAAAAGGTATACTCGTATAACCATTTCATCTTTGGGAGAATTAAATTAATTTTATGAATTCTACCGACGACAATGGTTAAATACCTTCGAAGTGTGGAAATTATACTCAACAGTGGAAAAAACAGTGGTTAATTCATATAGATATCAAATTATTCCCGAGAAATAGAAATGGAACGGTACTTTTTCTACTAATTCTTTCATTCTCTAAGATTCGTATTTGATTTGCTTTATTGGTTTAAAACGTTCATAAATGTATAATAACAATTATTAATTCAAGTGTAGGTGCGCAGAGAAAGAAAAATAAGTTTTTGTAGCCAATTTTTTTGATGGATCAAACACACCTTTCACCACATCGATAATCTAACAAAATTGTGAAATGACTTCACCACGTCACTCGAATAAAGATTTTATGAATGCTGGGGGTTATTCTTAAAAAATCTAAAACTAATTTACACATTCATTTGACAGTGCTTAGTCATCGATACTGATTAATTTGTGCCAAAAAAAACTACCGAAAAGAATTTCGAAATACAATACGTTATTACAAACGACAAGGTAGGTTGTAGGCACGACTTGATTTGTTTTGACATTAGTGGGTCAATATTTAAAACACACCTACATTAATTATGTTTGCTGCTAACATTCATCATTTTCGGCAGCGTAAAATACAAATAAATTTCGTATAGTGACTGAGAAAATTCTAAAAATCTATTTGACATATGTGGTATATCAGAACATTATATTATGCTTTGAAATCAATATGAACAAATAAAAATACTTCTCGATCATCATTATTAGCATTCTTAGCGTTATACAGTTACTCTCTTAGCTCCCTCCATAAAACGTTCCCATCCTGTACTGTCTCTGGCTGCCACGCTTCAGTTTTGCTGGTTGCCATCATCCAACCATTACATTTTTGTTCTGGTGGCACTTATTCACCTTTTTCCTTCTTCTCGTCCTGTCACACCTCCGTGGTGCATAGTGCCCCAAGGAGCCTTCTCCACCCGACTCTATCGCATGCCTGATGCCTAACATCATCCCAAGTAAGGGCTGCTGCTATGACCTCGTCATTTAAGGCTCTTCTCCAGGTGGCTCTAGGTCTGTCTCGCTTCCTTGTGTGAGCCTTGTGCGATGCAGGCTGGGTTCCGTCTCAGAGTGTGACTGATCAACAGCCATTTGCGTCTAGCGACTTGTTTTCTAATTTTCTTTTCGCCTACCATGGTCAAGAGAACGGCATTTCACACTATTTGGTTGAAATTTTCAATTATCGAAATAAAAAATGGTATTTAATAAAATAACACCTGAAATAATACTATACGTAAAGATGATTGTGAGTTCACCCTACTGTGTCGTTAAATTACTCTATTTTGGGGACTCCAGATCCGTCAACGATAGCGACAAATGAACGAACATACATGAAACTAATCTCATAATATCCCAGAAATTCAGTATGTGAAAGTACTAGGTATCCGTTTGCGACAATTACCCATTTCGCTGTGTGATAATATAAACTCTTGTAGATTTACGCATCATATTGTTACGTTGTGGGTCTATTGATATGGAATAGTATCACTGTTAGTATTAAGTGTGAGGGTGACGACGCGACGTTAGATTTATGAAACAACTTAACACTGCACTGTTTGGTACGTACTATTCCTAATGCGCCCTTGGGTAGTTAATTTTACAAAACGGTGCAAATAAATGTTCAGATAATAATTAACGGAATTATTCATGCGTAATCAGGAATATCAAAAATTGAAATTTCCGGAAGATCGCAATTGCAAATACTAAGTGACCTCATTTGAATATTGTATTTTAAATATGAAAAAAAAATATATTTAAGTGATTAATACTTCTGAAATATCGAAATTATCACAATATCAAATGATCTTCTTCTTTTTGTGATGTCACTGTCACAATATCAAATGATCTTCTTCTTATTTTTGTCCTGTCACCTCCGTGGTGCATAGGGCCTCAAGGAACCTTCTCCACCCGATTCTATGGCATGCCTGATGCCTAACATCATCCCAAGTGAGGCCTGCTGCCTTAACCTCGTCCTGCAGGGTTCTTCTCCAGGTGGCTCTAGATCTGCCTCGCTTTCTCTTTCCCCCCATAGGGGACCAGTCTAGTACACCCTGAGCGATGCAGGCTAGGTTCCGTCTCAGAGTGACGAAAACTTCAAGGCAACAGAAGTTTGCATTCGTATTAATTATTTAAAATGGAGTTTTACATCATCGTTCAAGAAATAATAAATTATATTTAAGTAGTAAATCGAATTTAATGAACAAAGCTTACGAATTCTAACATTATGTACATTTTACTAACATATAATTTAATATGGCATTTGCAAATGTGAGTCAAAAATATGGGTTGGGTTTTTAAACAGTTTACTTGTGGTAGAAATTAGCATGAATAGGGCTAGCCATCGGAATGTTAGTAAATTTTAGGGGTGCGGAGATTCCAGGAATTCAAATTGTGAACACAAAATGTGACAAATTAATCATGGGTAGAACAAAGAATCACCAGATACATTTAACATATAAAACCTGTTACAGCGAAAATCACTTGACTTTATTTTATGAATATGCTGCGTATAAAAACAAAAAATATATAATAATGTGTGGAATAATCTTAAGTGTACTGTTATGTAAATATACTAGACATTTGAAATAAAAAATAAATAAAACGGTGTTTTTTAAATAATTATTTCCACTTTTGTCTTAATTTCTAGAGCGATTGTTTTTGCCAGGCTGACTGGCATCGACTGACTATTAGTTATTAGAAAGAAAATCAAATTTAATTATTATTTAAAATGACTTTCCAGAACAATTTTCAGTGAACCCATTAGGTTGATTTTTAATTAAAATAGTAGACAAATAGTGACATTTGGTAATGCCTTAGAAGAATGAAAAGTGTCATTTCCATAAAATACAATAAAACTTCTAGAAAACTGACGTTTTCATTCGTATAAATGATTTAATATGGAGTTTTACATCCTTGTTCAAGAAACAATAAATAAAATAGTAGAGTTTTGTAATTTTTAATTGTCCCATTTAAACACATGGATATTCTAAACCGCCCGTGGAATGATTATCATTAGAAATATGGTACTTTGTAATATGCTATACTTATATTTATTGTATTTTAAACAATATGTATAATTTCATATTAAATAATTAATACCAAGGAAAACGTTTGTCTTTTTAAAGTTTTATTATATTTTATGGGAACGAAATTTTTCGACTTGCTAAGGCATTATCGAACATTTGCTTTACATACATCGAATATCTTAATAAAATCGATATTCAAAAAATAATTTTCGCATTCATTAAATAATGAGTTCATTAAAGTTACGGGAAAGCAATAATGTACTCGTATATTGTATCTTTTGATAAAATTTACATATTAGGACATTCTTCAGATACAATTATGATCAAAGTTTCACCTTTTTCAACGCGGTTTTTATCTAACCTAACAGTTGAAAATTCAAACTTATTCGAGTAACATTTCAGAGGAACACTCCGGGCCACACAAATCATGCCCCCGAATAAACTAACAACCCACCAAATCATCTTCCAACAATGTTCCCATCAGACGTAAGAGGAATAGCCACATGAGCTGAACCTCTGTAAGCCAGAAGATCCAAGTCCAAGCAAGCAAAATATTTTGAAATCTTATTTCATCAAAGGAATGTGATAAGAGGTGACAAACAATAGGTTAGAAAAATAAGTTTATAGAATAAAATTATGTGTTTTAAATAATATACTTTATGGTTTTTAGGATAATTTTTGGCCGTCAGCTTCGGATCAATGAAGAACAGTTAGCAACCTAGATTTATTAGACGCAATAGTTATCATGTTAATATTCTGTATAATATGTAAATTATCCTATAAATATAGCTACGATCGAAGATAGCTTAAGGCTGTTTCTTAAACAGAGTAAAATTTCTTGCGTCATATGTTTTTCGGGGAACGAAATATAGAACGCATGCAATATTACGCACGCTCATTTGAACACTAAGACACTGACAAAATGCCGACAATGTGATTACATTAAAGATTGCTGCATTGAAATTTGATAATAAAAAATGAGAAAAAAATTAATATGAAGAAAAAAAATACATCTCAGCAATTTTTCTTCAATACATAAAATATGCAATAATGTATAATATGTGTTTTAATATAAAAGTTCTAGTGCCAACCCTTATGAATGGAAGTAAATCTGAGAAGAATGTGCGGGAGAACTATATGAAATTAGAATAAATACCGAACGTCAAAATGGGGAAAAAATGTATGGCAGATGATTGCATTTTAAAAAGTATCCCTTATATGTTTTGGGTATATGGAACGGATGGTTGAAAAAAGAATGTATACAAACTGTGTGAATGTACGAAATGCCGAGGACGACTAAGGAAAACATGGCTTGACCAAATTAATCAATTATTAAAAGGCGACCACATTCGACGTTAGATAAATCGACAAGCGTGCATGTTACGATGCATAAATGTAGAAGAATCTCGAGATGTATGTCGGATAGAGATAGAGAAAGGTGGCGGTCCATCCTCTCTGCCTACAGAATTTATATTTATATCGAATTTATTATAATCAGCCGCATATACAAGATTCTAGATTTTTAATTGAATATCTGAAATTTTTATTTTCTAACCGATTTTATATGTGCCTAATATGTTTGTGGCTAAATAAAATCTATTAGCTCGAAGGCATTCGCATATATTACCAGATAAAATAAAGCATGTACTGTGAACCTAGATAGATATTGTCAAAATGTTTAGTTTATGTCAAGAACAATTCGGCAGCATACAAATTGTGTTTAATTCTCGTTAACCTTCGTAATAACAGTGTCGGTATTATATTACAAAATAAATCAATCACGGAATACAATAAATTTCGATTTTAACGATAAACGTTTGTGATAAATGTAATACACTACACATTATCATTAAAAATACGCAAATTTAAATAAAAAAAATATATAAAAGACACAGTTAAAAAAATAATAAATTTAAAATGCGTGAATGGAAAAAGAAACC
Source organism: Lepidostoma basale (assembly GCA_022606425.2). Taxonomy (NCBI): domain Eukaryota; kingdom Metazoa; phylum Arthropoda; class Insecta; order Trichoptera; family Lepidostomatidae; genus Lepidostoma; species Lepidostoma basale. The sequence continues at coordinate 151,917 of JAHDVF020000296.1, read as the reverse complement.
GAGGACGACTGAGGAAAATCAATTACAAAGTCGAAATAATCGATGTGCGTGCATGGTACGATGTATGAATGTAGAGGAATCACGAGAGGTATGCCAGGACTGAGCATTGTGGCGATCCATCCTCTCTGCCTACCCCTCCAGGGAAATGGCGTGATGGTTAGTTAGTTAGTTAGTTAAATGCCACCTTCGTAAGAGGTTGTTATCTAAGTAATGTTAGTTCGATTAATATGTTTTCTTTAAGTTTTATTATATTTTGTGGGAATGATATAATATGTTTCGCATATGATATGTGTCGTCATATATAAGATATGTAAGTTTGACACATACATATTTAATCAATAATTAATCTATAAATATGCATACTCACACACGATTGTGCATTTAAATAATTAAATATCATATATTTCTAATTTAAACTATGAATTTTTGTGAAATTCGGCAAAAAACAACAATTTTATAAAGCCTGAACTTGTGTATCTTCATACAGCGATATTTTTTCGTCGGAATTCGCATCGAAAGTACAAGTGGAAGAACCGGCATTGCGCTGTCAGCTTACCTGGGAAAACACGATCCACACAAAAAAGGTGAACTCAATATCAAGCAATGGAAAGACCCAGAGTAGTAATGTTCGTGCATTACGAACTGTGTATTATTTTTAACAAAACAATATCGTTTGCGTTTTTTACCCTTTTATTGGAACTGTAAAAAACCTTTCTGAAACGAGACTATATGATATAGTACAGAATTGTAGTGACTAGAGATTCCATGCTCTTTTTATTCCAAGACACCGTCGCAATTTATTATCATGTTATCAGTTTACTGTATCTGTACACTGAATAATAGAAGCTTAGTGTTACAAATTTTGAGAAGAATATTAATCTTCGATTGTTGGTGGTTAAGGTTTTGTAAAACTCCATTATTAATTTATAATAGTAAACGCGATTGTTTAGTGGTTTACTTGAATTTAATTTATATAAATTGTGACAAATTTGTTTCGTCTTGCAAGGGCATTCTCTCAACTCAGAGTTTGAGAATGCCCTCGCAAGGCGAAACAAATTTGTCACAATTTATATAATTTATGTAAATTAAATCCAAGTAAAACCACTAAACAATCGTGTTTGCTATTATAAATTATCAATCTTCTATTTAAAACATTTTCATCCAAGTAAGTGCTGAGTAAGTCTCGAAAGAATATTCCTAAAATTAGTAATAGCTAACTAACTAACTGTCCATCACGCCGTCTCCCTGAAGAGGTTGGCTGAAATAATGGATTGCCATTCTTTTCTTTCCTAACATACTTCTCTTGCTTCCTCAACATTCATACATCGTGGCATGCATGCCCGTTGATTTATCCGACTCTTCACGCAGTCGACAAGCAATAGTACCTTACCACTTAAGAAATAAAAATATAAGACATATGAAATATTTTGTTGAAAGCAATAAGAAACACGATTAATACGGGAACATTGATTTATTTTCATTACAAAAAGAAAGAATTTACTTTTTTGTTAAGCTTAAGGCATTCTGTAAATACTTAAGACACTGCGAATCCATATTTAACCTTAAACAGTGTTTTTATACTTAAGAGCTAAACAGTGTTTTGATTAATACAATTATTTGGAGAAAGAATGGTTAAGAAAGTATACGTTAATGATGTAAATGTAGTACGGAGTCGAGGGAGACCGAGAAAAACATGGTATGACCAAATTAATGAAATTTTAAAATTTGGCCATGTTAGAAGTCGGAGGAATCGACGTGCGTGTATGAGTCGTTGTATGAATGTGGAGTAACTAGAAAGGTTTACCAGGATAGAGTAGTGTGGCGGTCCATTCTCTCTGCCAATTCTTGCGGGGTAACGGCGTGATGGTTTGTTAGTTTGTTTGTTATATTACAATTCAATTAAATGAACTACTTATTTGAACATCTCAGATATCGTTGATTTATGTTCACCCTCTTTTAATTTTACACGTATTTAGTAATTTTATTGGGTTTATAAAGCAGAATTATTCATACATACGAACAAGGGGCTACCAATATCCAAGGAAAACGAGAAGTAAGCGTTTAAATTCACCGACAAACCGGGTAATTTGCACCTGCTGGCACCAGACAGGGAAAACGTGAAGATGCGATTCGTTTATTAAGAAGTCGTCCTTGATAGTAGATAATGAAATTTTATTGCAGTATCAGATATTAAATTAAGAAACTCGGCTTTATGTTAACTTTTCAATAGTTTAAGTATATAGTTTAAAGTACGTCGTTGAGAGATGTTTTAGATTAATCCAATAAATTACCCATGCAAATGGAGAAACTAGAAATAGAGGAAGACCGAGAAAAAGGTGGCACTATCAAATATATCAAATATTGAATGTCGACCATGTAAGGAGTCTGAGAAATCAACGTGTATGAATGACACGATGTACCAAATACGTAATATATTACCATATACGTGTTGAGGAAGCGAGAGAAGTATGTCAGGAAAGAAAAGTTTGGCGGTCCATTATTTCTGCCTACCCCTTAACGGAGACGGCATGAAGGTTGGTTAGTTAGTTAACTTCTGCAAGTATTTTATCGTGATGAAAATTACAGTCTTGTAGATTATTTTATGTGGGACGTACTTCATCGTGCAAGGACATTTTCAAATATTCATCGCCATTTGAAAATGCCTTAGCAAGCTACATCTAGAAAACTAAAGTTTTCATTTATATTCATTACTTAAAAAAGGGGTTTCAATTACATAAAAAAAAGTAATTCTATAGCTTAAATAAAAAAAAATATTATTTACAGAAAATACATTTTTCTCTGATTCGGTTTATAAATTTCTCCAGATGCTTTTTGCACAAAGTTTATATTAACTAATTTATTTGATTTAAAATATGAATTATACAATAAAATAAATTTACATTATTAATATATATATAAAAACGTCTGTCTTCTAGGAGTCATTATCAAATGATAATGCTTTAGAAGGGCGAAACATGTCATTCCATTTAAAACTTAATAATACTCCTAGAAGACAGACGTTTTCATTTATATTAATTAATTAAATATTTACATCATTTTTTAAGAAACTTTAAATAATTTTACGATTATTTAAATTTAAGTATGCTTTATCACCTAACATAGCGCTAAGTGAAGCACTCAGCCTTCTCAATTGTTAAAATATTCTGATTGTATGATTAAATAATTAGAATTCATATGGAGGAATTTATTATTTCGTATGAGATATGATACACGCCATTCAAAAGAATGTCATAAATACTTATAATCTTAGAATCATGTTGTGTGCAGTTTTTTTAGTTTAATTAGTAGGTACTTCTGAATACAAAGCGCATTGGTATATAATTTGCTTTCACAGCAATAGAATGTTGAATGTAGGTGTTATTATTCCATAGAAATGTACAATAAATCTAATCTTTATAATGGTTTTTCTAAGAGATAGAGAAATCACCGAGACAATACATTATATGAATTGTTTAATTTTGTGAAAATGATATACGAGTATGAATGAAAATCTTAAATATAAAGTTTGCATGTTGGGTATAAAATATTTCTCAGATATTATATGTATGATTACATTTCGAAAAATCACGAAAATTAATTTTAAGAGTTGAAAAATTATGGTTACACCTGATGATGTCAACAAAGGTTGACAATCAACATGAATCTCTTATCATAATATAAATCGGCAAAAGCTTGGATGTCGTCAAGAAAGAGTACAATAATATTTCGAATACAAGAGAGCGAGAGAGATACGAGTATACTCGTACTTCGATTCTCTCCAAAAGAAATTCGAAATGCACACGATGCGCATGCCCGAGAAAGCTTCTTGATTTTGAAATTCGTTTCGATTGTTGTTGTATGACATTAGTGTAGAAAACAAAAAGAGAACATTTCTTCTATATACGTCATACTTTGTGTTGTTATGGTGGTTTATTTCTATTTTTCTTTTTTATACACTTTGTATATAACAACACTTATTTACAAATATAAAATTATATAGACATGTTTCGGACAAACATCTTTCTTTTTCTTTCTTTTTCTTCTGTAAAGATACATTTTAAAAATATTGGAAATTGTTTACATGATCTGACAGATGTTATAAAGATTTATTGTGGAACATTTATGCGTTTGTCATAATAAATATTATGATTCAATATAAAATTTAAAATAATATTTTAAAGTTCTTCTTGGGGTTCAGGTAATTACTTACAACATAGGAAATACATCAAAGATTTTGAAGAAGGAAAATTTACTGAAGAAGGAGTATTTGTCCGAAACATGTCTATACAATTAAATTTTTTTAATATAAGTGTTGTATGTACAAAGTGTATAAAAAAGAAAAATAGAAATAAAAAGATAACAGTTTGGTATTGTTAATTGTAAAATTTTTAGTGTGTGAAAAAAAAGATTTACATTAAAAGTTAAAACTTATTACATTGTACCAAGTTTTTAAAGGGTAATAAATCTTTATTTCCGTAAATATTTCACGGGTTGCAACTAGTTAACATGAATTGCTGATGGATTCATGATTGTATTCATGGAGATAAAATATATATTATACGAGTATGTATAATATTTCCTCCGAGTGACGTATCCTTTCGATAACAATTTTATATTTATTTATTTTTTGTGTAAGAGCTTTTAGATGAGTATTGCAAATTGATCAATAAGATAACATTGTATTCACGCACTACAAGACACAACTCGACAGAGAGGACTATCTGGGATCTCTTACAACTTTAAACATCAGTGTGACTTTACAAAACAAATAATTATCGCCCACACAACTATGTGTTACTGTCGATTTACAAAGTAGAGGTCCAGAAGTATCCGGCCAAGATCTTTTTGAATTTGCTTTTTTGGTGTAGGACTCGACTAAGAAAGAAATACTACAGATAAAGTGGATAATATTACATAAATTGAAGGATGTCATTTAAGATAAGCCTCACGCAACAGTGTATCGGGGAGTGAAGTAAGATTTTGTATGGCGAATGCGCATCTTGCATTTGCTTTGAAGGCTGTTTGTTATTTAGAAATTTTGTTTCCAGAAATTCGATACCGAACTTAAACTTTTATGGCATGCATTTTAAAATGGTTTAATAGTAGAAAATGATGTTTTCGAAAATTTGAGAATTTTTTGATTTATTTATTTTCTTTAGTCGTAGGAAGTTTATTTGATTATTAAAATATTTAAATAAACGCTCGACAATTATTTATTTAGGGTTACATAAAAAAATAATTCAGTAGGACCAATTATGCAACATATTTTTCATTATTGTAATAAAAACTATAATCTTGGGTAGTTACAATCCAAGGGATTGGTTTGCAACAAAGTGTAACACATATTTGTTGGTTCTTGGGATGGCACTAGGAATTTTAATGAAGTAGTTTTACATTGCTTTCCAAATTGTATACAGCAGGTTATTTGAACACAATTACTGCATATAACATTATATCTATTGATTCTCATGACATGTGAAAGGTAGCTAATTGCCATTTTACTGTCATGTGCATTCTACACCAGACCAAAGATATTGTGATAAGCACATTGCCATCAACAGGAATCGAACTCGAGACCTTCGTAGTCTTAGTCATAGCTCTTGCCACTCTGCCACGAAGGTCGTCGAAAAACTGTAATAACAATAATATGTTTATGCCGATAAGCGATAATGCCTAAAAAACGTTTGTATTTTTTTTTCAATATTATCTCTTAATATCTCTTTACCGGAAACTTTAAGAGCTTACTATGTACATTGATGGAATTCGCATTAAGAATCCATTCAAGAAAACATAATATTCATCTTTAGTATAATGCGTACGTTTGATCAGGTATTCTACAAAGCTTTTAGACATGACACCTCGTCCACTCCTTATTTGGAAGAGTGACATTTGACAGATTTATTATTGGCCATAACCTAAAAAAACTAACATGTTCCAGAGTCCAAGTTCCTATTAATTGAAAAATAAAAATAATTACTAACTCACCTAATCTTTGCGAAACTTTCATACATGGTCAAAAGTAATTATGATCAATGACATATGTATCCTAAAGTAATGGGCAATTCATTAAGATAACTATCCGGTCTGTCCAAAAATTCAACTCTTCTCCTCTAGAAAAGCATGTCAGATATAATGTAAAAACAACAAAAAAAATTTGTGCAAAACGACTAAACATATTAAACCAATAAATACGATAATAAAATAAGTTTTTATTAAGTTATTGTTCACGTGGGGTGCATAATAAAATAAAATAAAATTATCCACTACAATCTAAGTTTGTTTGCATTTTTTTTAAACTTGTTTACGATGTATCGAAATTTGCAAGTGAAAAAAACTTTAAAAAAATTTTTTTTTTACTTACATGAAATTGAATTATGTATGTCATTTTTCCAATTATTTAGTTTGGACACTTGAGGAATACATAACATATCTCCAGGCGTTATCCAGCAATGTATGTTATTGGCGGTAGCCTTTCACATTGCGTTAATAAAGTTCTTCTGCTTAATGCTTACATCCAATCTTAGTAGATGGCGCTAGTGTAGATTAAACAAAAAAAATGAAGTGTTTCCTTGTAAAATCTTCCAAAAAATTGTCAGCCGTGGTGGTCGTAAGAAGGGGGAAATGGGGAAGCGTGCGTTTAACCCAACCAATGACAGGTCATAAGTCCTGTAAACGCCTCGACCACCATATTCTGTTTCCAATTTGCATCTTCGTCTCTATTGAGATACAATTAATCCTTAAAAACCCGCAATGGGTAAAATCCAGTATTCGTCTACCATACAAGTATTTGAATACATTCAAAATGTAACATATATTGTGTTTTTTCTTGAACAATGATGAAAAACTTCACCTTAAATATAATTTATTGAAATGTTCATTTTCTAGAAGTGCTTTTACATTCTATTTCATCTTGCTAGGGCATTATTTAATATCTTGTTAGAACATTTGATAATGTTCTAGTAAGGCGAAATATGTCACTTCTACAAAATATAAAATAAACTTCTAAAAACGATTTGTGTGAAGTGTAAAAAAACTACTGCTCTTATGTTATGAGACAACAAATGTTAAGGATTTCATGTTAATCTTCGGAAAAATAAGAACAAATAATGATGTGAGACAGAACATGCGGAAACATGTAGTCTTTGGAGTAGTCATAATTGATTGTAGTTAGTATTATATATAATTATAATTTCGTAGGCAGCGAGCGCGTAGTTAACACCAGTGAGGCGTTATTACGTTCATACTCACATGTGTAGTGGGTATATTGTATTATCTATTACAAGGTTCAGATGCAGTTCAATAGCCGCCAACGCAACTGGTGTGACTGACGAGGTGTTAACTCCATAAATTTCATATAACCCCACTGTCGATACCGGCGTGGGCCCCCATTATAACAAACACTACGTAAACTAAATTATTTACACGCAGAACGACGGGGATATTCCGAAGCAGTTGTCATTGTGTACAATTCTGTATTGTCTTTTGGAACACGACTTGTACTGTTTTGTATTGAGAAGCCAGCGGCCGAGGCGTATAAATGGACACGTGGCCTACACGGTCCGCTTGAATCGGAAGCCTGCTTCCCGCTTGATATGCGATACCTGTCTTTGGTCTCTCATTTAATAGGTTCAAGGGGACGATAGAAAACATTACAAACATCTAGAACACTCTAGTTCTGAACAAGTAATCCATTAATATATATATTTTTACTTGATTGTCTTTGTGTCTTAATGTCTCGATTTTTAATTGTTCAAGACGGTGTAAGCTAGGTTGGAAAGAGTGTCTTTGTGTGCGATTTTATCTTAGTGTTTGTAAGTGTGCCTGGCTTGTGATTCCATGGGCTAGCTACCTAGCATCCCGACATTCGTCTGACAGCTGAGGGAACCAATCCATTAATATTAACGTTTCCCTAATTCATGACGTTTTGTGGGAAAAGTGAAAACATTATTGCGAGTGTCTCCACTTATGGTATTATAATACGTGGGCTTAATTGTTTCTTTATAATAAATAAAGGTAGAGCGATTTTTTTAAAATGAAATATAATAAAACACTATTATCACAATTAGGATTATTAAACTAAGTTGCTCTAAAATATACAAGTAGGTAATCTTATCTGAATTATGAAATATCTCGTCAATATATTTCTAAGCAAACCAAACACGTGTAAATAAATAATATAATATTATTATGATGAAGCAAAGGCATAATAATATTATTATGATGAAGTTTTTACATAAGACCAGCAGAATCAATAGCTATATCTGCCACACTAAAGGTCTAAGGTTCTATTCCCAGTAATGATAGTGTGATTCTTACACTGTCTTTGGTCTGGTGGAGAGTTCAAGGGACAATGAAATGGCGATAAATTAGCTACCTATCACATGTTCTGAGAATAAATACAGATATAATAGCTTTACCATTTACATCTATTTGGCATGTGCTGTATTCAAACTTGATGTAAAGAGCTATTAAAACAAATACATCTTTAAAACTAGAAAAAAAGGATTTTCATATAAATATTATATTATATAATTATGATATTTAATAGTGTTGGCGTTATAAGCTTATAAAAAGATATTTAAAAAAAAAACATGAATTTGTTTTTTCATTATGATTACTTAATATTTTTAATTAAATTTTTTTGGTAATAGTTCATTTTAAACAACGAAACAAAAAAAAATTGGTACAAAATTTCTTTATTTTTATATATTTAGTGTGCTTCCACTTGTGTTTATCGTCTACCGGTTTCGGCAGCTTGCTGCCATCTTCTGGTCTGGTCTTCTGACACAATAAACACAAGTGGAAGCACACTAAATAAATAAAAATAAAGAAATTTTGTACCAATTTTTTTTTGTTTTCATTATTTATAATGATTACTATTTTAATAGTTAGCGAGTAGTCACTATTAAAGGTAAAAATGGGATTATATTGTGTATGAAAACCAGTGGCAGATCTTTACATTATCATTAAGATGGTTTGGACAAATGGAAATGAATGAATGGTAAAAAATATATATGTTAACGATGTAAATGAAACCAGAAATATCGGAAGACCGAGAAAAACGTGGCACGATTAAATAAATCAAATATTGAATGTCGGCCACGTGAGCATTCAGAGAAATCGACGCGCGTGCATGACACGATGTATGAATGTTGAGGAAGCGAGAGAAATATATTAGGAAAGAAAAGTGTCCATTCTTTCTGCCTACCCCTTCGGAGAGACGGCGTGATGGTTAGTTAGTTAGTTAGTTAGTTATGAAAACCAGTTTAATTCCACTTAGTTTTATTACAAATATATGTACGGTCTATGTCCAAATGCACTGTAAAACGAGTACATTTTACCTATTAGAAATCGCTTTCCAATGCGGTAATGTTATCACATAAAAATGTTTCTATGAACAAATTTCAATTACACCTCGAGTAATAAGATTCAATAAGGAAATGCAATTGTACCTATAAGGATGTAATACATTTTAGAATGCAGTACTGCAGGACTGCACACATTTGAAATCTATTATGATCAATTTAATTTACTAATCTAATAAATGAAACCATTATGTCCGTCTCTGCCTAACCGTACCTAACTATAAATGAAAATGTGTTAACAATGCGTGATTATGAAAAGTTATCTTATGTAAGCTGACGTGTTTGAAAATGTAAGCAACCTTCGTTGCTGAAAGAGCTACGAGTACCACACCGGAGGTCCCGGGTTCAATTACCAGCGATGGCAGTGTGATTATCACACGGTCTTTGGTCTGGGGTAGGATTCACGTGACAGTAAAATGGCGATAGATTAGTTTCCTCTCACAGGTCATGATATTCAATATAATAGCTAAAATACAAATTGTATACAGTAATTGAGTTCAAACAACCTGCTGTATAAAAAAGTACGTTCGCAATTGTGCGTATAGGCTGGTTTAAACATTATTTTTAAAATGGTCATTATTATATTCACGAAAAAAAAAACATACATAGCAACATACATAAAAACCACATCGTGTCTAATTACAAGCAATTTTTTTTAGGTTTTTAGTTATAGGTACATTTACTTTTTAAATTTGATAGTGGAAACATTGCATGTTCTCATAAATATCATAAACGCAGTTGTAGATAAGTTGACTAAAAGCTAACCTTAAAAACTAACCGAATTATTAAAAATACGTAAACATGCTACATATTGAAGTTAAACACGATATTGACGTCGTAATTGGAGCTGTTATTAATCTATTTTATTATCAAAACCACGTTATTCTTTTAATAAAAATGAAACATTATTTAAAACGTTGTTATACATGTTTCTCAAATCCTTTATCTTTGTTTTCCTTATCTTCATTTATATTCTTTTTTATTTTGCATGTTAGCAATTTCATGAAATTAATTGTTTTGCATGTTTGTTGTTATTTAAAACCAAAACAATATAACATTTCCATGTTTTGACTTTACATAGAAGCGTAATGAGACTTCGTAGCAGAGCACTTTGTAAAAACGAACGAAAAGGAAACTCGTTATTATAAGCTTTTTTCTTATAATGAGAAACCGCCCATACACAAGCGCATCTCCCGCGAGTGAAAGCTAATTTTACATAAAGGATTTGAAAACATTTTTCCAAAAGCATAAGGAATACAATCATTATAAAGGAAAAAAAAATACAAAAATATTTTCATTGTCGTTGTTAAAATATGTTGTTCTTAAAATATCTCATCATTATAAAGTAACATTATACAGAGAAATAATTCCTTCTTAAATCTGAAAATCGTTTTTTTCTACAGGAAACTTTACGAAATATAATGATTAATTTATTTTTACATTACAAATTCATTTGTGATAAAATATAATAACGTAACATAGGGCAACGCAATATGACCTTATGGTTTAAATCGTATATTTTACACAATAAAATAACGAAAATAAATTGTTGAATTTTATTTTGAAAGCAAAATCCTGGTTTTATTAATAATTTGATAATAAGATATGAAACCATTTTCCAATATTATGACTTCGTTAACAAGCAAAACATGAGGATATTGGCAACAATGAATTCAAAAGCAGTTCTTCGACGACAATTATATCCAATTGAGTGTACGATATTGGGTTTCGCTTAAAATTTTCCCATTTTTTCTTAAAACATGTTTCGTATGTTCCATAAATACTACTCAATATTGAAAAATTGTGAAGACTTCTACAATTGTGGTTTCAACAAGAAGGAGCTGCAGCGCATAGTACTAGGAACACATAGCTCAGACCAAGAGCTAAGCGTAGCTAGCATAGCTAAGATAATTTGTCATACTTATGACATAGTTTGCGGTCTGCACACAAGTATGAAAAATAATCTCAGCTGTGGGAGCTAAGCTAAACAAACTTAACTTAGCTCTTGGTTTGCAACCAGCTTAAAGGCCACTTTAGGATATTTGGATATAATGTATACCTTCTTTTGTTGAATCATTACTTGGTCCATACCAATGGAAACAATACATCTGTTTCATCTCACATAGGAAAAAATACATGTGAATAAGGGTTTTCTGTCCAGATTAATTAACACATTGACACCGCCTCGTTTAAATGACATTGGCTTCATCGGGTCTATAACGTGGCCAATCTACGCTATCAAAGACCATACATCCTTAAAACAAAATTAATTATGTGTAATAAGTTTTTCTTTCAAATCGAACAATTTGGACAACAGGAATATAGAGCGGAAGGTATTATGAACAAAATTATGAACGGATCGCTGCGTTGGTTCGGACATATGGAGCGCATGGATTGAGAAACACTGGTTAAGAAAGTATACGTTAACGATGTAAATGGAGTACGGACTCGAGGTAGACCGAGGAAAACATGACATGATCAAATTAATCATATTTTTAATATGTGATCAGTAAAAATATGTTTAGTAACTTCGGAAATCTAACATTAGAAGTCAGTAGAATCGACGTACGTGTATGACTCGTTGTACGAATGTGGACGAACCTAGAGAGGTTGTGTCAGGATAGAGTAGTGTGGCGGTCCATTCTCCCTACTTAACCCTGCGGGGAAATGGGGTGATGGTTTATTGTTGTTGTTGTTGTCGAACAATTTAATTGTACACATTATTAGTCATTTGAAACCAAATTAACTTATTGAACGCTTAGGCATATTTGTTATAAGTAGGTACTAACAATTATTTTTATAACGTTTATATAATAAATTATTTTTATTACCCATTAGCACAGGTTAATTTTTAAATTTGAATTATTGTATCGAATTTTAAATGCGTTTTTTATTAGCCTTTCTTTGTTAAGTTTTTATTATATTTTTACACCTAAAGATGGAGGTATCCTCCGAAACTTGTCGTGTTTTTTAATATTTTTTTATTACATAGTGGATTAAACAAAATTTTCAATTTCTTAAGAAACCAATTTACCGCAAGCTTTACAATTCCCATTCTAAATATTTTAATACATTATAAAATATAGCGGTAAGAATTTCGTCACTAGAATATTTTATAATATTTTGATGACACATTCGTAAGTGTTTATAAAAGAGTATGAAAAATAAATAAATAAAAAATAATCGTTACACACAATGAGAATTTCGCGTGAAAAGATGTCATAGCACTGGACAAAAAATGAAAAGCGAAGATAAATTATTGACAACAATGCAGACAATAGCTTATAAAATATTCTTTAACGAATCCGTCACGTAACACAAAGACATCCGGACCTTGTCCGAGAAAAAAACTCAATGAAATATTTCATAAGGCAGAAAAAACTAGCTCTTATGAAAATTAAGAAGAAAATATTAATGATTTGAACAGTTAACGTTGTAAGCTTCTTAGTTTTTTCGTTTATGTAAGAAGTTTATGATAGTGTAATTTTGCATATTTATGAGCAGAATACAGTTATTTTCATAAAGGAAATTAATATAACGCCATGTACACATAACAAGATTTTATTTATAAGTTTACATGCCAATAAAATAAAGTTAATCAAATTTGATCGCTAAAACATATTGTTTCACTTGTAAGAGTTCACAAAGTGAGGGTAGTAGCGGGGGCCCCGAGAAGCATAAAAGGGCCCAGAGTTGAAAATATTTTTAACCTTAAAAAATATTTTAGAACATTTCATTGAGTTGTGTAAATGCGTGTTACCATACATACCAAAAATGTTGGTAATCTCACCATAAAAAACAAATACTGGCTATGTTTTTGTATACATAACATATGATTATTTAATAGCTTTTAATATTATGCAATCTATATGAATCCTTTATAATTCATTGCTATTTTAATAAATACCTTTCATAAATCTTTTAATTACTTATTTTTCTAAAATATCTCCATGAAACCCACATGTAAAAAATGTGGTTGCTATATTAAATGTTTTAATTTTGAAACACTGTTATCATTGTATTACATTTAAAAAAAATTAGATTGTCGCGACAGCTGTTACGCCAACTTATGTTGGTATCGTCAGGTGTTACAAACAACTGGCCTTTATGAAGCCAACGTAGGTTGGCGAAACAGCTATCGCGACAATTTCGTAAAAATACATTCGTCAAAGACAGCACATATTGTTTTATTTGCCGCGCTGCTGAACCAACCTGCCAATGGTTATACCTGTGGGTAGGGCAATCTTATTGCTTAATCGGGTCGCCTCGGAGGTCGACATATTTCGTGATAGTGTGAGTTGCCTCAGGGATGCAATATCAATGTTATGATTTTTTCTAACTCTTATAAATTCTTATAATGTAATTGCAATCGATCTGGAATTATAAATGTCTGTAATTTTTGTGATTTTTATTAAAATAAATAAATGAAATGAAATAAATGAAATTAGTTTGGGAAACTGTGCTCCAAGCTGTCCACATTGTGGGAAAACATTCAAGAATACTAAATGTCCAAATGTTTGATACGTCCAATTATATATTGCTCTAATTATTTAAACTAGTTTTTGACAAGATCACCTTCGCTCCGAATGATTTTGGTATTTTAGTACCGCAAATTCGTCAAGGAATAAATTTAATATTTATGTATTGGAACGGGAGGTGATAATTTATAAATCCCGTCAGAAGGTCGAACAAATATCTCTATTTGAATATATGCTGTCAATATATAAATAAATCATTTTAAGATAAGTCTTTAATACGAATGAAAATGTCATTTTTCTAGAAGTTTTTTTTATATTTCAGGGGAATGACATGTTTCGCCTTGTTAAGGTAACGTCAAATATTTTATATCAGTCGATAATGCCTTAACAAGGCAAAACATATCATTCCTATAAAAAATAATAAAACTTCTAGAAAAATTATGGTGTTTTTCACCTTTTAACGTAAACAACTTTTATAGTACAATGCATTTATTTCGCTCAACGAAACACTTATTCACGAATTACAAACCCCCACTCATCTACAGAAAAATAATTAATAATTTTTCAAATATAAACCTTGGACCTCTTGAATGAGATATAACCACTGTGTAAAGCCAATAAACCACGGTGTAAAGCCAAAATTACCACTGTGTAAAGCCAACAAACCACTGTGTAAAGCCAATATAATCACTGTGTAAAAGCCAATATAATCACTGTGTAAAGCCAAAATAACCACTGTCTAAAGAGCCAGATTGGTTAATTACAAAGAATAAAATCTTTTTTAAAGGCAAAATTACAAATGTGATCATTGCCGGTGCCACTTTTATGAACTATCTATTTTGTTTATTTATTAAAACACTGTTTATTCCATTTAAATATAATAGTTTATTCATTTAAAAAAGTTTCAATTTTATTACGCCTTGCCAGATTTTTCCTGATTATAAAGGTAATACACGTGATATTGTAATATATTCGAAATACCTGAAGATATAATAAATCATGTTAGGAGACATAACAGTGATTAATTCCACCCTGTTAATATCTTAATATTGTTTAAAACACAATTGCCGTTACTAATGTGTTGAATTTATAAGTAAAATTTGACATCGTTTCGTTTGACACAACGTTTTGTTTAGAATCATTCACAGTATATTGTCTATAACTAATTCAAAAAGTACATCGGTTTAAATACCTCCGTTGTGATCTAAGCAGCAGCTACCTGGACCCTGACACGCATTCTGCAGAGTTGATGTCACCTGAAACATAAAAACATATTGTTGATGTCTGATTGTACGGTTTTCACGACAGGGCATTATCTATTATTAATTATTATGTAAATTACCCAGATTCGTAATCAGTTAGCTTGTCCCAGTCGCAACTGGTGTCAGGGGCTCAGATTCCTAAGCACACAAAAAAGTATTGTGAAGGTTCCCCAAAACGCTAAATTTAAATTATAATACATTCGAAATAAATATCGTTTTGAAAATAAAATCAATTTTGGTGTAAAAAGTTATGTAAACTTAAGTTCTAATTGTTTACAAAATATCAAAGACGAAACCGTATAGAAACATAGAAAAACAACAAACCAGCACGCCGTTTTTTTGTAAGAGTAGGCAGATAATTCTTTCTTCCATTCTATATTTCTTTCTAGTAAAATAACAAATTTGGGTGTATTAAATTAAAATTAAATGTCTTATATGATGGATAAACACTATTTTAATACTATGTATTTATTACATTTGATAAAACCCCAACAGGGAAAATCATGTCATTCCCACATAAAATAATTGGTATTAAAGAAAATTGGCATCAGCTGGTGTTACAATAAACAATGAAGATTTGTAGATTGGTTGACAAAACAGTTATCGGTACGATTTAAAAAAAATCAAATTAAAAATTTATGCATAATAACGGTATTTTAAATTAGCTGTTAATAGTATTTAAATATCAAAGTATTTCCGGCAAAAAAATGTGTTTATAAATGTTGGTACCTAATCAAAAAATAATAGTGATAATATCAAGAGAATTTGAAAAAAAGTGTAAAGCATTTGGTTTAAAAAGAAGTCCGCAGAGAGCCTGTTCGGTCAAATTACATCATATGAAACGGTAAACTCCTCTCAATACTGTTAGGTAACCGCGTTTGTTCGAGTTCTGAGAGATAAATCTTGCTAACTTAAGCATAACCATGAATTAAACAACACGTATGCATTACATTAGTGATGACTGCTATCAAATATTGAAAAATAACTCGCAAATAAAAAAATAATTAAAAAAACGGCATTAATCAAATATTAATAAATGTCGACCACGTGAGGATTCGGAGAAATCAACGTGCGTGCATGACACGATGTATGAATGTTGAGGAATCGAAAGAAGTATGTCAGGAAAGAACAGTGTAACGGCTTTCTGCCTACCCCTTCGGAGAGACGGCGTGATGGTTAGCAGTGAAAAACAATATATTTTTTTATCTTCAGACTCATATTTAGTAATAAATTGAATTTAGTTCAAATTTCAACTTTTTTAAATTAAAATGATTTCACAAAAATATACGTTTATTTATTAATCTTTGATGATATACAAACAAAGCATCTAATGTACAATAGTTATAAGTAAAAAATACATATATTGCATCAGATTAGACACTGCAATTAGCACACAAAGTTCGTGATACTGGCAGTGCAATTGTTATTCAGTGTAAGCAACTGTCAGGTAAAATAAGATATTAGCGTAAAATAAAGAAACATACACAAATGAAGTCAAAAAAGGTAATAGCAGAAGATAAAGAAGAAACACACATATCCGGAAAATTAACACAATAGCATGAAACAAAGAAAAAAATACACAAATCAAGTAAAACAAGACAATAGCACATGATACAGAAGAGATACACAAATCTGGTAAAATGAGTCAAGACAATGTGGATGATATGTTAAAATAAACATTATTTATAAAATTAAATTGAAAGTTTGAAGTTGAAGGAAGGGAATTGTTTTCGATTTCACAAATTTTGAATAGCTTTCATAAAATTAGTATAAAAAAATAATTTGTGTAAAATTACGTATTGCAGTCCAAAAAAATAAAACACGTCGTATAACATTTTGAATTTAAGGGGATTGTTATAAATAATTCCCATAAACTATATAAATATGCATACTTGTAATTCAAGAATATCTAATTATTTACTAACATTTTTACTTTTTACTATTTGTGCTATCTATCATTGTTTGACTGTTGCATTATACTGGTGTTAACTCATGGGTTAACTATTGTTTGTGTCAGAAAAGTTCCAATATATTAAGTGCCCAAAGAGCTATGGAAAGACCAATGTTGGGAATCAGTATAGCGGATAGGGTGAGAACACCACTATCGAAAACATGAGTGTCGGACATAATTGGAAGAGTGGCGCTGGACAGGCCACGACGCTCGCAGCTCTGACGATAGATGGACAAAACTTTTCCCTGGTGTCCTAGAACTGTGTGTTCGAAACCCAGGATATCCCCAACTTCGATGGAGAGACGACATTATAGAGACCGCCGGTACGACATGGATGCGTGTTGCCAAAGATCGACAGGCATGTAAGAAGATGGAGGAGGCCTACGTCCAGGAGTGGGTGGATACTGCCCGATGATGCTGATGATGATCATTTTCACAAAAGGCAAAGCCTGAGCTGTGACGTTGTATGTACCAACATTTATTGTAAATTTGATTGTAGTGAAACATTTCTTTCATACTAAGCAATAAGTCGAATAAAACAAATTTGGATTTAATATATTAGTAAGTGTAAAGAATTTTAGATACTTTGTATATACAACAATAATATTTAAAAATAATAATTACATAGAAATGTTTCGGACAACCAGTCCTTATTCAGTGATACATATTATAAAGATAAATTTAAAAAAATACTTGTTTACATGATCTGACAGATGTTATAAAGATTTATTTTGGAACGTTTATGCTTTTGTTATAAAAAATACAATGACTCAATTTAAAATTTAAAATAATAATTTAAAGTTCTTATTGTGGTTCAGGTAATTTTACTTACAACAAAGGAAATGAATCAAACATTGGACTTGAATTAAAAATTATTTAACTTGAAATTATTATTTTAATTTTAAATTGAATCATAATATTTGTTATAACAAAAGTACAAACGTTCCAAAATCAACTATTATAACATCTGTCAGATCATGTAAACAATTTTATATTATTAATATTTTTAAACTGTATCTTTTTAATATGTATCACTGAAGAAGGACTAGTTGTTCGAAACATGTATATGTAATTTTATTTTTTTAATATAAAAAGAGAAATATAGCATCATAACAACACAAAGCATGGCGTATACCATATAGAAGAAATATAAGAACTTTTAGATACATTTATAAACTGTCGAGTAGAAACGTCGAGAGTGTAGAAATAGGCATTATTGTGGTAATCGACTGAAAAGTTCACCTCGTAAAACTTCGTCGCCGGTTGTGCATAATTGAGTATTCATTACTCCATTACCACATCACTACATGGCGGAAATGATCTTGAGAAAGGCCACTGCAAACGTTGACTCGATAAGGAAATTATTGATTGGTTTATGTTAAACACGTACTCGTAAACGGAATAGCTCCTATTGACCAGAACACCGTACGTGGGTCTAAAAGAATACAATACAATGCTTACATAAGTAAACGTCAGTTATAATACCATAAAATTTTATTTAAGAAATACACGAATAAAAAAAAATAACGGACCGCTGAGCCGATTCCAAGGATATAATGGTATACGAGTATTTAGGAAAATATTGGGTATAAGTATTTTTTTACCCAAATACAGTGTTCAAAAAAACTTTCATTCAAAAATTCTTTACAGTATATTGTATATTCAGTTTAATTTGTAAAGGTTTATGACTTATGACCGGTTTCGGCAGCTCGCTCACCGATCTTCATGGCAGCGAGCTACCAAAACCGGTGGAAGCGATGAACAAAAGTGAAATTTAACTGAATACTCGTATATACTTAAAATTAGAATTGAACACTTTTATAACATTGTATAAAACCACTTTATTTTGAGTCAGGAGCGCCAACCGGTTTCACTCTCCAACGAGCTTCGTCAGGTTTGTGTATAGCCCTGACGAAGCTCGTTACAGAGTGAAACCGGTTAGCGCTCCTGACTCAAAATAAAGTGGTTTTATACAAAGTTATAAAAGTGTTTAATTCTAATTTTAAATATGTCAAACCACCAAGTAATAGCTTCTTTCCAAAGTTTGAATATATAATTATTATAAAGAAGTTTATAATTATTATTTTTCTTCAATATTTACTGTCATATCCGTTTATAATAATTTTGTCATAAACTAGTAAAACAATTATTCCAAATTATGTGGTTTATTTTATATCATTGTATTTTATATAATTTTTTAGATTTATTTTGTAGACGTTGGACGATCGAGTGTGTGCGGGAGATGCCTATTGGTGGCGATGAGGTTCGCAACCCATCACACCGCGTCTCTCGCGGGGGCGAAAAGAGAAGGATGGATTGCCGCAGCGATTAAAGTATGGCAGTCCATTATTTCTGCCTACCCTTTCTGAGAGACGGCGTGATGGTTAGTTAGTTACGTATTGTATAACGAATATCTACATGAACGTTTTTAAAAGTTTTTATGTTTAAATTTAAAACAAATCCTTTGATTAGTTTAAGCAGATGACCTGAAGTATATTGTGAAATTTGTGTATTTTAAAAGATATTCCGAGTAAAAACAACCGCACTTGAGAAATAGAATTTGTTAACTCGGGTAAAAATTCAACAACAATGGAGAAAAATATCGGTTCGTTTAAAATGCGAACCTTTCGTCACAAAAGTCAACGGTTCATCTGATAATTTCGGATCATGGGAATCCGTGCAGCACATTCGAGTTGCTGAATCAGAAACTGCAGTGGAGCAACTATGGCAGACGTTTCAATGTATATACTGTACGTATGTATGTATAACGTGAGATACGAAAGTTCGGATGTTTTTTTTAACCAGTCATGCATCATACTATGACGTAAGAATGTGTTTTTCATATACACACGTACCCACCTTTGTTTATGGAGAATAATCAGCCGTGCGTAAAGCTAATGTCGACTGCTCGCGGTAAAAAAAGTTATATTAGAGGAAATTGGTTTTATTGGTAAATAAATACTTGTTTAAAATGTGATTAAAGAGAAAATTCGCTTACCATTAACGTACCGTTTACTAGATGATGTAATCATATATAAAATAACACCTTTCCGTGGTATAATTTCCATATCAAATGAAAAATACTGATAAGGAAATACATATACATTCCCATATAACACAACATCTCAAAGAACTTCACTGGCTTAAAAGTCCAGAAAGAATCCAGTATAAACTCTGCTGGACAGTCTTCAAAGCGCTACATGGAATGGCACCAAGTTATATATCTGAACTCTGTATAACGGACAGCCTAAATACAAAGAAGTCCACACTTCGCTCGGCGAACTCCTCGGCAATAGGAAGATTAGTTGAGCCGAAGCGTTGCCCCAGTACAAATTTCGAGGATCGAGCGTTCGCGGTAGCCGGTCCATCAGCTTGGAATAATCTCCCTTCACACCTCAGATGCATAAATGATCCGACAGATTTCAGATCTAAACTGAAAACCCAACTTTTTCATATTTCATACCCAATTTGAACATTTTATACTTTGTTCTACTATACCTTTTAACCGATCGCGAAAATTTATATTTTTAGATTTAAAACACGTCTTAATGCACCCTTGAGGTGATTACATCACAAAAACGGCGCTTTAAAAGTTAGCATATTATTATTATTATTATTATTATATAATATTAAATGTTTAAAAACTGTTGTTGCTATTTTTATACCTTAAGTAGGTATATGAGCATTTTATTTTATTGTGAGAGCACGAGTTTATAAAACAACAAAATTTAACAATATAATTTTGAATTTGGAAGAAGAATTTTAAATACTGTATAATTCATTGTACTTACTAAATATTATTACAAAAAAAAACGTGTGTGTACCTATGTACTCACATAAGATGTTATATTTCTATGGCGTAACAAAACTTTATCTTCAAAATTCTTGAAATAATCAGATGTTAATTTTCTTCAATACTATAAAGCTTAGTTCGTACGTAAATGAATTTTATTTAAATTGGTTTCCCATTTATAGACGACTGGAGAGTTTTCCCGATTCAATTAACCATCCCGGCTGATGAGATCGGAGGCTAGTGACGTGGAAAGATTAAGCTTGCGAGCATCGGAGATTCAATCAGAAGGGAGCTTTTCGATTTGGCTCGGTCACGTCAGCCATTATCTTATCTTCGTTTAACTGGTCAACGTTATTTACGGGACCCGAATTGGTATATGGGGCCGACTATTTACAGACAATCGGGTATGTATCGAATCGACCGAAATAAATTGAAACGCAAACGAAAGGCTCTTAGGATATAAGGTATCGTACGATGTTTGGGCCTTTTTGATGCAATTTCGTAAGCTTTCAAAAAAGTCTTTTGTGAAATTAATTATTGAAAGAGTTGAATTTACAGGTATATTTTTCATTCACGCGGCTATGTGTACTCAAGTTTTTTATATAGTCTCATAAATACTATATAAAAAACTTGTATAAAACAAAAATGACGCGGTATAAATGAATCATTAATAGATTAAGACAACAAATAAATAATAACACCAATAGGACGTCATATACGAGTACATTGCAAAATTGGGCTTAAAACCAAATTTTACAAAGTTATATTCCCAAGATAATTTCATCAAAATACCCATTATAGAAAAAAGTATTAGTTTCTATACTTTTTGTGATAAAACTTTATATACTCGTATATATCTGATTTAAAAGTAATTTTAAGTTTTAATCAAATAATACATAGTAGTTTCAAAAACATTTACATTTAGCCAGTTATATTAAATAAAAGTTCATTAAATTTAAAAAAAAGATAGCTTGACAGGATTGAAACATCTTAAAAAAGTTTTGCTTATGAACTTAAATAATAAGATATATAGATTTGAGAACAATTTTATGTGAAAATATCAAGAAATCATATTTCACCTTCTATTGTGTTTTGAATATTAACTTGTTAGTTGATATGTCGAATGAATAAAAAAAATAGTAGGCACTTAATGGAGCTTTAGTATCAACCCTTAAGCGTGGATAAGCAATAAATGGATTAAAATTAAGTATACCTAGAATTTCATAACTAAGAAGAATGTACCGAAATAGGATATATGATATACCTTACAAAAAATACAAATTTTGTAAGTATTGTAATGTAAATGACATCGTTTTTTTTTATTAAAATTGGATTTGACATTTTGAACAAAAAAAAATGAATACTCAAAAGTTTTATAAAATCAAAGTGAATGAAAATAGTGTCTAGAAAGGCCGAAGAAAACATAGCATAAAAATTATGGAAACTTTGTAAATCTATTTAAATACAGGTGACTTCATTGCTATAATGTCTTATAGCAATGAAGTCACAAATGGATATGTCTTTGATTAAACTTTGAGTATTTTAAATATGTATTTTTAATTATATAAACTAAGAAAACATGTTGACCATAAATTCAGTAAAAATAGGCACGTTTCAAGTTAAAATATTACATCGTTATGAAATAATTGAGATTTATTGGTTTATAATATTTTAGAATTGTGGTAAAGGCAGGTTCAAGAGTCAGGGTTTTGTGATATCGGAGCATTTGATACTGCGACAGCTGACGCCGACGTAAAGCGGGGGAATGATACATGATCCGCAGCTTCCTATAACGCATGTCACGCAATTTACCCGAGACATTACCGGTACGGTAGCACTAGTGGTGGGGTAATCGGATAGCTCACCACAGTAAAACAATACGCGAGTGTACAATTTCATATTGTATATAATGGAAACTTGTCATTTTTTCTGTATTAGTTGCTTATACCAAAACTGGAACATTTCTAAGCACATATTTAATAATTAATATGAATGAAAACCTCCTAAAAATTGGAAGGACAGCTGGGAATCTACCTCACAGGAGGAGCAACACTATGGAGAACAGACCACATAGGTCTACAATAAGGAAGAAGAAGAACATGCTGGTTAAGTAAGTTTTATTAAAATTATTCTCTATTTACACTAATATACTTGAATGTTTGAAATAATTTTACTCTACTTCTGATTTGTATTTAGTGGTAGAAGATTTTTCAAAAAGGTTTTTTTATTTGTTCAATATTTTATACGCTCATCTTGTATTGTAAAATCAATGTAAATTTCTGTTTGCGAGTTTCTGGTGTGTTTTCTCTTTCAATTGTCATTGAATTTTCCATGTACTTCTTGCGTACGTGTGAGAGCAATAAGCAATATATTTTTATTAAACCTTACCAAAATGTACGAGTGAAACTAATAATCGTGATCTTAAATAATAGAGGGCCAATAGTTCAACTATGTCGATACTCGGGAACGATTGCATTTCATGTTTTTTACAAGTGATTTGTAATTATCGTACTTATATCATAGAATACTATATATCATATTCAAGTAACGTTCAATGTCTTGAAATTTTAAGAGTGTGTTATTACATAATCATTTTTTTTAATCAATTCAATCTGTGCAATTACATTGTTTAATTCGATGGAAAATTTAACATCAATTTTTTTTAATGCCTACAAATACTAGATTTTACCCATTCCGGGTTAATCATTTTTAAGGATTAATTGTATCTCAATAGAGACCAATGACAGGTCATAAGTCCTGTAAGCGCCTCGACTGCCATATTCTGTTTCCAAAAACACAATTTACATCTTCGTCTCTATTGAGATAGAATTAATTCTTAAAAATTAAACATCGTTTAAAAATATGTTTTTATGTTTATTTTTGTTTACAAATCGTTTGAACCCAAATAGTGCATATTGATTTTCATGACATGAGATATGTAGCTAAACTATTGCCATTTTTGTGTCACGTGAATTCTACACCAGACCTACCAAAATTCATTCTATATCATTTATATTTCTGAGATACATCTTTATGTTTAACTATAACTACGAAACGAAACATGTAGTGTATATTTTATTTTATGACAATAAATATGTATATACATTTTACTTCCTTTAAATATAGTAATACTTCAACAAAACGGACGTTTTAATCAATATTGTATCTTTCACAAGACTCATCTTTTTTTTTGTTAGTCATGTAAACATTTTAATATTTAATTTGTTAAATTCTAAACTCAAACATTTCGTCTCTTTTTTATGATAATACCAATTGCAAGCGTTCTATTGTGGTAAACGTTCATAAACCAACAAAACGAATAACGAAACAAGAAGACACATCGTGGGAGACGCCTCTGTTGAGACATTATTAGTTGCGTCTTCGCATAATTTAGTTCGTCTTAGTCAAGAAGATGATTTTTTTAGTAATTATGTATATTTATGATTCAATACCCATCTTCAGACTGTAATACTCTATTATCACGCTATTGAATCACTTACTCGAGAGATTTTCTATGCGATTTCGTAACAATCTACATAAAATGAAGGTTTGAGTTCTATGACGATAGCAAAACTGTATAGAGGTATTTAATGTTAGATTCTAAATTAAATGCTTCTCTAATTTACGTTTAATTACGGTGTCATCCAAAAATAGCTATAATGTATCTTCATTTAGAAGTAATTATTTCATGTTACATGAATACAATTCATATTTATTTTTTTAATTATGATACACGCAAGAAGAATGCGTTTATTAACGCAATAGAAATTTAACAGCAATTATCAAACCTTTATTTTTATAAACATTCTAGTATAAACACTGTAAAAGTACATAATTCAAAAGTAAGTAATATTTTTGTTTTGTTGTGTACAGTTTGACATGCCAGTTTTTATAGCAAATCAAAACCAGGAGAGCTTTGAGTATGTTGCCAATTATATTAATTATGCACCGAAAATTACACATACTGTAGTAAAATGAATGGTATGCTAACTTAGATTGACCTGTGTAATTTCAAGAACATGAATGTGTGTGTTTTAATATTTTTATTTTATTGATTGTTCTATCTACAGAGCTAAGATTTCGGCCGTTCGAGCGCGCGTGTCACGATGTATGAATGTAGAAGAGTCGCGAGAGATCTGTCAGGATAGAACAGTGTAAGAGTCCATCCTCACAGCCTATCCCTTCAGAGAGACGGCGTAATGGTTAGTTAACTAGTTGTTTGTCTCTATTTTTATACGATGGAAATAATAATAAATACGACAAGTTTACTATCAAAATCTACTGTTTCGTCTTCGTTCGTCTCGATGATATATCTATCTCATAAGTTATTCATTAAATGTTAATGTTATTAGTTTGGAAATATTTATTCCTGATCCGATAACGCAAATATACAAGCTTTCATTAATTATTGCGGAGTAACCCATCCACTCGTGAATACAAACACGGTACTGTAAATTCTCCGTGACAAGTGAAAATTCCTCCTATGAAAAATGATATTTTCAACCTGTTAAGACGGAACACCTGAGTTACGGTTGCAAAATATTTATGTACAGTGTAAAATTTTGTTTGTAGACATGTTTTATGATTATTTTAAAACTTTATTTCGGAGAAATATCTTGTATATAGTTTCTTTTTCGCTGCGTTTTGTGTAGAAAACTAGGAATATATACAACTTTTATATAATTTTTTTACCATCATTTTTTCAACTATTTGTTTCATACGTTAAAACCATCTAAATGATCCATCAAGCAGTGTGAATGGAAAAATAAGCTGAGGACGCCCAAGAAAAACATCATATGACCAAATTAATTAATCAATAAAAGGCGCCCACATTCGAAGTCTGAAAAATCGATGAGCACGCATGTTATGATGTATAAGTATATAGGAATCCCGAGAGGTATGTGAGGATAGAGCAATCCTCTCTACCTACCCTTCCAGGGAAATGGCGAGATGGTTACGTAATTAGTTAATTAAATAGGAGTAACTTAGATAAAGCATATAAAAAACGATAGATATATAAACTCATAATTGAATTAATTTGTCCAATTTCGGTTAAAATAAATGTCATCTTGATTCATACATTTAAATACACATCAACAAAAAAAATCTAATCTGAAAATCAAGGTCTCACTTTGTATGTATAAAAAATAGTATACACGGAAATAAAGAATGTAAATAGAATGGTAAATAAACTGTGTGCTCGTGACCTAAACGGAACAAGAAATAGAGGAAGACTGAAGAAAACATAGCACAACCAAATATTAAATGTCTACCAAGTAAGGAGAGTACAATATGCCGACCCATTATTTCTACATACCACTTTGGGGAGACAAAGTGATGATTAGTTTGTAAGTTTTTAAATGGTTTCTTCTTCTTCTTCTTCTTTTCGTCCTGTCACACCTCCGTGGTGCATAGCGCCTCAAGGAATCTTCTCCACCCGACTCTATCGCATGCCTGATGCTTAACATCATCCCAAGTGAGGCCTGCTGCCTTAACCTCGTCCTGCAGGGTTCTTCTCCAGGTGGCTCTAGGTCTGCCTCGCTTTCTCTTTCCCCCCATAGGGGACCAGTCTAGTGCGCCCTGAGCGATGCAGGCTGGGTTCCGTCTCAGAGTGTGACCGATCCACTGCCATTTGCGCCTAGCGACTTGTTCTCTAATTGGCTTTTCGCCTGCCATGGTCCAGAGAACGGCATTTGACACTGTTTGGGGCCAATAGATTTTGAATATTGAACGAAGGTTTAATTATTAAAAAAAAACGCATTGTTATTTTTTCCCCTTTCTGTAATGTTGTAAAAAACGGATTTCCAAATTTTCTCTTTAAGATCCATATGTTATAATTTAGAAAGTTATCGTTTTTCAGTGTTAATATCTTATAGCGAATTGCTCATTAAATTTGAGTTGGACATTGAAATTGTAAGAAATGCTATATAATATAATAACGGTGGTTTATCAACTCAACACATATCTTATATTATCATATCAAAAGAGTAGAAAATATGTAACATAAATTAATGACCTAGATACATTAATGATAGCGTGTTTTCAGTAACGTCAAAAGCAATTA
This sequence comes from Lepidostoma basale, assembly GCA_022606425.2. Classification (NCBI taxonomy): domain Eukaryota; kingdom Metazoa; phylum Arthropoda; class Insecta; order Trichoptera; family Lepidostomatidae; genus Lepidostoma; species Lepidostoma basale. Next base: position 125,004 of record JAHDVF020000296.1, on the reverse strand, counting down.
TAACATTTTATATGCATGTAATCAGATAAACAAATAGAATGTGTAAATATGGCCAACAAAGCAACAGAATTAGTTGTTTTTGTGATAAATTGGTACACCTTCACCCGAATACAATTATTGTTAACGAGAACGAAATGACCACTGAACACCTAACGGCTGTTTGATTTATACGCATTTAGTCTTACTCGGTACACGCCCACAAGAAATGGGCCGATAATCGGGATTCATGGTTGATTTAATACATATTTATGATCTATTTCATTCTCAATTTATACTAACACTGCGGGAATCCGAGGTAAGTGGTCACCCGGTCATATATCTAGTAATTATCTATTATTTGTGTTCGACCAACGAAAATTAGTTCGCGTGGAAGCCGCGCGGATACCAATTTACCGCGAGAGCCAAATCGAACTTGCCGCGTACTAACTAATCACGGTGGTTACGGTCACATAGGAAGAAGTCTTGCTTAGTAGGTAAAGCTAAGCTGCAAGCAACCTAGAAAACCAACGTACAGCATACTATTGCGATGGGCCCACTGCACGCTTCGTACCATGCTGCGTGATTTTATAGTGAAAAACTTATCATTTAGCTAAGCATTTCGGTATAGCATTAGCCTTAACCAAGCATTTTGGAGTGGCTTGAATCTTTTAGTTTCCGGCTGCCGCACGAGCCAATGTTTAATGATTTGCGAGCATTCCTATACACGTCTGTACATGATATCCCCCCCCCCCCCCTCTTCCGGAGAATTGTTGTGGTTGGTGTATTGATGTATTTATTCAATAAAGTACAGCGGAGCATAGAAGTAAGATGGGGTAGCTTAAAAAATGTGGTAGGGCAAGGGTGCCGCTACGCCCTATAACAGCCCCGGGTATGTGGCGGGAATTTCTATGTTCCTTTAAAAAAAAATTGTTGTGGTAATTATTTAGTTGCAAATATAATGTCTAAAATGCATTTCTGATGAAAAATATGTAAAAATGTGTGCTTCGAGATTTTTCTATGTGTGTTTCTATTTTGTTTATATAAATCAAATCAGTTTATTTTCTCAACAGATATTACGAGAATATATTGAGAACAAGTAAATGAATATAAATATAGTACCTAAAACCAAACCGAATGTCTGTATAAAATCTCGGCCTATTCAATCTTGTTCCAGAGCGACTAATGCTCTTGCGACTTTGCTTTAATGCTCAATATACGTGTTTCAGTTCACGGTTCATGGCCAGAATGTAGGTAAGTCAATAGTCACGCCCGCCGTATAAGGAAAGTAATAATAAAGCAGAAACATTTTGTTTTAGTATAGAGATGACACGTTTATTATACAACAAATACTAAAAATCAAATAAATTTCGAAATACCCGTGGTTACGTGTAGAGGACCAACTTCTCTGCTCATCGTCTCGGTAAGAATGGCAAAATAATTAGTTTAAATTGTATTTTCCAGTTGTCTCATAAAATATGAATATGTATAACATAATAAATCTTTTTAACATGATTAAATAGGGGGAATAAGGGGGATCCTATTGACTCTTCGAGCGGTGCATGTCCATCACCGTGGTGATGGCCATGCTACGCTGGAGGATTAATCTGATCCCAAGTACCTATCCACACCTCCTCGACTTTCGTCTCCCCTGGAAACTATGCGAAATGTTAGAGATCGAGTGTGAATAACCTCGGTGGATAATATTGATGCATAGGCTAACGTGGAAGGACACCTCGCCGACCCGTCTGGCAAGCGTGGCGTTGTAATGCCAACCACCCCCCAAATGACATGTCATACATGGAGAAGTATGAGGGAGGCCTATATCCAGCAGTGGACGACAACGACTGTTAAAGAAGAAGAAGAAATAGGTAACCTTAAAAAATTTTGTGCTATATATTTAGCTGTTGAAATATATGAAATTCACACTTTATTTCAAAACGATGCTGCTAAAAAAAACTATTTATCTGTATCGATTCATATGAGGTGTTGAAAATAAAATTAATTTGGCTACTTACGACAAAACGTAGGTGTCGAAATACTTATTTTTTAACATATATAAGAGATCATAAACGAATTCCTGAATACAAATAAAGTATGCGAAATGTATAAAGTTAAGTATTTTATTATCGAGAGATTATCTGCAATAGTAATAATTTATTCCAAAATTTATGTCGAAACTGATCAACCGGGCATTAAAATATAGACATTACTATTAGCTTTGCATGATTTTTTGGCTTATTGTAAAAAAAATAGTTTAAACATACTGAATTAGGTTATGGCTAAAGTCTATACGATTGAGTTTAAATATATTAAATATTCACGCATTTATATATATACAAATTTGAACGCCTTAATTTTGTTTAAATACCTTCATCTGTTTTGCTCAAGTCATCTAGATTGGGCATTTCTCGTCATAAAATACGTATAAAATTAAACTTTATTAGACACCGTTTAGATAGGCAATTTTCAAAGTAGTTAACGAGGCACGAAGCGAGAGCGAACAGGATTAATTTTAATTAATTCCACCGTTATTTTTCAATCGCCTTTCATATTATAATGAATGCAGCCTCATTGTGATAACACTCCCTTAAATCAGGCGATGAAATAAAGCCGTAAAACAAAACACAGGAAGCGGCATGTTCAACCGCGTATTAAAAATAAATTTGAAAAAAGAATTTTGGGCGGGTCGCAGCGGACCACGTTACGCAAGGAGGGTCTTACAAGACAATAATTGGACCCTACAAAGAACTGGGTGATTAATTTAAAAATCCAAGGCTCGTTTTTTGTCGATCGTTTTTTGTCGATGGCGCGATGATCTACTCTTGTACGAGGCGTGACGAGCACTTCGCTTGTTGATTGAATTAAAATGTCTGCTATAATTTTTTTATGTGCTGACTAAGAACTATCCAATGGTTTAACGTTTTTTTCTATACACGAAATTACCATAAAAAATGTAATGTTACTCTAAAATATAAAAATCATATTGCTAAGTTGAAGAACTCACTGTGGTCATTATACAATTGTGTAATGTAACTAAGCTAAAAAATCCTGACAAAGAATCTTCTTCTTCTAATAGTGCCGTATCAGGTGCCCCCCAACGTTGGTGATCACTGTGGAGAATGTTGGTGATCACTGTGGAGAAAGTGGCTTCTCGTTGCCTTCTCCAGAAGCGAATCTTACAAAATACAATATAAAAACCGCCTTTGTAAATAAGTCCAAGAGCTACTAGCCATAAAAAGTCAGATTAGTACTGAAAAATAGTTACGTCCGAAATATTTAAATTCCGTGAATGTGTCCGATCCACCACAAATTAACCCCTATAGTCCGACTGGTTACATTTGCAGTCCAAAAAAAAATGGAATTAATCTGCGACTGACTACATTTGCAGCTCATATTTGAATATATCTTATAAAACTTTCACATTAGTTCCTTACTATGCGTAAATATCACGATGATCTGGACTATCTATCTGAGCTGTAAATGTAGCCAACTAAATTCGAGACATTTTTTTACTGCAAATGAAGCTAGTGCACAATGAGGGTTAAGAATCAATCAATGATTATATCTTGAAATAATATTTTGACCTGAATATACAATGTGGTTCTGGTAAAGTGTATTTTTAGTCAGAGGTTCGTGCATGTGAGATAATGCTCCAACAAAAGTAAAGTATCATTCGAATTTGTTCGAAACACAGCGGTTAGTCTTGTAACGATCGATTACATATCTGATAATTTATCACGAAAAATATATAATTTAGTTCTCCCTTCATCATACACACACAATAAAGTCCAACACTCGTTGTTTGTATCAAAGACGCCAGACGAATGCCTTAACATTTGAATAGAATAAATTACGGAGTGGCCACTCGCTACTGAATGATAATTTGAGAAATATCTCCCCGAATCTGGGTTGCAGGAGACAAGCATAAATTAGACCTTTACAAATAACAGATCAGTGAAAGTGGAAGTCGTGCCTTAACATTTAGGCAGTCGAGAATATTATCTTGCCAATTTCCAACTGGTTTATTATAGATTTACTATTTTGTGTTCCCATACATGAACACTTTTCTTATAGAAAGTTAGATCTGCATAAATGCCAAGTTTTAGGTAATGCATGACGTCTACATCTGATCGACACTAGCCAATAATCCAATAGTGTAAACACAGTAGATGCTGATTAATCTTATGTAAGTAAAAGTAAAGTAAGTGATAATTATATTAATAAGAATATAAAATCCGTCATAATTTTCTTTTTCTTTTGAACACTTAACTACGAAATATAAATATCCACGTGTAACAATATTATCGCTGAAAAGGAACAGAACCAACGTATCTAAGTACATGCCTGTTGGCAGAGCAATAATGCTTCTTTACTGCATGGCTTTCGATGTGGACATTTTATACAATAGTGAGGCTATCCCCAGAAAGCGTTTATATCTAATGTGCATTATTTAGGCAACAGAGTAAATGGTGCACTTAAAGTTGTAATCGCAAACAAAAGCCTATCCAAAAAAGCTAAGATGGCAGTGCATAATGGTGTTCTTCTGCCAATCTTTATGTATGAAAGTGAAGCATGGAACTGGCAAAAGAAGGATGAAAGTAGAATTAATGCAGTAGAAATGAGATCCCTAAGACGAATGTGTGGTAAATATGTATATGATAGAGTGTCAAATGCAAGTATAAGAAGTGAATGCGGTGCGAATGAAAGTGTTATTCGTCACGCCTCGTGTTTGAATGAAAGTGTTATGAACTAAATAAGGAAAGGGTTATAAAGATGGTTTGGACACATGGAAAGAATGAGTGAAGACAGAATGGTGAAGAAGGTATATGTAAACGACGTGAACGGAGCTAGAAATAAAGGAAGGCCGAGGAAAACGTGGCACGATCAAATCAATCAAATATTGGAGTCGGAGTAATCGACGTGCGTGCATGACAAAATATATGAATGTTGAGAAATCGAGAAAGTATATGAGGACAGAACAGTGTGGCGGTCCATTATTTCTGCCTACCCCTCCGGGGAGATAGTTGATTTATTTAATTTTTTTTCATTATTCAAAAATGTATGTGATTTATGAATAAGCGTATTTGATATAATGAAATGAATTATCGTTTCATTTTAAGGAATGTATCTTCATCTGCGAAGTCACCAAAAATATAACACCCCGCGCAACTGAAAAGAACACAAAATTGGGTAAACCTTTCATCTCAATGCAAGAAAAAGAGGAGGGATAAGGCTTTGCCATTGACACAAAGAATGAGAATATCTCAAAGTGTATAAAAATCGTTGACGGTGTATGAAAAAATAAGCATCCGTTTTAATGTAGTAATTTATAATAGTTGTCGTAAAATCTTACAAAAGAAGTCAAAGATAGACATTAAATTTAATTCTAAAAATAAAAATAAAATAAAAACCATTTTTGTTAGCATAATAGCACTATGAAAATTTATGAATATCCATTGAAAGTTTATGGATATTTTATTTGAAATAAGTATTATAATATTCATACTCGTATAATAGAGCAATCCTCAAATATTTTAGCGCGTGGGTGAAAAGGTGTTCTATATTCTAAAGTTATATCATAATACGGAAAGAAATATTGATGAAATGAATCACTCGGTAAAAAAAAACATAAACCTGTGATGATCTTAGCTCTCACACTCTAAATTTAAAAATAAATTTGGGTCTAGGAATCAAAAGGGGTATTTGAATTCCTTGTGATACCTGCTGTGCTTGTTTTTATCTTATTTCAAAGGCATGCGACCCAGCGGAGATTTAAATTTTGGGTTTAACGATTCTTATTTGGTTAACACTTAATTTAAGATCCATTTTTGTTTGAATTCGTATCAAATAACTGTGGACTACACTCGTAACTAGTGACTACGAAATTACAGGCGTAATGTCGCCAAAGTAATTGGTCTGTCTACATTAGTTAGGGAAAAGGATGTCAGTTCAATCTGTATTCAGTTTATCTGCGTCGGAATGTTCCAGATCTAGAAAAACAAATGTATTACAAAGCGAGCTTAGAATATAAAAACATCTCCTATAAAGAATGCCTGTTACATTAATCTAAGTAAAAAATGACCATATATTGATCATACAAATTTTGTGAAATAAAAAAAATCATTTTTTTTTAAATTACCCACCTTACCTAATAATAACCTCACCTAACCTCACGCCTACTCATATATATTATCAGCAATGCACTCCGTTGTAGTTTCGTAAACACTGTGATCTTTTGACAGATAATAAATATGTATATTTTTTAAAAATGAGTTGTTACCTATATCGTTACTGTCATTTTGCCTACAATTATCTATCTATACAAGATAAGGGGGATATTTTATCTTACATATTAATATTTATTTATAAGTTGACAGTATTACTGATCAAACAAGAAACAGCAGTGAGATTCTGTAAGTCTCAACGCCTACGGTGGGCTGGCCATATAGAAAGAATGCCAGAGGGTAGAACACCATAAATTATATCCAGATGGGTTCCCCGCGAAAAGAGACCAAGAGGCAGACCGAGGAAAAGATGGGCAGATTGCGTGGGATAAGATTGGGAGAAAATGGAAGGAGCTGGGGGATGGAGAGAGATGGCCAGAGACAGAAGTCAGTGGAGGACCGTTGTGGAGGAGGCCAAGTCCTACACCGAGATGCAGCGCCGAGAAATGAATGAATGAAGTTGACAGTTCATTATCGTTATAGTTAATTATTAAGAGGATTATATAAACTTTATCACATTTATGAAATATGCCGACATAAATAAACACAAAGGTGCCAAGTATAAAAAAAAGACAAAATTGAATTTTTGATCCAATTGGTGTTAAACATATGAGGGTATTAGTTGCAAACTTGGCAAACTCCATCATGAGATGTTTTGAGTAAATCGCAAAAAACTGATACGCTAATAAAATGCGCTTTTTTACGTTTTTTATTTATTTTCATCTCAACCAGTTACTATTTTAAAAGTAATCAGCCATGAAATAATCATCATTATGTTGATAATTAAAGTAAAAGAATGAATTTCATTTTGGAGTTTGCCAGCTTTGCAACACTCAAGTGGAGGTTGCCATGTTTGCAACAAACCCTATATTTTAATAGCGAAATTCTTCAGAATGAATCCGAATTTGAAACTGAAAATCAATAAAAATTGTGTGCAAATGTATTTTGAATAAGACCCAATTCATATCTCACTTTTGATTGTTGGTGGAGTTTGCCGGGTTTGCAAATAATACCCTCAAAAACTAAGCAAAGGTGCAAAGTGATTAAATCATAGTGTAGTTCAAACTTCTCCCTAATGATGCCACTGTGCATGTTTTATATTGTATTTTAACCATTTAACACCGTTGTAATAGCCAGCATTCAATTATAGAATTTCGTGATGTTAATGAATTTAGTTTATCGAAAATAAAATTAAATAAAGTTAATTAAGTACAAATGGCAGCTTCAAATTGGGCGTTACCGAGTTTATTTGGCTATTTAAAGCGATTAAAGTGCTGAGCAATCGTTCTGAAGAAAGCTGATATCGACGCAATAAAAAGTGCGTACATTTGTAGAATTGACCGGGCGACCGTACTTAGAATAATGACTTTAGACAATGAAATAAACTTTCTAATGATATCGCTTTGCGTACCTGATAGAAAGCATTAAAACGAATTATCGTTGGAAGGTATGGGGTAGAGACAATCAATCAGTCTCAGATGAAACTATCGTTTTTTTTATCATGTGATCAAAATATAGATTAAGATAAATTGATGCAGATGGCTTTAAGAGCGAAATGGAAATGGAAGGGAAATAAGGTGGCTGGAAAGGTCAGTTATATTACCAACAAGTTATTTACATAATAATTCATTCCAGATCACTTAGCTTGAATAAAAGATATGAGAAAATAATTTTAACATTTAAATAATGTCGATGAATTTTGAAATCATTTATAGATCATAACAAATGATTTCTCCAGTAACCGACGTTTTGAAGATTATTGTAGCATCCATTTTCTTTGTATATTTATGTGTGTCTAGTAAGTAATATTTGTCAAGAGGTGTACCCGATGGTGAGTAATATACATCGGGGTTAAGAAAGAGACTGTCGATCATTATTGGTTAATTTCATCTTTGTAGAACGTTGTCTCTATCATTCATACACGTTCACACAGCTCTTTCTAGATATCTGACTGTTAGCGCATTGTGCGAGAGAGACGTCGCTCTACTAAGCCGAAGTTAGCCGATTATGGACGACAAACTTTTTCTTAAACCCGATGTGTATTATCTACCGCTAGGTGTTGAATTATGGCTATCTAACATCACATGTTATTTTGCTTAGGCATTATCACCGACAACTAAAAATCTTGACACATAATACCTACATAGATAGATTAATCTGAAAATGAGGACTGACACTATCTCCGAAACTTCGAATACAGAAAAAATAATGCAATTATCCTTTTCGATAACATTGAATTGAGCTCAATACAAAGCATTAGTATTGACATAAAACATTAATTTGTGTTAATAGCTTGTTTGTAAATTTGCATATTCGTTAAAAAATATATACGAGTATACTCGCATACAAGAATATTGTAAATTAATAATGAAAGAAAATTAATAGTTCCTTCCATGTTCAACTTGGCTAATTACGATTAGTATTGAGAGCGGTCGAAAAAATATTATATGGAACAAAATATAGCATTAACGTGGGATTTAAAAAGAAAAATTCTTTGAAAAATAATACAAACCTTTAGAAAACAAATTTTATAAGATGACATAAAAAATTTACTTAAGGTTTTCCCAAACTAATGTGTAGCATTCGTTTTGTTATATATAGGACTTGTTAATACTCGTATAGTCTGCATATTGAAAATTTGTCACCTAAGAATTTTTTGTGAAATACCAAAGCTATGAGTGGGATTGTAATTTTTGTGATTCGCCTGCAAAAATGGGTCCGGTTTATGATACCAATTCGATAAGTATTGTAAAACATACGCCCAGCTTTGAAAGGCGTTTAGCTCTTCAACCTATACACATCTGTTATGTAATCCTGACAGGTAGATTAGAGTAAGGCGGATGATTTAGGATGAACACTAAATATCTAAAAAGAGAATATTTTGGGAATGAATGTAAAGTATTATGGTTTAATGCCTTGTAAATTATATCTTCATGCTATGTCTGGACCACACGAAAGACTCGTAAATTGTATTTTTTTTACTTTAACAACGTAAAATAAAGGAGCGGTGTTTTAAAAATAATTACTTTTCTGCGTGTCATTAGGTTGAAAAAAGTATTAAAATATTGGCATTTTGATATTATGTAAATACGTAGATAAATAATTGAATAAAAAACCAGTTGCTGTTGTAGATATTATATATTTAGTGGAATTTATATATATTGTTATTATTTGTTACTTTTAAAGTTCACGGACAAGTGAGCGTGAAGATACTATAATAAATTATAACATCGACGTGTATTATAATTTATAATGGCAAAATGTTGTTATGCGTAATATACTGAAGAATAGAACTGTAAGATTATTAATACCATACGTATAGTTGTTTTGTTCATGTTGCCATATCATATTATTCTCGACTTGGCAACACATCTTTGATAAAAAAAACTAAGCATTTGTCGTGTAAAATATTATCCATATTTAAATCACGAATCCATACGTTACACAAAGAGTATTGTGAAGCCAATGTATCACAGTCAAAGTAAAAAATGTAAGCAATCATTCGATTAAGTCTTCTAAGAATATAGATGGTGTTTCGGATTAAAATAATGTATTTATCAAACTACGAATAATAGTACCATAATGCCTCAAGACTAAAGTCTTCAACCAGTGAGTATTACCAGAATATATGGAGCCAAAATATGGACACTGAAAAAGGGTCTAAAAGTGCCGAGTCGCCCAGTGCTTCATTGAAAGAGCCATGCTTGTAATAAGCTTGAGGGACAGAAGAAAAAATAATCAATTGGACAATGAACCAAGGTGACTGTGGTGGCTCTGAAAATAGGCGGGCTGAAGTGGCTGTGGGGTTGGCCATATTTGTCGGAGAACCGACAGCTGATGGGGAATTCCGTCCCCCTGCTTTTTGGAACTATGGTATTGTAAGAACTGCTGGACGTGAATGAATAAGAGTGGCACTGGATAGAGGGCGGTTGCGTGTTTTGGGAGAGGCCTATGTTCAATAGTGGACGACAAAAGGCTTATAATAAGATAAGAAGTATAATCAACTTATTGAAAGCTTAGGCACTAATACTGTGGAGTTCCATAGTAATACACATAGAAAATTGAAAATAACTTTATTTATAATCCACAAAATATTAAAAAATACACATGTTTCGGAGGTAATATTTTCCATCTTCAGAAGAAAAAAATAAACGAAGATGGAGGTATCCTCCGAAACATGTCGTGTTTTTTTAATATTTTTTGGATTATAAATAATGTTATTTTCAATTTCCTAAGTGTATTATGTTTTGTTCCAGCAGACTGCTCAAATTTACAAATCGTTTGGATACACTCCATATTTTCGTTATGGCAATTAATTAAGTTATAAGTAGTGTAGTTTTAATATGCGGACACAAGAGTTAACTCTTATATTTTTACAAATTAACATTAGAAAGATTCTACAATGTAAATTTAAAACATTACAATTATTAAAATAAATAAATTATTTACCTCATACGTTTTTAAATGTGAATTCCTCGATTGCAGTATATCTAGAAAGAAAAAAATCTCATATTAGTATTGTATTCAATACATGGCACCAACGTAATTTTTTAAATATGTAAACATTGCTATTGTACTCGGATGTCTCAATTAAACTTTTTTTAAAATAAACATATATATTTTTTTCTTCTTGTCCTGTCACACCTCCGTGGTGCATAGGGCTTCGAGGATCATTCTCCACCTGATTATATCGCACGCCTGATGGCTAACGCCGTTCCAAGTGAGGCCTGCCGCGTCAACCTCGTCCTCGTCCAGCAGGGTTCTTCTCCAGGTAGCTCTAGGTCACATCTAGTTAGTACACCCTGAGCAATGCAGACTGGGTTCCGTCTCAGGGTGTGACCGGTCCAAAGCCATTTGCCCTCAGCGACTTGTTCTCTGATTGGACTTTTGCCTGCCATGGCTCATAGATTGGCATTTGACACTTTTTGGGGGCAAAATGTCTTTAATATTCACATAAAAACAATAAAATGCCTAATAACATTGAAAACGTCCGTTTTTTTTTTTTAATTATATTTTATGAGAATGACAAGTTTTGCCTTCATGCCATGGCTCATAGAACGGCATTTGACACTTTTTGGGGCCAAAATGTGTTTAATATTGACATAAAAACTATAAAATGCCTAATATCGTTGAAAACATGGGTTTTTTATTTTTCAAAAAAAAATATTAAATATTTTCATTATTTATATTTACAATAAAATTGAATTTCTATTTTATTTTAAATACAAATAATAAAAAAAAATAAAAGTCTTACCACAAAGTAAATGCTTCATACGAAAATTAAAAAAAATATTATTCTTTATGAGAATGGCAAGTTTTGCCTTGCTGGGGCATTAATAAATAATGAAAATATCTTAGCAACATGTCAAGGAAGGGGGCAAGGGTGATGATTCCACGTGTGATGTTAATATTACACCCGGCGCCTGTGGAAATGACGTAAAGTCTTCCACCAGAATGGCAAGATAAATAAAATATATGAGACCCTAATAATACCATCCCTACGAGACTAACGTGCCATTGAGAAGAAGCAAGAAGCAAGATGTCACTCGCACAAAAAAATATAGTAAAAAAATTAATATTTCATACGGATTTTGAAATCATTGATAAAGAAACAATAAATACAATAAAATTGATTATGTCTGGTACATTGTTTTTCTGAAGACGCTTTCACAAATATGTATTTATAACAATCATAAGTATACAAAGAGTACATGATGCGCGACACTGCCATTGCGATATCTTCCCATTGTAAGAGGAAATTGACTTTCCAACAAGAGGGAAGTGCACTCAGTTTAATTGTTGAATGGATCACTTTATGCAAATCGGCGCACATTGTAAGGTTGTATGCATTTTACACGTGGTAAGTAATCACTCTGAAAAGGAAGAAAAGTGTCTGGAAAGCGGTAGTAGTCATGCACATTGTTTACATCCTATTGTCTGTTTTATTATGAAATGATGATCGCATTGATAAATAGCTTTTACAGAAAGATGCTTGCGGGACACTTAATAGGGGAACAAATACATGTTAACCAAAAGTAAGGTCAGGATATATATTATATGACACTCGCCTAAAAATTATATTCGCCATAATTTATAAGTATAATTACCCGCCTTTGCATTTAAATTAAAATATAACGTTAATAAAATAGATTGTACCAATTAAACAACCAATTATTATACTACGTCATAAGTAAAACGTATTAAGTACATCCCAAAGTAAAACGAAATATATTGGACTGTCAGAAAGAAAAACACATTGTTGCCACTTGACAAAATTAAACGGCTAAATCCTTTCCTGACCATGCCGAGCGAATATGAACTATAAAAATTTGACTCAGAGCTCGATTATTAAGGTCTATGTTCGCCTGTACTTCGTAACAAAAATATGCCTATAACCACCGCCGTATTGCATTTAATCAATTCTGAGACTTACAGCAGGATCTATTCAGGATAAACCGAGATTTTTGGCAACACAATAACGCACACTGAGTTTTATTTATATACTCGTAGATAGATAGATAGATAAGGCATGTGTCCGCCCCAATATGACAAATGGTATAGAAGTGAAGCCAATACATAACTAACTAACTAAACTAACTAATCATCACGCCATTTCTCCGGAGGGGTAGGCAGAGAGGATGGATCGCCACATTGTTCTATCCTGGCATAAGCATAATTCTCGCGCCTCTTCTCAATCACGCATCGTGACATGCACGCTCGTCGATTGTTCCTATTTCAGTAATTGTGGCCGCCTTTCAGTAATTGATTAATTTGGTCATGACTTGTCTTCCTTGGCTTACCTCGACTTCTTTTCTCATTCACACTACTTGTATATATATTTTTAACCATTCTTCCCTCAGCCATTCGTTCCATATGTCCAAACCATCTTAGTGACCCTTTCTTAATTTTATTTATCACTCATTCACCCGCCTTACATTCCTTTCTTACTTCATCATTAGATATCCTAACATACATTGTTTTTCCGCACATTTTTCTTAGTGACCTCATTTCTACGGCATTTATCCTACTTTCATACTTCTTCTGCTAACTCCAAGTTTCACTTCCATACATTCGGGTCGGCACTAGAACTCCATTGTGCACTGCCATCTTTGCTTCAGTCGATATATTTCTATTTGCGGTAATGACATTGAGTGCACCATTTTTTGTTTCCAGCTCCAACCCTTCTTCCGATATCTTTCTCCATTCTTCCATCTCTTGTAAACATGATTCCCAGATAAACAAATTCGGTAACTTGCTCTCATTTCTCACCGTTCGCACTTATGTCACAACCCGTCATACATTCTTCCTTTTCAAATACTATAACTTTAGACTTTGACAAGTTCATCACGAGGTCACACTAATTGCATACTTCGTGCATTATTGACACTAGGACTTATGCTAATACATACAGAACTAAAAACCGTCTCAAAGTGTTTGCAGAACTCTTAGAGATCGGATCAGAAGTGAGATGATCAGGTCTGTCTAGTATAAATATAAAATATCACTATAGAAAATTGTACAAATCTCGTAGATTGATTTCTCAATAGATATTTTAAGGTGGTTTTTTATTAAAAATTCCACCATAATAAGCTACGTAAAATTTGGAACTAAATTTGCTTTACAACAGAATTTTATTGCAACGAAGATGTTTATAAATCATTATTCACCCCTCTGTAGAATGCTTATTGCTTACATCGTGACTTCTTCCCTTTTGTGTAACCAGGGGTTGAAAGGGAGATCATATATTAAATACACCTGGTACTGTAATAATAAAATAAAAAGAAGGTTCCATATTGACACAGCTATTGATCGATGTTTTTACTGTTTACGAAGCCGAATGAAACCTTTTAAATTTTAACACAGGAGACAGTGAAATACAAAACATTAAATAAACAACACTGTAATTGCTAAGAATGAAAACGTATGCTTACTAGGAGTTTTATCATATTTTATGTGAATGACATGTTTTACTTCGCTAAGGTAACAAATGTATAGAAATTAGACATTAGAAAGGCGAAACATGACTATCTAAAAAATACGTAGGTCATCATTCGTATTCATTAAGTAATTTAAGTATTACATTTTAGATAAACTTAAGGCGTTAACACTGTGGAATTTCAAAATGCCAAATTTTTATGTATTAAAACACGGTTTTTTCCACTTTTGAGTTTATTTTTCTCGACATGTTTCGAAGGTTTACACCTTCATCATCGGGAGAACGATATAAACTATCGTTTATATTACAATACATTTCACCATACATAATGATATAACTTACAATAAGATTACTCTTGTGATATCTTCTCATACCCGGAGCTGAAGAGGGCTACTGAGGATCGAACGGAGTGGAGAACAGTGATGCAGATCTTTGCTGCAAACCAATACCCAGGATTGAAGCCAGAGAACTATCGTATATCTCGTTCTCCCGGCGATGAAGGTGTAAGCCTTCGAAACGTGTCGAAAAAAATAAACTCAAAAGTGGAAAAAACAGTGTTTTAATTCATAAAAATTCAAGAGTATTTCATATCTGTTCGAGAAACAATATATTTCACCACAAATAATGATATAACTTACAATAAGATTATTCTTGTGATATCTTCTCATACTCTGAGCTGAAGAGGGCTGCGGAGGATCGAACGGAGTGGAGAACAGTGATGCAAATTATTGCTGCAAACCAATCCCCAGGATTGAAGCCAGAGAAGAAGATATTTTTTTTACCTCCATTTGATTCTGGTGAAATATACATATTCTTTAAAATAACCACTGTAATGATTAATATTATGCAAGCTTGGGAATAGGTTAACTTGACTCTTGTTTCTAATTAGGATGAAGTTTGGTATTTTTATGTAGATAGTAATATATTTATTATATAATAATCATATTATTACAATGGAAGATGTTAGGCTTTCTACGTCTATTGTTATGACGCAAGTGACGTCTACATTTTGTAATCGCATTTGTTTATTTATAAAACTAAAAGAAACCACTATATGTCAAGCATGATTCGAAATCAAATCAAATATTATATATAAAAAAAAACGCGTTTATATAACGTAAAATACAAACATCATATAAATTCACAAAGAAGCAGTAGTAGGTAATTAAAAATGTTTACCGTATTACTTAACTATAATGCGAAGTATTTTGTTTACAGGCGACAGGTCACCAAATATCCAAGTCCCGCTAAAGTAAGTAACAATAATTTCATTAAACGCGACAAGCAAATTTGGAACATTATAACGAGTGCGTCAAAAGGCAATAATGTTTACACATAATTTAACAGTTTAAATGTGTTTTTTATACTGTGTTACGTTTTGCTTGTCTTTACTTCAAAAAATGTATATATAACTTACCATAAACAAAGACGAGGAGTTCGAAAATCTCAAGTGATTCAAGGAATACGAGAAACATTATTCCAATTTTAAGGTTATGGTAGCGCACGCTGCTTTTCGTTGAGCATTACACATTTTATTTTTCATAATATAATGGTGAGTGATTTTTTCCAAATGCATAAAATGGGAGTTGCGCTCGCCACGCAGGCGCAGTCGGAACAATACAGTAAGTTCTTTACACATAGTATACTTAATTTTTTAAGATCTTGATTTTAAAAGGCCATTTAATACATTGAATCGCAGTTTACGTGAAGATATACTCCAGATATAATTTTCTCCTTGGGCCTTACTTAGAAACTAGATGTTTTGATTTGGGTGGTATTATGCAAACATATTTGAAATTCCTTTATGATGTACGATAAAAGTATTCAAGCGCATTATATGTTTGAATAAATCTCGGCGCACTGAATAATTAAGACCTTTTTTAAGTGATGAAAATAAAGAAACAACATGGAAATGCAAAAAAAAAAAGTTTTGTCTTTTTCTTCATCTCCTATTGCTTTTGATATTAACGACACAGAAAATATGTCTCTTGAGATGATATGTCAAACTGTCCTTCCATATCTTCCAGGTGGACGGTGTCAAGAGGAGATTTCGTTAGCGGCTGTATATGCGAGTCTGCCACTATCCATTCTGGCTACAGGATGCCTCCAGTATCTTCTTCTGGATCTACTTAAAGTAAGTTATGAGTAAGGTGTTCTTATTTCTACGTTACGGACGCGATCTCGAAGGTTTTTTTTTTGTAATGGGTCTTAGGACCTTTAAATCAGATTTCTCATCAAGGTTTAGTTTTTAATACGAATGAAAACATCTGTTTTCTAGAAGTTGTGTTACATTTCATGTGAATAACATGATTCGCCTGTCTAAGGCATAATCATATGTTGATTAATTTATTGTTTCTTGAACAATGATGTAAAACTCCATATTAAATAATTAATACGAATGAAAACGTCAGTTTTCTAGAAGTTTTATTATACTCGTATTTTATGGGAATGACATGTTTCGTCCTTCTAAGGCATTATCAAATGTTGATAATGCCTTAGAAGGGCGAAACGTGTCATTCCCATAAAATATATTAAAACTTCTAGAAAACTGACGTTTTCATTCGTATTAATATGTTGATTCATTTGATAGTGTCATAGATAATCATTCACATAAAACCTAATAACACTTTTTAGTTTTAGAATATGGAGTTTTACATCATTAATAAATTTGTGAAATATAAAGTTTTAATATTTAACATTTTTAAATGTGTGAAGAAGTGAGTGCTTCATATAAACATTTTATATAATATTAACACTTCATTATACGAAGAGTTATAAATCATTATTGTTGGTCATTTCCTCGATGTATGTTATTCTCTGATCTCGTATATTCATGACGAGGGACTAGTTGCCGCGGGCCGAGGCGCGAGGGCCCCCAAACGAGAGGGCCGCCCTGTAATCGGCCGGACCGCGCACGCCGCGCGGCTAAGCGCCCGCCATGACAGCGTAATGGCGGCAACTTTTCAAATAAGGAACGGGCGATCCAATTTTAAAACCGGGATTTGATTTCTTTATAAGCGCTTAGCGCCTTTTAAGTTGAACGCACCAAAAACCGAGTGAGAAAATGAGAATGCAGGAAGCGTTGATGTAATTAGGGTCGCTCTCTTAATGATAACTAAGGTACTCCTAATTAAGTGAATATAGTTCGAATGACTGTTAAACCACAGAAATGTAACATTATAATGTATATAAAATTGGTCATTTATACTATATATAACGTTAAACTTCTTAATGTTAAAATATAGACCGAATAATTGTGTTCGTTAAAAAAAAGTTTTTTTGTAAAAATATTATGAGGAAAATTAGAGAAGCACGCTTTTCGTGATTAATTCACTTCAGGGCTGCTTTTTATTTTGTCGTAGGAGCTGCATCTTACATTAGCGATACGATATAAGATGTTTTTATTTTGAAAATATGATAATTTAAGTAAGATTTACTATCACGAGGGAGCATATTCTAGGTGGACTGATCTGCCACCGTAAAACTCCGGTCCCCGAAATCTGTGTGGATGCTGCGCTTTGGTTCAACTAATCTGCCCATTACTTAGGGGTTTGAAGATTGCCTGGAATAAGGGCTCTCAGCAATACGAAGATCAGAGATATTCATTTATATAAATTGTGACAAATTTGTTTCGAGGGCGAATGCCGAGAGAGATGCCTATACCGATTTGAGAATTCAAACTGAATCTAATCACTAAACAGTGCGTTCTTATATTGAATTTAGAAATCTTAAGGGTGGGGGAGAACGTATATAATGCAAATTTTTGAGTTGTTAAATAAACCAATTTTAAGGTTTTTCTTAGAACCATAAAATTGATTAATTTAACAACTCAAAAATGTGCATTATATACTTTCTCGCCCTGGCGAGAATGCCCTCGCAAGGGAAACAAATTTGTCACAATTTATATAAATTAAATCCAAGTAAAACCACTAAACAATCGTGTTTACTATTATAAATTAATAGTGGAGTTTTACAAAATTAATACCTCAACCATCAATAAATCAGAGATATTGGTTGGTGCCTTTTCGTTCAGTGCTTTGGAAGTTGTGATATAGTGAGATTTTTTGGACATATTTTATAAGTTGTGCTGCCCCACGAATTCCAGTGTAAATGATAACAGTTTTACATTATATTTGTCATTTAATTTATGCAATATTAAGATATTAATTTTAGATAAACTTAATGCGTGCACACTGTGGAATTCCATAATGAAGATTTTTTTTATGAATTGAAACACTGAATTTTCGACTTTTGGGTTTATTTTTCTCAACATGTTTCGAAGGCTTACACCTTCATCATCGCGAGAACGATATAAACCATATCGTTCGATATCGTTCTCCCAATGATGAAGGCGTAAGAAAGAAAAAAACAGTGTTTTAACTCATAAAAAATATTAAGTTAATTAACACGCGAGATTCTGGAGGAATATTAAAAAAATAGCGTTTTATCCTGTCGAAATCTTAGATTACTTTTTACTAATCTTTTTACTAATAACTACTAATGATTAAAAGGGTAATTTGTAAATTACAGAGAACCAGAGAAGGCAAGGGACATCACTCTGAATAACATTCTCTTCACTTTGAAGAGAAATTAAGCCATGGCTTCGGGTTCTTGGAGTCCCTTGAAGAGCTGCCCGGGACAAAGGTGCCTACTCTCAAGTGATAGTCATCGTCAGGGTGACATGACATGCCACCACACGAAGAAGAATAATTCAGAATAAGCTGGGTATGAAATAATATAAAATCTTTAATAAATAAACATAATATTAACTTATTTATTGTTTCTTGAACAATAATGTAAAACTCCATATTAAATAATTAATACGAATGAAAACGTCAGTTTTCTAGAAGTTTTATTATGTTTTATGGGAATGACATGTTTCGCCCTTCTAAGGCATTATCAAATGTGTACATTAATAAAACTTCTATAAAACTGACGTTTTCATTCATATTAATTATATAATATTAGTTGTTTCTTGATCAATGATGTAAACTCTAATTAGCCATCACGCCGTTTCTCCGGAGGGGTAGGCAGAGTGAATAGGTCGCCTCACTATTCTATCCTCACATAGCTCTTGCACATTTCTACATTCATACACCGTGGAACGGACGCTCTTCGATTGTTCCGACTTAGAGCATGGCCGCCTTCTACCATTCTAATTGATTAATTATGTCATGCCATGGCTTCCTTGACTTCTTTTTTCCATTTACACTACTTGTATTTAACTTTTTATCATTCTTCTCCTATCCATTCGTTGCATATGTCCAAATCATCTTAGTTTCCCTTTCTTTATTTTATGGAAAAATCTACATTAAATATTGAGTATTATTATATTTTATGGGAGTGACATATTTCAATCTGTTAAGGCGCTATCAAATGTCTGTTAACGTTAACATTTGATTCACATTATCGGCAATGATAGCATTTGATTCGCATCAATATTCATTGATGATAAATTCCTAGAATTGCATTGATAGTATTACAACCTACATATTTTTGTTCTTATATGCAACGTAACAGTATTATGCAACAATGCGATACGAGTACATAATATTATGTCGACATCTATTGGTGCATTCCAGGTGAAGGTATCAATGTTTCTGGCATACGGTGGGTCAATACCGCGGAAGGCGTTCAACACTTTGACTACCTGACACATACAAACTATATTTTATTTGTATAAAAGCTAAACCTCGTTTAATTAAATATTTATTTTATTAAATTTAAAAACACTTTTCCACTTGTTTTCTTCCACTTAATTTTGGTCATATCAAACAGCCGGTTTCGCTCCCGCCAGAGCTTCATCAGGGTTACAAAACAAACTAAATATATATAGTTTGTATTGTAACCCTGATGAAGCTCCGGTGGGAGCGAAACCGGTTGGTATGATAAAGCAAAAATAAAGTGGTGAAAAACAAGTAGAAAAGTGTTTTAAATTTGTTTTTATTAATGCCACACCACAAATAAAGTGCTTCATGCGAGAGTATAAATATTTTTACAACGGATTTAGTTTCTGAATAACTAGTTAATACGACGTTACTAGTTCTAGGGGAAAATGTTTTGTTCTTCTTCTTCTTGTTCCTCTCCTATCAGAAGTTGGACAAACTCATGGCTGTTTTTACTTTGGATGCAGCAGCTCTAAACTAGGATTTGTGTTGCAACTGGACCATTCTTGAAGGATTTTTAGTCGGGATTTTCTTATTCTCCCAACACTTCGGTTCGATTCAATTTTACCTTGGATAATAAGTTGTAGCAATTTGAATTTTTGATTTTCAAAACGTACCCGAAGTATTCCAGTTTCCCGCGGTTTATGGTCCACACATATTTTTCTTTCTTCATTCATTACTGTACTTCCTCGTTCGTGAATCTTTTTGTTCATCTTCTGCTTCTTCTTATTCTAAGTGTAGGCCTAGTGGCCTGTTTCTTAAGAGGAATTGGCCTCCTGCGAAGTTTACTCCCAGCTATCGATCCATCTCTTTGGTGGTCTGCGCGGGGGTCGTTTACCTTGGGGCTGGCCGTGCAACATAATGAAGGGGAGTCTGGATGGATCCATTCTCCTCACGCGTGCATACTAGTATCTTCTCCTTTGCCTTCCCCACCTAACGTCATCCTCGACCGCGCATATCTCTCTTATCCGAGTATTCCTTATCCTCTCTTACAGTGTCTTGCCAGATATATATCTGAGCGTCATCATTTATGACACTCTGAGCGCATTTTTTGTGATTTTGGTGTCCGCCCTGCACTTGATCCCATATGTCATGATAGGTCGCACACAAGTCTAATAGATTCTCACTTTGCTGCTGATCTGCATGTCAGGGTTTTTCCAAATTGAATTCTTCAAGCATCCTGAAATGACCGCAGCCTTGTTTATTTGCCCCATCACTTCGCGCGGTAAATCCGTTTTCCCACACAAATCCACACACAGATATCAAAATTTTTCAACCTGTTCCACTAAAACACCCCCCACAGACAGGCTACATTCCACCTGAACTCGAGAGAATACCATACACTTGGTCTTTGCTACTGATATGATCATATTGTATTTTTGACTAGCAAGATGGAATGCGTTTTTTGTTTATGATATTATAAATTGTCTAGGATATATCCACATTTCAAAGTTATTCAGCTTTTTGTAGATAGCTTTTGTCAATGTCCACGTTTCCATACCTTTTTGTTTCGTTACCAATCCATTGTGCATGATTTATAAGGGTTGTAACATAAATATACGATGAACTTATTTGTTTCAATAAATTAATTATATGTATTTACGAATTACATATTATGATCCTGAGTGCCAAATTAAAATAAATTTTAATTTACGTTTATCCATTCCGCCACTAAAGAGTTGAACGCACCTATAAATAAAGGTATGCATAAATCATAAAACAAATATTTTTATGTGAAATACGTTCACTCCGATATTAATAACTAATAAATGAATTATGATTATAGGTTGGATTAAAATATTTAGCATTCCAAAGATTAATTCGTCGTCAAACACATACCTGTATGACGGATAGGTCATTTAAAAAAGTGTACGTGTTAATTTTTTTTTATTATACGCATTTGTATACGTCGGGAATGAAATTGTTATGCGCGTGTTCGATTATTTTGAATTTATAATCAGTTCAAGTAGAAAACCAGTTTTGAAACGTGGATTACAATATCCCCATACAAGGACAAAAATAAAATAATTGGCAACGTAATTATTGTGTCGTTAAGTGTTTCACATATGGGCAAGTTTTTCTCTATATTTATCTTTGAGTCTGCAGACGCGGTGATATGAAATAATCTGGTATTAACCATAATTTGACAGAAAATAATTAGTTTATAAATTACTGTAATTTAAAAGATATGTAAATACGCATTATATTACTGACTAAATGAAAAACAGTTGTCATTTAATATAATATGGGTTGGTCAAAAGTTGTTTCTAGTAAAACATATTTTTAATTCATAAAATACTGTACATATACAAAATTATTGTAGACGAGTTAAAAAAATATATTTTTTAATTAACACAATCTAAGTAAACAAGGCAGCTGCAATCTCTGGGGCTCTAAAATCCACAATATGGAAAAACAAAGACATGACAAGGGTAAGATGAGAATCTATAAAGCATGCGTAAGACGAATAATAACATATGGCGTCGAAGCAAAGGGCAGACACAGTAAGGAACAAACAAGTTTTGAGGACTTACGAAATGAAAACACTGAGGACGATAGCAGGCAAGACACTGAGGGATCGCGTGAGAAACACCAGAATAAGAGAGATGTGAGGTTGAGGATATTATAAGATGGAGCAGACAGCGAAAAATGGACTATATTGCATTTCATAATCAACCTCATGGGACTCGTCCTAGTGGAAGAACTCCTAAAAGATGGAAGGACAGCTACCTCACAGGAGGAGCAACACTCGGGAGAAAAGACCACATAGGTCTACAATAAGGAAGAAGAAGAAGAAGAATTTAAAATTTAAAACAGATTTTTGAAATTCTGTGCTAGCTTTAATAATTTTAAAGCAGAGCAAATCGTCAGCGAGTTCTAGAATACCCGGATAAAGAATTTCATCCATAAATTTCATAATATACAAACGTGACAAACAAATAACCGGGGGTAGGCAGATATAATAGACTGCCATACTACTTTATCCGGGAAAATCTATTAAGATTCGTCTACATTTATACAGCGGTTCATAAACGAACGTTGATTATTCCGACTTCTAACATGGCTGACTTATAAAACTTAATTTGGTCATGTCATATTTTCTTACGTCTTTCTCAACTCCGCATTCCATCCACATCGTTAGTATTCTTAATTAGTATTCTTATTTCTCGAAAAGTATTCTTAATTACGATATTAACCAACTACTGAAAATAAGTTTTTGTGAAGAAATTAAAAAAACTCAAAAGAAATCTATGTCGATTGTCTGCTGATATTTGGCTCATTTGATTACTGAGTTTGACGACCATTATGATAGGTGTCTCGAGGATATGACGCCAAGGGGTGAAGGGCGGGGGCGACGGGTGGTAAGATTAGAAATCTATAACTTTTTTTTTTGACCAATGATTTTTCCGGCTATTGGGATGGTTGACTCGAGGATGTGAGGGCCAGGGGCGAGGGGCGGGGGTGGTTAGCTTGTTAGGAAGTTAAGTATGAAATTAATATCAATGTACTGCTGATATTTGGCTCTTTTTACTAACGAGGTTACCGACTACTGTGATACGAGGATGTGATGCCCAGGGGCGAGGGGTGAGGGGCAGGCGCGACGGGTGGTTAGAAGAAGCGCCGCCCACGGTAATCGTCCGGCATGGCATTCCGGGAATGCTGAAGTGCCCGGGGGAGTATTTGTTTTGATTACACTACCCTAGCCGCCCTGGACACACGCGATGTCCAAGGGAAACACTTAAAGGCTACCTCGTTTGTTAAATGATTTTTTTCTCACATTTATAGGACACCTACAATAATAGGTTTGGGAATTCTTTGTGAAATCTGGATATACTACATACGACAATATAAGAAAAATATTGTAAGGAATAGTATAAGTTAGGCTAACAAATTCCAGTAATAATATAACATGTGAAAGTATTCTATTTTCTATATTTGTATCTATTTTTCAGTGATGTAAAATACATAATATTTCGTAAAAACTATATTCTGCTCTATTGAAAACAGTGTTATAGTAGGTCTGTTATTTTAAAAAATTATGCTGAGCAGTTTGAAATCTTGAAAAATTTATAAGATGTTGTGCTATGGGGAAGACTGAGAAGACGCTACTGGAGAGATCATGTGAAAGAGCCTGTTCAGAATGAGTGATCAATATAGCCGCAAATAAAGTACCAACAGGAAATCGACCAGCAGGAAGACCACCTAAAAGATGGCGAGACAGTTGGACATCTGTATCCTAGGAACAGGCTCCGAGAAATAACAGGACACAGTCCTTTATAAAGCAGAAGAATAAGAAAAGATGTTGAGCCGTTGAACTTCTTTAGACCTGTTTCATTAACAATCCTGCGTGGTATTTTTTTTAAATAGAAGTATATTTAGTAACATTGGACCCAGGAATGTAAAACAAAGCTTTATATAAAGAAAAATCATAGTTATGAACATTTACGTAAAAAATACAGAGAAAAATAATCAAACTCATTTTATGGTATCTATTTTAGGTTACGTATAAATTTGCGGAACCCGTTGAAGTCAAATATTTTTTTAACTTAAATTAATTGTGGAATTCCATCTCCACACACACGTTTTTTAAATAACACATTTTCTATCCATTCTAATTCAATAATTCTGGTTAATATTTAAATGCTAGTAATCAAGCATCCATATGGTAACCATTGTGTAAATTGTGAAATTATTTCAAATATGAATCAAATTTAAATTACTTATAATGTGAAATAAAGCAAAATAAAACTATTTGTGTTTATTGTTAGCGAAATGTTATTACTTATTACAAAATATCCGATTAACCTATAGTTCAATTTAATATAATGAAATTTTAGAAATACCGAAACTCTGTCAACTCTCGATTTTCCTCAGGTGTTCACACCATCAAGATTGATTTCACTCCACCGTGTCAAATGTCCATCTAATCTAATTAAAGTCCGATTCTAAAGTAAAAGTCGAAAGTTAATACAAGACTGGAATAACAATAAATAAAAAATATTTCAAATTGTAGGTCACGCGGACATTTGGTCGTGTCTCAATACACAAGACCCCCACACTTCAATAATCGTTAAAAAAATCATCCAGGATATCAAATATTCCGATTTATTTCAATTAGTTGTGTTAACGAATCTGGTTTCGCCAAAATATTTAATGACTGTCGGAATCTAAGTGCTCTGTTCATCCTACGCGCACTTTCAGTTGAGATTATCATTAAATGATGTGTCTAAAATGCACCTACGTTCATCTATTCATAGTGGGAATAGTTGAGAGTTTAATCTGTTTGGCATTAAGCGTAAATCATCGACCAACTCTTTGAAGTAAAAATATTGACTTAAGCAAATCAAAATTGAATGATTTATTTATTTGTGAATTTTTTTCTCACTTAATTATGACGTTAGGCGTTAATTATAAATAACGATTTTCTGTAGTCATTCACTGCTTCTAATGACGTCAGCAGAGGTCGTGCATGCTGTTTTCTTGTAGGGGTAATCAAAGATGGATCACAAACTCTTCTATTCTGATACATATACACTTTGATTTTTCATAAATCACAGATAAAATAATTCATAAATATAATTTATCAACGTCCCATACAACTCAAACCCATACAATTTTTGGGGCAATCCAGATAATAATAATAATGCTACTTTTGATTTTTTTAAATTAATTAGTTCTACCTATATGATTATTTTTCTAATCTCTTTGGTGATTCACCAGCTATAAGAACCGCTGGTTCGCAGTTATTTGAAGTACCCCACCATCATTTGATTATTCAAAAACGATTATTGGGATAATTATACCTTGTGAAATATAGCTGCTACCATTTTGAATCCCCCACTGTCTCACCGGAATGTTAGACTCAAATACTCTTGAAACGCGTTTAACCATCATTCTAGATAAGCATTTTGTGAATTTGTTATCTGGGGGTATTTACAATCAAAATAATATTGAGTGAATTAATTCAATATGTAACTATAGCTGTAATTGCGGTAATTTGGGACGTATAATAAGATACGTTCTAATCGCAAGGGGCCATATTAAATTTTATGACTCTGTTGCCGCGCAGAAACGCTGCGAAGTTCTCCTATACTGAAAGCAATTCGTCTTCTAAACGAGATGGCATTCAAGATAGACCTCTTTAGATGCAGCTGTAGTGAATTTATGAACACCCTAAGATATGAGCAACAGATAGCTAATTGTCATATTTCACTTTGATGTTCTTTTTTGATGTACTATTTTAAATTACATCAATTTGGCTTGCGCTGTAATGTTGTAAAGATATATTAAACAAAATACAATAATAATAATATATAATGACTAATTAATACGAACGGAAACGTCAGTTTTCTAGAAGTTTTATTATATTTTATGGGAATGACATGTTTCGCCCTTCTAAGGCATTATCAAATGTTCATCACATTTAATAATGGCTTAGAAGGGCGAAACATGTCATTCCCATAAAATTGACGTTTTCATTCGTATTAATTATTTAATTTGGAGTTTTACATCATTGTTAAAGAAACAATAAATACATAATGACGTTTCGACGTCATTTCGACTGTACCTGATATGATACATGAATGTAAGGTAGTTTGAATGTAAGGTAGTTTGAATGTAAGGTAGTTTGAATGTAAGGTAGTTTGAATGTAAGGTAGTTTGAATGTAAGGTAGTTTGAATGTAAGGTAGTTTGAATGTAAGGTAGTTTGAATGTAAGGTAGTTTGAAAATGTGCGTTTTAAGTTTATACATGTGAATCGTGGAGGGTTTCAATGCATTATATGTGAAGGCACAGTATCCGATACAAATATAATAATCAATTTACTTACTTTATTGAAATATGATGGACCTTACCTAGTAGCCATTCTTATAGATCAAGTAAAGGAGACAAGGTGAATAAATTATTTACTGATTATTTTGATTAGGACAGGTATCTAAGATAATAAATTATTTCTTTATATATCACAGTGATTTCACCTGACATTAAATTGTTTGTTACAGAAACCATCCACTAATGAGTTTTATCGGTTCATAAAAGGACCACCAGACTACTGCATTTGAAAGCGGTTCCTCCGTAATTATCTCACGGTAATAGGGGTCTTGTCTGCGTTAAGTAAAGACACTTCTGTCGAGTTCAGGTTCCAAGAAAAGAAAATAGATAGACATTCCATTAATTAAACAGTTCCGCCTAATCAAAGGCTCTTGGCCGAGATGGGAAGGGATAAGACCAAATGACTAGGATCGTTAACATGAACTTGATTTTGGAAAGCAGGTGATCATTATACAACTATTCGTTAGTGTGGTCAGTAAATTTCTCTTTTTATTTATTATGTAATATTATATATAGCGAATAAGGAAATGGTAATAAAATGTGTATATTTAAAATTTAAAATACATAAAAAACCTTTGTCTTTTTTATATACTAGTATATACAACACTAACTTTAAATTTAAAAAAATTAAATATCAGACATGTTTTGGACAACCCGGTCCTTCCTCAGTGATATTATAAAGATATTAAAAATATTATAAAATTGTTTACAAATATTATCAGTTTGACAGATGTTATAAATATTTATTTTGGAACGTTTAATGAAAATAAATCTTTATAACTTCAAAATTTTTATAATATTTTAAATATCTTTATAATATCACTGAGGAAGGACCGGGTTGTCCGAAACATGTCTGATATTTAATTTAATTTTTTAAAGTTAGTGTTGTATAAGTATACAAAGTATATAAAAAAGAAAAACACAAATAAAATATCTACATACAAAACAAAGTATGACGAACATAGAAGACATAATAAACCATTCAGATATTTTTTCATTACAGACTATTTTGCTTGTTTAAAGGTGATATATAATAAAAATACAGCAAATTTCGTTTTCTTTACTAATTATTTTTAAGCACTTTGAATACACAAACGTTGTTTTTACTTTGTCAATTGTTTGTAGAGCAAATAACAGATACCATAGATGACTCATTCTTCAACCTAATTTATATTATTGGTTAGGAAATATTAATATGCGTAAAGATATTGGCAATTTAATTCTAAGAAGGCGGAGAGAAATCTTCTTCACAATAAATTGTTATATAATTTTGAATTTGATTTCCTCTGGTGTGGTAACGCGTCACCAACTCGAATAGTAGGTATTCGAAACGTTTATTCGTAAATTATTACATCACGGATCATTTAAATGTCACCTACAAAAAAAAACACACCAAAGGCAGACGTAAATCGTCCATTTAAGGTCATAAACTGGAAAACGTTTACTAAGAAGATCGCGTTATTCACCGGAAATATTATGTAATCACGTTTTCGCTCCTTCAGCACACCCGGGAAATTGCTTTTCGCAATTTGACACGTGAATTTACATTCCTGTGTGTGTGCAAAAATACTCTACAAAGCGTTTTCTTGATTTTCGTAGATTAACAAACTGTTTAAATAAGCAGCCAATCATTATCGAATCGCATTATTAGTGCTCATATAAACAATGCATTTTTATTAGCCTGTGATTATAACATTTTATTATTTAATATATAAAATAACTTGTGATTTCAGATACACGTAATCTCAACTAAATATGAGATAATTTGCATATTTTTATGAATCATTTAAAACTATGTATGGAATTTCCTGTGTATCTTTCATAAGTAAAAGTGAATGTGTCATAGATGTTCATTTGTTTAAATTCTATTTATCAATAACTTCCTTGTTATATTTGTAAAATACCAATAATCACCTCAGTATTTAGCCGCCTTAAATGTCTTAACAAAATATAATAATAAAGCTGTTTTTTTTTTCTCTCTACACCTAATGATTTTTTTAATGCAGAAAATACAAATATCGAGTATTAGAGAAGATCAATTCGTTCACAAAGCCCAATTTAAACGAGTTCCATACTCAGTGGCGGTAATCTCATAGAAGCCCAGAAGCCCGGCTTGCGTAAGAAATTTTTAATAAAAACCTCTTTGGCTATTTCTCTTACGTCTGATGGGAACATTGTTGGAAGGTGCTTTGGTGGGTTGTTGGTTTTTGCGAGGGCACGATAACTTAGATTTGAGGGTTTTTATTCAAAATTTCTTACGCAAGTCGGGCTTTTGAGCTTCTGGCAGTACCGCCACTGTCCATACTATTCACATATTTATGCAAGTCTATTGGTGTACACCTTTTTAAATTAATGTATCATCTGCTGGAGAAGAATCTCAAGATAAACGGTGCTTTTAATTTGGCAGATAGTATCTTCCGTATCACATGATTGACAAATTGAAATACACTTCCTTATCAACCGATATCAAAGAGACACCAGGAGCTCTCATATAACGTCCTCTATTAAAGAAGAGATTTCCGGAAACAAATGTTATCGCAATTATAAGTATTAAGATGGTTGAGACACACGGAAAGAATGAACGAAGGAAGAAAGTGTACGTAAACGACGTAAATGTTACTAGGAAGAGAGGAAGACCGAGGAAAACATGGCATGATTATATCAATCAAATATTAAACGTCGGCCACGTGAGGAGTCGGAGAAATCGACTTGCGCACATGACACGAGACGAAATTTCCGTTCTCCCCGGGCACACGTGCGGCTGAGGATTAGTTCGGGATCCTTCGGGCTGTGTCGGGCTTCGTCGGTTCCCTACCAAATTATAGGGGGCTACCGAATCCAACGCTGGAATACCCCAGCACGCTATCGCAAGGGACGGATTACAAGCTTTTAATGCTAATGCTGCACTCAGCGAAAGTAAAGCAAATCTGCTAATGAGAGGGCAGCTGCGGGAGAAGAGTGCAGCTGAGTTTAAGACACGAAAAATATTCTTTTTTTGAAAATTCATGTAAACAGCGTGAGTGAATTAAGTAAATTGCAAACATGAAACATATCAAAATCAATTACAGTCGAACTTGGTTATTACAAGGATTATGGGATCAACTGAATTGGCTCGTTATAAGCATTACTCAATATTCAGGGAATAAGTATTTTTAAATGAGATCTCTTAGACGAATGTGTTGATACTCTGTGTATGATAGAGTGTCGAATGAAAATATAGGAAGTGAATGCGGTGCGAATGATGCTGTTATGAACAAAATAATGAAAGGATCATTAAGATGGTTTGGACATATGGAAATAATGAATGAAGAAAGAATGGTAAAAAAATTATATGTTAACGATTTAACTGGAACCAGAAATAGAAGAAGACCGAGGAAAACGTGGCACGATCAAATAAATCAAATATTGAATGTCGGCCACGTGAGGAGTCAGAGAAATCGACGCGCGTGCATGACACGATGTAAGAATGTTGAAGAAGCGAAAGAAATATGCCAGGAAAGAAAAGTGTGGCAGTCCATTATTTCTGCCTACCCCTTCGGGGAGACGGCATGATGGTTAGTTAGTTAGTATTTTTAAATGCTACTCATGATATGATGTAGCTCTAGAGATCGTCAATCTGGTTTGGGTTTCTCAATTTGACATTCATTGGCCACATCATCATCATATTTGTTGAGCGCAGCTTCCACAATATCACTGTCTGTAGGAAGCCCTGGAGTTAAAAAGCCCTGAAGTTAAAAAATCATCGAACGAAACAATTTCGTTACATTTTAACCACTCAGAATATGGCGACTTGTCTTCTTCGTTTTCTACAAAATTCAATTTCGATTTTATGAAACAATTGGATATTGTTATCAGAGTAACATTATTAGCAGTGGTTGTTTTTAAACGATCGATACGTTAATAATTTTAAGAAAGTGTTTGACGATATCTTGCTTGGTATGCCCGAGAAGCAGCTCGCTATAAAAGTTGATAAATCTATGGAGAAAATCATAAACTAAAATGTCATTGAATGTTTCCTCGTTGCATCCGAAATCTTGCTATTTCCGCGATCGTATTAACTGAGTTCGACTGTATTTTGTTTTTAGACCAAAATCAAATCTACAATGTGTCACGTAGCGAGTTACTCCGATCTAATAAACTGTTATTAAATCAACCAATAATACCAAGTAAATTATAGCAACTAAAAGTTTTCGTTTGGCCTCGATTTGGATAATATCTAAACATCCGATAATTTGATGGACGTATTGGTCTCGGATCAAATTGACAATGCTAATTCATGCGAAGTCATCCGAGCGTAACTGATGATATAATAAATAAAAAATTGAGACGTTCAATAAATTATGCCAATCCTGTTTAAACCAACCAACCGGTTAATGTACCATAAACTAACTGAGGAGTAAGCCTGTACAAGGCATACGTGTTTCCATGTTTTTATTTTACTTTGTGGTTCCTTTGATCTCAGATATATTGTGTCATCTCACTGAATTTTCTCTGATCGAAGAAATAACAACTTTAAGATCGAAATGATAGAATCAAATAATATAGTCCTAAAACTGAGAATACTCCTCATCAAGACCTATGTATGGAGTATCTTGATGGACGTCTGCGAGACATGGTGCCTATTCGAAAGAGATAAACGGAGACTAGAGGCTTTTGAGATGTGGTCCAATAGAAGACTATTAGGAATTTCCTGGAGAGACCACATTACAAATGAGGAGGTTCTCCAAAGAATCGAAGGAGGAAGGCACCTGCTCAGGACCTTGTCTGAAAGGCTTGCAAGATGGATCGGCCATGTAATACGACAAGAAGGCCTCTTGCATGCCATAATAGAGGGTATGACCGAGGGGACAAACTCTAGAAGACTGGAAGAGAAGAATAGGGGAAATTGCAGCAAACCAATCCCAGGATTGAAACCAGAGAGAGAGAGGGAGAGATCGAAATTGAGGAAATCTTTTTTCAAGAAAATGAAGTTATTAAATATTTATATTTTAGACTATGCACCGTAAAGACGATTGAAATATTAGAATTACGAAAATAAACTTGTTAATTAAAGATGTTCCAAAACTCGAGTTTAATTGCTGTGCCGCTTTTGTATTCTTATACCTTCACTTTTATCGTGTGTAAAGTGTGTACCCACAATTTCGTTTATTCTAATTTCGGATAGTAAAATAATGATAGTGAGTGCCGATCTATTGTGTAGCGAAAAGAAACAATGCTAAAACTAATGAAACAGACGCAAACTAACAACACTTACTTTCATAACGTACCTGACCTTAGCCTAATGGTGAATTGATGATATTAGAGATTCTCTCATGGGATTATGGGAAAGTGATTGTAAATAACGATTCTAAGACAATTTTGAGACGGTTCCCATCAACATCTACAAATAATTAAACGCAAGCCGAGCAAATTGGGCGGTCAAGTCGACAAATTGCCGCATAGAAAATAGGCGAAAAGCGTGGTGAGTGGTGAGATCTTCTTTTGGCGGATTAATTTATGTATGTGGGACTGTGCCCTTGAAATAATGATAATGAAATGGAAAAAAACAATGCGAAACAATGGCGAGATAACCAAAAATTCAAAAGCCTCGGTTTTCCGGTCCCGATACGGTACAGCGGAGGGATTCCTCGCAGTCCTCGCCAAGTTGAATGACTGCCGAAAATAATGTCAATTTGTGAGTCACAAGTTTCGTGCGAGTCATCAAAGAAAATACGAAAACCGTGAGACAAAATAAAAAGTAAATAATACAAAACTGTTCAATTTTATAAAAACTAACTTGGAATTTCTTATATATTCGACAATTGAATACATTATTTTTTAAATAACTTTTGAAAATTGTAAAATATAATAGTATTTTCCAACATTCTTTTGCACGTTTCACAAACATGTTTTGGACCGCAGACGTTCACCTCAGTGTAGAAATTTTAGCCTTTAAAATGTCTACACTGCGTCACCTGAGAGTAAGAAGGTTCCAACTGACAAAAGTAAAAAGCTGAGAAAAATGAAGTCATAGATTTGTTGGTTTCGGGTGTGTATCTTGGAATAAAGTGGTTTTATTCCAATTTCCAGAGATTCCTTTACCGAGAAACGTGTAAATTTTGTATGGCAACAGTTGGAATAGTAAAGTTCTAAGTTTAAATGAATCCTTCTTCAGTGAATCGTGTGTTTTGAATGATCAGATGGAACTTGATTATTTTCGTAACATCAAAATGACGATACTCTTACATGTTTTTTTTAATTGTACGTATAGATAAGGTAAGAACCCTTTTCACGAAAAAAAGCCAAATGTGAAATTTTGTTAGTTGGAACCCTCTTACTCTCAGGTGACGACTGAGTAATTAGTAATTATTAATAAAACTTTATTATTAATTTTGAACCGACCATAATATTGATTAAAGTAAAATGTGATGAAATTAAAATAATGATTATATGAGCACTCCATCCTTCTCGTTTCGTCCTCGCAGGAGACGCAGTATGATGGGTTGCAAACCTCATCGCCACCAATAGGCATCTCCCAAAATAATCATGAAAGTAAAATAATATGATTATTTTTAATTGTTGCTCTTACTCTTAATACGTTTTTTGTATGTTTCTCTAATAAATTCTTATTACATAATAATTGTAAACGATCTGGAATTGAATATTTGTTAATGTAATTTTAACCTTTAAAATTTCTACACTGAGGAAGGACATCTGCGGTCCTATATTTGTAAAAAATACAAAAGCGAGTTGTGAAATGTATTTTGAAAACTTATTAACACGCCTTTTAATCAAACAGGTAAACATAAGAAAAAGCTTGCACTCTTTTGTTCACGATATTATTCTAGCCTTCTTGTATGCCCCTCGAAATTCAAGGTAAAGAAAAATGATTAATGGACTCAGGATTAGAAGACGACTGTCAGCGATGCATTATCGTGACAACCGAGGGGTCAAAATACTCATTCAACCGCTACTCTTTTGAATGATAAAAACTGTTGTCAGTTTGATGAATGGAGTCTAGTTGTTCATTTTCGGTGAACAAAACAGATTGAAGACAAAACGTGGATTTACGTAGCATCGAATTAATCAAAATTTGAATAAACTCACTAATAATGAAATTTCACGATTAAAGGTAATATTTGTTCTTGCTCCACGGTGTCCCCCTTGTGACCACGACCAGCTTTTGCTACCTCGGTAGTATAATATCAGACTCAACAAGTCAAGGACTCAACATTTTGCAATGCTTCGCCCTGTATGGCGTTCCAGTATCATTTCGAGAAAACTCAAGCTCCAAATATTCAGCAGTAGCGTTAAAAGCGTACTGCTGTACGGATGTGAGGCTTGGAAATCTACCGCGGACGTTATTGTACAACTCCAGGTGTTTATAAAAATGTGCCTTCGCTCAATATTCAAGATCTATTGACCCCGAACAGTGTCAGATGCCGTTCTCTGGACCATGACATGCGAAAAGCCAATCAGAGAACATGTCGCTAGACGCAAATGGCTATGGATCGGTTACTCTCTGAGACGGAATCCAGCATGCATCGCTTAGGGCGCACTAGACTAGTTCCCTATGGGGGGAAAGAAGAAAGCGAGTCAGACCTAGAGAATACCCGGAGAAGAGCCCTACAGGACGAAGTCAAAGCAGCAGGCCTCACTTGGGATGATTTTAGGCATCAGGCATGCGATTGAGTCGGGTAGAGAAGGCTCCTCGAGGCCCTGTGCACCACGGAGGTGTGACAGGACAAGAAGAAGAAGAAATGATTTAAAACTTCAAATGAAATATTTATAGCAACGTCCGTTTTTCAGAAGTTTTGTTATATAAGTAATACGAATGATATATTTCGCCTTGTTAAGGCATTATCAAATATATTACTTATATATTCGTCTTCACTTTGTGTTGTCAAGTCAACTATTGTAATCTAAACACGACCGTCGCAAAGCATCATTTGAATATTAAAACTAACTTTAAATGAAAATGGAAAACGCGTTTTGAAATTTTTTCGTGTGTGTATTTGGAAGAGGTAGAATTTGTGTGATTTAAAAAGGAAGGACGTACACATTTTATCATGAATCTGAGGACGTGATGAAAGGCTGTGACAAAGGCTGTCAAATTTCGGTACGTGAGTAATGAAATCGTAGGCACACGAATAAGTGAGCGCGTATGTGGTACTCGTATGTAAGCGTGCATGTGTGAAGATAAAAAACGTGACACATGAATCGGAAATTGAGCTGCAGGTGTGTATGGAGTGTTGATTCATTCCATGTAAGTCTGTATTGTATGGATAGGACCTCGTATGAAGAGAAAATATCGATTAGGCTCTCGCTCTTATCACTACATAGGGTATGCTGGTATTGCTGCGTAGCAAATATATTTTTGGTATTATTTTTTACAGCACACAATATTTTTTATGTATATTTTTTAATGCTATTGTTAATTATTCCATTTTTTTTCATATATTTAGTACTGGTTAAGCATTGTTAGGATATTATCAACTCAGTAAATAATTTCCAAAATAAATAAAATTAAATCGGAATATATTTTATACACTTTATGTTAAGACAACAATTTAAAGTGGTAAAAGACAAATATACATTTTATTTGTTTATAAATTATTATTATTAATTACGACAAAATTAAAAAATATATAATTAACATGAATGAAAACGCCATTTTTCATTAAATGCATTATCAAATGTTTTAATGTAAATGGACGTTTGATAATGCCTTAGCAAGGCAAAACATATATTTTATTATTTAATTTCTAGAAAACAGGCGTTTTCATTCATATTAATATATAATTATATTGAGTTTTACACCATTGTTCGAGAAATAACAAACAAAAAATGTATATTTAGCATATATTTACAACAATTATAACATACATATAAACCTCAAGATTGTTTCCTTCTTTGGAAATTTCTCTGACAATTAATCAAATCTAAAAATGTATGTATCATACATATGTAATCTTCTTAAGATTATGAACGTTTAATTTTAATAAACAAATTTACACTTTTGTTTGTTTTTTACAACATTTTATTTCTAAAACAAAGTACTTTATTTGAAAATACAAAGTGTTAATTTATTTATTCAAATATGAATCCACAACACAAAGTGAAGGCGAATATAATAAGAAATATAAAAATTTAAATAAGAAATATTTTGTGAGTAAAGATAATTATGATAAGATTATGCCTCATCGCACATCTTTCCTGTGCACATTAGCTTTTGTGAAAATCTAAAATTGATTCATAAGTACAAAGTGTACTGACCTAACTCAAAATATATATACGTGCATAGAGACAGTTATGTTTTATGTTCAAATGTGTTTTTTTTTGTGCGTAGGTATTATCGATGCTTAATACGGTAACATATTGTACCGTTG
The DNA here is from genome assembly GCA_022606425.2 of Lepidostoma basale. Lineage (NCBI taxonomy): Eukaryota > Metazoa > Arthropoda > Insecta > Trichoptera > Lepidostomatidae > Lepidostoma > Lepidostoma basale. Next base: position 88,999 of record JAHDVF020000296.1, on the reverse strand, counting down.
TATGTATGAAAACCACAAATAATAATTTTATTGTGCGTGTGTCAAAGTATTCCATTATTACAATATCTTCACTGTTGATCGAAACCTGTTTCATAAAATCGGATGACTTTTTATAAGCGATTCTAAGGCTGTTTGGTTTCGTCACTTCGCAAGAGTAATGGACGTCTGTGGACGATTATAGGTAATTACTTCAAGGTTTTGAAAGTTGAAGGAGAGTGCGAATCTGATATTAGAATTTACGGAAGTCCGGTTATATAGAATAATTTAGCATATTCGCAAAATGCAAAGGTACAATTTTAACATTAGTTAGAAAATAAAATTGTTAATAATAAAATATGATAAGAAAATATGTGTGAGAATAGACAGAGCTCAACGAAATCTTCGTCGTTTATACGACTTTAATTTAAATGTTTTTTGCATACATTATTAATTTCAAATACTTAAATAATACAGTTACACATTTACAAAAAAAATGTTGAATAATTATAGGCACATTAACCATGTGTAATCTCATAATGGTAGTTTTTATTACGGAATAACTTTGTATTCCAATAATATTATTTTACAATATTTTTTGGCATTGTTCGGAAGGAATTCTTTCAAATAATGCAATTGAAATAAATATTTTGTATTTAATATTCTGTTTTCTAGAAGTTTTGTTCTATTTTAAGGGAGTGACATGTTTCGCCTTATTAGAGCATTATCAAATGTTAAAAAATGTCCTAGTATGCCGAACTTGTCACTCCTATAAATTACAGTAAAACTAACAAATTGATGTTTTTTTCATTACTGTGTGGAGTAATGTGGAGTTCAGGAAACAATAAATAAATATTTTGTTGTGATAGACCCTTGAATCACTCTTATAATAGTCGACCTTCGTGACAGAGTGGTGAGAGCTCTGACTTCCATACCGAAGGTCCCGGGTTCGATTCCCGGCGATACCAATGTGATTGTTACACTGTATTTGGTCTGGTGTAGAATTCACGTGACAATAAAATGACGATAGATTGGCTACCTATCACATGTCATGAGAATCAATATAATTGTTACGGTCTTCCAAAATGAAAATGCACGATCGACTGGATCTCGATGATTTATTATATAAATATACAATATGTGTGTTACAAGCTTTGTTTCCAAAATTAATGTGTGTAACAAATACAGCAAATTCCCTATTTATAAGCAGGAGTTATCAAGAAACATTAAGATAATATCCTGGACCTTGCTGCATTCAAAGTGCATAAGTTCTGTTGAGCTTTCAAAGTCCATATTCACAGCATGTTTACAGATAGATTAGGGGGAACAGGAAGTCCACACCAGATAAAGAGATGCTTAATTACATTTTTTGGGTCTGCTTACTAGTGGGCACATAACACCTCCCTCAACAAGATGAGATAATGGCCTTTTGCTTTTATCTCATATCGTTTCAGAGTCTTGCACTTCTCCTTGGTGATGTCTCTTCAAGAGATTGTTCATCATTTATTTATATATCGTTTTGTCTAGTTACATTCGATTTACATATTAAACAATTCATTATGGCTGGTATACACATACATTGGCTTAAATCATCATTTCTTAAACTTTTGTTCAATATTTCTTACATTATGTTACTTATAATTAACAAATATCAGAATTGACAACATTATTCAATGCAAGAAAAGTAATGGTTGCTTACAATTATTTATAACATTTTTGATTGAATGAATCTTTTCATTTATTTTGTCTGATTATTAGCTATTACAATTTTTAATTTTCTAGCTAAACATCTAATTTCATTGAAGTTATTTATATTTTTAATTTCACAATTACAAGGGAAATTATTAAGTTCAATTAACAAATATATTTCACAAATTGGTCTACTGTACTCGAATACAAGTTATACACTTTATTATCAGTCTTGACAATTACTTTATCATCAAATGTTATAAATTATTCAAATTATCTTATTATGTATGAGTCGTTTACAAAAACATAAAATCCATCAGTTTATTTTCAATATCTTCTTATAATTCTAAATTTAACAAAATTTTATTTACTTTCAAATAATATAATTTCAACTTTTCAAAATTTTGTAGAATATTTGTTTATTCTTATCTAAACTAATTAAGATATCCTTAACATTAGTCGTTGTTATCTTTAAAAGTTGAATTCATTATTTTAACAGTTAAAAATTCTTTATCCTCAGAATTTAATTTATTAGTAGCGTCATAGTACACAAGTCCTTCGTTATCATCTAAATTTCCAAAAAGACCTTTGAACGTATCATTTATAACCTCATGTTCTTCTAGTTTACTGTTCGCCTAGAGTTTCTTTAAACATTTTATCTCATTGGTTAGATACTGCAATTAACTTTGACAAAATATTCAGAGTTGGTTCATAAATTTAAATATTATTATAATTATCATGGTTATTACACAAATCCTTAGTTTTCGCACATAATTTTAATTAATTCTAACTAATTCAACTAAAACCATTGAACAATACGTTTTTTTATTTTTATTCTTACTTGTTAACAATAACTTCTATATTTATGTACTTTATTAAATTTCAATAATTCTCTGTGAAATTAACTTTATTCACATGTTCTTAGTAAATTCCTGCTGATGACGTAATCGGTATACAATTGAATCCTTAACAAAATTCGATCTACATCAATCTGCAAAATTCGCCTTTTTTAATCTGTTACAATGTACTTTAACCTTTTTATTTTTTATCATTATTGTACAGTTTACATTCGAATTTACTTTAATTATTTTATACGGTCCTTGATAATTAGGTGAGAGTTTCTTTGAATGATTTCTTTTTATTGATTCGTTTTTTAAATAAACTAAATCGTTTACTTGGAATTTTTCGTTTCTTCGTACCTTTTTATCAAAATTTTCTTTCGATTTAATTTTATTTTTAATTATATGTTCACGCGCAATTTCATGTGATTTATTTAATTTTAATTTAAGATTATCAACGTAGTTATCATAAGTGTACTTAAATTCTGGTTTCTGTGTTAGCGACGTTGGAAGTTCTGGTTTTACTCCGAATACTAGTTCGTATGGGGTGTATTTAGTACTACTGTGTGGCGTTGTATTATATGAGAACATAGCTAATTTTATCCATTCATCCCAGTCTGTTTGTTTTTCTGAAATATAGTGTTTTAAATAGTCAGCCAGAGTCGCATGACTCCTCTCCAACCCACCATTTGATTCAGGGTGAAAAGCTGTCGTCGTGATCTGCTTAAACTTAAATAATTTTGCTACTTCCTTTAAAATTTTAGATGTAAAATCCTTTCCTTGATCTGTGAGAACCTGACTAGGTATTCCAAAATTGCATATAAAATTGTTGACTAATTGATTAGCAATAGTTATTGCTTCATGATTCGGTATTGCGAATGCTTGAGAAAATTTCGTTAAGTCGTCCTGTAATGTTAAAATGTATTTGTTTCCATTTTCGGATAACGTTAGTGGACCGACTATATCCATCGCAACTTTCGAAAAGGGTTTTTCTGCGGTACTAGTTATTTCCATAGGCATAATATTACGTTTACGAGAAATTTTGTTTCTTTGACACGATTCACATTGCTTTATATATATTTTTATATCATTCTTCATATTTTTCCAATAAAATCTTTCTTTCAATCTATTATAAGTTCTATGAAAACCTGAATGTCCTGCATGGGGAGAATCATGATTTTCTTTAATTAATTCCGGTATAAGTTCGGAATCTGGATTAATTATCTTATTATTACAAATAGTAATTTTAATATCCGAGTTAGCAAAAACAAAGTGTAGTATTGACTTTACCTTATTCCAATTTATATTATTCATTCCGTTGTCAAACCTTGGAATGGAGATCGATTCTACTTTTTGTGAAGTTAATACATTTTTTAGTTTCATGAAAGAATAGAATATGTTTATATACGTAGGTTTATCCCAAAAGTGTTCTTTTATAATTAAGTGATAAACTTTGAATCCGTTGTCTAATTCCGAAGATAGAATATCTTCTATACACGTTTTGCTTTTATTTATTTCATCGTAATTATTGATTATATTTCTTACTTCTGAGGCTATTCGCTCAGACATTTCCTTATCGTTAGAAATAACATTACATAAATTATCTTTTCTTTTTAATAAACTTTCATCCGTTTCGAATATATTTTCATTATCGATAACGTCCTTATTAGTATAATGGTATTTAATAAATTCTTCATAAGAGTTGCTTTGTGGACTAATTTTAAATTGTAATATTTGATTATGATCGATTCTTGATAATGCGTCTGCATTAGAATTTAATCTACCTGGTTTATATATAATATCATAATCATACTCTTCTAGTTTTAATCTCCAACGAATTAGTCGTGATCCTGGATCTTTACAATTAAACAGCCAAGTTAATGGTCTGTGGTCAGTGATTATACTAAATTTCACTCCGTAAAGATAAGGTCTGAAATGTTTGACTGCATAAATGATAGCTAAAAGTTCGCGTTCTGTAGTTGAATAATTTGATTCAGCTTTATTCAATGTTCTTGATGCAAATGCTATAGGTAAATCCTTTGAAATCGGACCTTGAGACAATACTGCTCCAATAGAAAAATTACTTGCATCAGTCGTTACGTTAAACGGCTTGCTAAAATCAGGGTACTGTAAAATTGGTTCACACGTTAAGTGATTTCTTAATATATCAAATGATTCTTGTTGTTTCTCAGTCCAAATAAAGGGAATATCCTTTTTTAACAACTGCGTTAAGGGTTGTGAATGTTTACTAAAATCTTTAATAAAACGTCTATAAAATCCTACAAGCCCTAAGAAACTTTTAATGTCTTTGGTTGTTTTTGGAACTGGGTAATTTTCAATAACTTTATTTTTTTCCGGATTAGCTTTAACTCCTTGTTCTGAAATAACATGTCCTAAATATGCTACTTCGCGACGCATAAATTCACATTTGTCTGGTTGCAATTTCAAGTTATGCATTTCTAATTTATTGAAAATTTCTTTAAGTCTTATTTCATGAGTTTCTATCGTGTCGGCATATATAACAATATCGTCTAGATACGCAAAACATCTTAGTCCTTGAATTCCTGATAAAACATTGTTCATTAACCGTTGGAACGTACTAGGTGAATTTTTTAACCCGAATGGCATCCTTGAAAATTGATAGTGTCCCGTCGGTGTAGAAAATGCTGTTTTATCCGCATCTTCTGGTTTCATAGGTATCTGATGAAAACCTGAAGCCAAATCTAAAGTTGTAAAATACTTTGAATGTCCTAATTGGTCTAAAATTTCTGTGATATTAGGCAAGTTGTACGCATCGCCAACCGTTATATCGTTTAACTTCCTATAATCAATGACTATTCTGAACTTGACCTTTCCAGAAGCATCCTTCTTTTTAGGAACTACCCATAAGGGCGAAGACCATGGTGAGCTAGAGTGTTTTATTATCCCTTGGTCTAACATTTTATCTATTTGCTCTTTGACCTCTTTTTTATGTACCTCCGGGTATCTATAAGATTTGACATGAACTGGATTTTTACTCGTAGTCCTTATCTCGTGACTAACTGACTCCGTGTGAGTAAGTTTATCTCCTTCTAAATAGAATATACCATTAAAATCCTCGCATATTGAAATGAGAGAATGTGCTTCTTCTTCATTCAAATGTTCGGTTCTTATAGATTTCCGTAACAAATCATTTCTATCATTTGTTTTACTCGTATTCGTCAAATACACATTTTTATTTTTTAACTTATCTTTTGTCTCGTTAATATTTCCTAACATTTTACTTTCTGATTCATTAAATTCTTCTAAATATAAATTCATTTCCGTAATTTTTACTGGTCTTTCCGTCGTATTTAAAATAGACGTAATCGCTTTATTATTTGCATTAACTTTTGTTATGCTTTTACATAAATAAACACCTTCGAATATTTCTATCTCAGGCACAAGTCCTTCTCCAATCTCCGGATTTAGAACTTTAAATTCCACTAATGTCTCTGTACGAGCGTTAGCAATAGCAACTAATTTAGAATTTCCTTTTTCTTCCTTTGAATACTTCATATCAAAATAAATCGGTACAGAAATATTTCCAATACATAACGTATTATTACCGTAATTAATTTTCGCATTCACGAGTCTCAAAAAATCGCTACCAATAAGTCCATCGTGATGGATATTTGTCGCACGAGGCAACAAATGCATCTTATGTGGTATACATTTTTCATTAAATTTCATATTTAATATAACCGTTCCTAAAGTCTGTACTGATTTTTCCGAATTTATTCCTTGAATGTTGCACGTTTCGTTTTCATTATACTTCATATTTCCATCTAACACCATAGGATTTATCACAGATATATCCGCGCCAGTGTCGATTAACAGTTTAACAATTTTATTTTTACTTTCTTTTAAATAAATTTGTACGTATGGGGTCACGCCATTCGAATTATTCAATATTTTGCCTGAAGGGAGTTCAAATTCTTCGTTTCGGCAAACAACGAAGAATTTTGACAGTTTAAATTTCCCGTGTTCTTATTTTCAATTAATTTTTTATATTTTATACAATCCTTTTTAAAATGTCCCGGTTTTTTACAAAAAAAACATGTTAATATATAATTATTTTTATAATAATTATTTTTATTATTAGAAACTTGATTACTTTGATACGCTTTATTATTATGATTCCCCGTATTATTAAATTGGTTAGATTTTTTATCATATTGTGAATTTACTTGATTAATACGTTTATCCTTATTATGATAACAGTTAGCAGAAACATGTCCTTTTTTATTACACGTAAAACAGAGCTTATTATTACTATTATTATTATTATTACGTTGCTGTGACGATAAATTAAAAATGTTTTCTTCGCTTACTGCGAATGCAGATGCTTCTTCAAAATTCTTAGGGTTTCTAGCCCTTAGAATTATACTGTATTGCGGTAAAATACCCAATAAAAACGCTTGCAATGCCATATCTTTAATCATAGCTATTTTTCCGACTATTTCTGCACTGTTCGATGTTTCAGATCGCGTAGTTCTCAACAAATTGGAATAACATTTTTCTATCCGTTGCGTGAAGTTAATAACAGATTCACTTTTTGATTGTTTACAAGATTGTAATTCTAAAAGGTACTGTGCAAAACTTTTAGTTTCACAAAAATTTTCTTCAAGAAATTGTTTATAATCGTCCCATGTGGGTAAACTTCTACAAGAAGTAATTAAATCAGCTTTACCAGTCACTTGTGATTGAATAAATTTAAAAATTATATCTTTTTGTAATTTTGAAGCTAAATTCATTGCATAATCACATTTTTTTATAAATGAGCTAAGATCACAAGGATCACCGTTAAATGTACTTATGAATTTACTTAAAAATTGTAACGAAATTTCATTTTCGACTGCCATGTTTACAAAAATTGCAAATAAAAATATAGATAAACGATTTAAAACAAAAAAGGGATGACAATTAACAATGGAATTAAAACAATATAACTTACATATAGTATAAAATAATGAAGTTCATCATCTGTGGTGGAGGGGGAACGTCTACGAGAGTTCTTCCTTCTACTTGAATCTGCATGCAGGTCCAGCCGGATGGATGGGAATCTGCAGCCTCAAGTCCTCTTCTGCAGGTCCAATGGAGATTTCCTCGAAAGGGTCTTTCGTCATCTTCTGCAGGTCCACAGGGTCCAGTGAGTTGACAAGTTGTAGATTTCCAGGGGTAGCTTCCTTCTGTTTTCGGTCCTGAACCGGTAGAGACGGATACTCTTGGAGTTATTATTAAACTGCAACTCTTCTTTGATTCGTGATTTCGAAGATCGAGATTCTTTTTAATCGGTCAACTTAATAATTGCGGCTTAACCAGCTAGTTGAGATGAAACCGATATCGCACTTCTGACACCAAATTTTTAATGTTACGGTCTTCCAAAATGAAAATGCACGATCGACTGGATCTCGATGATTTATTATATAAATATACAATATGTGTGTTACAAGCTTTGTTTCCAAAATTAATGTGTGTAACAAATACAGCAAATTCCCTATTTATAAGCAGGAGTTATCAAGAAACATTAAGATAATATCCTGGACCTTGCTGCATTCAAAGTGCATAAGTTCTGTTGAGCTTTCAAAGTCCATATTCACAGCATGTTTACAGATAGATTAGGGGGAACAGGAAGTCCACACCAGATAAAGAGATGCTTAATTACATTTTTTGGGTCTGCTTACTAGTGGGCACATAACATAATAGCTAAAATAAATTGTATACAGTAATTGGGTTCTAATGACCTAATAGGAAAAAAAATAATAGTTATAATAATATGATTTAACTTATACAAGTTTTTGCATCAAATATTTATTGTAATAACTATTATTGATTATAAAAGAGTTATACTACAATAATTATATACAATACAAAAAATACAACGAATATCTGTTTTGTATAAAATTGTACGGAGTACATCGTTATTCTTACTATCAGATTGCATTGCTTCGTTTTGTAAGTCCATCACTCCGTGGGATGCGTGCTAGAATGAACGAAGATAACAATGGCACCGGTGAAAATTAAGGATGTGAGCATCCACAGCATAGATACACAGGTGCCGACACCGAAACTGATCATTAATTTCCACAACAATAATGCTGCTTGGTAAATCACAGCACGCAAGATGTTCTTTTTTAGACGCCAAAACAAAACACTCTCTCCGAGGGTTCGTCCATCTTGTTTTATTGTTTAGTTTTTGAGCGAAATGAAAATGGCGGGAATTAGATTACTATAAAATTTGTGCTACAAACAAATGGTTCTTATCACATGTTTATTGTTTCCGTATTTCTTGAACAATTGTGTAAAACTCCATATTAAATAACCGATACGAATGAAAGCTTCTGTTTTATAGATGTTTGATTATATTTTATGTGAATGGTATGTTTGCTTCGCTACACCATTATCACATGTCTTTCTCTCTCTGTTAATATGGTAAAACTTCTAGAAAACTGAATTTATTATTAATATGTTCATCGGAACATAAATTAAACATACAATATGTGCACCATAAATGAAACATAATAGGGTCGAAGCACCAATATTTGACCAACCTCCAGTAAATGACCGTTGGTTAATAAAACAAAATATAATAAGAATTTCTCTATGTGTCCAGTCAAAAAACTTTAATCCCAAGAAACTATGACAAAAGAGGTAGGCAGAGACAACTGTTGGTAAGAAACAAAACTATCAGTTTTGAACTGTGCCTTGTCAAACGGTAAAAGTGCGTCTTCCCGTTGTTGTTTTGAGATTGTTAGTAGTTTTTTATAAGGAAAAGTGTGGTAAGTGTTTTTTTAATGTTATTTCTTATGCAATTCTTTGAATATTTACATATTTTTATATGTTAGGGTGTTTCATAATGTGACAATGTAACAAAATCTATGTATTGTATCAATATAACCTGAAGTGGTCATTTACTGGTGATTGTGCTATTTTTTTAGAGAAATATTAATTTTAATAGTAATACTCATAATTCAATAAAAAAGTTAGAGAATTTAGAGAAGTCAATCTGTTTTTTATTGTTTTCATTTATTTTGTGTACTGAAATAATAAAATTAATGCCTTTAATGTGGTTTTCAGTACAATCTGAACCTTAAACGGTCATTCATTGGTGCTTTGACCTATGTGCACCATAAATGGAACATAATATGGACAATATGTGCACCATCTAAAAATAACATTTTGTGTTAAATTATTTTTATTTGTTGTTTTATTTTATATCATTGTATTTAATATTATTTGATTTAGATTTATTTTGTGGATGCTGGACGATCGAAATGTGCGCGGGAGATACCAATTGGTGGCGATGAGGTTCGCAACCCATCACACCGCGTCTCCCGCGGGGCGAAAAGAGAAGGATGCAGTGCCGCATCGGTTAAAGTGTGACAGTCCATTCTTTCTGCCTAACCTTTCGGGGAGACGGCGTGATGGTTAGTAATTAAGTAAGTAAGTATGTTTATCGGGGTTTTTATACTATAATGAAGAGTGAATTTAATTTAAATAATGTTGTTATGTGTGGATACTATGTGTATGATAGAGTGTTGCATGAAAATATAAGAAGTGAATGCGGTGCGAATGATGGTGTCATGAACAAAATAATGAAAGGATCATTAAGATGGTTTGGACATATGGAAAGAATGAATGAAGAAAGAATGGTAAAAAAATTATATGTTAATGATGTAAATGGAACCAGAAATAGAGGAAGACCGAGGAAAACGTGGCACGATCAAATAAATCAAATATTGAATGTCGGCCATGTGAGGAGTCAGAGAAATCGACGCGCGTGAATGACACGATGTATGAATGTTGAGGAAGCGAGAGAAATATGTCAGGAAAGAAAGGTGTGGCAGTCCATTATTTCTGCCTATCCCTTCGGGGAGACGGCGTGATGGTTATTACTCGTTAAAAAGACACTTTACCAGCAACTGTACAAAATATATTATTATTGTTTCAATATCAAGAACCGGTCGACTTACTCTTGTTTCAGAGCTAAACATTAGATTTATTGATACAATAATTGCTTGTATTGGTAGTACTATTGAACCAAGTAATCAACCTTTCTTACATTAATACTAGAAATTACCTTTTCAACATTGCTAGCTCTTTTTACAACTTCAGGTGAACTCGTATTATAATAAATAAACTATTCAAGGTGTGCGAAGAATCTATCGATGAATCTACATCTCGATTGTATTATCATATGACATCAGATGACAAGATACAAACAGCATTTTTTTAAATAATAATTTGTCAGTCATTTAATACTCGTATATCACAAATTAATGGGTACACAGGTAATGGCGATAAACATAATTCATACCTGTAATTGCACATGTGATTGGAATGAAAATATTTTCAATTATCGTTATCTTGGATAACACATGGAAGTTAAAAATATTGGTCATGTTAGATAGGTCGTATTTGATAATACTGGAAACAAATTTCCTTTCCAAATGACGACAATTCGCTTAATTTATTCAATATACATTATTTTTTTTATTAATGAACATAAAAATACATTTTAAAATGAGATTTTTTTTTACTTAGAAATATGATGCACGCACGAGCGCCAATCAGTTTATAGACACTAGGCAATTAGAAAAATATATTAAAACAATCTGTACATTATTTATTTGAATTACTTTTGAAGTCCTATAACATTGATGTTTTAAAGCAATGTGAAGAATGGACATAGAGAAATCCTGAGCCATTTAAAAGTATAATGAAAATATATATTATACATTTTCTAAATATAAAGTTATTTTATTATATGCATTTAGTTTTGTTCCACGCATCAAGCTAAAACTCCAGCGGAACACAAATTATAAAAAAAAAGTTCATTATTTACAACGAACTAGACGACCTTCGTGGCAGAGTGGTAAGAGGTCTGACTTCCATACCGAAGGTCCCGGGTTCGATACCCTGCGATGGCAACGTGATTATCACACTTTCTTTGGTCTGGTGTAGAATTCACGTGACAATAAAATGGCCATAGATTGGCTACCTATCACATGTCATGAGAATCAATCTAATAGCTAAAAATAAATTGTTTACAGTAATTGGGTTCAAACGACCTGTTGTATACAAAAACAAAATTCTACCGAGAAACTTCAATCAACAACGTTATTATGAGTAGGATAGAGTTTGGCGGTATATTAAATTACTATCACTTTTTTAAAATATCGATTTAATATATTTTCCATTTATGATTATCAAAACTGAGGAATAATGGTAGAAAACTATAACAATAAGTACGGAAATACTAAGAACTGTGTCATCGAATACAATTTACGAGTATATCCAAAGAAAGAATTCCATCCAGAGCAATTTAACGGTTTGAATATTATACATTGCTTTGGTTTCGTGTCCATGTGAATATTTTTTTCCAAAGTAGAATAGTGGTTAGTTTAATGAATAGGGTTGGTTGCTTTTTATCGGTTCCGAGACTCGGCAGTCTGCGGCTGTTGCTAGTGGCTAACATTAATTTATCTTTATGGCTATCCTGTCAAGTCAAAACAGAAGTAGAGAGAAGCTAAACCCAAATTAGTATCATTAGTGAACCGCTGTGCCACAGAACTACGTCGTGTTCTTCAAATCTACAGGCTAAGGAGATAAAAGAAATCGTCTAACGGCTAATACGTTCGTTTAACAATTTTAACACCTTAGACACCTATTTCACACTTCATTCATCGTCAATGATAATTGTATGCATTTTTAAGACTGAAAAAACATCTAAACTGTTGACAAACAGTGGTTGATTCAGCATCCAGCAGAATTTCAAACTACTTGAAACAGACTATTGGAGGAGAGTCCTGGACCTCAGCAACAAGTAAAACAACCACAAGAATATATATAATATTGTATATATTTATTATAATTTAGATTACTCAGGGGATATTTCGAAAACTCGGCCGTGCTGAAGGGTGTTCGGCTTTTTGTCCCTGATAGATATCTCCGACAGCGACAGCATAGATTGTTTTACCTACCGGCCGCCAGAACCAACCTGCCTCTGGTGACACCGGTGGGAAGAGCAATTAATCTGCTGAACGCGGTCTTCTCGGAGATCAACGTCTTTCATATTAGTGAAAATACGTTCAGAAGGCAAATATTCTTAATTCTGGAGAGTATCCTGTCTTCCTAATGTTGAACCATCTCTCATGCGTTTCTGGTAGTAAACTATACGCAATATATTATTTTACCTGTTCTCAATAGATGCCTTAAAAATTAATTTTGTAATGTATGTTAATGAAATAAACTGATTTGATTTGATATTTGAAATTTGCACGTTGTGTTACATTGCGTCTTCACAAAACTATTTTGTACTTTTTACAAACATGGTTTGTCACACAGACGACCGTCCTCAGTGTACAAATTTTAATTATACACAGAGGAAGGGTGTCGTTGCCCCAAAAACATGTTTTTGAAAAGTGTTGTGAAAATACAATATTTTCAAAAAAATATTCAAATATGAATCCACAACACAAGATGATAGCGAATATAGAAGCATATTTAATAAGTCATTTTTAATTTTTAATTGTAAGTCAAAAGATTGTCAATACATAACACACTTTATTATAATTAGTAGCCCGTCTAATAGTTTTATGTGGCGGAAGAGAATAATTATTGTTAAAGTCAACAGCTAATTAGTACTGTGTAGATTGATTACTTTTATACACTCGTTAGACGATCATAACAAATAACAATTATGGATGACAGAACATTAAAAACCTGTTTTCTTTATTTTGTAGATGCTTCTCAGTGATACAACGTTGGTGTGGAGATGGGACCTTATGTATTATATTATATTATAATATATTAATAAATAATTAACGATTGAAACTTAAAAGAATAGACAAAAACAATTGAATGAGTTCAAATCAAATGAATTTTTTTTTTTTTAATGTAATACTGGTAGACGAATACTGGATTTTACCCATTACGGGGTAAAATCCAGTATTCTATTTTTAATCCAGTAATATAACGCCTCGACCACCATATTCTGTTTTCAAATAATTTACATCTTCGTCTCTATTGAGATACAATTAATTCTTAATGATTAATACACCCGTAATGGGTAAAATCCAGTATTTGTATACAAAAAAAATGTTGTATGAAAACTGGTCAAAGTTAAAAGTATATAAAAATTTGAGAGTTTTCTTCAGGCGTTGTCTATACTCCGGCCGTTTTAAACGGAGTCTTGGGGCCATAAATGTCAATAGAGATAGGGATGGGAAGCGACCGTTATCGATTTTTTCGTCGATCGATATACGATACGATCGACTATAATGATTTTATATGATCTGTACGTTATGATATGTATGATTGGTCACTAATGATTGGTCTTTACCAATTGCAGTGCGTGTTTTTTTTGTTGTTGCTATAAATGTGTTTACAGCAATTAAATAAATACATTCGTGTGTCACCACTCGTTGCGCACTATGAATAGTTTATTTTCTAACGTTGATTTGAAGAAATAACATGGCGATATTAGCCCTCAAACTCCAACAGTGATTCACAACGTATGCACGGCCGCGTTTATTTGTGGTGTGAGTAGAGCGACAGTGGACCGAATAAAGACTGAATTATTGCAATTAGGCAGGCCCTGTACACCAAGAGCAAATTTTAAGAAACAAGAAACTGTCACCAATATTGACGATTTTGATAAAAGTGTGTTGAAGCGGACCGTTGGTTCATTTTATGATAGTGGAGAGTATCCTAAAATAGTTTTTTTTACCTACCTGTATAGTCATAAGCGCTTTGGTTATAGACTGTAATGTTTATGATTTAAAAAAATTAATTTAAATTGAAATTGAAATTGAAATCCGTCCGTGAGAACAATTACCTGATTTTAAATGCGGAAAAAATTCGATGAGAACACTCATGAAGGAGATTGGAAGAAAAATGCCGAAGGACGTATATATTTAATGGAAAGAACAGATGTTGTTTGTGCCAGAATGGACTTTTTAAGGAAATTGGATTTACTTAGAAAAACAAACGATCAGCGGCTGCGTTTCTATCTGGATAAAACATGGATTAATCAAAACCATTCAGGAAAGCGTATGTGGCTTGGAAGCAACGATGAAGGTGGTTTCAAGAATCAGCCTGTAGGAAAAGGTCAACGATTGATAATTTGCCATGCGGGTTCCACAAGGACTGGCTTTGTTCCAGAAGCGAAGCTAATATTTAAAGCGGCAAAATCGAAGGATGCTGATTATCACACAGAAATGGATGGCTCAGCTAAAATCGTCGATAACGCAAGCTATCATTCAATGCAGTTGGAAAATATACCCACAAGAAACACAAGGAAAGCCGAGATTCAAGAATGGTTAACAAATAAAAACATTCCATATTCCAGCAGAGAAATTATAGAAGAGTTAATAAGAAAAGTAAAAGCCAGTAACCCGCAGAAGGTCTACGCTTTAGACAATCTGGCAAATGAGCGAGGCCACGAAGTAATACGGCTGCCTCCATATCACTGTCAATATAACCCAATAGAATTAATTTGGGCACAAGTAAAGGGAGAAGTTGCAAATAATAATAATACATTCAAGATAGCAGATGTTGAAAATCACCTCCACCGAGCCATCGATAATGTCACACAAGAAGACTGGGACAAATGTATGAGACATGCCGAGGAACTTCAAAACAGTGACCTACAGAAAGCTTGCTCAGAAAGCGAGATCACGTGCCGCTTATAATAAATTTGGCAGAAGACACTGATGAAGAAGACTCCGATCGGGATTGATAAATTTTTTGTAATATAAACGGCTCTTTTAAGGGCCACAATATGATCTACTTTGTTTTTTATACTTAACTTTCTTTCTGTGTTTATAGACATACGGTATACAAATTTTAAAATTAAAGAATTTTTCGGTTTTTACTGGTATTTAATTTAGTATCTGGTAGTCACAATTTCATACTAATTTGAACGCACATAAAACCCATAAATAAAGATTAATATCAAAAGTTTGTTAACTCGTTAAAGTTTATGAACAAGATACGATAATAAACATTACTTATCGATATTTTTATTTTATTGTTACTCCCAACCCTAAACCGCTCCATAAGGCCCGTAAGTGCAAGCGAGATAGACATAGGGAAATGATTTATGGCCCCAAGACTCAGTTCATTCCGATTTTACTATAGTAATGTGTGATAATTGGGTTGATAGCCTTTCACATTACATTAATAAAGATTTTCTGCTTAATGCTTATCTCTTGTCTCAAAAGATGGCGCTTTGGTTGAACTAAAATATGTGAAATGTTTCTCAGCATGGTAGCATATATACAACTTTCAAATATTTGTCAGACGTGGTGTTTGTAAGAAGGGCGGAATGGGGAATGTTGGATTACATGAAGCGATCGCTTAACCCAATCATAACAGGTCATAAGTCCTGTAAACGCCTCGACCACCATATTCTGTTTCCAAATAATTTACATCTTCGTCTCCATTGAGATACTTCTTCTTCTTCTTTTAATAGATCTGACGATCTGTGACACAGAAATCATATCTCGTCGGATTGAGATACAATTAATTCAAATCAAATCAGCTTATTTTCTCAACAGACATTACAAACAAAATTAAGATTTAAGGCATTTATTGAGAACAGGTAAAATAATATACTGTATACCATAAATAATATTATGTATATTACCAGGAATG
The DNA here is from genome assembly GCA_022606425.2 of Lepidostoma basale. Taxonomy (NCBI): domain Eukaryota; kingdom Metazoa; phylum Arthropoda; class Insecta; order Trichoptera; family Lepidostomatidae; genus Lepidostoma; species Lepidostoma basale. Next base: position 72,815 of record JAHDVF020000296.1, on the reverse strand, counting down.
CATGAGAGATGTATCGACTTAAGGAAGACAATATACCCTCTAAAGTCAAGATTAATTGTCCTCTAAACGTACTTTTACCAATATGAAAGACTCTTCTAAGAGACCGCGTTCAGGAGAATAACTGTTCTTACCACCGATGTAACCAGAAGCAGGTTAATTCTGGCGACCCGTAGGTAAAACAATATATTGCATTAGAATATATGGTCATATATGGTAAATAATAATTCAAACAAACTTAACCAAAATATTCTACGATTTTTATCTTATTTGGGAAATTCGTTTCGCCTTTACTTTTTTCTGTTTTACGTTATAAAGTAATAATGTTAAAGAAAGTATATGTTCACGATGTAAGCGGAACAAGAAAGAGAGAAAGACCGAGTAAAACGTGCCACGATCAAATCAATCAAATATTAAATGCCAGTCGCGTGAGGGGTCGGAGAAATTGATATGCGTGCATGACACTACGTATGAATGTTGAAGAAACGAGAGAAGTATGTCAGGAAAGAGTGACACGACATAAGATGGGTTGGTGATGTAAATGATGCACTCCAAGTCTATTTCTACAAGCCTCAAACTTATAAACCTAATTAAGATATAACTGTAAAAGCCGTGCCACACTGTTTTAAACAAGCTCTCCACATCGGTCTCTACTGGCGGTTTAAAACTGTGTAGACACTTGTTTGAAACCAAAATTCGTTTGACCTTCAACAAAATTTGTGGACGAACGCGCATAGTATGCGTGTGGATCCACCGTTTAAACACGCATTCCACATGTGGAGAGCTTGTTTACAACAGTATGTGGACGTTACACCAACCGCGGGCTCCACAGCTCTCCACCAAGGTCACCCCTGTGGAGAGCTTGTTTCAAACAGTGTGGCACGGCCTTAAGTTTCATTTGGGTGTATTTTTGCAATTTAAATTGATATATTTTTTCAATAATTGATGGTGAATATTTGCACTAAATTAATTGTATGATAAATATAAAATGATTTGTGATTATCTAATTCTTCTATAATGAAACAACCAAGTGGTTAGGTAGATAGTTCGGAATTTCGGTTTGCAATTTTATTTTAATTTTATTATTTCATCCTATGTATACCTATGTTATGACAATACAAATTTCCATATAATACAAATGTTGTTTAGTATACAATGTACAATGACCCCCAAACAAATGAATTATGGCTACTACTGAGCACCTGCGGTTTTACTATGGGGGAATATAAAATACTATATTTACGCACTGAACCTTAATTAAACACAGATGTTCCCATATAGAAGTTTAACGGAACGCCAGCTTTCGGGTCATTTGCGTTTGTGCAAATATGGATATGCAAGCGCAAGGGCAAGCATAGCTTGCCTACTAATGTGCAAGGGGTTCGTAGACATGTGATAAAAATGTAAATGTGATGAAAGAGAAAAACTCATTCACTTGGTTTTATGGGTATTGACGGGCAAACCAAAAAACAGTGTTTTAAATCACATACGAAATTCGTTTTATAAAAGAAATCAAATTTCGTTTATTTGATTTGTCATGTTTCGGGTAATAAGAACATTATAAAAATGACATGTTCAAAATGCCAATAAAAACACGTTAAAACATAACGAAATTAAAAAATAATTGTATTTTATTTTAAGTTGTATATTGTTTCTCGAACAGTCATATAAAACTTAATTTTAACTAAATAACTAACCATCACGCCGTCTCCCCGAAAGGGTAGGCAGAAAGAATCCTTCTCTTTTCTCTTTTCGCCCCTCATTTTTAGTAATGAATTAGAATGAAAACATTTGTTTTCTAGAAGTTTTATTATATTTTATGTGAATGACATGTTTCGCCCGTTCAATGACATTACAAATGTTTAGCCAATAATTCATTAGAAAGGCGAAACATATCATATACATAAATAAAACTTCTAGAAAACAGACGTTTTAAACCGCTATAATTATTTCATTGTGTTTATTTCAGAGCTAACTGGCCATGTGCGAAACCGGTTGACTTTTTAACGAACAAATATAGAACATCAAACATAAATATTTTTATTTTCTAATATTATATTATATCAAAACATTATTGTTTCATAAGACGTATTTCTGATTCTCGAAAAACGCAAGTTGCAAAATACTTAGTTTGAGATCGAGTTTTACTATTTCTTAAGATAAAAGTTATTGCATATTTGAAGTTGGAACAAGGAAATAATTGGATGCGTTATCGTTAATGCAGTACAATTTTTAATAGACACCATGATAAGATAAGTAAAATTATATTGCCAGAATATTAATTATTTGATTACACATATATACCGCTAACCTATAATATTACATATTTAAATAAGTAACAATTATGTGGGAATAACCAGTTTACATGCAAACTGTATGCCTGGTGCTAGCAGTTAAAAATTAATTATCTTACGAACTACTGCAATCAAACGAGTTATCGTGTAAATACAAAAAGGCATACGAAATTAAGAAAGTTGTCCGAAACGGTAGTACCACTAATTATTATTAAGCGACAAGACATGTCCTTTGCGACACTTTTAAATCGATTATATTTTACTGTCCTACTTAGTAACTAGATTCGAAGACCGTGTATGATGTAATTCAATATCTCAAAGGTAACATGCGGAAACCCATTTTTACATATTAAAATTATTACCCAAGCATTACATTTAAAAAAATATTGTGTATAATTGGTACATAATGATTGCTTTTATGTTACATTTAAAAAAATGCATATATATTTAAACATTTTATTTATTTATTTGCGTTTCTCTTAATCTCTTTGTGAGGAAAATATATTGTGTTAAGGAGAGGAGTATCTGGAATGTCACTGAAATAATTATTTTAAGTGTGATTATTTATTAATTAATTATTTGTTAAATGCAATGAAGCATTTTTATCATTATATATTCAATTAAAATATATCACTAATCAATAATTATTCTCATTTGGTCTACAATTATGACGAACTTTTATTATTACATACAAAGTAAAATGCTGTTTATCTCTGGTCATTTTGGATGGATCATAATAAAATTTATTTAAGTAAAAAAAAAAAAAATTATATTCTTATGGGGATTGAATGTTTACGTTGGTATACTATCCTCTAAATACATATCCTCTTAATCAAATCAATTCATTCTTCAAATCAATCAAATCAAATCAAATCAGTTTATTTACTCAAAAGACATTACAAACAGCAAATCTTCTAGGAGTTTTGTTAAAATATATATACGAGTATATGGAATGACATGTTTCGGCCTTCTAAGGCATTATCAAATGTTCTCTTGACATATTCTCTTGTTTATTTTATGTCGGCGTAAGATGTATTAATTGCAATGCACGAAATTTTAAACCACGCATAAATTTGGTTTCTTAAATAATTGCAAATATTGGGCTTAACACATTTCGCCTTTGAGGTGTAGTGATACATAACACTTGGTCAAATATTATGCGTTACATTTTATTATTAGCGACTAACCGTTTCGTCACGAATGGACGCGAACCGAGAACCTTTTATACTAACGTATTGTCGTAATTAGTACGCCGCCCTGGGGGAACAATGTCTAGGTGTAATTTTAGCATTGGAGGGGAGTATTCCAAACTTTGCTCTTGCTTTAAATTCCATATTCAGTTGTTTTCATCGGCGCGAGCAAATTTTAGATAACAGTTCGAACGAAGCTAAAAATAACAGAATTTTCGTTAAAATCACACAGCGGTGGAGTTTCATTCAAGAAGTGGAGGATTTATCTTTTATCGAGTAATTTCAATCCCAAACATAAATAGATTATAACTTTGTTAACGCTTGAGTGGATGTACAATAAAATAACATAGTGTTGTTTGCCTTTGAATATTTTATTTATTTTGTGCAAAAGGTTGTAGGCGTCGCCCATTGTCAAATTTAAAGTGATTGTACATTTTTGGATCTAAACAGTTCGTGCTGTTAATTTAACCACCCTACGTATTTGAACGTACGTGATACGTTCAATTTGACTGTACCATTCTGCGCTATCCCGTATCACGTACGCGCTTGAAAAAAAGTAATGTACCTAAAATGTAAAAACTGTTTGGGATACTTCATAAATATGATAGTTTTACAAGGGGCAGGCGAAGTGTGCTGCCGAGTATTTGACTTTTCGTAATTTCAAAAAAATAAATGAATATATAATTAAATTTCATTAATAAAAAAACTGCTTTTTTCGCATGTTTCTCAGAAAATTACCTGAAGTAGGGCGGTTAACACAGGTATATAAATAAATTTGATAAACTAACTAACTAACTAGCCGTCATCCCGTTTCCCCGGAGTGGTAGGCAGAGACATACCTGTCTAGATTCCTCTATATTCATACATCGTAACATGCTCCCTCGTATATTTTTCCGACTTCGAATGTGGTTGCCAAATCAATTTAAATGTTTATTTTTTTACTATCTCTTCCACAAATTTATCAATATTACGACAGATTTCGTAAGCGTTGCAGACATCGATGCTGATAATGATAGATATCGGCAACATTGACGAAACCGGTCACCATAATAATGAACTTGTAAAAAAAAATAACTAACTAACTAACTAACCATCACGCCATTTCCCCGGAGGGGTAGGCATAGAGGATGGATCGCCACAATGCTCTGTCCTGGCATACCTTTCGGGCTTCCTCTACATTCATACATCGTACCATGCACGCACGTCGATTATTCCGACTTCGAATGTGACCGCCTTTTAGTAATTGATTAATTTGGTCATGCCATGTTTTCCTCGGTCGTCCTCGGCTTCTTTTACCACTCGCGCTGCTTGTGTACAACTTTTTAACCATTCTACTCTCATCCATTCGTTCCATATGTCCAAACCATCTCAGGGATCTTTTTTTCATTTTATCCATGATGCAGTCATCTGCCTTACATTTCTTTCTTATTTCATCGTTCGGTATTCTATCATACAATTATTTAATTCAAGCTGAGCTTTTACCACGTAATTTCAGTGAAATTACTGGATTTTATCAGACTGGATAATTTATTAAACAAAATTAATTATATTTTGAATTTTGTGTATACATTTTTTTAGATATAAAGTACCTACCTAACGACTACTACCTACTACCTAATTAGCTATTAATGCGAAGTGCAGGTGCGTGTATTTACAAACCAATGAGGTAAGCACTCCCTGACTATCCGACTGGCCAAATTCGTTTTTGCCAAATGCGCAGGTAGTGCACCTACTTATGTAAATAGACGCGGAGGGTTCAATTTAATGGGTTCACCCCGCAAATAGAATGCAGTTTACTGGAGCTAAAGTTTTTATGGGTGGGTTTCAATTATTTCGTAAGGGTAAGAAGCTTAAGGGTGGCTGGGTAGGACGAGAGGGAGGGTTTATTACGATCCTGAATTATGTACAAATACTGTTAAATTACCAACCTGTAATATCCTCTTCCATTATATAGGGGCGACGCGTAGACTACAATATGAGTATGAAGGGTGCAAATGTAAATAGTCTAGCTAGAGCTAAATTTTCAACAAATATTCTGCAGAAAATGTAGAACGTTAACATGGTTTGGTTTAATAAAATAATATAAACATGTGAATGGAGCCTTAAAAACTGTTATTGGAAACAAAAAACATCAATAAAAGAAAAAATGCCCGTTATAGTTCCAACCAGCATAAACCTGGCAGAAGAAGGATGAGAGCAGAATAAATACGGTGGAGATGTGATCCCTTCGACATATGTGTGGTAAAACAATGTAGGTACGAATTTCAAATGCTGATATTAGGAAGAAATGTAGAGCGGAAGAAGGTATTATGAATAAAATTATGAAAGGATCGCTATGTTGGTTTGGTCATATGGAACGCATGGATGAAAAAATAATGGTTAAGAAAGTATTCGTCAACGAAATGGAATACGAAGTCAAGGAAGACCGAGGAAAACTCGGCACGACCAAATCAAACAAATATTAATGGTTGGCCATGTCGGAAGAATCGACGTGCGTGTATGACTCGCTGTATGCATGTGGAGGAAGCTAGATAGGTGTGTTAGGATGGAGTATTGTGGCGGTTCATTCTCTCTGTCTACCATTTCGGAGAAACGGGATGATGGTTTGTTGTTATTGTTGTTGTATAAACTTGTCTATCGGAAATGTATATTTTTATCTCAGTAAACTAAGGTTGAAACATCCTTAGTTGTTCATTATAAATTAAATATACATTTAAAGAGTATATTGATAAACACATACATAGCTCGTAAATTATCTGTTTAAAAAAAATGAAAAATATATTATTATGAAAATAAAAATCTTTGAAAAAAGTAATCGGTTTCAGTTCACTTGATTTTGAAGCTCAAAAGATGGCATTGAACTGTCGAAAGCGGTCTTAATAATTATAATATATAATAATAAGCAACATTGATATTTTGAAGAAACCCAATGCTTTTTTTATGTTTACTATGTTTTTTTTAATTCAGATTTAAAATATTATGATGATTTTCATCAAGAAAAAGGAATCTATAATAATATCATCAGTCGGAAACCATGATATCAATATACCTAAGATACTGAATTTACCATTGTTACTTACCCATGCCTAAGTCAATACACGAGAAAGTGAAATATATAATGTAAATTTTAAATAGAAATATCATTTTATTGTTAGAAATACCTGAAGACCTTTCAATGCATCAGGTAAATGTAATACTAAAACCTTTTGCTCGGATTATATACGTTGATTTTGAAGTAAATACGGTCATAGGACATCCTAAAAGGTATATTTCAGAAACGAGTTGTAAGCCGGAAAGTACAGAACATCAAAATTTTGTTTTAAGAGTTTTTTTTACCTGTAGAGTAAATCTGTAAGTATTATTTTGAAAGCGCAAGAAGAAGATCGGGGAATTTCGAAGGTTAAACCTTTTTAAGAACCCATAAAAAAGATCTTAGAGTTAATGTCGTACATACTCGTAAGTAAAATATGTCTAGGGCTAATACTATGTTTATTTTATTTATTTATTTATTTATCATTTACCAAATACAGGGTTTCAATACCTCCCTCCAGGGGTAACCAATTATAGGGAGACATTTTTAGCATTCTGTATGATCACGATAGGATAAAATACAGAAATAAGGAACAAAATAAAGCAAACAAATTATGTTTATATATTATATACGTATAACTATATAAACAGCGTACACATTGACACATTAATTAGGCAAATAAATTAATAAAAAAAAATTAATGTCATTTTTTCTTATTTAGATAATAAGAAAACACACAGTTCTTCGGTAAAGAATTGTGGAATTTTTGATATTATTCTTAGATACTCGTATTTCCGTATTTGGGGTATCTTGGAACCTCGTTTCTAATATCGTTGGAACCACTATCTTCAGCGTCATAAAATAGCTATGCATTTAATCACTCTGAAGATATCCAATACTCCAATGATATCCGAAACTAGGATCGAAGAGAATACTTGACGCGGATATACTCAATATCTAAAAAAATGTTAATTGTTTCTTGAACAATGATGATGATAATGCCTTAGAAGGGCGAAACATGTCATTCCCATAAAATATAATAAAACTTCTAGAAAACTGACGTTTCCATTCGTATTAATTATATAAAGAATTAATCGTGGTTATTATCCACGAACTATACGTATACACATATTCTTTAAACGTATTTAGACATATTCTGTATGTTTAAAAAACAAGGTGAAAAATATTTTCTATTACTGTTTATTTAATTAAATTAATTTAAAAAAACACATATATCTTATGTACATAGATTACTATTTGTATTTAACATTTTCCATAAAAATTAACATTTTTAAGTTTATCTTGGATGTGTAATGGATATTATGTTTATTTTAAACTTACCGTATTAAAAATAGTTGGGAAATTGTATCGACCACTTCTAGGTAAACAGTTGGAGCGGAGTCAATGAAAAATCATCTCCGATAATAAAAAGGTGATGTCACTGCAAGATGTTACAACACGTCATTTAAACTGAACACGAAAGTCTGACCAATCAAAATTTCCAAGAATTTGATTGAAAAAATACAAGATGCTGATCGTTCAGTCACTCAAAACACGCAATTAAAGAAAAATAACAACATTTAAAAGTATAAATCACTTCAAAATACAAAAAGTTTTTCACAGTTGTATTTTTTTTTGTTAAAACGCTCTCACACTAAAAAACACTGATTTATTGATATAAAACGTTTTTTTTTTTTTTTTTCAAAGTTCGAACGTCAGAAATTTTTGTTTATTTGTGCTCGGTTGCTAGGGTACACGCGGCAATATCAAAAACTTTAAGCGCCAACGAAGACACGACCAAACATGAAAACCACCGGCCGTGTACTAAGTTTATTTTATACCGGTTCGTATTCGTGCATCGCTGCCGCTCAAATAGCTCTTGATATCTGTAGCTTAACTTAAGTCCCGGCATACGAATGCCGTCTTATTTTGTTGGTGTGGTTTTATCGTGATCTCGAGGCGGTGTTTAGTTTGCGAGGTGCCTTAAAACTTGTTGCGTTTGAAATCTGACAAGTAACGAATCTCAGGTGCTATGAACCGCATGAATGCAGTTTAATTTCAGTGCAGGTAAATAAAAAGAAGAAAAAATATATTTTTATTATTCGTCGAATAAATTGATCAGATTTAGTCGAATGGAATCTTGAGTAGTATACTTAATATTTAAAAGCATTTTTTTGCATTTGATATATACGAGTATAACACAATATGTCAATTTATCGAGACACGCAATAAAAATTAGTTTTTCAATTTACTCCTTAGCATATGAGGTTTTGATGTATATGTTTTGTTCAAAACTATACTCAAATACTAGAGAGTTAAATAATTACGTTGATTAATATTATTTAATTTACATTTGTCGGTCAGGTGAGGAGTCAGAGAAATCGACGTGCGTGCATGACAAGATGTATGAATGTAGAGGAAGCGAGAGAAGTATGTCAGGACAGAACAATTTGGCGTTCCATTTCCTCCTTCCTTTCTGCCTACCCCTCCGGAGAGACGGCGTGATGGTTAGTTAGTTAGTTAGTTAATTTACAAATTTACAAATTATATCCAGATGGGTGCCCCGCGAAAGGAGACCAAGAGGCAGACCGAGGAAAAGATGGGCGGATTGTCTGGAAGAAGATTGGGAGAAAATGGAAGGAGCTGGGGAATGGAGAGAGACGGCCAGAGACAGAAGTCAGTGGAGGACCGTTGTGGAGGAGGCCAAGTCCCACAGCGGGATGTAGAGCCGAGAAATGAATGAATGAATGATTATTTAATTTATTAAAAATACTTATTTACCACATGATTTCGCAATAGATATAAACGAATATGTTTAATTGTATTTAAACCTTTTCAAATAGGAAGGTCGCTTTCGTTAATCTCAAATCAAATATGGCCTCATTCAAGAAACTTAAATGGTGTGCAGGCATCGTTTTTTTGTAAATAAATAAAAACAACGAAATTAAAACTATTAATTTATAGAGTTTATCAACCTCAGCCTTGTGAAGTGACAGGATTATGTGAGATATTATTATAAATTATTTAAATAATTACAATGGCAGTGCACAATGGTGTTCTTCTACCGACCCTTATGTATGGGAAGCGAAGCATGGAACTGGCAAAAGAATGATGAAAGTAGAATAAATGCAGTAGAAATGAGATCTCTTAGACGAATGTGTGATACTCTGTGTATGATAGAGTGTCGAATGAAAATATAAGAAGTGAATGCGGTGCGAATTATGGTGTTATGAATAAAATAATGAATTGATCACTAAGATGGTTTGGACATATGGAAAGAATGGTAAAAAAATTATATGTTAACGATGTAAATGGAACCAGAAATAGAGGAAGACCGAGGAAAACGTGGCACGATAAATAAATCAAATATAGAATGTCGGCCATGTGAGGAGTCAGAGAAATCGACGCGCTTGCATGACACGATGTATGAATATTGAGGAAGCGAGAGTAATATGTCAGGAAAGAAAAATGTGGCAGTCCATTATTTCTGCCAACCCCTTCGGGGAGACGGCGTGATGGTTAGTTAGTTAGTTAGTTGTTTAAACAATTTGTATATTTACACATTTTTCAAATGTTTATCCACAACACGAAGTGATGGCGAATATAGAAGAAACAAATTATTTAATATTTGGTTGTAACCCAGAGGCTCTGGGTTTCTATTGATCTTTTATATAGATAAGTTCTTTTAATGTATACCTTAGATTTATGTTTTGTAGAATAAGATACATTTATTCATTGTACAGTTTGTATAAATATTTCATAATTTCTTAATCAGGTATAAAATCTTGACAAATAAAGAAACACTGACTAGCATTAAACAAAAAATGTATTTTAACAACCCAAATTACAACACTTTTTTTTCCTTTCTGTAGATCCTGTGATTTCACTTTTCTGGGATGTTGGGACTGCTCGCTCTTCCGCCATCTCTTCGGGGTCTACTTGGGAGTCTACCCACAAACCATCACGTCGTTTCACCGCGGGGGTAGGCGGAGAGAATGGACCGACACACTAATCTATCCTGACACACCTATCTAGCTTCCTCCACATTCATACAACGAGTCATACACGCATGTCGATTCCTCCGACTTCTAACATGACAAACCTTTAAAATTTTGTTAATTTTCCATGTTTTTCTCGGTTTACCTCGACTCCGTATTCCATTCACATCGTTAATTTGTACTTTCTGAACTATTCTTTCTCCATCCATGCGCACCATGCTGCGCTGGTTCGGACATATTATGTCCGAACCAGCGCAGTAATCCTTTCATAATTTTGTTCATGATACCTTATTCCGCTCTACATTCCTTTCTTATATCAGCATTTGAGATTCTGTCGTACATTGTTCTACCACACATACGTCTTAGGGACCTCATCTCTACCTCTTCCTGTCCTTCTTCTGCCAGTTCCATACAAAAGGGTTAGGACCAGAACTCTACTGTGAACGGCCATTTTCGTTTTCATTGATAATTTTTTGTTTCAAATAACTGTTTTTAAAGTTCCATTCACTTTTTTTACCCGCACCAACCCTTCTTTCGACGTTACTATCCGTTCGGCCATCCGCTCCAAACTTTTCAATCGAGAATTTGTTCTGGTGGTATTTGCTCTTGCCTTAATTTCGTAGTTGGTTTATGATTCACACATGTCTTATGAATCCTAATTTTATTGTTGATTCTCGTATATTTTCCTCCATACGTAGTTTTGAGGCACCTTGACATTAGAGCGGCCTTGTTTATTTGCTTCAGAGTCTCATTGTATAGATTAACCTCGCTACTGATGTCCACTCCAACATTTTTGAAATCCATTACCTGCTTTAAATATTTTTGGTCTACAACCAGTTTACAATAGATAATATGAGGCGTATAGAAACCAAGATGGCAATGTCAAGCAAAATACGAAAATGAGTTAAATATTCAGTTTGATAGAGACAATTTATTACAATCTGAGTGTACATTTGGTTTGAAACAAATCCGCCATTAAAACATCCATTTTCGACTTTTTAAAATCAGATTTGAAACACAACCGGCAGCGTCAAAAAATTTTCAGAACAAAAGCGGCAGTTACTATTATAAATGAACCGATCAGAATGCGAGAAATGTTTTTTTTTTCAAGATGGCGTCCCATACTAATACCGTTCGTATGAAAAGGTGTTGATAACAAACATGGCAATGTCATGTTGCATTCAAAACAAAACCGGCAATGTCAGAAAATTTGTAACAAAAACGGCAATGCCAATTATAAAATAGCAGATATCTTGGAAAAGAAACCACGGGTATAAATAAAATTTACTCAAATTATAGTTGCACGCTATGTTTTAATATTTAAAAATTCTTGTATCGTATAACCTTAAACAGGTGTAAATTAAATCATTTTTCATTGTTCACCAACAATTTGATGATGCTGACATTGACGTTTTTTTTTCTATACGTCTCATATGATCAAATTTCAGTTTATAATTTTAAGATTTTACCCCATTAAACAGTACGAACTTAAATTAATATACTAACATATTATTTGAAATTCATGATGTTAGGCTGAAAAAAAAATCTGTTCATTTTTTAACTACACTGTATCATTTACAGCATTTAAAGTAGATCGTTCACACATATATATCATTTATGTATTTTATAACGAAATTCACTTCTTCTTGTGACAGTTGACTCTAAGGATGGGTAATTTGTATATGAATATTGCATTCGATTAGTTATATAAAAAAAAAAGTGGAATATACTCTATAGATAAGATATTTTTCGTTCACACATGTTATAAATGATAAGTATTCTCGATATGAACAATATGTTTATTAGATATGAATAATATTTTTTGGGAACTTGAGAATTTTCGTATTTAGTGGTAATCTCTTCGACCAACGTTTCAGAGATCATAATAGACTCAATATTATGGTAGTTGCTGATGGAGTCTGCAACGATATCCGAAACGTCGACTGAAAACGATACCAGGAGACACGGACACATCCAAGATATCGAGATACACAATACATATTTAAAATGCTAAATATATAATAATTTATCTATCTATAATTGAATTTAATTTATAAATACTTATTGAGAATGGCTTAGAATAGCGTAACATGACATTCACACAAACTATAATAAAACTTCTAGAAAACAGACGTTTTTATTTGTATTAATTATTCATATTTTCTCGATCTTAAATCTTGTCTTCTCGGGAATACCAGCCCGGAGGTTATTGCTCCCCCACATGTCAGTTTTTTTTCTTTAGTTGGATATTGTTGGATGATGAAATGCGAGTTTCTTGGAGGATGATGGATTGTGCCCGATATTTGGACCTGACTACCCGGGGAGGTAGGAGCCCTCGGGCAGGAGCCGAGGTCTTGGGCAGGGACCGAGGGACGGTGACGGGGAGTGGCCATCAGTGTGGACCGGTGGTCATAGGTGGGGACCGATGTTGCAATGGGGTTGAGATACAGGATGAGGTAAAGATGTTAGAAAGGGAGGGGTAACCATGTTATCAAAAATCATAATAAAACTTTTTTACATATACAACAGGTTGTTTGAACCCAAATACTGTATACAATTTGTTATTAGCTATGTGATAGATAGCTAATATTTCGTCATTTTATTGTTACTTGAATTCTACTTCAGACCTAATACAGTGTGACAATAACACTGCCATCGCCGTGAATCGAACCCTCTTTTAAACTGTTTAGAATTATCCATCAATACAATACGAGTATGTTAGAATTACGCATCAATACGATCAAATAAATCAAATGTTGAATGTGGGCCATGTGAGGAGTCTGAGAAATCGACGCGCGTGCATGATACGATGTATGAATGTTGAGGAAGCGAGAGAAATATGTCAGGAAAGAAAAGTGTGGCAGTCCATTCTAGAAAGATGAATATAAAAGACAGGCCTACCCTTTCGGGGAGACGGCGTGATGGTTAGTTTTTTAGTTAGAATTATCCATTGGTTTCTGAAAACGGAATAAATTTCGATTAATCGATTTCGTTTGTTTATCAATTCCCATCATTAGCGAACGTGTTGCTAAATGGAACAAAATAATTAAAAAAAGTGATGTTTGATGTTTGACTCCCCTGTGCGGAGCACGGTAGACCCACAGACGTCCCGTGTCGGATGCATTCGGAGTATTTCGGTGCATTTTTTCTGAGAAATTCCTAAAGGTAGACGGGCGACAAAGCTCCACCGTCCCCGCACTCGCGACATTATTGGTATTTGTTGTCACTGCATTCCAAAATCTAAAAAAAAAAAACATGTGAATGACTTTGATTGGCCACGCTAGCATTGTTATTGGCGTTCTCACTCTACTTCGGGAAAAATCAATTCTCAAAAATATCTATGGTCATAAAATAAGTAAATGATAACAAAGAAGATTTTAGAAAAACGTTTTGGTTTTTTGAATGATTTTTTTATGTATTGTTTTAAGTTAACCTGTTCAAGATGACGTAATGAGTCCCAGAGGTTTTTTTTTCAAGGAAAGCAAAATAAATGGAATATTTTAGATCAACATTTTTTGAATCTTTAATTTCGATATAGTCAAATATAAAAAAACAGGTTAAGATTTATTTGATTTTTCTTTGTGCGTGTTCAAAACTATAAACTATTAATATATTTAACTAATTTAATATTTTCGTGAATATCAAATTGTTTTACAGTTTTTTATTTAACAATAAGCTCTACCTTTATAATTATTAAAAAAAACAATTGAATTCCTAGTTGATTTTATACATCTAAGATCCGAACCATTACATTTATTCTCAGTATTTATTCCACATTTGAATAGATAGATAAAATATTTATACAATTTAACTACAGATGTCACTAGTTTAAAAATTAAAAATGTCTCCGCGGCTGTCACACACGTCTGTGATTTCATACTGCAGACCTCTAACGCGGCTATCACATACGTGTGTGATTTGCCTGAACCTATTCAAACCTCAATATCTTCCAAGTAATATATTCGAACCGAAAATAATTTTGCATTAATACACAGCCCGATCTTCATACTATTGACATCTGTCCAAAAAATCTCGAAACGTAATAATATTTTATCCAATATATTGATAAAAATCGGGAGACCTAAATTCGGCCTCATTCCCGTACTCGGTCGAAATATATCGGTCTCTCGCTCTCGACGTGTGACGCTATAGTAAATTAGTAATTTGAGTGATCATTCTGTTGGTTTAGAGACGGCCCGTGATAATATTCTATTGTGAATTATTATTTACCTAATATTTGAATGTTCGATTTATTTGTTTTCATTATTAAATTTTACTGTGCTTCTAAATGATATTCTGATGATTTTAAAGTTATTTTTTCTACAGTGATGTGTACTCTATGACCAGTTATTATTTAATTCTGTTGTTTTACTAATATGTTTTTTGACATTGAATTTACATACTGATTTTTTTAAAAGAACAATATCGTTTTAGAAGTTAAAAATAGTTTTAAAAAAATGCTAGCCGTAGAATGAGTGCAGAAGATATCGCTGCAGCAGTGGAGGATCTTGAATCAGATTTTGGGATAAGTAAAAGCGAAGACGATTTTCAAGTAAATTTGAGTGATATCGTGGAATCGGACGATGAAGAAAATACCAACTTCGGTGGTGAATCGTCATTACAAAGAATTTCGTCTCCTTGGGTTTCAGGTCCACATGTACCTATAATTCATAATTTTGAGTCCTTTTCTGGAGTAAACCCAAGAGTTTCGATATCACCACATCAATCGAATTTGAGTTTTTCAAACACTTTCTCAGTGAGGTTATAATGAATAAAATTGTGACCCAAATGAATTTGTTTCACACTTATGAAATAAATCGAAAAACCTTTGGAATAAAATCTTGGATCTTCGAAATATATATATTTGGAGAGATATGGAGATTGGAGAGTAAAAATGTGGGTCGATACGTTCATACCTGAAATGTGCATATTTATTGCGTTAACTATGCTTATGACGAGGAACTGTCACCTGACAATCATCATTGGCTGTCCCTCGTGTCCGAGGAAGACTGTCCTTCACGGTTGTGGGTCTGCATATGACTGAAGAGCCCGATCCTGGACCCACAAATTCTGGGGCATCTTGGGCAGGGGAAGGCGCTTGTAATGGAGCACCGTCTTCCAGTGGTCCGCAGATCCTCTTCTTCTTAGCCCTATTTTCGGACAAACTATGTCAAGTGACCGGTATGAACTTTTACACCAGATGCTTCATTTTTGCGACAACACGATGCAAACAACTGAAAAATTACAAAAAAAGAATGGTAGTTGATTATACTTGTGACTCGTTCAAAAACAAATTTATTCCCTTTAAAAATTAAAAATTTATTATAGACGAGAGCATGATAGTATTTAAAGGACGATTAGTTTTTAAACAGTATATTCCCTCAAAACGGCATAGATTTGGAATCAAAATGTTCGTATTGTGTGACGTGACAACAGGTTTCATATTGGACTCGATTATGTATACAGGAACTGGAACTGAAATTGTAAATGAAGAAGGTCTTGGTGTATCTGGATCCGTAGTGACAACACTATTAAAAGATTATTTGTGTAAAGGACATGGTTTGTTTTGCGATAACTGGTATACAAATCCTGATTTATTCAAACATTTGTTTGAAAAATCTACAAACGCTTGTGGTACAGTTTGCGAGAACTGTAAGGGCTTGCCTGAATTAAAAAAAAAAAGGTGAAACGCAGTAATTTCATAGTGCATCATTGTTGGCGTTGAAGTGGTGTGATCGACGAGATGTGCACATGCCCACAATTCTACATGATGATTCACAGGCCCGTACAGGTGGAATTAAAAGAGTCACACGTGAGCCGATTCAAAAACCGAGTTGTGTGATAGATTATAATAAGAGTATGGGGCTAGTGGATAAAGCAGATATGATGCTGAGTGGTTTGAGCTGCATGAGTAAGTCCATTAAGTGGCTACAAACAAGTATTTTTTCATATTATAGATTTGTACCTATTAAATTCCAAGTTAAAAGCATAAAAACTGGAGAGACATCTCCAGGCGTAATCTACCACTGTATGATAATTGCAAAGCCTTTCACATTGCATTAATAAAGATTTTCTGCTTAATTCTTACACCCAATCTTAATGGATGGCGCTAGTGTAGATTGAACTAAAAAAAAAATGTGAAGTGTTCCTCAACATTATAGCATATATACATCTTCCAAAAATTTGTCAGACGTGGTGGTCTTAAGAAGGGAGAAATGGGGAATGTTGTTAACATAAAGCAATCGCTTAACCCAACCAATGACAGGTCATAAGTCCTGTAAGCGCCTTGACCATCATATTCTGTTCCCAGAAAACAATTTAATCTTCGTCTCTATTGAGAAACAATAAATCGTTATAAAAAAAAAAATTTACCCGCAATGAGTAAAATACAGTATTTGTCTACAAGTATTTGTATACATTCAAAATGTCACATATTTTATTTAAATTTGTAAATTCAAAATCAGTCACTCTGCCTCAATTTCAACTAGCTGTAATTCGTCAATTGATTATATATGTTCAATCGTCAAATATATATGGTTTTAGTTGCATATAAAAACATTAATCGTCCAACTACTTCTTCCAATAACCCTACAAGACTGAGACTGACACCAAAACAATTTTTAAGATCACTGAATTAGCGAAATCTTGGATGTAACAAGGAAACATTCAGATTTTCTCCATATATTTATTCAATTTTATAATGAGCTATTTTTCAGACATGCCGAGTAAAAACATCATCAAAATTTTTCTAAAAACTAAACTTATTGATCGTTTAAAAACAAACCACTACCGACCAGTTTATCAATTTATTTTTTTTACTCGTTAGAGTAAATTAAATAAATTAATAAAACATCTAATTGTTTCTGTAACGGACCAGATCCTCCTCCGCTTTCTATTTTGTAATAAGTTCCAATGTATCTGTAGTGTGTGTGTCTATTTGTAGATTGTAAGAACTTAAATGTATAATTAAAAAAATGTGAAAATAAATTAGTGTGACAGCGTGCGAGCTCTCGCTAAGGGTGATTTAGAATGATTAGGAAATACCGATGGGACCGAGGGAACGGAGAGAGTACTCTGACCAGACGGGGAACAGAGTAAGCGGCGGATACAGCCGGCGGTAGGGTGTGCAGGACCAATCACACCCCTAACCGCCGTAACCAATCACAGGCGCCCCCGCCAGCGGCCAATCATAAGGCATTGGCCGTCGGCGACATGGTATCAGCGCCGAGTACTTGAGCTTTTCCGTTTTCTCGGTCTAATCACTCTCTGCGCTTTGTGTACCGAGGCTTGAGCTACAAACAAGATTACCCTTGTGAGACTTCTCACCTGTGACACGGTGAACGAAATACGGTGTTTGATTTACATACCTATACGTATCAATACCTACTGATTCTCCGGATCCTGCGGGGACCTGCTCCTACAGAAAAATATACAGTCCACTCCTGTCCGCTACAGTTTCATAATATGGAAATAGAATTTTGTGGATTTTGAAGAAGCAATTTGCCATGTTCTGAGTGGTTAAAACATAACAAAATTGTTCTGTTTAATTACAAAGTGAATGATTTGGTGCGTGTTGACAAGGACGTGTTAACTTCTGAGTTTCCTTCTGTAGAAGCTGTTGTCAACAAAGATGATGACAGCAGTGGTGTGCCTAGGGTTAACCAGTAGGGCAAGCCCACTCGATTTTTATGTATGTTATATGTATAATATAAATAGACAGTCATACGAAAATGTATTCCAAAGGTGTATTTTTTCTTCGCTGTAGTTAGTCTACAGAACTCATAGAAGGTATATTATGACTGGACAATATTTATAAACACATCTCAGTCATGACCAGTGGCGGTACTCCCATAGAAGCCCAGAAGCCCGACTTGCGTAAGAAATTTTGAATCAAACCCCCCAAATCTAAGTTATCATGCCCCCGCATAAACCAACAATCCACCAAATCACCTTCCAACAAGGTCCCATCAGACGTAAGAGGAATAGCCACAAGAGCTGAACCTCTGTAAGCCAGAAGAGGTTTTGATTCAAAATTTCTTACGCAAACCGGGCTTCTGGGCTTCTTTGGGAGTACCGCCACTGGATGACAGAGATGATGTGGCTAGTAAAGGTCAAATTGAGAAATTCAAACCAGTAACGATGATCTCCAGAGTCAATGTTTTTTGACTGCTCCCGGATATTTGTAAGCAAAAATATCTATTCTCTGATATAACGAGAAATGCTTATAACAAGCAAACTCAGTCGGTCTCATCTTCCTCGTAATAATCAAGTCAAGAGTATGTGAAATTCATTTGTATACAAAATGGAACCCAAAAAATATAATCGTTGGGATGGAACAAATTTGAAATAGCTTTTTTTGTTTACTTTATGTTTCACGTGATTGGCTAAATAAAAGAAACATTAACATTAAAATATTATTTTATTTTTAGTGAACAATTTACAATGAACTATATAATAATACCTATATAAACATTATTGCAAATTGATAATTTATACACAATATAGTTTTCAGATATGTTTAAACTGATAGAAGGGTATCTATAGAAAGTTAAATATATATGTATATTTAATAACCGATATGATTTTAGATATATTTTGTCTAACAATAAGTAGAAACACAGTTTACATAATATCATACACATTGAAACTGTGTATTAATTGAATTTCAGACTATTATTTTACATTCAAATTATAAAGTACATTACACCGAGCTCAAAGCAAGTCGATTAACTGTAAATTATAAAGGGCAAATTATTTATATTACTAAAACCTTAAAATACAAAAACAAATTGTGAAAAAAGTTAACACCAAATTTTAAACAAAATGAAATGGATGATGTTGGTTAACTTTATTTTAGTGATGTATTGTAACATAAATACAATCACAATAATAAAAATCTATAGATTTATTGTATACCCGTTTAGTAATGGAATGTATTATAGTTGTATTTTAAATTCAATATACTTTAGGTTTAATTATACGGAAGTTGAGATTTTCTAAACGATTTTGGTGTCAATTGTTCATAGATTTTTTAATACATATTTTGAATACTTAAGAAACAGATTTTGGATGAATTTGGAATTAAATTAATAATCAAATAAATACCAATACTTTTATGTTTATATCTATTATCATAATTGATAGAGTGGAATTCAAAATTGGATATGCAGATTTTGGGATAAAGCACTTTCAATAATTGTTGTTAAGGATATCAACACTGATCAAGCTATATTGGTGAACAGAAATAATTTTATATGCATTATAATAAATACTTTTTTAAGAATAACTTTTGAGGCAACAAAAATTATAAAATTTTTTGTTTAGAATGTTTGTAAGGGTTATTTAAAAAATGGTTGTTCATTTGTATACATTTTTGAATTCTGAACAAAGGACATAAAATACTAATTAAAAAATATCATACACGTTTATGAACTTCATTATTGTCAGCTTAAATTTATCATAGATAATCATAAGTATGTAATTATATAAAATAAAATAAAATGATTTATCGCTTAAATAATACAAATTTAAGACCTTTATGAAAATAAACAAGATAAGTACATCAGTCTTCTTAAAGTACAAAATTAAGTTAAAAATATTTGCTTTACATGAAAGCTGAAAAATGTGCGTAATTATAATTAAATTCAATATAAATTTTACGCATCAATTAAAAAATACTTAAAGCGCTATTTTACCGGAGAGTAGCTACCTCATTGGAAATATTGCCAATGAAAGGTTATTGTTAGTAGTAAAAACTAAGGTTATTGAATTAAAACTGTCATTGCTATTATACACACAAAAAATATTAGTTATTAGATAGGGATGCATTAGTTATTATTATGAAGATAAAAAAGTACAAAACGAAATTAAAAATTGATAGGATAATTTGTACACATTATGTGGAAAATCATATGTACGGATTTCAATATAAAACGATTCAAAATATCAAAGATTAATAGTACATCATAGGGAATTATATTATTTTTGATTATATAAGGACTTAAAATTATTCGTAAGTCGATTGCAAAATATAATAGAAGTCCTTAAGATTATCAGGTTTTGAACCCTCAGAATGACTTTAGAGAAAAATATTATGTTTTCTTTTACATTCTTCTATAATGTCACTCCTTGGATCCGGCTTAAAATGTTTAAACATTGTCAATTTTCATTATATGTTTAAGAAGGAATTATTTTTGTTTTACAAAATTGGAAAAGTTATAAGAAACAGATGTTAAATAAAACTTCAGCATTGAAGAGAACTTCATACACGTAAGAATGCTAAAATTAGTATAATCATCTATTTACAATATTTACACGTTAAACCAATTTGCAAGTAATTTTAATTAAAGCGCCAATATTCACAATTAATATCATTTATAACAATAATTATTACATATTAAGTCCTACGTCTTATAAAATGATAGGTTTATGTACAAGTCATATTGATAATACTCTTAATAAAACTTTTAATTGATAAACAATGATAATGATTTCTTATTTCTTACATACCCCTTAATGATAATAATTGTATGGAAATTACGAAATTTATCATAGATCATACACAACACCTTTTGCAAAATAGAACTTATAGAAATGATTACAAGCACTACTTGCAATATTAAGAGCACCAAAGACGTTTCTTTTAATTGATTATTTCATTTAAATAATATTAAATTCATAATAAATAAATGCCCGCCTGAGGTTTTGATGCATCTCTAAACAATAAATTTAAAAAAATGTTACAATGCCAAAGCATCAACACATTGCATAATCAATTCATTTTTGATATGAAATATGATTCGTTGATATTATGATATGATATGGTCAAGTTAAAAACTTTTAGACATTGAATGTTTTTTCATAATATTCGTATCTTAGTTTGTAAACATACAGGTAAAAATTAGCTTTAATTACCAACAATACTAAATTTGATAACTGATATAGTCATAAAATATTTTCTAAAACGCTTTCTAGAAGCGGCAATATTACAATGAAATAATTTGTAAACAAAAAAAAATTAGCTCAACACTATGCATATACAAAACTGATTATTATTCTTAACATAAATATGTTTGCAAAGTTACAGAGGAAATATTATTATTATACCAAGAACTAAATTGTATGGTCTTTTGTAAATAGGATGTGTAATATCAATGATTGTTTATACATTGATTGTTAAGCGATTGATTAACATATAAGATAATATAATATGTACTAATAATACTAATACGGATAGCTATTGATTGTAAACAGTTGTCGTTAACACTGCTGGAGAGATTTCATAGAGCCAATGGGTCGATGTAAATCTAGATGGCGGCCACTTGTCTTGATGCTGGCCACGCAGCCCTTTAGCCCGAGGTAGAGCTGCGGCGGTAATCCATGGGGAAGTGAAGGTGCTCCTCCTTGAATAAATATAACCATACAATTCATTTTGTGGTCACACATCAAAAAAAATTTGATTAACAGAAAAACTATTAATAATTATGCGCAGATGATTAATAAAAATTAAAGAGTGTCATTAGGCAAATTAATATTATTATTATTTTGTTGAATCGCTCTTTATAGCATTACAGCGCGAGCCAAATCGATGCAAAGTGTATAGTTTGTTTTCAAAGTATAGAATGTATATATTGTTTCTCGTGACATGTGATAGGTAGCTAATCTATCCCCATTTTATTGTCACGTGAATTCTGCACCAGACCAAAGGCAGTGTAACAATCATACTGCTATTGCCGGGAATCGAACCCGGGACCTTTGGGTTGGCAGTCAAAGCACTTGCCACTCGGCCACGAGTGTTATATAATAAGTATTTATTTTGAAATTACTGTGACAGTTTTATAATGGACATAATTTGATTAAGTTACAGTATGTTGTTTTGTTTCATAACATACACAAATTTTTTAAATAGCAAATATGGTAAGAAGAGTGCGATGACCAAATGTGTAGTTAAATTAGATTAATTTAGAATTAAGTCAGTATTGATTGAAACTTTTAATAAAAAGGATATTTGTTTGGAAAATACTTTGATATAGGTTAACAAAAATAACTAACCTATCCACAACTTTGGATTAGCTTTCGTTGCCAAAATTGGCAACTGCGTGTAACCTCTAATGGAAGGCTGATCATCAGTTTGTATCAGAGACATCTTCTTCCTTCGTCTTATCATAACTGTGTGCCACAATCCATCGTCCACTCTAACAGGTGATCTGACGATGCTGTACCACCTGTCCTTGCGATTGGAGGATATATTTCTTGAGCTATAGTCACTGTAGATCAACTCGGCATGTCCATTAATTATTCCCAGAGCTAAGAAGTCTCCCTGCCCGACACCGCCTTTCCTCCTCCACATGAGTAGTCCTGAGCTCGTCATTGTGCGGAATTTAATATCTAATCGTACACCTCTTTCCGGATATTTCCTAAAATGAAACAATGTAAATCAGACAAAACATATTTTTGATAATTATCCCTGAATACATAACTACTACAAACATCATCAATCGTTGCATTTTATAGAAAAATTATAATAATAAAAATTTATAAGTAATGTTCCTAAAATCAATAGTCTGCTGACTTTTTTGCTTTCAAAACAGAATATTAATTTGAAGAGTTGTTAGTATTTCACTTTTGTTATTTATAGAATCTCCTCAAACAAAATTATTAAATTTTGTAATTACTTACCAATCGGAACATAAAACATGGGCTACAGAAATGGCAATTAAAACCAAAAAAAGCGAAAACACTGCAGTTTTACATTTAACCTAAATATAAGCTGTTCTGCATTTTAGGAACTTATTAAAATTTAAGAGAGACTTACATTAATTGTTAGTGGAAGAATTGTTAACATAGTTAATCCTTAAAATATAAGAAATTATGAATCTTTGAAGATGGAAAGCGATTATAATTGTTTAGTCTACTGGATAGTGGCTTGTTGTTAGCTGTTGACACTCAGCACTTCCATCAGGTTGTTAGTACTGAAAGGATTGTTAAAAATAAATGTTAGTAAAGGAAATAGTAAAAAAAAAAAAAAAACATATTGGACATTCTAAAGTTTGTTATTCAAATTGCTTAATATTCTATTTGTAAGAAATTTATTATTTCTCATTATTCTATAAAAATATTGTATATTGTGAAAGGTCTTCATTTAAATTAGGTAGAAGATAGTGCATAATGCACATTTATATATTGTTAGTTTAAACTAATAATTGAAAGAACATGCGGGCAATTGAACATAAAGATATTTTGTCAATATTTTTTTGAAACAAAATAAACTTTGGTATAATGTATTAGAAATTGTTTATGTAAATAATAACATGAAAGTAAAAATTACCTTCTACCACCTTTGCTGCGATATGCAAAGTATGCTTCACCATCAAACTTGACTGGTGTGTTGTTATCGGTGATCTCTGCATGCAGCCGTATCTCACAATTTCTTCCCTCATGTTTATCCTTGCAAATACACTTGTATTCATTAAGCATCGGCACACACGCACCATTGTTCTGGCAAGGGTTGGCCGTGTGGGAACAGGGGAAGCCAGAGTATTTAGAGATTCCGGCAGTAGCGCATGGTAGTACTTCTTCCATCGGTGACATGGAACATTGTGCAGTGTCCTCATTGTATATAATTAGAGGAACGGAATTAACAAATACTTGCTGAATAGCACCAACGAAACTACTAGTTACTCCAGATAAACGATGTGGTTTTGTATGTGAACTGAAAAATTTAAGCACATTGAAATTTTGTTATGATCGAAGTGACTAAAAAAATGGTTTGTCGAAAAGTATAATATATATACAGTCAAACTTGGTTATTGCAAGAGAGATGGGACTGACTGAATTTGGTCGTTATAAGCATTACTCGTTATAACAGAGAATAGGTATTTTTAAATGCTTACAAACATACCCATACCCAAGACAAAAAGTTTCAATAACACAAAAAGTTTCAATTCAAATAAAAATACACAATTATAGAGAAATTGCTCGTTATAAAAGTGAATAAATATAAGTATGGCGGAAAACATAAACTAAAATGTCAACAATTATTTCCTCATTACATCCTAGATCTCGCTATTTCCATGATCGCAATAACCAAGTTCGATTGTATATTCATACGAGAAAAGTAAATTGTGATGAAGGAACTTACGGTAATGATCCTAAGAATACCGGAAGACCCAGATTTAGTTCTGTGAGTGAGGGTGCAGAATATCCTTTGACTGGAGGTAAGTCATCTAAACGGAGAAAACCTTCTCTCCCTGTTCTAAAGGCTCTCAATTTATGCCATCGGTCTTTAGTTACTTTCTCTGGGTACCTATAACCAAACCAACATTACCAAAGTTAAGTATTTCTATCACTAAAACTAAAATACACTTGAAATTTGAACGGTGTAGTCATTTTGATAATATGAAAATTCTTTGATAAATTGAGCAATGATTTAATTATTTCTGCTTTAACATTGAAGAAAAACTCATTATTAAATATTCAATATTGAGAAAAACAAACAATTTTAAGTTACTTAATATTAAAGTAGAGAAATGTAACTCCTTGTAAGGCATCAAATATCTATGGTGAGAACAAGATTATAAATCAGAGAGCATTTGAATTGGTAGAGATACTTACGATATATTTGCAATCCCACTTCCTAAGTTGAATCTAAATTGTAAATAACCATTAACAAGATTGATGGACACGAAATCTCCCTTTGCTTTACTGGATTGACTATTATAGAAAAGCATCCCAGATAGCTTTTTAGTTAAGAACCAGATTTCAATACGGAATGCATCACTTAGTCCATCTAGTTTTGGTAGTTGAAGGTAACTACTTCCATTGAATTCTGGTACAAAAGTTTCATGAAGGTTTGTGATTTCTAAAATAAAAAAGATGTAGAGTTATTATGTTTGATTTAAAAGGTAAATTCAATCTGTCAATATAAATATTTACCATATGAACAAGAATTGATCCCATCTGAGGACACAAGTTTTCCTCCATAGAGGCATTTGCAGACAAATGAACCATCAGTTGTAGAATCACAGTACACCCCTTCTTCGCTCCCACATGGGCTGCCTTCACAGGGATCAACTTTTTCTTCGCACTGTTGTCCTTTATAGTTACCCGCACAAATGCAAGTGTACTGGAGATCTTCATCATCATTAGCATGACAAGTGGCTCCATTTTGGCAAGGAACGCTTACACATGGATTCGATGTACATTCTCGGACATTTTGCATTGCTATTATTGCTGAATCTTCTTTGCCTAGTTTCTTTGTTACTTGGTGTCTAATAACTCTTAAATGTTTCATGCAGCCAGTGAAGCCATGCTTTGTTCCAATGTTATCAAAAACTCTGAAAAAAGTTATAAATAAGTCTTGTGCAATAATTATAAACAAATGAATACCATTTGTTAACCAGTTGTTATTCTTACTTAGAAAAGTTTGTTGGAACGCTTCCAATGAACGTATCTTCTGACAAATCTAAAGCTTTAAGGCTGCCAGTAGATTGACCAACTACGTCTTCATGATCGTCCACACTGAGGATCCCATCGCGGTGGTATCGTTTTGCTGACACTTTGTGGTATTCATTCACTGATATTTTTTCAACAGAAGTTAAAATGACGATACCATCACCAAGGTTATATCTGGAAACAAAAGTTTTTTTTACAGTATTTCAATACTAGATGCCACATTGTTTCATATGTTTCAACAATGTTTCAAGGCGTAAAGTAAGTAAGAATGATGCAAATTACCTGAATTCTACAAATCCATTCACAATACCCAAGGAAACAAAGTCTCCAGTTCCATCATGCTTTTGTTGATCATATACAATGACACCATTTTCAGAAAAGGTTTTGAATTCCACATCAATGTTAAGTTTGTGATAAGCCTTGAGTGGTTTCAATCTGATGTATGATCTGCCATCAAATGAAGGTGTCTCGATATAGTTTACAGGATCTGCGATCGGCATTTTGTCTTGGCACAGATCACCGGTATACTGAGCATCACAGATGCAAGTAAATGTTGCTTCTGGAAGGTCAATGCAGGTGCCGTAGTTCATGCAGGGTTCGGTGTAACAAGCTCGTGGTTCTTCAGTTGTAGTGATGTCATCATTTGTTACTACAAAGAAAATAAGCATATGTCATAATAAATAATTCTGTTGGGTGGTATTTAGTATACGTTAAATTATTTGTAGTACTGTTTATTAAATGTTTTTTTTTGTAAATTAATCAATTAAACTTATTTTGGAATTAATAAAAAATAAAAATAAAAAAATAAAAATGTGGTCTAAGTACGTTATATAAGACAGTCTCTGACATAAATGCGAATAATGTGAAATCAGAATAAGTTGATAAAATGATTCTAGTTTGATATTTATGTACACAGAAAAAAATATGGAGCTGTCTGATAAAGGACATAAAAATCAAAAGGATGGAGTAAAAGGTAGATCAATGAAATTAAAAAATGGCATTAACGTGGAGCATTCTGTTCTCAATTTGATTCTTGAATAAATTTTTTGTTTAATTTATAATGGCCTTCGCTTTGTGTTGTAAATTCATATTAGAATATGATCAAAAATATTATACAATAATACAATAACTTATTATTATTCTCAAGCATGTATCTGTGTTCTTTAATTTAAATTATGTTTTATACAGGGAATTTTTTGTTTAAAAAAGAGAGATCAAGTAGATAACAAAAGTGATGATGTTGAACTAACCAACACATTCACGCCTGTCTGCTGCTGGCTTGTGCCCAAGTTGACAGATACAGGCGGCCCTGTCACAACGACTGTTGCGAACTCCAAGGCAATCGGCGTGGTCACTGCACAGGTCTCCCACAAGGGCTGGAGGTGCCCGCACAGTTGCGGGAGTTGGGCGGTATCCAGGACCAAAACCACCTATAATATATCACAGCACATATTTTGTTATTAAAATTTGTTTAATCAATAAAATAACATATTTGGTGATGCATTTTTTTTGACATATAAGATGTTTTTAAATGAAACAAGCAATAATAAAAATTGATTGCATGGATGCACACTATTGATAGTAAGAAGATTGTGATTTTTTTTCTTAATTAAAAAATAAGGTATTGATATATTATATGGTTCTTGTTACTAAGCATGCTCCAAGTTTTACTTATCAAGGGCCGATAATAAAAATATTGTTGCAGTCTCTAATTTCACGGTGAGGGATTATCGTATTACTCATTATGAATATTGGAGTTCCACGGATCTCGAGAACCAACGATGATTCTGTCAAACGTGATAATCTAGGCGTAATGAAACTATAGTTTTAAGGTGTAAATTAATATTCTTACCTTTATGAGGCTTATCACCATCAAGACTACTTGTAGAATCCTTATCTCTGGATATCTCATATCCCCTTCCATAGTTATTATAATATGTACGAGGATCTGGTACCAACAGGTGTCTAGTAGATTTGGAGGGGAAGTTGTTGTCATCCTGTTGTGTGAACTGCAGCGGTGAGTAATGCTTAGATGGTAAGGCTGTTCCAGTGATGTCTTCTGTTCCCTTGCAGATGCCAAATGCTTGAACTACGACATCTTCTTGGGTGCGACATGCCTGTAACTTGAGATGGCATTCGGATGGATAAGTTTGGCCATCACTTCCGCATACCTGGAAAAATCATTAAAATCTGTGTGATCTGGGAGACATATTTGACTTGACTTTGACTTTGACTGATCGCAGCAAGCATTTCTTTAAATTATAAATAAATAAAAACAGTTTGGTTGCCGGTGATTTGCGAGTGCGATAATGAAAAGTCACAGGTTATAATCAAGTATTTATTAAGTATGCATAGGCACAATTGTTAAGTGCACGAAAAGACAGAGAAGACGTGGTTGTGGACGTTCGTGCGCAAGAACATGTCCGAGGCAAGAGAGCGTTAAACTTAACTACAAACTTTTTATTTTTCTTACTTTATACTAAAGCAGGTCGCTGATCCATGCGTTGGATAAGCCGATGGGTTAAATAGTACTTAATAACATAATCTCTCATAATTTACAGCTTTTTTGTAGGTTTGCACATTGCGAAATATCACATTATAAAAACTGTTTTTAAATATAGATGCTTTACAAAAGTATAAGCTTACCAGCATGGAGGGGTCTGTTGAGTCAGTGGGGCAGCTAGCAGCAGGACATTGGCAAGCTGCACGTCCATCAGACTCCACACAAACTGCTCCGAAGTAGCAGACAATGTCAGCACAGGATTTGGGAGCAAGAGCTCCAGTCTCAGCTTTATTTAAACAAAAATAAGCAAACATTAAATAATTCGATCTTCTGGTAGTGTTATTCTAATTATATTTGTGACATTAGGATAAAGTGTTATTCTTCCTACTTCAAAAATTTAAAAACATTTATTTTTCTTGATAAAATATTAATTAATCTTTCCTACAGACGTAAGAGGAATAGTCATTAGAGCTGAACCTCTATAAGCCAGAAGATCCAAGTCCAAGTCCAAGTAAAATAAGATAATTATTTTTGATAGTCCCATTGATGGTGAAGGTTTCAAAAATTACATAGAGTAGAGCAATTTTGAATGGTTCGGACATTCGCTAATATTATTTAAAGTTATTTCCGTTAGATGGCAGTATTGTACATCACTGGAAAATATGAAATTTAAAGTTTTAATTTATTTCATCTTTTGTTTTAACATATTGTATAAAATTGTAACACTCTTACCATTGTAACACCCATTGGGTCCCAGCATCTCTTCATGGTTCATACACAGCGTACACTTCTGCCCTTGAATTCCAGGCTTGCACACACAGCGACCTGTCATTTGTTCACAGTCTTCTCGGACAGAACCAAACATGGAACATCCGCAAGCTGAAATTATTAATGGGATATTGTAATGTTGGTTTATGAGTCAGAAAATATAATTATCTTTTTAATATTATTCATACAAAATCTACTCAGAACATTAATTTGAATGTCCACAGCTGATTTAATTAAAAGCCAGCACACTGTATTTTTTTAAACATCAATCGATTTTATTTATCTCAATATGTTTAAAAAATAGTAAGGTAGGTATTACAAAAATCAGTGTGTTTGCTGTTTTCTGAATGTCGAAGATATACATTGCCCTTGAAACATGTCTAGATAAATGAAGACTGATTATTATAAAGGTGCTTAAAAACTTAAAACATAAAACAAAATAAACATGAAAAAAAAATGTTACACATATCATGTAGCACGAGTGGCATCTTTAGGGTGACATTTGAACTACACTACACTATTAAATAACTTTGAGCCTTTGCACAATTATTGGTCTTTACGTTTAACACCAAATGGAATCAAAAACTCATTTTAAAATTTATTTATACTTGGCACCTTTATTGTATCGAGCCTTCAAATATGAAGGTTTAAAATAAAGTTGAATGAACTGTGCACACTGCGCGTATAATTCCGCATGCATTTGGGCAATAAACCATAAACAAATATTTGAATACGTTCGAAAGAATAGATTTGTATTTCGAAATAAAAACGAAGGAGAGTACTTACGTATGCATCCCTTGTGCCCGGCCCCTATTCTCGGCAGTCCCCAGTAGCCGGGTTCGCACCGATCACAGCGCAAGCCGCCCACTCCCGGGCGGCAGGAGCACTGCTTGCTGAGGGGGTCACAGGTGTCGGCCAAAGCACCCAGCCGGTGGCAGCCGCACGTGCTCGGGCAGCCGGCCTGCGCGGGCCCTCCCGCCGGGGTGCGCTGGTCCGGGCAGCAGCCGTGCGCAGATTCCTCACACTGCTTTCGTTGCAGTGTCTCATCTGAAGGAGATTTTCACACATTATTTCGACTGCATTAGAATGTCAACTTTCCATGTACTTTTCAGTCTACAAACTAACTAACTAACTATCACGCCGTTTCTCCGGAGGGGTAGGCAGAGAGGATGGACCGCCACACTGCTCTCTCCTGACATACCTCTCGAGTTTCCTCTACGTTCATACATCGTAACATGCACGCTCGTCGATTTTTTAGACTTCAAATGTAGCCTTCTTTTTAAATTATTAATTTTGCCGTGCCATGCTTTCTTTGGTCGTCTATGGCTTCTCTCTCCACCCACACTCCTTGTGTACAACTTTTTAACAATTCTTCTTACTTTATTTATCCAAATACACATTACAAATATAAATACTCGTATAGGTAATTAAATCGCAGATTTGGAAGAATACATCGACATAGTAACACTTGAATAAGTACGACGCTAATGAGGCTGAATATTTTCCAATATTTTGAGTAATTTCAAAAATCTGAACTGGGAAACTAAAGGAATCCGGGTTAATGGGAAGTATTTAAACCATCTACGCTTTGCCGACGACATCGTACTCGTGAGCAACACTCCGGAGGAACTAGCTGAAATGCTGAAAGAACTAAATGATATATCCAAATGTGTAGGTTTGAATATGAACCTGGCAAAGACCAAGGTGTTGGGCACGGAAAGGCTTGAAATCACCGTGGACGGCAACAGAATTGAAAATGTCCAAGAATATATACCTGGGACACAATATTCGATTGGGCCGAGATAACCAAACCGCAGAGCTAAAAAGAAGAATTGGACTAAGCTGGGTAGCTTTCGGAAACATGAGTTACATCAAACCGGAAAATACCGATCAACCTGAAACGAAAAGTCTATGAAGCCTGCGTTCTGCCAGTTGGTACTTATGGTCTTGAAACTGTTACATTGTCCAAACAAAGTGCCGAGAAACTAAGAGTGACCCAAAGAGCCATGAAAAGAGCCATGTTAGGAATAAGCTTCGAGACAGCCAGAAACGATACGGTGAGAGAAAAAACAAAGGTCACTGACATCATCCACCGGGTGGCGACTCAAAAATGGCAATGGGCAGGTCACGTAGCCAGAAGCTCAGATGAAAAGTGGCCAAGAAGACTGCTGATTTGGAGACCGTGGACGGCGAAGAGAAGTGCAGGGCGACCGCAACTACGGTGGAAGGATGATCTAAGCAGACACGTCGGAATAACCTGGATGCAGTCTGCACAGGACAGAATGACATGGAAGCAAATGGAGGAGGCCTTTGTCCAGGAGTGGACGGGAATAGGCCGAGGAAGAAGAGGAAGGAAGAAGTTTATACGCAATCAAAAAAATATGAGATTCTGACAATTTGAGCGTTGTGTACAATCTTTGTACGTGCATGATATATTATTATATCTCATTACCCATTTCTTTAAATAAATCAGGGGATATTTTGAGAACTCGGCCGTGCTAGAGGATGTTGGTCTTTTTGTCCCTGATAGATTTCTCCGACAGCGACAGCACATATTGTTTTATCTACCGGCCACCAGAACAAATCTGCCTCTGGTGACACCAGTGGGAAGAGCAATTAGTCTGCTGAACGCGGTCTCCTCGGACATCGACGTCTTTCATATAAGTTAAAGTGCGTTCAGGAGATAAATACTCTTGACTTTAGAAAGTATCCTGTCTTCCTAATGTCTATCTAATAGAATCTGTGAGTCCATCCTCCCTCTTTACCTGTTGGGGGAAATGATCGAGTAACAAAACAATGTGTCTTTTTTAGCATTCTCAATAAACTTTAAATCAACTGTCTCTTAGTGAATTTCATATAACTGTGCTATGTACTCGTATACAATGAAATATTTTATTCAGGGCTCCGATAAAACACGGGCATCAAAGTTACTAATAAATTCGAGTCACTTCTTGATAAGTTTCAGAAGTAAATCTGTACGCGGAATTTAATCATACGATGAAAGTTCAAAAACACGGTTGGGTAGTCCTACATATTAAATGTTCCATGTATTATACACGTAGCTGTACTCGTATGTCCGTTAGCCCATAGCCTAAGGTACCTATAACTTCGCATATTTCATTTCCAGGATATTCGGCAAAACAACATTTTAAGGTAATAAGGAAATCGTTATCCTTAAGCTCGAGGGGTGGTTTAATTAATCTTCTATGTATTTTATAAACACAACGTTTTTTTTTTTGTAAAATACGCTTCAGGAAAACAAGATCAAGTAACATATTTATGTCTGAGGCAGAATTAAAAATGCTATTTATACATTTTTCGGAAAACGAAAGGAATCTTTTTTTGTTCTTATTTACTTAATTAGTATTTTTTAATGTATAAATATGATGATATTTATTTATTAAACGTGGTCTTATATTCTTATTTCAGAGATAACGCGTTTTTCTGTTTACTTTTTATTTTATTTATTACAGAGTGTTTTCGAAACTATAAGTTTTTATCGAAAATCAAAGCAATGAAACAATATATGGGCGTATAGCTGCAAGAATCATGTACCTTTTTAGGTCTTAAAAAACCCAGTATGTCATAAAAAGATGAAAAGGCCTGATTTCAAGGTATTCTATAGATACGTCCTGTCGTAAATTTCAACAACGATAAATTCTATCTCACTCGTTAAAGTACGAGTATTCACTAAAATGCAGAATATCAGAGAATCGCTGTGCTCCATAAAAGGAATGCATTCTTCTCTTCAATAAAGACAGAATTGCAATGAAACATTTTTACTCAATAAAGTTTTTCTAGGGTAGGTATTAGTAGACTTTGGGATATACAATCACATGATAAATCGGTTCTCACAAAAATGGCCAATTGTAATCGTTCAGTTGCCGAAAGTATAGAAAACAACTACCTGACTAACAAACCATCATGCCGTAATGGGTAGGCAGAAAGGATGCACCACCACACTTCTATCCTGTTATACAGCTTGCATAGTTTGTTTTGTCTATATGCGCACATCATGTCACGTCGATTTTCCAACATCTGACATAGCCGATGTCGGAGGCATCCTTAACATATATTTGAATTCACACTACCTGTCTACAACGCAACGTTTTAACTATTATTTCTTCGTACGTTTGTTCCATATGTTCATCCAGGCTTAGTGCCCCTTTCTAAATTTTAATGCAAACCCATAGAATTTATTTGTATTGTCATCGTTCTTTTCACTATTCTCAAGCATCACTTTCTAACATAAGAGTCGGCTCTAGAACTTTAGTATGTACCGTCATTTTTGCTTCCGTCAATATGTCTCTATAATCAGTAATGATTTATTTTATTTTCATTTATTTATTTTAAACATATCTAAAGCATTACAGATTTTTTTTCCCAATACACTTAGAGAGTACAAGTTAGAGATATACAAGTTAGAGATACACATACAAGTTAGAGATATACAATAATAAGCAATACACAATAGATAAATAAAAAGAGCGAGAAACATAAGATGCAAGACAAATTAATAAAATAAATATACCAAACAATTATAATAAATATAGTACTTCCCTCAGATGAGTCAAATTATCACAAAATACGTTAAACTCCGAGGTGATACGATTAAGCAAAGATATTTCTCTACCTACCGGCATAACCATTGGCAGATTGGTTCTGCATCGTGGGAGATAAAACAATCTATGGCCCCTTTGTCGAAGATAATTAACTGCACCATATAAAAAAAAAAGCTTACAATTTTGTAACGTTAGTTTTGAAGAGAATTATTTTTAATTTTGTTACAGTTATTAGAGCGGAGACCGAATAATTCAATTCCATTCCAACCATCACCAATAAGCTGTATCCGCACATTCTTGTAAATCTTGCTTACGTGTCTAATACTTACTTTTGAAGCAGCATCGTGCAGTGGTGGCAGCATGATGGCAGTAGCTCCCCGTTGGACAGTCTTGCCTGGCGTGCCCGCCACCACAGTCGATGTCCCTGCCACTTGTATCGCGCACAGGAGATCCGCCGCCACACGGCCGTGACTCCAGACCTGAGTGTTGATAATAAATAATGACACGATCGCGGGTACATCAGACATTAGTTGACGGATGGATGATAAATGTGAAATCAACTTAAATTAAAATATAATTCAAATACTTGTTTTATGTGAATTAAATATTTTTTTTCAACCTATGAGCAGTGGCGGTATTCCCATAGAAGCCCAGAAGCCCGGCTTGCGTAAGAAATTTTGAATCAAAACCTCTTCTGACTTACAGAGGTTCAGCTCTTGTGGCTATTTCTCTTACGTCTGATGGGAACATTGTTGGGAGGTTATTTGGTGAGTTGTTGGTTTATGCAGGGGCTCGATTACTTAGATTTGGGGGTTTTGATTCAAAATTTCTTACCCAAGCCGGGCTCTTGGCTTCTATGGGAGTACCGCCACTGCCTATGAGTGTATTGTAAGGTTATACGAGTATATATATTCACCGAGACACTGAAATTAAAAATTTATATTGTTTTTCCGATGATTAAAGATTATTACTTTTGTAACATGTCGAAACATAAAATCAAAAGTGAAATATTCAGTGTTTTAATTTATAAAAAAATTAATATACCTAGTTGTATATTGTAAAAAATGCAAAAATAGGCTAGTTTTAATTTCTTTTTAATGCAATGTATTGTATTATAAAGAAATTTTAACAAAGAATATTATATCCATTTAGTTTTTTTCCCCTCGTTATTCTAGCTTCGAGCGGTTTTGGTAACTAACTTTCATCATTTGGCCTTAGGACCATATTAATAAGTAAAATAAAAAAACATGTTAACTAACTAACTAACTAACCATCACGCCGTCTCCCGAGGGGGTAGGCAGAAATAATGGACGCCCACACTTTAACCGATGCGGCACTCCATCCTTCTCTTTTCGCCCCGCAAACGAATATTATATATGCAAAATAAGGAATTTTTCATTATTTACAATGATTCTCACAAGATAATAATAAAAAAAATTACCATATTCGGACATATGGAACGCATAAATGGAGAAATAATGGTTAAGAAAGTATACGTTAATGATGTAAATGGAGTACGGAGTCAAGGCAAACCGAGGAAAACATGGCATGACCAAATTAATCAAAATTTTAAAGGTTGGTCATGTTAGAAGTCGGAGGAATCGACGTGAGTGTGAACGTGAGTGACTCGTATGAATGTGGAGGAATCTAGAGAGGTTTGCCAGGATAGAGTAGTTTGGGGGTCAAATCTCTCTGCCTACCCCTGCGGGGAAACGGCGTGATGGTTTGTTTGATGCATATTTTTTTAAATCTATGGAGATTACAATTGTGATATTTTTTTAAATAAGAAAAATATATTTTCAATATTAAGAGCCATTTTTAGAAAAAAAAAAAAAAAACAGAAAACATTCGAAATCAAATGAAACAATTTAGGAAGCATTAAAGATTCGATTTTTGAATTGGAAACGTTCGAGAGAATCGAAAGTTGCAAAAACTATGATTTTCATTAAAAAATACGATTACGTGGAAAATCTTAGTTTTCGGGATTCTTCGGAAGATAAAAGGAAAACCTTTTTAAGTTTGTGGAAAAGGGATAACCTAATAACACAGGGACAGGGAACTAACTTCGGATACACTCAATAAATCCTTTTTAAAGTCGGAGCCTGAATAAATAATAACAAGATCGGCGGTACACATCCAGAAAGATCCATCTCCAAATTCAGACTTCCCGGAGTTTCGGAATCAAGCAAATTGAGCGCTTGTTAACTCTCGGCAAAGCAAACATGTATAGCGCACGTTCAAGAGAGGAGTGATAACAATTTGCATGATAATTATCCCGAATTGTATTAAAACACCCATGAATAGTAAATAGCCCCGCGCCCCGATATCCCTGTCTCTCGTCCGACTTCTGTTGGTTGTGAAGTACCTGTGGTACCACTTCGTCATTGCTGCGAGACCAATTATAATAATGTATGTGATACCTAAAATTATTTGGTACATGTAAAATTAAATATTTTTAATTTAGTCTAATTTGTTTCAATAGTACAGTATCCTTTAACACATTGCGTCCGAGAAACGTTAAATACGTATTTATTATTTCTTTAACAATAATGAAAAGATAATCGAACGATTTTACTGAAATCACTTGATGGAAGTTCATTTTAAATAACTATAATATATTTTTTAACTACTTCCACTTTTGCCTTTATTTCGACAGCGACCGGTTTTGCCGGGCTCGCTGGCATCACCAGTATGTCGGCCTGGCGAAACCGGTCGCTGTCGAAATAAAGACAAAAGTGGAAGTAGTTAAAAAACATAGTTTTATTTAATAATGTAAAGCTCCATATAAAATAATAAATGCGAATTAAAACGTCTGTTTTAAAATTCCTTTGATCAAACCGAATTTACGTTCGTACATGGGTTTTGTAAAAACATCTTAAAACAATACTAAATTATTACTTAATATATCTTTATTTTAACACGAACTAGCCATCACGCAGTCTCTCCGAAGGGGTAAGCAGGAATAATGGACTGCCACACTTTTCTTTCCTGGCATACTTTTCTCGATTCCTCAGCATTTATGCACCGTGTATGCACGCACGTCGATTTCTCCGACTTCTCACGAGGCCGACATTTAAAATTTGATTAATATGATCGTGCTACGTTTCCCCGGCCTTTCTCTATTTCTAGTTCATTTACATCGTTAACATGTATGTACTTTCTTTAACATTCTTTCTTCATTAATTTTTTCCATGTGTTCAAACCATCTTAATGATGTTTTCTTTATTTTATTCATAACACTATTATTCGCACCGCATTCACTTCTTATATCTTTATACGGGACTATCTCATAAACAGACTTTCCACACATTCTCATTTACACTGCATTTATTCTACTGTCATACTTCTTTTGCAAGTTCCATGCTTCGCTTCCATACAAAAGGGTCAGTACATGAAAACCATTGTGCACTGCCATCAGTGGCGGTTCTCCCATAGAAGCCCAAAAGCCCGGCTTGCGTACGAAATTTTGAATCAAAACCTCTTCTGGCTCACAGAGGTTCAGCTCTTGTGGTTATTCCTCTTACGTCTGATGGGAACATTGATGGATGATGATTTGGTTGGTTGTTGGTTTATGTGGGGGCAAGATTTCTTAGATTTGGTGGTTTTAAATTTCTTACGATTCAAAATTTCTGGGCTTCTATGGGAGTACCGCCACTGACTGCCATTTTAGCTTGTTTGGATAGGCTAATGGTAAGTAAATTATTTTACTGAAATCTCTGGATGGAAGTTCATTTGAAATAATAATTAAATAAAACGATGTTTTTTAACTACTTCCACTTTTATCTTTATTTCGACAGCGAGCTTGGCGAAACCGGTTGCTGTCGAAATAAAGGCTAAAGTGGAAGTAGTTGAAAAAAACGTCGTTTTATTGAATTATTACTATTATGGTAATTATATTTAGAATTAGTGCCTACATAGAAAGGTAAGTAATAATAACCAATAATAACATATGGCGTCAAAGCAAGGGCAGACACAGTAAGGACCAAACAAGTTTTGAGGACTTCCGAAATGAAGACACTGAGGACGATAGTAGGCAAGACACCGAGAGATCGCGCGAGGAACACCAGAATAAGAGAGATATGTGAGGTTGAGGATATTATAAGATGGGGCAGACAGCGAAAAATGGACTGGTACGGTCACGTTCAAATATGGATACCTATATTGCTTTGCATAATCAGCCTCATGAGACTCGTCCTCGTGGAAGACCCCCTAAAAGATGGAAGGACAGCTGGGAATCTACCTAACAGGAGGAGAAACACTCTGGAGAACAGACCACATAGGTCTACAATAAGGAAGAAGAAGAAGTAGAAAGGTAAGTATAGGAAGGATTAAATTTTCAAGCATCTCCTCTAAATTTCGAATTTATTATTAAAACTTTACCGTTTCATCTTTGTCAGTTAAAATATAGAGAGAAACGACAGGTCGCTCTATATGTATGTAGGCCCTCGCAGTATACATATCTATTGAGAGTATTTGCGGACAAACAGTACTGGTCAATGCGATGTCTTAGTTAAATCCACATTTACGGTATTCAATAAATATTGTATGTTTGCGGCTATATCCGATATGGACTGCTTAATCACGTATTTCATGATTGATTACGTTAATAATTTACGTTATGATATTATACTCAAAATATAATGAACATATTGTGATAGAACATGTTATTATGGAACAAACATTATAGAATAAACTATAATTTAGAATTTTTAAATACTAGAAACTAAATAATCTAAATTCTTACTGACCTGATTGTGAGTTATGTATCACAATTCAAATAAAAACATAAAAAGATTTGTTATTTGAATGTATACAAATACTTGTAGACAAATACTGGATTTTACGCATTGCGGGTTAATAATTTTGAAGGATTAATTGTATCTCAATAGAGACGAAGATGTAATTATTTTTGGAAACAGAATATGGTAGGCGAGGCGTTTACAGGACTTATGACCTGTCATTGGTTGGGTTAAGCCCTTCTTACGACCACCACATCTGACAAATTTTTGGAACTGTGTTAAATAACTTCACATTTTTTAGGTCAATCTTCACTGGCGCCATCTATTAAGATTATTTATAAGTCGTGTAAACGCCTCGACTACCATCTATAAGTATTAAGTTGAGTTGTTAGTGAATTAATATAGTTAGTAACCACCACCTTTGCAAAGCTCCAAGGGGCGCAAGCGAAGCTCTATCTGCTTATGGCATCCCTCCATCCTCATAGCACACATGGAGGTGTACAGCTTCATGTCTGAGGCGCAGACTGGGAAGTAGTCTTCGCTCGTCTCGTCCAGAGGGCAGTCGAAAAGACAGGAGCACCTAGGGAAGTTGTCTGATCCAAGTTCGCAGGTGGCGTCGTAGTCGCAGTGGATGTCCTTGCAGGCCAGTTGCTCCAGGGTGCTCAGAGAGTGCTCGGGGAACTCCGTGAGGCCGGGCAGAGAGGTGGAGTTCTCAAGGTCCTGCTCTGAGAGGGTTGGAGGGAAGGGTAATGGCAGGGCGGTGGCTGGTGGAATTATAAGCGGTTAGTATGTTATGTAAGATTAGTGATTATTTTAAACAAGATGCACATGCCACCGTTGTATTACTTTGAAAAATATAGTATTATCAATGTTATAGAATTCCGTATACCAAGAATAATAAAATTGTTTAAAAAAGTTCAATATATTTTTTACAATATTTTTGCTTCAAGCACTGATTACTTATTACTGCCGATCAGTTCAATACTAATCGTATTTATTTTTATAAGGTCATTATTGTTAATAGCAGTTACACCAACGTGTAGTTTATATGTGACTAGAATATAAATGAAAATAAAATTAAATAATTAAAAACATTGCCAATAATGATTATATGCACACATTTCTATGCATCTAACCTAAAAATATAATTAAATATTGGTATAATAACAAAAATTACTACGAAATGGAATTTAACGAGAGTTAAACAAAATAATTCAACATTGAAAATAAACGTATTGTAAAATTTCGTTTA
This sequence comes from Lepidostoma basale, assembly GCA_022606425.2. Classification (NCBI taxonomy): domain Eukaryota; kingdom Metazoa; phylum Arthropoda; class Insecta; order Trichoptera; family Lepidostomatidae; genus Lepidostoma; species Lepidostoma basale. The sequence continues at coordinate 33,028 of JAHDVF020000296.1, read as the reverse complement.
AAACGTTCTTATGTTTGTTTTTATATGACCCATATTGTTACATTAAATCACTATTTTTTGTAATCAAATTGTATATTTAATATTTTATTGACTCTTGATTTAAACAACACTCTTAGGAAATAGAACTCGAATAACATCTCCAGTTAAATATTTGTTTATTAGACGTTAGTATCATGAAATAATGACAGTTTATAGCAGGATAGGACACAGAGGATATAAAAGATTCCCTCCGCTTACCCAAAGCTATTACAGGCGTTACGGCGCCTTTCGTCAGCTTTGCTCTTTCAATCCTTAGGCTTGTACCTCGTCCATGCGGGACTTAATATAAATATATTTTTCCAAATCAAGAGGGAACCGGGTCACATTTAATCTATCTCGTTTTATCCCTCTATGTCCTTCCGTAAATTAGTTAGATATAATAAATAGAGTAGTATAATTAATGTAGTAGGATAGTATTAATCCACTCACTGAGCGCTATGGGGGGTCCGATGACGGCGAGGCGGTCCTTGCAATCCCCGTAGAAGACGACCCTTAAAGGGCCGGCGCGCGGGGGGAGGCAGGCGGCCCGCTGAAGCGCACACTCGCTGCTGAACGTCTCCATGGTATTGGAACACACGGGCTCATCGTCCGAGCCTTCGCAGTTCGTGGGGCAGATGCATTCGCCAGCCGAACAGCGAGCGCCGTACTTGCAAACGATATTCTCGCAGAGAGCTGTGTACAATGAAAAGAAATCTCGATTAGACATTTTTTTAAAAGACTAACACCAAGGATTAAAATAAATGGCATCAGAATTTATCTAACAATCTTCAACATGAGCAGAAATCAGCTCTTATTATGAATAAGGAATCTGGTCATGCCCAGGCTTGAGCTCGAGTCCCCTGGATCAGTAGCGAAGCGTTCTGTCCCTAGACCACAAAAGAATTCTTTAATATCATATTCTGTTTTACATAAAATAAAAATTATATTAATTATATCGTTATAGTCGTGGGGTTCACTATAAAAAATGTAATATTTTTATTAATATCTCATGGCGATAATTCAATTTTATATATTTTTTTAAATTTTATTTTTATTTTTATTATTTTTATATTTTATTTATTTATACGATTTAATATGGGAGTATCGTGAGAGGACTCTCATTACTGATACTCCATTAATTTATTTGAGAAAAAAAATAAACAACACAACATTCATTTAAAAAAAAATATTAATGAAAACGTCTATTTTCTAGAAGTTTTATTATAATTTATGGAACGCGAAAAATAAAACTTCTAAAAAAAGAGATATTTTTATTCGTATTCATTATTTAAGTGCATTGTACGATGTATGAATGTAGAGGAAGCCCGAGAGGTATGCCAGGACAGAGCATTGTGGCGATCCATCCTCTCTGCCTACCCCTGCGGGGAAATGGCGTGATGCTTAGTTAGTTCATTATTTAATATAGAGTTTTACAATATTGTTCAAGAACCAATATATAATATTTATTAATAATTGTTTAGTTTTATTTTAGTTAGATCTTGATTAGTTTAATTTAATGAGGAAAATTTCAACCAATATTAATCACTTATAGGATATAAAAAAATAAATTTGACGAATATGGGACTATTTTCTACGTATATATGTCATTTTGTAAATAAATACACCTTATTTTTTGATCATAGTATTAGAATGCAGAATTTTACTATATACGAGTATATCTAAATACATGGACATTCAGATTGCACCTCACGGACTAATGTATGCCCTGCTATTGTAATGTAGGCTATACAGACCCGGATTAGTGCATGTCGCTTGATGCAAACGATGCCTACCGTGGTTTTGGCTGACCGCGAGATGTTAGGAACGTAACCGTCTGCGGTCCGAGAGCAGATCCGGCCGGGTCCGTCCTGGCTCGCCCGCCGCCGCTACTGGTCCCCTGCTCTGCATAAGCACACGATGCAACGCGAATACATTATCCCAGGACTGGCTGGAAGTTAGTCGCCTTGTCTCTGTTCGGAAACTTTCTTGATTTGTGGGGATTTGTAGAATTGACGATATCATTTTGGAGTTCATTTATAAATTAAACTAGCAAGTGAAACTACTAATAATCGTTCAAATTTTACGTGCGCCAAAATTATTCATCAATACGAAGGAAACTGTCTGTTTTATTTTATTTTATGGGAATGACATGTTTCGCCTTGTTAGACATAAACTAAATTAAAACTATATTATAGAAAATATACATTTTCATTCCTACTAATTATTAAATGAAGAGTTTTACATCATTGTTCAAGATACAAACAAACAAACAAACAAAAACAAACAAACCATCACGCCGTTTCCCCACAGGGGTAGGCAGAGAGAATGGACCGCCACACTACTCTATCCTAGCAAACCTCTCTAGCTTCCTCCACATTCATACAACGAGTCATACGCGCACGTCGATTCCTCCGACTTCTAACATGACCAACCTTTAAAATTTGATTAATTTGGTCATGCCATGTTTTCCTCGGTCTGCCTTGACTCCGTACCCCATTCACATCATTAACGTATACTTTTTTAACCGTTCTTTCTCCATCCATGCGTTCCATATGTCCGAACCAACGCAGCGATCCTTTCATAATTTTGTTCATAATACGAGGTCTGTTCAAAAAGTATCGCGAATTTTGAATTTCCGCTGGCTATGTATATTTGATTTTTGATTTTTTTGTAGCGTTATGTTGGTACTCATGTCCCTTACTTATGCTGACAAGGTCGGCCATTTTGAATGTTTAGTTAATTTTTGACAGCTGTTTTGCTTGGATGTGTTTTGGCTCGTCTTCGATTTTTGCCTATTCCAAAAAATGGATCAAAGAATCTGTATCAAATTTTGTGTGAAAAACAAAATAAAGTGCGCGGACGCATTTCGAATGTTGACTGTGGCATATGGTGAAGCTACCTTGGACCAAAGCAACGTTTATCGGTGGTACAAAATGTTCTCAGAGGGCCGAGAAGATATGAACGACGAAGAGCGTGCCGGACGCCCGAGCACGTCAACAACAGACGAAAACATTGATAAAGTGAAGAAAATAGTATTAGCCAATCGTCGAATCACCGTTAGAGAAGTTGCTGAGGACCTAAACATATCGATTGGCTCGTGCCATTCGATTTTAACCAATGATTTGGGCATGAGTCGGGTCGCCGCGAAATTCGTGCCAAAATTGCTCAATTTCGACCAAAAACAGCATCGCGTTAACATTGCTCAGGAGATGTTGGACTCGGTCCGTGACGACCCAAATGTGCTCCAGAGGGTCATAACTGGTGACGAATCATGGGTTTATGGTTATGACGTGGAAACCAAAGCTCAATCATCCCAATGGAAGCTGCCGCATGAGCCAAGACCAAAAAAAGCGCGCCAAGTTCGGTCGAACGTGAAGGTTTTGCTCACAGTTTTCTTCGATTGCAGGGGCGTGGTGCATCATGAGTTCTTGCCACAGGGTAGTACGGTCAATAAGAGATATTACCTGAGAGTTATGCGTAATTTGCGCGAAGCAATCCGCCAGAAACGCCCGGATTTGTGGAAGAACAAAAACTGGCTTTTGCACCATGATAACGCCCCTGCTCACACATCGTTGCTTGTGCGCGAATATTTGGCCAAAAACAACACAGTAATGGTGCCGCAGCCACCGTATTCCCCAGACCTGGCCCCCTGTGACTTTTTCCTGTTTCCAAAACTGAAGAGGCCCATGAAAGGACGACGCTACGCCACGATTGAGGAGATAAAGACGGCATCGAAGGAGGAGCTGAACAAGATCACAAAAAATGATTTTTTTAAGTGCTTCGAGGATTGGAAAAAACGTTGGCATAAATGTATTATATCCGAGGGGAATTACTTTGAAGGGGACAAAATAGATATTCATGAATAAATAAATACTTTTTGAAAAAATATAAAATTCGCGATACTTTTTGAACAGACCTCGTACATTAGGGATGGGAACGTCAGTTTTCTAGAAGTTTTATTATATTTTAAGAAAATGACATGTTTCGCCATTCTAAGGCATTATCAAATTAGACATTTGATTGTGCCTTAGAAGGGCAAAACATGTCATTCCCATAAAATATAATAAAACTTCTAGAAAATGGACGATTTCATTCGTATTAATTTTATATTTTATTATAATCATTATTATAATAAAACAATGTTACGAAGGTCGCCGTCGTCGTGACGGAAGTCACTTTGAATGTTATTAAATAATAACTCTATGAGTGCGGTCTGCTGATGCCAGCGAACCTGGCGAAGCCGGTCGCTGTTGAAATATAGACAAAAGTGGAAGTAGTTCTTGAAAATATTTAATTTAATTATTATTTATTTAAAAATGCTATACCAATATAAATAATTTACAATATTTTAAAAAGCTAATTCTTTATGATTGTGAAATTCCATAAACCAGGATTTATAATATAATATATAAATTTAAAAGTGTGTTGTAGTGAATTGGCCTTAATTTTTTTTTTCTGAATATTCTTAGTATTTATCGTTTCAGATTGGAAGATAATAATTACGAAGCTTATGTTTAATCTATTGATCGAAAAAAAAGTTGCACCTGAAATGGATTTAGAATAACAAATAGTGTATTGCCGAAATAAATAGTCAAACTAAATTCAAATGCTTTAAACCGCTCGCATTTTCAAATACTGCTGATGACGTAATATGAATTTCCCTTCTGAAAGTCAACAATCGCAGGTGTCTCACATGGCAGGGATCAAATGTAAAAAAAATATTGCTATTTGGTAGAATTAAACCGTTTCAGCGATGCCTGCTTTTGAGTCAACTGTTTTCATATTCAAACAAAGGTTTTGATACTGAGCAAACAAATTACACTTCACTGGTATTATAATTATCAAATTTTCACACGTAGTGAGATATTTTTTTTGTAGTCAATTATATATACTTCAAACTATTATATGATTAATTTTATTGAGTATGAAATCTTCAATTCGAGCCATTGATTTGTTTTGTGGATTGCGAGTAACTCGCATCAAAACCCCTAGAACCTGTAAATAATGAAAAAAAAAATATAAAAAATTCTTACTAACTAACTAACTAACCATCACGCCGTTTCTCTGAAGGGGTAAGCAGAATGAATGGATTGTCACACTTTAACCGATGCATCCTTCTCTTTTCACCCACGCGGGAGACTCGGTGCGACGAGTTGCGAGCCTCATCGCCACCAATAGGCACCCCCCGAGCACACTTCAATCGTCCAATAATGTTACAACATTATTTTTAACAAACGTAACAGTTACCACTTTCGATTGCAATAAACTTAACTATTAGTATCACAGTAAGACATGAAGTAGATGCCAAACTGACAGGTGATGTATGCTACCAGAAATAACTACCATAAATAAATTGGCTACATAGTGGAACCTCTTATAACGAGCAAAACAGATTGTGAAAAAAATGCTCCCTTAACGAGTGCCATTTCGCATAACGATTAACCGAGAGTGTTGTCGAATGTGATTTGGAGGGATTTGAAACAGAACCTGCGTAGTCTATAGTCAACGAGTATCAATAGAGTGGATGCATTTGTTTATTTAGGAAGTATGTTTACAAAATATGGGAGAGTGGAGAAAGATATTGAAAGAAGGGTTGGGGCAGGCAACAGAGTAAATGGTGCACTTAAAGTTGTCATCGCAAACAAAAGCCCATCCAAAAAAGCTAAGATGGCGGTGCAAAATGGTGTTCTTGTGCCGACCCTTATGTATGGAAGTGAAGCATGGAACTGGCAAAAGAAGGATGAAAGTAGAAATGAGATCTCTAAGACGTACGTGTGGTAAATCTGTATATGATAGAGTGTCAAATGCAAGTATAAGAAGTGAATGCGGTGCGAATGAAAGTGTTATGAATAAAATAATGAAAGGGTCGTTAAGATGGTTTGGACACATGGAAAGAATGAGTGAAGACAAAATGGTGAAGAAGGTATATGCAAACGACGTGAATGGAGCTAGAAATAGAGGAAGGCTGAGGAAAACGTGGCACGATCAAACAATCAAATATTGAATGTCGGTCACGTGAGGAGTCGGAGAAATCGACGTGCGTGCATGACAAGAAGTATGAATGTAGAGGAAGCGAGAGAAGTATGTCAGGACAGAACAGTGTTGCGTTCCATTTTATCTGCCTACCCCTCCGGGGAGACGGTGTGATGGTTAGTTAGTTAGTTAGTTATTTCTTTTATGTATACAGGTATATTTATTTAAATTCCACTTAGGTTAATGGCTTCGACCGGTTTCGTCCTGCCATCGTTGCCATCTTTTGGAAAGATGGCATCCAGCTTCAGAAAACGGTCGAAGCCATAAACCTTAGTGGAATATAACTAAATAATGTATATGCTAAAAAGAAAATTGATTTTATTTTCATTATTAACAATGATCTTGTACCATGAATTTTCAAATAACAAGATAAATATTCTGGGAACTCTTATAGGTAAAAAACCTTTGATTTATTTAAATATTTATTACAATTGTTTGATAACGTTTGTTTTTATTTCTAAATTATTTCTATAACCGAAAATTAATTGACTTAGTTAAGTGATGTGAATTAGTGGAAACTGCGACCACATTGTTAGTAAAGAGGCAAAGGACCTTCAATGACGACAACACATGAGGAAGTAATTAAACACCTGCGATATATTGTGATAAATTTTAAAATAACAGGATATTTTTTTTAAATCACGTCTTATGAAAATGACGTGTTAAATTGTGATTTCCCTACACTTTAAACATCGATTTAAATAATATTTTTAATCGTCTATTATATTACATACAAGTACATAAGATCTTCTAACAATTTTTACTTCCTATCAAACCAACCTAAGCAAACTTCGGGGCTGCGTGGCTACATCTATGACTGACAAATCGAAGGTCCCGGGATAGATTTCCGGGGATGGCAGTGTGATTCCCATACTGTCGTCTATGGTAAGCAAATCTAACTAACTAACTAAAAGGCAAATCTGTATATGATAGAGTGTCAAATGCAAGTATAAGAAGTGAATATGGTGCGAATGAAAGTGTTATGAACAAAATAAGGAAAGGGTCATTAAGATGGTTTGGACACATGGAAAGAATGAGTGAAGACAGAATGGTAAAGAAGGTATATGTAAACGGCGTGAACGGAGCTAGAAATAGAGAAAGGCCGAGGAAAACGTGGCACGATCAAATCAATCAAATATTGAATGCCGGTCACGTGAGGAGTCGGAGAAATCGACGTGCGTGCATGACAAGATGTATGAATGTAGAGGAAACTAGGGAATCAGGACAGAACAGTGTGGCGTTCCATTCTTTCTGCCTACCCCTCCGGGGAGACGGCGTGATGGTAAGGTAAGCAAATCAAAAATATAGGTATACCCTTTCCATCGATATGGCTCGCGCTGTAATGATGTAAAGAACTATTCAACAAAATAATAATAATGATAAAAATGAAGAGATTTTATAATAGAATAATCATTTTCTATTTTTAAATATGAAAAAGGTCACTTAATTCAGAGTTCACATCATATATGCGTGGTTCACAGTGAATGTACTCGTAGGACGCCGAAACGCCTTTGTTTATACGTAATGTAATGTAATTACGAACGCAAATATTTTTGTGTATTCGAATAATTGTAATCTCTTTGTACCCCGAGTGATATATTGCGGAACATAATTTGGGAAATCCCTTATAGCGTTCATGAATAAAACCAATTATTGTAGCGCACAATAATTAATTCGGCCTTACTTTGTGCCGGGCACAATTTAAAATGTAAAGCTCTCGAAGTTATCCCAACTAATCAGCACACATTCGTGTTAGGAAATGAATTAGTAATTTGGATATGATTAGCCGACAAGGCGGCATGGGTGGCGCGTGGTTAATATTTTAGTCAGTCCGTTCTCGGGACACCCTCTGTGTACTCGTACTTCAGTACAGGATTACGGTGCCATCGTTAATTTATTGTTTCTAGAACGCGTAAGGGGATTACGATCGGATCGGAATGGTAGCACGTATTATCGGTACGTGCATAATTAAACAAAAATGATAGCTGTCATAACACGGCGATCGATACGAGTACACGAGGCGATACACTTTTGAATTGTGGAAAAGTCAACCTTAATCACAATGTGACATGTTGATTAATTATTTGTTAATGTGTAAGTCAAATATTTATAATCTTTTCATATTATCGAATAGAAGTAGAGGTATATAAGAAGTGAATGGTTGGCGAATGAAAGTGTTATGAACAGAATAGTAGTTTTAAAAGATCTCAGGTTTATGAAGCATTATAGAAAAACATATCTCAATGAACAGATTGGAAGCATTTGAAATAAGGCTCCATCGCTGAATGCTCAGAGTTCCCTGGACAGACATGGTTACCAATACCGAAGTCCTGAGGCGAGCTAGAGATGACAGGGAACTGTTATCAACTATCAAGGTTCGAAAGATCTCACATCTGGATCATATAATGCATGGGGAAAAGTACCACCTTCTCCAACTGATATTGGAGGGGAAAATTGAGGGACCCCGAGGGCCCGGAAGGAGACAAATGTCCTGGCTGCGAAAAGCGAGGGAGTGGACCGGCATCCAAAGTGTGGAGGAGCTGTTCCGAGCGGCGCAGGACAGGAACAGGTTCGTCGAGGTGATCGCCAACGTTGGAGGGATCCGACAGGGCACTTGAAGAAGAAGAATATAGAAAAAGCGGACATGGCTACTTCTTTCTCGATCATATTTTATGTTTTACTATTCAGAACTGACTGGATTTTTACGTTTATGCTCCGCTATTGATAAATAATGTTGTGTATCCATTTTTATATCTGTCAGCTCATTTATCGAACTATCTCCGGTTTAATACTTGTTTTATTAATCCGTATGAAAGAGCTGAAAGGGTTGGATGTAGGTGCCAAAATGAGCGGAGTGTCAGTGCGCTGTCTCTTGTATGCGGATGACGCTGTCCTACTTGCAGACAACGAGCATGAACTACAAGTCCTGGTGAATAGTATGTATGAGGTATGCACGCGAAAGATCTGGTGATGAATATGATGAGTCCAAAGTAATGATTTTTGAAAGAGAAGAAATCATGACAGTCTGCAACATTAGCGTGAATGGTGAAAATTTGAAGCAAGAAGATGAGTTCGTATATTTAGGTAGTATGTTTACAAAATATGGGCGAGTGGAGAGCGATATTGAAAGAAGGGTTGGGGCAGGCAACAAAGTGAATGGTGGACTTAAAGTTGTCATCGCAAACAAAAACCTATCCAATAAAGCTAGAATGGCAGTGCAGAATAGTGTTCTTCTACCAACCCTTATGTATGGAAGCGAAGCATGGAACTGGCAAAAGAAGGATGAAAGTAGAATAAATGCAGTAGAAATGAGATCTCTTAGACGAATGTGTGGATACTCTGTGTATGATAGAGTGTCGAATGAAAATATAAGAAGGGAATGCGGTGCGAATGATGGTATTATGAACAAAATAATGAAAGGATCATTAAGATGGTTTGGACATATGAAAATAATGAATGAAGAATGAATACTAAAAAAATTATATGTTAACGATGTAAATGGAACCAGAAATAGAGGAAGAGCAAGGAAAACGTGGCACGATCAAATACATCAAATATTGTATGTCGGCCATGTGAGGAGTCAGAGAAATCGATGTATGACACGATGTATGAATGTTGAGGAAGTGAGAGAAATATGTCAGGAAAGAAAAGTGTAGCAGTCCATTCTTTCTGCCTACCCCTTCGGGGAGACGGCGTGATGGTTAGTTAGTTAGTTAGTTTTTTAAGATGGTTTGGATACATCGAAAGAATGAATGATAAAGAAAGTACATGTTAACGATGTGAATGGAATAAGAAATAGAGGAAAATGTGGCACGATCAAAGCAATTAAATATTTAATGTCGGCCACGTGAAGAGTCGAAGAAATCGATAAGTGCATGAAACGATATATTAATATTGAGGAAACAGGAGAAGTATGTCAGGAAAGAACAGTGTGGCTGTCCATTATTTCTGCCTTCAGTTAGTATTTCGGTCCTGACATCTTTGCAATATTCCATGAAGTAAACTTTTCTTTTGCCATTGGTTATAGTGATGCCTTGATCAGTCAGCACATTTTGAAAAAAGAATTACTTTCACAAAAAAAACTACCTTATTAACTACAACAACAACAACAGCAAACCATCACGCCGTTTCCTCACAGGGGTAGGCAGAGAGAATGGACCGCCACACTGCTCTATCCTAACATACCCCTCTAGCTTCCTCCACATTCATACATCGAGTCATACAAGCATGTCGATTCTTCCGGCTTCTGACATGACCAACCTTTAAAATTTGATTAATTTGGTCATGCCAAGTTTTCCCCGGTCTATCTCGACTTCGTGCTCCATTTACATCTTTAACGTATACTTTATAACTAACATATAATATTATATTATTGTAGTTTTGAATAAATTCCCATGGAAGAAGACTGAGAGAAATAGGAAAGATCTGGATAATAGAGAGTGATGGCCAGGGACAGGAGCCAGTGAAGGACTGTTGTAGAGAAGGCCAACTCCCAGATCGGGATATAGCGCCGAGAAGAAGAAGAAGAAGTTTTGAATAAATATGAAAATGATTTCAATAATAGAGTGGTATATTTTACGTTAAATACAAACGTTACTTGATATTCATAAAAACGGAGAGGTGAAAAGCTCAAAAATAAATATCATTAATTATGATGAATTTTCCATTTTCTCTAAAACATTTTAACCAAAATATTTTTAAAGTTCTCAATAAGTCTTATTTAAAGTTACTTCTTAAATTTCACCCAATTGTAAAGAGTTTTTTTTTGCGAAAAAGAGCTACACCCACTAAACTTTTACTTTGGGTTTTACTTCACCTTAAAAGCGAAACGTTGTGGTCAAAGAAAATGAAAAGTTTATAGGGCATTAAGATAGGTATAGTGAGTAAAGTTGCAATAACCCCACTACACTTAACATCCGCAAAGTGGGCTATGAGATAAGCGCGTGGCGAGGGACATAAACATAAGTACATCAGAATAATATGAGTTGTAAAATATCTCATCTTTATCTTTCACTTTATTCGTCCGCGAATAAAATGGTTAATGATAGCCGCATGCGGCGGGACGCCACCCTCACATCATCATAAAAAGTCACTTATAAAATAAGTTCCCAAGTGCGACTTCGCGGCAGCTTACTCTTCAAACGGTCTCTTTCCACAATGGAGTCGCTTTGATAGTCGCAACTTGATATGGCCGAAGAGAAATTTCGTCTCTTCCAAGAAAGTTCCGGAGCGCGACCATTCTCTGCAACGAACGCCGACTCGAGGAAACCCTTAAACCTCAAAGTGTATGCACTTATCTTTATTGTGTACTGTCTGAAATGCAAACCACTCGCACCGAAATGTTTGAAAATGGCTACTTTTTATGGTATGTTTTTTTTATGCAACTTAGAGAATTCGTAAAACGAGTCAAATCCGTTGTGAGAGGAACACATTCCTAATGCAATAAAGAAAACTTCTTCACATCCTCAATTTTATTAAAATGTGTGAATATATTTTAAACAAGAACCTTTTAGTTATTATTTAAAAATTTTGTGTTACCTCGCTACGTAATACTTTAAGTGGGACAATATAAAAATCTCGTTATTATTTTTTCACAATGTATTCATTGGATTCTATCATGCATAAACATAAAAAATAATTCCTTTTTTTTTCGATAGGAAAAGTCTGTTTTATTATATTTTATAGGAATGACATGTTTCGACTATCTTAGGCATTATGAACTATTTGATATTTGAAATATAATATAATAGAACTTTTAGGAAACAGATGTTTTCCTTCGTATTACTTGTTTAATATGGAGTTGTGCATTGTTCAAAAAACCAAAAATACGTTAATTTCATTTACCTATATATTTTAGTACACTCAATATTTCATTTCGAAACATGAGAGTTAGCACCAATTATGAACGTCGATTTTTTTAATAACTTTGAGTACCCTGTTTATTAAAGGCAAGTTTTATGTTACACAGGCTGTCGGGTTGTTTAATAACACAGCGAATAATTTTATTGGATACCCAAAAGCAGTTGTAAACCCGATCGATTTTATAATGGAACATCAGAAACATTACCAAATTAAATATTCTCGAATACCTCACCTTCGTAACAACGCGCGAAAGGTACAACAAAAGGGAAGCAGTCTTATTGGTTTCATTAAATTTTCGTAATGCCAAATAAGGGCAAGAATTCGATACCACCCTAATCCCCAACTACCCGTTATCTATCCGAAACCTTGCAACTGATGTAAGGTTGGAATAATTTATAGTACATCCGTAGATTAACAGACTGACTTCAGTCAAACCTCTGTCAGTGATTTAGCCCGCCACTGAATGGCAGTCCAATCCAGGCTGGCTAACTAGCCTGCGCCCTATGCACACGAGAGTAGGGGGGAATCATAGTTATACGTATAACATAAACATGCGCTGTGTACAATGCAGTCGGCAACCGCATTATGTGTGAATCGAGGCGAGACAGTTCGAGTTGTTCAATCATAGAAAATCAATTCACGCTACTGACTTGATTCAAGGAAATTTATATATTAATTGAAGTTTTCTCTTCTATTTCTAATGGGCGATTGTACTATTTCTTTTTTTGTTACCTCTTCATGCCTGAACTTTTTTTTTAACTCTTTCCAATAGACAATTCTTCTTCTTTTTAAAGTGCTCTGTCAGGTCCCCCCGACGTTGGCGATCACTCTGGTAAACTCTTCCCTATCCTGCGCTGTCCGGAATAGCTCCACCACAGTTCCGATTCCCGTCCATTCCCTCACATTGCGCAGCCAAGAGATCTGCCTTCTCCTTGCCCCCCTGCGGCCCTATATTTTTTCCTTCAAAATTAGATGCAGCAGGCGATATTTTTCTCCTCGTAGAACGTGACCCAGATATGAAATCTTGCGGATTTTGATCAATGTCAGCAGCTCTCTATTAACTCCTGCACTATTCAGGATTTCTGTGTTCACCCCTCTGTCTGTCCATGGGATCCTGAACATTCTTCGGTGAAGCCACATTTCAAATGCCTCTAACCGGTTCATTGTATTTACTTTTAATGTCCATAATAGACAATTGAGGGCTGGTTATTACAAAGGTGCTAAATTTTTTAACATAAAATGAAAAAAAAAGCAAAAAATACTGTTTATTGTCACATATGTCATGTAAAGACGTGATTGTGGTAGAACGATATACGACAGAATCTCAAATACTGATATAAGAAAGGAATGTAGAGCGGAAGAAGGTATTATGAACAAATTATGAAAGGATTGCTGCGTTGGTTCGGACATATGGAGCGCATGGATGGAGAAAAATTGGTTAAGAAAGTATACGTTAATGAGGAGTCGAGGCAGACCTAGGAAAACATGGCATGACCAAATTAATCAAATTTTAAAGGTTGATCATGTTAGAAGTCGAAAGAATCGACGTGCATGTATGACTCGCTGTATGCATGTGGAGGTAGCTAGAGAGGTGTGCCAGGATAGAGTAGTGTGGCGGTCTATTTTCTCTGCCTACCCCTGCGGGAAAACGGCGCGATGGTTTGTTTGTTTTGTTTTGTTTGTATGTCATGTAACACGGGTGGTATCTTTAGGTTGACGTTTGAACTACACTATGAGATATTATTCTATCATTTAGCACCTTGGCACAGTTATTGAACTTCATGTTTAGCACCAATTGTGCTCAAACACTCGTTTTTTACTTTTTTGATACTTGGCACCTTTGTTATGTGCAGCCCTTAATAATACAATCTCTTTATTTTGTGTGATGCTTTATCTGAAGTTAGCATCATCAACTGTTATAGTCAACTCTCAAACAACAGTTCATTGTAACTGTTAATAAAAAAATATGTTGCTTGTTATATCATAATCATAACTAATTAACCATCAAGCCGCCTTCCGAAGAGTGAGGTAAAAATAGTAAACCGCAATACTGTTCTACCTTGACAATTTTTTGGTTTCCTCAACATTCATACATCATTTCATGCACGTGGATTTCTCCGACTTTTTACGTGGCCGATATTTAATATTTGATTGATTTGATCGGGCCATATTTTCATCTGTTTCTAGTTCCATTTACATCGTTAACATATAATTTCTTTATCCATCATTCTTTCCATGTGTCAAAACCATCTTATTGACCCTTTCATTATTTTGTTCATAATACTTTCATTCGCACAGCATTCACTTCTTATATACCTGTACTTCTATTAAAAAATACGAAACTCTTACAAATATTTGGCTTACACAATGAATCGAATTGGTCGAATTGATCGTACCACGTTTCCCCCGGTCTTCCTATATTTCTTGTCCCTGTTACATCGTCAATATATACTTTCAAAATAATCCTTACTTTACTTAATAATACTAATTGTATCAAAATACTATATTGTTCCTTTTTTCTTCTTCTTCTTCTTCTTTTAATAGATCTGACGATCTGTGACACAGAAATCATGCTACGTTGGATGATGAGGTCCAGCTGCCCTTCCATCTCTTAGGCGGTTTTACAGGCAGGCGGTGTCCGAGAGGGGATTTCATAAGCGGCTGTATATGCAAGTCTATCACCATCCATTCGGGCTACATGATCCCTCCAGTATCTTCTTCTGGATCTACTCCACTGAACGATATCCTCTATTTTGCAAGTATTTCTTATGTCTACGTTGCGACACGATCTCGGAGAGTTTTTCCAGTAATTGAATTTAGGACCTTCATCTCCGATGTTCTTAGTAGTCCCTTGGTTCGCACAGTGTCGGCCCACGTCTCTACAGCGTACGTCATGATAGGTCGCACGCATGTTTTATAAATTCTGATCTTGCTGTCGATACGCATGTGCTTGTTCTTTCAGACCAGATTCTTCAGACATCCTGACACGGCGGAGGTTTTACTGACTTGTTCTCGTACTTCGGTATAAAGGTCATTTTGGCTGCAGATCTCTACTCCCAAATATCTGAAACTCATTATTGGCTCCACAGGTATAAATATAAGGAAATCCACACTTCGCTCGGTGAACTCCTCGGTAATAGGAAGATAAGTTGAGCCGAAGCGTTGCTCCAGTACAAATTTCGGGGATCGAGCGTTCGCGGTAGCCGGTCCATCAGCTTGGGACAATCTCCCTTCACACCTCAGGTGCGTAAATGATCCGACAGATTTCAGATCTATACTGAAAACCCATCTTTTTCATATTTCATACCCAATTTAAACGTTTATACTTTGTTCTACTATACTTTTTAACCGATCGCGAAAACAGATGCCGCGTTTGCATTTATATTGTTAGATTTAAAACACGTCATAATGCGCCCTTGAGGTAATTATATCACAAAAATGGCGCTATAAAAGTAAGCATATTATTATTATTATTATTATCATCAACAGTCAGCTTACATCTTGTAGGTTGTCAAGGTAAAGTGAGATTTTTTGTTTTGTTGACTGATATAGCCATATTTTTAATACAGTTTTTTTTAAATCGACCTCAATTTAAAACCGGGACTGTTATCCAAGTATTTCATATGCTGAACTAAAATATTTTCTCGCAAGGTAATATAATTGGATAACAAAATTGGTTTGACATTTTTATAGTTTTAAGCCTTTGATGAAAAGTCCACTTAAACAGTCGATTTTTTAATCTCATGAAACCAGCTACAGCTCCAACATATACCAAACCACGTGGGTGCTTAGGTAATAATTTCAGGAATATATTCGGGCAATAATTTAGAGAATTAGGGGGCAGCGTATGTGCGCAAGCGGGTCCCTTGATTTATAACCTCAGAGGCTTAGGTCCCCGATGGAGGTGCAGCTCGGTGGTCCCATTTCCGGTGGTCCCGTTTCCGGCGAGACCGGAAGCCGGGCACGTAATGAAAATTAATTCTTGAACGGTCCCATTTGTCGCGGCAGGATTAAGATATGACAAGAAACTGTTGGTGATCACTTGATTAAGAAGGTCAAAGGCACGAGGAGAGGGCTGTTCAAGTGGAAGGGTCGCCGGCCCGCGCTTCTTGCGTGAACATTTTCAGTAATAGGTAGACCTTATTTACAAGAGTATGCTCTACGTGAATTTTGTAAATACACATCTGTAACTATGAAATACATCGGTACCCAACGGGGAATATTACAAATTTTAGAATCAACAGAACATTTTTAAAAGGATCCGAAAATATAAAATTGTGTTAGGATTTAAAATATAATATTGTAAAAGTGTTCAATAACTTGCCGCAAGTTATCAAGGACTCTAAAAATCACAAGTTCCGGTGCAGTTTACGTTCGATCACGTTTTTAAGGCTTTAAAATTATGTTCGTGTGTTTTCTGCATTTTTGTTTTTTATTGTATGTTTAAACTATAATATGCGTTGTATTAAAAAATATATACATTAGTTGTCGGCCATGCTAGAAGTTGGAAGAATCAACATGCGTGTATGACTCGCTGTATGAATGAGGAGGAATCTAGAGAGTTGTGTAAGGATAGAGTAGTATGGTAGAGTAGTATGTTGTTGTTGTTGTTGTAATAAATGTAATTTTTTGTAATTAAATAAAGTAAATAAAAATAACTTAATCGAAACGCGTAATTTGGCTTAAATTTTACGAATAAGTCATTAAAAATCTATGAGATTTTATTGTCTATTATTTTTGAAAAAATCTTCCCGACAGCTATTGAAGGCCTTCAATAATATGAACCATGTTTTGTTGATATTTTGTTTTTAATTTAGCGCAGGTGGAAGAGCTATAAACAATAAGCTCATATTTCAATACGCGGAAGTCTCTAAGAATTTTTAATTAAGAAAAAGAAAATTTTAAAGTTTCATAAAATGATTTCACTACTGACTAAAGCGATCAAACGCACGAAAACAGTTAAGAGAGAAAAAGTTTGAGCTTAATTATTACTTAAAGTTCTCAGATAATTCGAAAGGCCCTAGGTTGTTGATGTAATATTTTTAGCTGATGCTGCTATCAAAACAGTAATTTTTCGTGTAAATACTAAAGACCCGCGCAGAGAATATTTATTTATATTAGATATTAGTTAGGTATGGTTATTTCCCCCGGGTGGTTTCTTACAAATGCGAAGGGAAGAAGAGGCTTAAATATTAACGGCGCGAACGAAAACGATAACAATGAATATTCGATTTCTCTTTCGGCTTTGTTCGGAGCGAAGCCTTTCCATTTCTATTCGATTCCTACTCTAGTGTGATACTTATTATTGAACAAAGAAAAAACATTTATTCTACAATCAATGGATCTACACAATGATATGCGTGCATCATTAAATAACTCAAACTATTTTGTGGTAACGAGCAAGAAAAAAATGTGTATGGTTTTCGTTTGAGGGTGGTTTTAACCCTATGTCGACCGCAACAGATCTATAATAGCAGCAAAGCTCGACTACTTATAAGGCGGCGATGGCACCTGGTGCTTCTTAGTTGCTACTTTAGATGTATTCGACGCCAACCCTCACATTTAATTTATCCCCAATTTTCACTACCGTTACTTGTTAAAGTTCAGAGAAGAAAATTACGCTTGAATTCGTCATATCTTTAAGGAAAGTTTTAGGAAAAACGTGCAAAAAAATATTTCTCATCTTTGCTCTAAGAATTAATAATGCTTTTCTATATTTTTGTGAATGAATGAAATGTTAGATAAACTTAAGGCGTTAACACGATGAAATTCCATAATGACGAACGGAATTCCAAAATAAAATTAAAACACTGTTTTTTCCACTTTCAAAAGTGAAAAAAAAACGTGTTTTAATTCATAAAAAAATCATGAATGAAATGTCATGATTATCTAGCATTTTGCAGATGAAAATGAAATATTTTTTATTCCTTTAACTTTATTTGAAACCCAATAATTATGTTCATCACTTGGCAGTTGCATAAATAAATTTAATATAATACGTGTTTTGAACATATCTATTTTTTAAAACTTCTATTATACTACTAGTATGTACATCAAGCACATTTCGTCCACCCATAGCGGACAACGCATCGTGCCCGACAGGAGGTTAAACGACTAGGCAAGGGAAGGTAAGGCATTTACCGCCGGAAAATTCTTGGACACGCAATCATAATTACAACTTTCAAAATAATTGGGTTTCTGTGGTCGAGTGTGCAACATTTTCGTGTACAATACATATATACTGGACCAATTGGAGGGGTTCTAAATCCACCTGATAAACTATACAGACGTGTTTACGTCTAACTATGTACAGCATAAATCAAGTACGCTTGTTATTATATATGCTATTTACATAAATTACATAAATTACATAAATAACAATGCTTGTCAATCTAACCGAATAACATTTATAAACATTGTGGTTTCGTGCAATACACTGCTTATTAAAACTGAATAAATTAAAAAATATTTTTTTGTTATAAAAAATCGTGATATTAAGATTAAAATATATTTATTAAATTTTATTCTATTTATTATTTTTCTAGACGCAGAAGTCGGAAAGAAACTTGAAAACCTTGCTCATTTTATCATCATCAGCCAGTAGTCCAGTATTGGACATACCATATGCTTCCCTTCCCGATTTCCACAGCTCTATCTCTCGCCACTTTATGCCTTTGACCTCCTGCCATCAATTGATTTTGATGTCATCAGACCATCTTGATTGTGGTCTGGGCGGGTTTCTGTGGTCGGTTTTCAGACGCCACTACAGGCTGCGTTCACCGATCATCCCTTGTACTCACGTTTGCTTTGTACTAAATACACTTTATTTATTTTAAACAATAGATTAGTAGATTTTAATTTGACACATCAAATTAAAATCTACTAATCTATTGTTTAAAATAAATAAACTATTATTGACTATTATAAACTATTATATTATAAACTATTATAAACTATTATAAACTATTATAAAAAAAGACTATTATTGAAAGCGTATAAAAGTAAATAAAATGTCAAAATTTATTCAAATGTCTACTTAACATTACATATATCATACATATGGTCGAATCAGCACAAACGATGATTGATTATAGTAGACCACGATGCAAATACGTTGACATTAAAATAATTTTTGTATTGCTTTTATTTCAGCATCCGTTTTTATATCAAAAGTATAAAGGTTAAGAACCGTTTGTATTGGAGAATAATTTTATTTAAAGAATTTACGATATTGGATGGCGAGGGAAAGAGAATTGTGAAAGTCAGGAAGGAAGGCCTATGTCCAACATAGGACGATTAATGGCTGAAGATGATGATGATTGTGTCAGTAATGCAGACCTACTTCAGTAGACCAAAGCCAATAGAGAGCTGTTGTCGAGTGTGAAGGTTAGGAAGGTCTCATATTTGTGTCAAGTGCTAAGGGAAGAATGACACCACCTCCTTCGGCTGATAATCATAGGCAAAATAGAAGGACGTCCAGGAATTGGTAGAAGGCAGTTGTCCTGGGTGCAAAATATGAGATGAGTCGAGTTGAGAAACTGTTGCAAGTGGCGCAGGACAGAGATGCTTTCGCTGCAGTAATCGCCAACGTTGGGGGGACCTGACATGGCACCCGAAGAAGTAGAAAATGATGATGATTGAATTTTGTGATAATATAAATTTCTGAAAATGCATTTAATAATTATCAATTATGTTAATTTACTAACTAAACTAAACATCACGCCGTCTACTCGAAGGGGTAGGCAGAAAAAATAGACTGCCATACTTTTCTTTCCTGACATATTTTTCTCGCTTCCTCAACATTCATACATCGTGTCATGCACGCGCGTCGATTTCTCTGACTCCTCACGTGGCAGACATTCAATATTTGATTTATTTGATCGTACCACGTTTTCCTCGGTCTTCCTCTATTTCTAGTTCCATTTGCATCGTTAAGATATATATATTTTTTACCATTCTTTCTTCATTCATTCTTTTATATGTACAAACCATCTTAATGATCCTTTCATTATTTTGTTCATAATATCATCATTCGCACCGCATTCACTTCTTATCACACACAGACTATCACACATTCGTTCATTCAAGAGATCTCATTTCTACTGCATTTATTCTACTTTCATCCTTCTTTTGATAGTTCCATGCTTCGCTTCCATACATAAGGGTCGGTAGAAGAACACCATAGTGAAGATCTTTTAATAAATTTGATTATCTTTTTGGTTATTATATGATGGATTTCCATTTTCACTTATGTTCAAAATATGATTTAAAATGTTTACTTACAGCAATCTCCGTTGTAGGACACCGAGATATTGACTTGCTCCTGGCACGCCGCGCTGCGCAGATGGCACTCCGAAGGGTACGTTCGCCCGTTTGTTCCGCACACCTGACTGCTCTCCAGGACAACTCCTGGCTCTTGCATCTGGGATCATTTCAAATTAATATAAACTTTTGCGTATTATGAAAATAAATTAATAAACAATAATTAAGCCTTAATAAATGACGACCTTCGTGGCCAGTGGCTAGTGCTACGACTGCCACACCAAATATCCCTGGTTCGATTCTCGGCGATGGGAGTGTGATTATTACACTGTCTTTGGTCTGGTGTAAAATTTACGTGACAATAAAATGGCAAAAGATTAGCTACCTATCACACCTACACTTATATCTTTGCATCGATTTGGCTCTCGCTGTAACGATGTAAAGAGCGATTCAAGAAAATAATAATAAAAATAAAAATAAATAAAATATTACTTAACTTATTGAACGCTAAGGTATTAACACTGTGGAATTCCATCGTATATACTTAGGAAATTAAAAAACTTTGTTGAATTCACTATTTAATAAAAAATATTAAAAAACACGACATGTTTCGGAGGATACCTCCATCTTCAGGTGTAAAAATATAATAAAACCTAAACAATGCATAATAAAAAAAAACGCATTTAAAATTCGATACAATAATTCAAATTTAAAAATTAACCTGTGTTATTTGTTTTAACAGAAAGCTCAGGTTAATTTTTAAATTTGAATTATTGTATCGAATTTTAAATGCGTTTTTATTAGTCTTTCTTTGTTTAGTTTTTACTATATTTTTATACATGAAGATGGAGGTACCCTCTGAAACATGTCGTGTTTTAATATTTTTTTATTAAATAGTGGATTAAACAAAGTTTTTCAATTTCCTAAGTATAAATATTACTTGTTGACTATTATGTTATTTGTAACAGCTGATGAGACCAAGGTTGGTGAAACAGTTAAAAAACTAATTAAAAATACTAAGTAATATTTGATACGTATGATAACCGTGTTTCAAAATTAAAATCTTTTATAAATGAATTAAAATATTTTTTAATTATCTGTAATGATAGATATACAAACAATAAATGTATTTTCATTCCAATAAAACAGTATTGGAAAATAAATAATAAGGAAATTAAAATGTTGAAAAACAAAGAAAACGTAATTTTCTTACATTGTCGATTTCTGAGCAATTTCCTGGACACACACATTTAGTTTTCGCAACGCTCTCCATCTCGCATACCCCGTAGAATTCACACTTCTTCTCGTCGCACGTTTCTGAAACAAAATTGGATTTCCATTAGTAACGTATGAATATTCTGTACACAAAGGTAATTGGGCATGTTTTTTTGGAAATTTATTTCAAATTAAGGTAGAAAATTACTGATTATATTCGCACTCAGTTTTGTAAATATACACTGAGGACTAATAAAAACGTTCCTAAGACGACAAGTATTAATGGATTGCAAATCGATGGTCTACTTTTCGCATTTTGAGCTTTTTTTACGAAGACCGGAAATTTATTCCAATTGATATTTACTAACACTAACAGCCACCTATTATATAATTCTCTTGATTCAACACTCTTGAAACTCGTCGAATGCTCTTTCTAGGTAAGCATTTTTTAAAACTATTATCTGGAAGTATTTACAATTCAGGAATACTGAGAGAACTAAATCTATACGTTCCCCATAGTTATAGCAGAGCAAGGGGGCATATATTATTTTATGCCCCAAATTGCCGCACAAAGGCCCTTCGAAGTTCTCATGTATTGAAAGCGATTCGTCTTTTAAATGAGGCTGCAAAAGAGATAGACCTCTTTGGATGCAATTATGGCGAATTCGTGAATACCCTTACGATAAGGGCAGCAAAAAAAAAATAACTGGCATATTCCTATTCATAAGGTTCTATGTATATTTCCTTTGATATTTTTTTTCACCCTTAACATCGATTTGGCTCGCGCGGTAATGACGTAAGGAGTTTTTTCAACAAAATAATAACAATAATAATAATAATAATGTTTTAACCAAAAAAAATTCCGCAATGTTACAGCAATAATACTGATTAAAATATGCAAAAATAATATTTTAACTTGTCTACTATATACCAAATATATATCTTACTGTCATGTACATAGTTTCTCTGAAGGTGTAAGCAGAAAAGTTGTAGCAATATTCAGAAGAACCTACGTAAGAGGAAACTACGCTCGACGACCTTCGTGGTAATGTGACGGCTATACCGAAGGTCCCGGATTCGATTCCCGGAGATGGCAGTGTGATTGTCACGCTGGCATCAGGATTGGCGATATATTAGCTACCTATCACATTTCATGAGAATCAATATAATAGATAAAAACAAATTGTATACGGTAGTAGGGTTCAAACGACTTGTTGTATACAAAAAAAATAAAGACAGACAAGCTAACTAATTATCCATCGTGCCTTCTTCCCGAATGGGGACGCAGAAAAAATGGTTCACCACAATATTCTTTCCTTACATACTTTTCAAGATTCCTCTACATTACTCATCGTGTCATGCTCGCACGTCGATTTCTCCGATTCCTCGCGTGGCTGACTTTCAATATTTGATTGCTTTGATCGTGCCACATTCTCTTCGGTCTACCTCTATTTATTGTTCCGTTTACATCGTTAACGTATACTATATTTATCATTCTTTATTTTCTTTCAAGTTCTTTGCTTCTGTTTCTAAAATATTAACCCACAACATCTCCCCCATTTCATATGTTCTTATATTGTATTTTATCTCTTATTTATTTAGTTAATTTTGTAACCTGATTAAAATCCGGCGGGAGCGAAACCGTTAGTTTAATAAAATAAAAATTAAGAGACGAAAAAACAAGAGGACACGTATTTATTGTTTCTTAAATAATGATGTAAAACTCCATGTTAACTAATTAATACGAATGAAAACGTCAGTTTAAGACTGGCAAAAGCAACCATGGATAATACAAAATGTAGAGTCAAGATAGGAGGAGAGCTCACAGATGAATTCATGGTATCACAGGGCCTCAAACAAGGTGATGGTTTAGCCCCAACACTTTTTAACCTGAGTTTGGAATATGCCATAAGGAAAACTTACCACCTTAACACGAATCCTAACACATACTTTCATAGCAGCCAGATCATAGGATATGCAGACGACCTTAACATTGTAGGAAGATCCCTAGCAGCCATACACGAAGTATTTGAGCCTTTAGAGACAGCAGCCAAGGAGGTGGGTTTAGAGATAAACGAAGAAAAGACACAAATAATGAAACAAACCAGGAATGCAACCCATAACTCAAGGCGGACCATCAGATTCAAGGATAGATACAACTTTAAGATGGTGGAGGACTTCACTTACCTGGGTTCGTCTATAACAAAAGAAAACAAAGATCACAAGGAAATCGAAAGAAGAATCACAATTGGTAACAAAACATTCTTCTCTCTACTACCAGCGCTCAAATCAAGAAATTTACACTGGAAAACCAAAATCACCCTGTATAAAACAATCATCCGAACAGTAGTGACCTATGGGTGTGAGGCGTGGACAATGACAGCGAAATCTGCAGAGCGACTGGATACTTTTGAGAGAAGGGTGCTGCGCAGAATTCTGGGGCCTGTGAATGACGGTGAAGGCTGGAGAGTGCGGCATAATGACGAGCTGTACAATATTTACAAAGCTCCCAGTCTCTCCACACAGGTCAGACTGAATAGACTGAGATGGGCCGGTCACGTGCAGAGGATGCCTTCATCGCGAACCCCAAAAAGATTGCTGGAATGGCACCCAGGTGGTAGAAGACCAATTGGACGACCAAGGCTGCGATGGGAGGATGAAGTTGGGAGAGATGGAGCAAGATTGTTAGGAGTGTCAGATTGGAGGGTCGAAGCGGAGGACAGGAGGAGTTGGAGGTGAAGAATACTGGAGGCTAAGGCTCGATATGGGCTGTAGGGCCATCGAAGAAGAAAGAAAGAAGAAGAAGAAAACGTCAGTTTTCTAGAAGTTTTATTGTATTTTATGGGAATCACGTGTTTCGTCCTTCTAAGGCATTATCAAATATTTTGATAATGCTTTAGAAGGGTGAAACATGTCATTCCCATGAAATATAATAAAACTTCTTGAAAACTGACGTTTTCATTCGTATTAATTAAGAAGACACGTGCTCTTAAATTATACTTATTACCATTATCATGTTCATAACACTTTAATTTTCACTACATTAACATCTTATGTTTGCATTTGGCATTCTATTAGAGATTTATACATATACGTCAAAAATATTTTATTTCTAATTCATTTATTCTACTCGCATCCTTCTTTCGCAGTTCAATTCTTTACTTTCATACAAAAGAGAAGCATGAAACTGGAGTATGTAATAGTAATATAATATAAATTGATTTTATAAATAACTATTAAACAAAACTTGGCACATAACATAATCCTTTAAGCCGGCAAAAAAAATCGATACTTCCTATTAGAGTGTGATCCGCTGTACACATAAATCCATCATGCCGAACATAAATCTAAGTAAGCGTTAATTTGCCACGTACAACGAATGATGTATTTGATACAAAAAGCTTCATCCGCGAAATTAATTTTAACCGTCGGTTAAGGGCTCGGCTAATCCGAAGACTGAATATCAGTTAACGGTTAATCTTGCATTAAACACAGTCTTTTCAAATAATTCCGAAATTGCGTGCAATTAAATCGTGTGATCAAGTATGGCTTTGTTTCTGCTTCCCTTTCTCAATTTAGTGTTTGTTCCACAGGCGTATCTAAAACATTTTTCACATCTCATGAAAGATATATGGACTCTTTAAATATTTAGTTTCATATGATTAATTATTTACCTGGACCGGCTTCAGAATACTATATTTGAAATTATTGGGTTGAGTTGAATGTTTTGTGAAAATAAGCATGGTGCATATTTTTAAAATAACTTTGTGTAACTAACTAACCATCACGCCGTCTCTCCGAAGGCCACACTTGCTGCCACACTTTTCTTTCCTGACATATTTCTCTCGATTCCTCAACATTCATACATCGTGTCGTGCACGCGCATCGATTTCGATTCGATTAATTTGGTCATGCCTTGTTTTCTAGGTCTACCTTGACTCCGTACTCCATTTACATCGTTAACGTATACTTTTTTTTAACCATTCTTTCTTCACCCATGCGCTCCATATGTCCGATCTAACCCAGCGATCCTTTCATAATTTTGTTCATAATACTTTCTTTTGCTCTATATTCCTTTCTAATATCAGCATTTGAGATTCTGTCGTACATCGTTCTAACACACATACTTCTTAGGGACCTCATCTCTACTGCATTTATTCTGCTCTCATGTATGGAAGCGAAGTTTTTTATTATTTTATATTTACAAGTTTATAGAATTTGTTTTTTTGTATACAAATACTTGTAGACAAATACTGGATTTTTATTACAAATTATCTTAATAGATGGCGCTAGTGTAGAACAATGTGAAGTTATTAAAAAATAGTAGCATATATACAAGTTCTAAAAAAATTGTCAAATGTGGTGTCGTAAGAAGGACGGAATGGGGAATGTTGTTAACATAAAGTGATCGCTTAACCCAACCAATGACAGGTCATAAGTCCTGTAAACGCCTCGACTACCATATTCTGTTTTCAAATAATTTACATCTTCTTCTCTATTGAGATACAATTAATCCTTATATAAGTTTATTTTATAAACCCATATTATTAACGAATTTCTTATGTTATTCATATAAAATTAACGTTGAATAATACCATAGTAAGACTTTGGATATGTCCTTTGATATAACAGATAATTTGTGAGAGTATCCAGAAGATGACACAAAAGGTACCCATCTGCACCGGACAAGGCGACAAATAAATTCAGAGTATTCTACTCTTATGAGATGTGTGAATGTTCAAAATTACAACGCGTCGCCATTGCGCCGTTCGATCGTGGTTTATGTAATAGTATCCCGTAAATTAGTCCAATAGTAATAACAACCTTCTGCAAACAATATTGAATGTACGGGCGATTACAAACGATTTATTTTTATGGGGCACCAGCTCTAAGTGATATTTCGGACTTTATTCAAAGTAAATCGCGAATGGAAATATCGCGTGATTAAAGTGCGACGTTTTATACAGCCAGTAAAATTATATTGTTTCTGGCCTTAAGCAGGGCATCGGGCCATTAAAGTGACGACAAGGTCGGAAAATTAAATAAATATATTATAAAAAAATTAAGAGTTCAATCATTTCAAAGCTTTTTTATTCGCGAGAGTAATATTTTTTGGTATGTTAAAAATTCCAGAATATTTTCAAACCAATTAAAATTGACTTTATATCTGTCTGCAGTTGCAATGGTTTTTTAAAAATGACTTTCTTTGATTGAATATAGATATGTTTATTACTAGATTTTAATCATTTGACCAGAATTTAGAGCCCAGCGCCCAACCCTTAGATAACCACCCAGTTACAAAGTGATTGAAAATTATACTATATTCATAACGCACGCTTAATAAAACACTGGCTTAACTCAAAAAAACAAGTTTTGCTCAATCTGACATGAGTCGGTGTTTTAACAAGAACAGTCGAAAAACACGTACGAATGGATAGCGTTAACATTGTGAAAATAGATGGATAGCGTTAACACAAGCCTCTGTCTAATGTTAGCTCAATTATGACCTAAACCATAATCGGTCAGTTTACGATTAAGCGTGCGATAAGGCTATCCAGCTTGACTATCATTTAGAAAGAAGCGTAGAAAAATAAGATTGCCACAAATAGTGCCTCAAAGAGTTACAGAGTATTACCTTCTGTATGTCTTGAATATTCAAATCTATGTCAAATGTGTTAATGGAGCTGAGGAATTCATATCCTGAAAGCTGGGGAACTCTCCATCGATTATTGAATAAGCATTTTTTAATAACAATTTAAATCATTGTAATGTACTATCTTCTGATTCTAATATAATTAGGTAAAATACTCATTAAGTGTTTGAGCTGAATTATCAAATATGAAAATCATGTCTTTCCTCATTATTTCAAGTATTCTTCTGTATTTTCGAATAACACTCGAGGTGTTTTAAGTAAAAAATGTATTCAAAAATATTCGGCGTCAATCCACCACACCCCAAGGGGGACCCAAAAGTTTGAAAAGCGCTGTTATTTTACGCTGGAAACAATATGATAACTCTGAACACCTTTTAACCTTTTACATATTCACTGAGGGTTAATTTAAAATCAATTTGATTTTCATTTGGGATGTGTAATTGACTTGTTAACTGATTTTTCACATGCTACATACTTCAATATATATTTGAGAATATAAATTTTAATACAATAAAATGAATCGATCTTTTGTTTACAAACTATCAACGAATGAAGAAAGATGTTTAAATAAGGATTGAAGAAGGCAACGCAGTGAATGGTGCATTATATTATAGTTAATCATCATAAAACGAAAGTATTATATTTCCAAAAAAGGCCAAGATGGCAGTGCACAATTGTGTTTTTGTAATAAAAAAATTAATAAGTAAACGATGTGAATAACGCAAGAAATCGAGTTAGACCAGAGAAAATGTCTCGAAAAAATTAATTAATTTTTAAATGTTGACACGTTACATGAATGTTGAGGAGACGAGAGAAGTATATCAAGTATAAACAGTGTAGCAGTCCATCATTTTAGCTTACATTGTCGTCGAAACGGCGAGACATTAAGTTAGTTAGTTAAAGAAAAACTTCAATGTTCCCGATTAAAACAAAAAGCTTTTCGTAAATTTGCTATTAATTATTATTTTTTTTAATATAAAAAAAAAAATATTCTTTTTGCATCTATTAAAAAAATTATATTGTCATACATAAAAAATTAAATTAAATCTCAATTTAATTAATGTCGAGTGGAAGAAGGTATTATGAACAAAATTATGAAAGGATCGCTGCGTTGGTTCAGACAAATGGAGCGCATGGATGGAGAAAGAATGATTAATAAAGTATACGTTAATGATGTACATGAAATACGGAGTCGAGGCAGACCAAGGAAAACATGGCATGACCAAATTAATCAAATTTTAAAGATGGACCATGTTAGAAGTCGGAAAAATCGACGTGCGTGTAAGACTCGCTGTATGAATGTGGAGGATGTGTGCCAGGATAAAGTAGTGTGGTGGTACATTTTCTCTGCCTACCCCTGCAGAGAAACGGCGTGATGGTTTGTTTGTTTGTTATAAAATTAAAATACTTGTAAATAAAACTAAGGACAACAAATCATCACATTCATAATTTTACTCCTAATACTTTCTTTCGCATTACAATTCTTCTTTATGTCAGCATTTGAAATTCTGTCGTACATTGTTTTACCACACATACGTCTAAGGGATCTCACCTCTACTGCATTTATTCTGCTGTTATCCTTCTTCTACCAGTTCCATGCTTCACTTCCACCAGGGTTAGTACTAAAAGTCCATTGTGAACGACCATTTTTGCTTTATTAAAATATTATTAGGTAAATACTTCACTTGTGAACAATTAGAAATTTGATAAATTTACACAAATTATGGATATTGTTATGATGGTGGACGGTTATGGAACACAGCAAAACGTAAAATTTACGACACTTTAGAGATTTAGTTAGAGAAGCGATCTTTGGACACGTGCTCTGAATGCTCCCCAGTTGCTAAACAGAACGCTATCCAGAGGAAGGGGTCGCAATACGTGTTAGGTCAATAACGCATCGATGTATGAACGAAAATGCTTTCAACTTCTTAATACATTTCTGCTTTATTTAACTTAACCTTCTTCTTCTTCTAATTAGAGTAGGATATAATAGAATACTTAGAATTATCCTGTGACTCAGACCCGATGTTGCAGCGGGAACATGGAGGCATAGGACCAACCAAGAGATCCGTACAATGACCCAGCAGCCCCTTATAATGAGCATCGTGAGAGCCGGTCGCCTAGCATGAATTGGGCACGTATGCCGAGCCGAAGAGACCAGAGCAATCAAGACCCCGTACGCGTCTAGACTGACTGGAGTAAGACCTCTAGGAAGGCCTAGACAGCGCCTAATGGACAATGTTCTGGCTGAACTGGTTAGATTGGGCGAATCAGACTGCTGGGAGCAAAAGACGCAGGATCGAGGAGCTTGGCGTAAAATAATCAAGGAGGCTAAAACTCTTCAAAAGTTATATGGCCATAGGAAGTAGTAGTAGAAGTTCTTCTTCTTCTTCCTCTTAGTGTAAGCTATGTGGCCTATTTCTTGAGGAATTGACATCCTGCGAGATTTATTTAACTGTGTTCCATTATTTATGAAACCTGTTACTGAGATGTTGGTATTAAACTGTCTAACTATCTTTTCGGCGTGGGCGTCCCCTAGAGTTTGTCCCCTCGATCATACCCTCCATTATGGCATGCAAGAGACCTTCTTGACGTATTACATGGCCGATCCATCTTGCACGCCTTTCGCACAGGGTCCTGAGGAGGTGCCTTGCGGTGCGGAGACGCCCACGTCGAGAGTACCTGGAGGACCTGTTGGTGGACGTGCGCTGCTCATCATATGCAGATTTCAAAAGAGCCGCACAAGACAGGGAAGAATGGAAAAGAATAATAGAGGAAATTGTTGCAAACCAATCCCAGGATTGAAACCAGAGAAGAAGGAAGAACTATCTTTTAAATGGTCTTCCTGGTGGTCGATTGCCTGTTGGTACTTTATTAGCCACTTTACTTATCACTATTACAGAACACGCTCTCTTCACATGATCTCTCTAGTAACGTTTTCTTAGTCTTGCCGGTCACACAATATTTGCTTAAACTGAAAACTCCAGTAGCCAGACACTTCCAGGAAGGCCTAGACATAGAACAGGAATGATAATAATAAAAATTACTAGTAAATGTATTTTACCATAATAGTATGTATGAGGCATGCATGCGAAATGATCTGATGATGAATGTTAATAAGTCCAAGGTAATGATTTTTGGAAAAGAAGAAATCATGTCAGTCTGCAACATTAGCGCGCATGGTGAAAATTTGGAGCAAGTAAATGAGTTCGTGAGATAGTATGTTTACAGATGGGCGAGTGGAGAGGGATATTGAAAGAAGGGTTGGGGCAGGCAACAAAGTGAATGGTGCACTTAAAGTTGTCATCGCAAACAAAAATCTATCCAAAAAAGCTAGAATGGTAGTGCACAATGGTGTTATTCTACCGACCCTTATGTGACCCGAAGCATGGAACTGGCAAAAGAAAGATAAAAGTAGAATAAATGCAGAAAAATTAGATCTCTTAGACGAATGTGTGGATACTATGTGTATGATAGAGTGTCGAATGAAAATAGAAGAAGTGAATGTGGTGCAAATGATGGTGTTATGAACAAAATAATGAGAGAATCATTTAGATGGTTTGGACATATGGAAAGAATGAATGGAGAAAGAATGGTAAAAAAAATATATGTTTAGGATGTAAATGGAACTAGAAATAGAGGAAGACCGAGGAAAACGTGGCACGATCAAATAAATCAAATATTGAATGTCGGCCACGTGAGGAGTCAGAGAAATCGACGCGCGTGCATGACACGATGTATGAATGATGAGGAAGCGACAGACATATGTCAGGAATGAAAAGTAGTAGTCCATTCTTCCTGCCTAACTCTTTGGAGAGACGGCGTGATGGTTAGTTAGTTTATCTATTTTGAACTGTTCTTCTCCTCTGGTTTCAATCCTGGGATTGGTTTGCAGCAATTTCCTCTATTATTCTCTTCCATTCTTCCCTGTCTTGTGCGGCTCTTTTAAAATCTGCATATGGTGAGCAGCGCACGTCCACCACAGGTCCTCCAGGTACTCTCGGCGTGGGCGTCCCCTGGAGTTTGTCCCCTCGATCATACCCTCCATTATGGCATACAAGAGACCTTCTTGACGTATTACATGGCCGATCCATCTTGCACGCCTTTCGGACAAGGTCCTGAGCAGGTGCCTTCCTCCTTCGATTCCTTGAAGAACTTCCTCATTCGTGATGTGGTCTCTCCAGGAAATTCCAAAGAGTCTTCTATAGGACCACATCTCAAAAGCCTCTAGTCTCCGCTTATCCCTCTCGGATAGGCACCATGTCTCGCAGCCGTACATCAAGACACTCCATACATAGGTCTTGATGAGGAGTATTCTCAGTTTTAGGTCTATATTATTTGACTCTATTATTTTCGACCTTTTATTAAATGCAAGCCTAGCCTGATGTATACGGCCGTCGACCTCGCTCTTAGACCGACCGTCCCATGTTATTTTGCTCCCGAGGTAGACAAGCTCCTTGGTGCTCCCCAGTGGAACTCCCGTCATCACCACTGAACTGTTATTAATTTATTAACTTTATTTTTCATAAACATTTTATTTTAATATTTGATAAATAACATTTCCTCATAGAACTGGGTAAATTTGACTTAAATCAATACTGAAGGGCAACTTGTATATAACTTGTATGGAAATCATGCCTTCTTTTTTCTGTATACAGACGTTCGTGTTATATAATTAAATTCAGTGCTAAATATAAGGGGTTCGGATTTACTTTCTCGTCAAGCATTTCACTAAAGAAAATCGTATTCCAATATGATTTTCATGATAAAATAAACAGTTTTTTTCAGAATTATGCATTATTTTGTATTATTGCATATCATGCATTATTATCCTAAAAGACAGAAGGACAGCTGGGAGTCTAGCTCACAGTAGGAGCAATACTCTGGAGAACAGATCACATAGGTCTACAACAAGGAAGAATAAGAAGAAGCATTATTTTGACAAATTACATCAAAAAAATATTTTTCTATTTGTTTGTTAAACATTAGAATGCATTTAAACGGTGACAGTACACTGCTCCACTGTATTTCACCGCAAAAAGCATTGCTTAAAATAAATTAACTAACTAACTAACTAACCATCATGGACTGACACACTTTTCTTTCTTGATCAACTTCTCTCGCTTCCTTAACATTCATACACTGTGTCATGCAAGCACATTGATTTCTCCAACTCTACACGTGATATTATTTAAATAATTTATAAAAATGTATTTCCGTTTATACTTAAATAGAAGAAGATTAGAAATATGTTGTGTACTGCAAAATCTAAAGTTATTTTTCTAAACGAAAGCAAAATTGCACGTTTTGTTGTATACACGATACGGAGTATTCTGCGCATCTCCGGGGATATTCCGGATATCTTCTATCCCAGCCGTCAGGATAAAGGCGACTCCGACGTCACGCTCTCGTGTGGAGAGTCAGACTTCGGTTCATTTGTTAGAGACGAGCACTTGTTTTATGCAGGTTTACGACGTCGACTGCAAGCGCAGTGTGCTGCGACTGTTCTGAGCCATAAATAATTCATAATGAAATATTTACCCCCACGGGGCTAGTTGGATTTCTACGGAACTGGCAATGACAAATCTATGAAACGATATGAACATGGTCCAAACACAATGCTCAGTAATAATACACAATAAATAGTTATTTCAAAATATTAGAACCCGTTGATTTTGGCAGTTGAAGACAGCGGATGATCAGTTAAGACAGGAAGAGCAGAGATCTAACATAAGGGTGTGAGAACGTAAGTTTTCAAGTAGGTCATTTATTTTATAATTTCAAATCTATAGGAGCATGGTCAGTATAGGATTCTTATAAATTAATTATACATAATAAACAGTTATTGATTTAATGTGGCAGTTAAAGACAGTGGATGGTCAGTTAGGACGAGGAAGAGCAGAGATCTAATGTAAGGGTGTATGAAGGTAATTTTTCGAGTGGGTAAATGATTTATATTTGGCGGTACATACCGTTTAATGG